>OZ021710.1:12385763-13010763 GCA_963978555.1 Galerucella nymphaeae
CTGCTGTCTGAATTTCCAGACAAAGACAGCATATTATGATGATTCAGATGACAGTGGCCTGTTAAAAGACCTGTTAGACAACGTAGGTTATTCCTGCTATAGTATAACATTTGCTTGGAGACATTCTTCGAAGGATGTATGAAAGCCTTTGAATGGATCAATCCTGGTACATTATGCCAGAGGTCTAAAGATCTTCTTGCTGACCAGGTGTTCAGTGTTTGTTTGGCAAAACTTATTGAGATGCCAATTGCAGGTTCTGGTCGGATAGAGACACCTACAGCTCCCTCCCTTGCAATAGAGTCTGCCTTTTCGTTTCCCTCCATGTCCAAATAGCCAGAAATCCAGACCAGCAATACTTTATTGAGTTCTCCTATTGAAGAGAGTTTTTTTTTGGAAGTCTACAACCAATTTCGATGTACACGATGCAAAAGCGAAGTTTTACCATGATTCTAAATTACCATACAAGGTGGTCCTTGAGTAAATTGTACATAAAGTTCAGTTCAATCTTCTCCAGAATATTAAGATTTAAACCAAGTAGCTTTGATAAAATGTAGATATTAAAAGATGTGTAGGGTGTTGAACATGGAATTTTAATTTTACAAGATAACAACACTTTTTGACGGGTAAGCACAAAAATTTTACGTTTCAGGATATTATAAGGAGTCATATTCTTGTAACTTTTTTGATGTATTTTGCAAAGGGTGCCACATAGGCCCCGTAAACGGCCTAAATGATCTTTTTTGCTGTTCAAATTAGCGCTACTTTGATGAAAAACATTATTTTCACAAAAAAAAGACGTCGCTTGTAATTCTGATATTCTTGATATTCTTTAGGTTTGATAATATTGAGCTTGTATTTATTTTGCAGCATTTATTCAACATAATAACGATTACTTTAAAACATAATATATCATTGCTAATTACACTGTCAGCAATATTTCAAAACGAGAAAATACTCACATTCTCTTTTACCAAATCTATAATTGTGGTCAGGCTCTTATATTCTCAACATACGCCAGATTGATTATTATTAACACAGAAATGATAACTGGTGTTGATACCTTTGAAGTAGTCGTGTCAACCAAGCTATACCTAGTTTGACGTTGATATACACTCATTAAATTGATTAAATTTGGGTTGGCACCAGTAGTGGAATGTTCAGTAACGACTATTGTGGTGCAGAACATGTGGTTTCACAATATTTGAGATTTCAGTATACACCAATATGAAAACACCAAATCAATTCATATCCAAAAATAAGAAAATGTGTGGAGTGAAATATAAAAATGAAAAAACTGAGAAGTTAATTCTTCTGAACGGTACAATTCATCCAACAAACTAGAACCCAGATACCTAACTGGAGTTACTGAAACGATGAAAAGTGGTTAAATGGCCAGCCTGAACGTCTGACCCATTTTCCTTTGCATTTGAGTTTGCTTTGATGTTAGCGATTAATTGTAGCTGAATTAATGTATTTGAATCAATCAAATAATTTGAATTCTGGCGCCGTCCTGGAAATTTATCACCAAATATCTGAATTTATAACAAATTAAGCATTAACAGATACTCAACTGTTCTACAACTGAAACAATAGAGCAACAAAATAGTGAGTTTTTTACAAAAATACCAGTAGGATATGGACTGTGTCATCTAGTGAAAAACATTATGAGTATGAACCTGATATATTTTTGACTAGCAAATGCTGCTCAGGTTGAATTGCAAAAAAAAAACAGTATAGAATTCACCAGGTAGTAATACAATTTAATCGGTAAGAAATTTAGAAACATCACCCGTTGTGTTGTCACGGGCTTTTTTATTATCGTGCTTCTATTGTAGTTCACTTTATTTTTGACATCGGTACATTCAAACACCAGCATTTTGAATCAATCAATGTTATTTTGAAGTTTGAGACTGCAAAACTTTGTTATCAAATTTTTATTAAGGTACATTCATAGTAGATCATATCTCTGGCAAAATGTGAAATAGAATATTTCATTTTATGACATTCCAACGATATGATAGTCTACTAGAAATGGTAACCAGTGAAGTGCACGTTCCAGTAACGGTTTTTATTGGGATAGCGCGTTTTTTCGCTTATATTGGAAATGTTAATAAATCACTAATCTCCACATCATAAATTACTCGACTTTGTTTAATCTGTTAATTATGTTTGGTTATATTATTTCTATTGATTTTCCAGAATCTTTCAACTTTCCTACTTTGCACATTCTACTGTTTGATTCTTAGACCAGGTTCGATAATTTTTGAAACGCGGAAAAAAATAACTGTGGGATAACACCCCTTAGAAAAGTATTGAAATCTGATAAAATTGGAAAGAAAGATAAATTATGGGCGATCAAGGCACGGGAAGTGGGAGGAGGTGAGTTTTTAGGGGTAAAAAATGGCTTATCTCGATTTCCGGCAAAACTACAAGTCCTATGGAAAAAGTTAAATGGCCAAGTTGTGAATAATAAAGAGCTCTACAACTGTTGTGTCCATAATTTTTACACACAACCTCAAAATTTATATTTATTTTCCATATGACTTGTAGTTTTGCCGGAAATCGAGATAATAGTTATTTGTTTAACTAGGCAGTCAATCTACTTTGCTGCCAAGTTGAACATATAATTTTTTCTCCGATTGTTGATGAGGATATTGTATTTGCAAATTATTACAATTCCCACAATCTCTTTATTTTGGTTGGTTGCTATGGAAATGTATAATCACAGGCAGCAAAGTAACCACTTTGCTGCCTAGGCAGGAAAAGTAATACTTTGCTGATTGATATCAGTCAGCAAAATTAATATTTGCTGCCAATCGGAGAAAAACTATTTTTCACCCTCCATTTCTAATGGGTTCCATTCTACTATGATTTATTCTCACTTTTCACCATTTTTGAAGGTTTCGGCACTGGTCTATTTTTCTAAATAAATAATAGTTTGTTGTTCTACTAGTGCAGACAAACTAATTACGTACATAGCGTTAAATATTTCATTTTATTATAAATTGCTTGTCACTGAATAACAACTGCCTTGTAGTTATTTGTATAGCTGACAGTTATTATTGATCAACGTTCATCATTATTGTTTGTCCTTGCGGTCAATTTAAGGACAATTGGAAAGTTTAACGGGAGATTGTATATAACGGTTTTTGGATTAACAACAGACTGTGGCCAAGATGTTCCAACTAAACCTTTTCACTAAATAGGGTGTTGTCATCATCATCGTTTCCGTCTACCCTTCTGCCTTTGTTCTAAATCATTCTTGGTTTGAGTAATTTCATCAATATAGGTCCACTCTGTTTTCGCCCAATTTAACTAACAATGTATTGTAGTTCAGTCGGAAGCTACGAGGTAGACTATAAGCGATTACCTAATATTGGACATCATGTTAATCTCGAAAAGGACCTATTTCTATTGACTGGTTATTTTGATTAATTCCTGTTTTTGTGAGATGACATCGCTGAAGATCTTGCTGGGTGATTGATAATCTCAATTTTTTTTGCTCCTACACCAATTATATCAGCAGATTCATTGATCTGAATGCTTACGTCAATTGGCATATTTTTACCATCCCAAGGAATATTATTTATCTCAATCCTGTTAGGAAGACGAATCTCTCGTAGTTCGCTTACACATTGAAAGTTCACTTGTCGAAAATACGGCCCCTGCAGCTCTTACCACCATTTATATAATAAATTTAAAAGGTTGCTGTCTCTTTTACAGTTCCGTGATCACAATGTTAAATTAAATCTGTTTCGTCGGTTGAAATACCGCAAGCAAATGGACTCAAGTATAATTGATCTGATTCCAGTTCGGTCAAAATTTACATTCCCTCTCCCACCCACATACAAACTAATGATGGCTGACTGGTCGTGGAGTTGATCTATTTAGACTGTAACACTGATTAATCAGTGAATAGATGCTAAAATTCTCCTTTTCATAATTATGTTAAACTATTTATTTTGACTACTGACACCGCGATAATTGATTGGAAAATTAATTAGTGGAAAAACCACTAGTGTATTTGTCGCTGTAAAAGTTACTGGTGAGTGGCAATTGCACTGTATCATATGGGATTTTTACTGTCAATATAAAACGATCATGAATGATGAAATGAAACAATTTAATTTGTCAAAATCTACATAATATTAAACTTAAAATTGTGATCGTTTCGCTAAAACAGTAGCTTTATCAAACGAATTGAGATATAATGAGATATAAACGGATATAAACAATTATGATCTTTTTACAACAAAATGGAATGAAAAGGGGAAAACATGTGACTAATTAATGGATTAACTAAAGTCAACTAAACTGTAGAAATAGTATATTCTCGTGTGCTGCACAAACGCACACTCGTGAGAAAAATAAAGTTTCTACCTCGTGTTGCACACTATACTTTTTCTACGACTGCAAATTAATTATTTTAAAGTAATATAGGTACCAATATAATGAAATGTGAGTAGATATATTCTTCAACGAGTGCAGAATGATGGCTATTATTCACGGGGATAAAGTTTGGAATCATCCATTTGAATATTAGCCATTCTACACAAGTAAAAGACTATACTTTCTCCACGACTAAAAAAAGAAAACTTCCAGTGAGGATCGAACCCCAATCGTCCGCGCTAGAGTCAACTTTTTCTACCACTAGGCTATAGAGCATGTTTATTTTCAAAAAGGGATACGTAACATACAGTTTTAATCGAAACCCTAACATTTATAAATGATAATTGGGAGTTATAACTAAAAATAACTACTGTTGTCCATTTTTTCTCTAAATAATAGGTAAAATTATGATTCTATCATTATTTTGACGTTTCAAACGACGCGCTGTCAGAATCGATTTACATTATATTTGGTATTTGACGTTTTAAAAGAGAAGATTTGATTTATTCATTTTAATTCATTCAAGCGTGAAATCTGATAATAATAGAATGTGATTGGCTAACGAGAGTGAATTCTTTTTCATTATTCACTGGTGTAGAATATATTATATCATTATGTAGCTAAATATGTAAAAATAATTTTTGCATTATTATTTAGTCGTGGAGAAAACTATTTATTATTATAATTTATTGTTATATTTGCACATTTTTTTAATATTATTCCTGGTTTTCTATGACTGCTATGGAAAATAGTTCTTTTCCCACAATTCTGTTGATTCTCTATTGTACCGTGGCCCAAGCCGTGAGAAAGATTTTTTCCTAGGCAAAGTGACACTTGTAGTTTCGTAAATTGTGGGAAAAGAGCTATTTTCCATAGCAGTCGTAGGAAAAATAGTTTTATATATTATCTCAGATCTCATATAATTTCATAACATTTGTCAAACCTATAACGATTCAAACACATCTTGAATTATTCATGAAGTTGCGACATCACGTTTTTTTGCCAAAAAGAAAACAAGCTCCAAATAAATTTCAAGTAATACGTCTGAATGAAGATGTATTCGTTTTTCTACTCATACATTCAGTTGGTTGAACTTTCTTTCTTTCCATTGTCTGGTTGAAAAAAAAACATGGAACTATGGATTAAAAAAAATTCTAGCTAAAGCGCGAGAGAATTGGAGATGTGAAGGATGTAACAGATTGAAACGCGTTACATGTTAAAGAGTTTAAAAGAATATCGCTTTTAAAGAGAAAAACTTTTACCACTAGAATTGTGCCCTTATTATTCTATAAAGGACACTAGCTGAAATCAGACTCAGTAAATACAACTTTGTATTACCCGAGCGTGACTACAATGCACTACATGATGACAATAAATTGACAAAGGGCATCAAACTTAATTCCATCGATTTCTCGCCGGAATTAAACCATTGTTTATTGAAGTACGTTGAGATTTCATTGCGCCGAGATGTATATTATGGAGTAATTATGACTACTATAATTTACGTATTGTTTTAATGTTTTAACAGCGAACAATTGTAATAACTTGATATTCCGTTGAGTATTACAGCAGAATTTGATTTATGCACAACATGTTCATTGAATAGAATTATTTATTCACAGGAGCGTTGATTGCTTTTTAATTAACGTGGTTATTTTTGTTTTCCTTTGTATAATTTGTTAAGAGGATGTGGTACTAGCATACCAAAGTTTGCATTCTCTAGAACTTTTGATTGACAATCTTAGGAAATAAATTTAAGTCTATATTCGTCAATGTCATTCCTTGTTGTTCTCCTTCAGCTCTGCAAAAACGACAATAAATTGGTCTACGAGGCTGTGGGAAAGTGGGGTGGGTACAATATTCATGCAATGGTGACCAAACAGCGAAAGAGTTCAAAGAGACAAAAATAGTTATAAAAAAAACTGGCCAATCTTCTAATTTGACACTTGAAGTTGATGAGATTGACAGACGAAGCAATATGCAGATTCTACTAAGGCCCGGTTTTATAAGCTCGGGTTACCCCTGACCCAAGAGTTATCCCTATGACGGTCAATGGGTTAACTCTCGGGGCAGGGGTAACCTGAGCTTATAAAACCGGGCCTAATTGGAGAAAGAAATACAGCATTTGGCGACGAAAGGGCATCAGCGAAAATACCTATATATGAAAAACTGCTGGTGTTGGTGGACTACGTTGAGAGAGTTGCAGTGGGAAAAGTGTGCTGAATGAAAAGTTCCGCAATATATCTAAAAAGGTTGCAATAGAAAAGGACAGTAGCCAGCTTACGCATCATCTAATCCAGGAGTGAATTAACCTGTCACTCAATGAACTTTTCCGGGCCGGAAGCAGTCCTTCAGAATTATTACACCGGTAACTGGTAAGGTTCCCTCAATTACTTGGAGGTCTTCATATTTTTGAAGGTTATTTTATGTCTTTCTTGGTACAGCTGCTGTAGGTGTTACCAAGAATGTGTGCTTGTATCTATGTTTTTCCGTTGAGAAATTGATTGTTTTCCAAACATCCATGAAGTTGGTTTCTCAATGCATTTCAAATAATTCTTATCTCTTCCTGCATTAAAGTCGAATTAAAAAAAAACAAGCTTAAATACTGAACTTTGTAGGGAGGGTTTCTTTTCTGCCTTCCGACATGTTGACAGCTTTGGGCAAGATAAAATATCCTGTATATTCATAAGCATATAGCTAATTATGGAAATCCTACTGTTAAACGTAGGTTTTTCTGGTCATTGCTAAATATTTCTTCGACGCTAGCTTCCAAGGGTCGCCCAGGTTGATCATGGCAAGACTGCATCCTTCGATTCCATCCCATTTCTCAATGGATTGAGCATGGATGTAACGTTTGGCTAGTGCCGCAAATGCTGAAGTTGTCAGTTCCTGGGTGTCACTGGGTCCATCAATTTTTAGTCCAGCCGCTTCCTTGGCTAAATAATCGGCAATGCAATTACCTTTACTCCTGTCGTGCCCTTCAGCCCTACTCAGGATAATATTGTTATCTGCCGAGGCGTTAGCTAAATCTTGGTGGCACTCTAGTACTAGCCCCAATATAACATGTTGTCTGCTCAAGGCTAATAGGGCTATTGACAGTAGCCCTGTTAATGTAGATCGCTATGTTTTTGCCTGAAATTCCTTTTCTGGCAATTGAGATACCAGCCAGTTCTGTTTGAACCACGCTAATATTTTTTCCTATTCCCCACTTAATCCTTAGTCTCAGTACTATGGAGTAAGCTCCTCATCCTAAGTCTTCTTCCGTTTTTTAGACTTCTCCTGTATACTTAAATGTCACATTTTAATGAGATAACTCCTTCAGTGAACTTGAAAATGAATATAAATATACCGTATTTATTTGTCGAGTATACCTCAAACAAACTAAGATATTCCACTATGCTCATCCCCTCATATCGACCCTCTTCCCTATTCTAATTATGTAGAAGCTAGCCAGAGCCCGATCATCTCGAGAACATCAAATATTGAAATTGCTCTAAATAACAAGACAACGATGTTCCCTAGATTAGAGTGACGTGAAACAACGAGAAGCGTTGCTTGATGAATTGCCATTTTAACTTGAGTAGCATCCTTCAAATAGCTCATACATATTGAAGATAGTGATGTATAAGTCTCAATTTGCACCCCGCTTTGGAGCCGATTAATTTTATGAGGCTTTACAGGACGTGTGCTTTCCAGATCCTTCTTAAGTACATTGGCGTAGTACGAATAACTCTTGAAAAAGGGTATTTTTTTATAGAGCCGTCTATTCGCCGGCACCACCTCAGCCTCCTGAGCTTATTGTGGATTCTCCTAGTGTTCTGACGTTCCCTGTATTAGCTCATACAGGTTCTTAGATGGTTGGTTGTAGAATTGTTCTGGAGTCATTTGAGGTTTACCATTCATCTTCTGCCTCCTGTGGACCAGTTGCATAATATATGCTGAGCTGTTTGGGTGTCCTTTTTGCATTTTCTGCGTGTAAAGTCTTCACTATAAAGCCCTATTTTGTTCAGGTGCTCCTTTGTGGAAGTGTAGCCTCGTTATGGTGCGTAGTTTGTGCTTTAAGGGCACGTTGATTGTCATTATAGATCAATGATCTGCCTGTTATCGTAGGCCTTCAAGTTATTTGCCCTTGCACATGCATTGCATAGACCTCTGCTCGAAATATCGAGGCGTATTTGCCAATCAAGACGATTCCTTCATATTTGTTCGACTTGCTGTATATGCCCGCTCCGGTGTCGGGGTCGAGCTCCGTCTGTGTACCTGCAAATCTTTTTTTCTGTAGCGGATTCGTTTGACAACTGGAAGGTAATGCCTTTTCGTCGCCCCTGTGTTCTAAGTAACGTGATAACCAGGCTAAAGACAATCTATTTTGACTTCCCAAGGCTTCCCAAGAAGCCTTGAACGAATCTGTAATTTATATTTAAGCATCCAATCACTTTTATATCCACTTGACTGTCGGAAATTATGATAATGGTCCTTTCTTTAAACTCTTTGCCTGGTACAACGCCTCGTCTTCGTCCAAGCACAGAGAGAATCTTGTCTGACGTGGCTAAATATACAGGGTGTAACAAAGTAACAAAAAGGCAGGTCATGAATCGTACCACATATTCTGGGGCTAAAAATAACTCGATCTAACCCAAGTTAACCTAATACAAATCTGCATGCGAAAAAAGTTACAACCTTCTGACGATATCTATTGCAGCCAGGCCACAGGCCAGGCTGTAACTTTTTTCGCATGCACATTTGTACTAGGGTAACTTGGGTTGGATCGAGTTATTTTTAGCCCCAGAATATGTGGTATGATTTATGACCTGCCTTTTTGTTACACCCCGTATATTCATATTCCTACACCATTTTCGGTTATCAGCCATCTGAGTAGTGGGCTATTTCTGCATTTATTGAAGAGGCATGAAATGGTCCTTCCTTCCAAGCCTCTCCGCCTGTTATGTTTTCCGAAGCTTTACATGGAAATTATATCATCCCACATTTCTATTATGGGTATTGAGAGAACTTAAGGTTAAATTTTTGATGACTTCAAATCTTCTAGTACCTATATTCCATTAAATAGCAGGTGTTCTGCTTATTTATATGCAACTCGTACGCCCATGTTGATTTGCAGTCTGTTTTCATGAATGACGGAATTACAAACGGTTATGAGGGAGCTGGAATGATCCCATATTCATGGGCCAATGTGGTAGTGTGCATAATTTAGTTTGAGTGTAAAATATGGGCTTAACCCTAAGATTAGAGTATTGTCTTGTGGCTAGATTGTTGTATTAAACAGAATGAAACGATATAGATGTTTCTTCGGGGTTGCGAATAATTCAAACTCATTTAAAAGTTAGCGTAAAATTTGTCAACAAAGAGTTTGGGGCTCAATCTACCAGTGGGTTTTGGTTTTGGGAAAGGAGGGATTTAATTAGTTTTCATTCAGATGAAACTGTATTGGGTTGTATGTTGTTTTGGATTCCACGTAAACTAGTGAAAGTCCGGGTCCTTTGGGAGCTACTCAAATAGTCGTTTGAAAACTAAAGGATTCAATGGAATGATGTTTATTATGTAACTTACATATTTATACTATTTTAGACTGTACTTAAGCCTGTCATGTTAATCAAATAATATGAATAAGCTTTAATATCGATGCTTGAAAATGAACTACATTAAAATGTGTGTTTACTTATTCACATCATCATCATATACATATACTGCCCTAGGTTAACTACCTTTTTACGTGACAGCTCTCTTGCCTCCAAATGGATCGTTAATTCTTACTGAATTAGTTACTTAATTCAATTTTTGATTTTTTTTGTATGTAATGCAAAAAGACATTACAGTATATTGATAAATGAGCAAGTGTTATGTTGATATATTTAATAACACACTATTATTAATGGCTGTAATCAATATCCGAAATGTATTTCAATTTCCTAGAAAGGTCAGATTAAACAGATCAAAACGCTCGAAAATTTTAGCATATTTTGGGGCGGGTTGAAATATATCCACAACCTTACAAATTGTATATATTTACTAGAAAAGGTGATGCAGCAATTTTCAATTACTTTTCCCCTAACCACGTGGCGTTAATGGAAACAAATGAGTATAATTGCTTGTCCACATTTATAATACCGGGTGTAAAACTGTATCTAGATAGATAATCAATTTGTTGCCAAATAAATATCTTAGGGCTGGAATTCGGCAGTTGAAGTGTGCAGAGGCATTGGTTGATGGGAAAATAGAATCCATGACATATTGTGACCTAACGGAGACCATTTAGTTGGGCAAATCAGTTGCTGAAAATGGGTCAACTATAGAGGTCTGTTGGTCCAATTTCTGAACATAATTATACCAATGTCCATGATAAAACACCGATTAAAAACACTGAAAACCAGTAAAACCACTCAATCTCACGACAAAGTATTTTGTTCAAAAGAAACAGAGAATTTACAGAATGATCAAGGAATGTATAGAGAAATAGTAATTATATAAAACCTCTTCATTGCGCAATCGCGAATTCATTCGACTCTGCTCCCCTATTTCGGACCATGCGATCCAGAGCGTATGATTTTCATGAGATTAATAATATCGAATCAAGGGCCAAGTCCGGCCAAAAATATAACGACGATCGCCTCATATGATCATTCGCCATAAATCTATGCCGCTCATTGTTCAAGAATAGACTTCCAGGGCTGGTATTCTCAACTCGCTCCTCTCACAAGCGAACGATCAATAAAGGGAGTGATTTGATTGGCGACGATGTAGTATTTGTAGATTCTCATGCACCCAGTACCACTGCCCTCGCAATCGGAATGCTCCAGAGAAGAGGAGTGCTTTATTTCACTCGCATTCTCATCATTGACATAATATTTTATGTCAATGATTCGCATGTAAATAGATAATTCTAACCTACAATTTTGTTTGAAGCATGAAAATTCATTTATAATTGTAGTCATATTATATAAGAGATTTCCGAGGGCAGCGGTACATGAGAATCTACAAATACTACATTCGCAGCCAATCAAATCACTCCCTTTACAGGATCGTTCGCTTGTGAGAGGAGCGAGTTGAGAATACCGGCCCTGGCTATGTTGGCCCAACTGACATATCACAATCGCGACAGTTTACAACCCCACAAATGGTAACGGATAATCCATGACGGTAACATCAACATTTCGTAACTACAGCTCTTCGTAATGCTATCATTCAGTTTTATTGCAACTCAAGCTTAACTGAATCCAAAAAGCAGTGCATACACCAAATTTAATTACTCGTCTTCTAACATTTCCTTGCAGATCGTTCCAATTAAAGGGCGTGTCTCATACATTTTCAAGCTGGATGTTTGGTTGTTCAACCGGTTTGTTCTTATTTCGATATCTAATGCTGCAATTGAAAAACAAAATTCCAATCCGTAAGCTATTCTAAGCTATTAAAAATAGATATTCCAATTTTTTAATTATATAGAACGTTAATCGTCACACAAAACCACATTATTGTTATAATTAAATTCTAAATATAAGTACGACTGGAGATTTGGCCGTGCGTATTGACGGTAGGCCAAGAAAAAACTGAGTAGATAAATTAAAAGTTTTTGTCTAGGACAAAAATAACTGCGATCGTTTCATGCTCGTGTGTTCTTTTAGTTAATGTTTAATTGAGTAAAGATGAATATGCTAACTCATGATACATACGGAAGTAAAGTCTACTGTTTTTCTTCAGTTGTACGTCCTTAGAAATATACATCCATATAACCTCCATTATTCACTGATATAGTTTCTCCGCTAGTAGCTGTGAAGTTGAGGGTTATTGCTTTTTTTAGTCAACTAAGAAGTTGAATTTTTTTATTAGTGGTGTATAGTTTTTTTCATTATCAACCTAGGTCAATAATGGACTAATTCAAATACAAAAAGGCAGGTCATATACCACATATTCTGGGGCTGAAAATAACTCGATCCAACCCAAGTTACTCTAATACAAATATGCATGCAAAAAAAGTTACATCGCTTCTTCACCACTTTGGTGTATGAAACGGTTCGATGAGAAGTCAAATAAGCATCTATTAAATTATCCGAAATAATTAGAAATAGGTACATGGATTTATTTTGGATTCAAGTATCATTAACATTCAATTTGAACTGTTAATATACAAATGGTATTGCAACATTAACTGATTGAATTGATACATCACCAGCTATGAGTATTTCATTCGAAAATTGGAAATTTTGCTTTGTTAGAACGGAACGTAAATATCAAACCAGCTCTCAACAAATTATTTTTTCCAATTTCACTGTATTTAGCAAGTACTTTTGTGCAATTTTCTGTGAATTTGTTAGTGTTACCAGTGGATATCGCATATAATAGATTCAATACTATATATCAATACCTTACAAAGTTGATGAATAAAAGAACTGTTTAACTAGAAAGAAAACTACTTGACAAACATTAAATTATATTTCTTGTTTGAAAAGTATTGGTAAATCCACAAGATACAACGTAACCTAACCTAATCATTCTGGTTTGCAATTAATAATAAAAGACAACACCACTGTGGAACGTTTTCGACGTAGTTATACCCATAGTTGTACCTCATCAGTTCAAGATAGATATTCCTAGTCAGTACAAGGTGGATATGTGCCTAGACAAATTTAATGAACTAGGAGAGAACAATATGGGTTCCAGGACATACTGGAATATAAGGAAATGAAATAGCAGATGAACTAGCAAAAAGAGACATTAAAATACCTGGGAGCCTGAACTCTTTTGCGGAATCAGCCCCAATGTTATATTGGAAGAAATAGGTTGAGCCGAAAGAGAGGATCTGACCATTGGAAAAATCTAGTAGGGCTTATACAATCAAATATTCTTCTGGGTGACTACAACCTGTTGAGATCAAATGAATGCATAAGTCAAAGTAAAACTGCGCTAAGAGTGTTAACAGGTATATATCCTAACGGGACATTGTCGCCTGAATGGGCACCTGAAAAAGCTCATAGGACTAAGAGTGCTACCAGTTTCAGAGACTCTCCTCAGAAACTAAGAAGAAGTAAGGTGACACTAATAGATCTTTCAGGTCTCAGTTAATGCTACCCCAAAAATACATACAAGGTGGATATTCTCAGTGGATATCTAATACTAGCTCTCGACATTTATGACGCACTGTATCAAACACCTTAACTCTTTTTAATTAGACTGATGTAATTGATTGATACATCAATATATTTCAAACTAAATTGAAGAATTTTACCAATTGATCTGACAAGGTCTTGAAGTTTTGCCAACGCGTAGTCTGTAACAAATTGTTTTTACAGTTGGTATATTTTAATCCATTTTGATAAGCAGAAAAGTGCCTAAAAATCATGTCCTCGTATTTTTATCGTAAATAAACCGAAGTCAACATTAGCGTAATAGTCTGTCTTTTTTAACACGCTTTTATTAGCTTCATCTGTTTGTTGTTTGTAGCCGACTCTTTTGGACTCGATTTTGAGACACCTTTAACAAATAAATTTGATTAAAACTTTTTACACTCGTCAAGCACCGATGACTATACAATATTGTAATATAATATAGAGTGCAGATGTATTTCTCATACATACTTTTATAGATAGTCGAGCTAAAATGTGAAAAATAATTTTTAATTTGAGAATATAGAATGAGAAACTTGATGTCATTATGGTAATAGCGTGGGGTATTCGATGTCAATTGTTATAAATTCTCACTAGTTCTATTCGGAGGAGGTTGTGTATAAAAAAAGCACACCACGTGTCTATCATATTGACAGTTATTTTCTCATTAATCATTTTATTTCTAGCTGGAGAATTTTTTCACAATTTTCAGCCTATATTATCGATATAACGCGTGATTTTTAGTTTTTTTCAACTATAATATATAATATGTGGGTAGAGGTTTGGTAAATCAAGAAAGTCACAGCTCTTAAGCATGAAATAATTTGACAAAATAACTATACATTTGTAGAAATTTTTAACTGAAACATAAACTGGTGGACTCATATTCGACTTTAATAATTTTGTTTCGCAAAACTTTTAACTTCTCAAACCTCTCAGACTCTCGAATAGAACTTTTCTGCCCATTGAGTGTTTAAACAGAGAACAGGTAGAAATTTAATGTTATTAAATAACTTTCAAAACTTTCCAAAATCTCTACAAGGATTACCCATCAGAGCTTCAAGAAAGTTCTTATAACAAAATTATTAATTCTAGCAATTCAATTTTTTCATTATCAACAATACACAAATGAATAATATCAGTGAAACAGAAGTTTGATGCGATTACCTATAGATGAAACAATTTTTTATTATGGCACTCAATAATAAAAAATATAGAACAAGTTTTAGAGAAAACTGTGAGTTGATAATGAAATCACATTCGGGAGCTCTAACAGGGATCCTAATGGGATATTGTCGCCTTAATGGGCACCTGAAAAAGCTCAAAATATTAGAGGAAAAGGAATGCACCGCACTCCAGAATCCTGGAGCACAGTACCTGGGAGATTATTGGATAGAAGAGGAACATTTACCTAAGTTAAAGCCTGCGGATATCCTAAAATGCCTCCGAGAAATAAGACTAAAGGAGCTACTAGTTTCAGAGACTCTCCTCAGAAACTAAGTAGAAGTAAGGGGACACAATAGATCTTTCAAGTCTCAGTGAAAGTTACCCCAAAAATACATACATAGATAAGTAAATGCCGATGAATGCGTGGCTTTCGCAAAAAGTTCTCGATCCTTAAAATGTTTTACTCTATCCATCGGATTATTATTAATTTATATTCTCCCGAATATTAAGCCGCGTTTCATTCGTATTATCTTCCAGCTTCATAGTGGTTTTGTAAACCTATTTTTCATAGGGATCTGAAACTGAATGAAAATTCCATTTTCTCGCAACATTCGTTGGTAAATGATGCAAAGTGGATATTATATCCGAAGGCAGTATTCTTGGAAATTATACTACTATCAAAATGATAACGAAGTAAAGCTAGAGAAAGCGCATATGCGGATCTAGTACATTACAGAAACTCTAACAAGTGCCATCATAATTTTCTCTTTGTTACGCTCTTACAGTTTAATTAAAACTCATTATCTTACTATCGAAATAAGTACCGATTTTACCAGATATCACGCATCGTATAGTCTAACAGACAAATTTGAGATATACAGATTGCGTAAATCCTTAACGATCCATCGTTGTATACACAAGAGCGACAGAAAAACAGCTGAAAGAGAGAGAAAGATAATTATGCGCGGTCATCGAGGCGTGTATTTAATTCCAGCTGGGGAGTGAATTCAAATCCCGAGAGTTACCGACTGCTCATTGCCCCTCTATTTTAACATTTTTAACCGCTATTGCCAGAAGCGCGGATTAATTTGTACAAATGATATTTTTCTCTCGTTTTCGTTGATTTTTTTTCGAAGTCATGCACAATAGCTAAAACAAAACACTTTCACTTGGCAACATTGTCTTTTACAGATAGAATTCACATTTAAACTGCTATTCCTAGGTCTTTTCGCTACAAACGTTGATCACGTTGGAAGCGCATGCCATTGTATTTGAAAATAAAACATTTACAATTATGCCTTCATTAACATACCTACTTAACCTGCGAAAAAGTGCAAATTGTAAGATGGTATTTTGGAGGTCATACGGCTAATGAAATCGTTGATTTGTTTATTGTGGCATCACCTGAACTAGCTCCAAATGATTTTTTTCTTTGGGGATTTTTAAAAAGTAGTATTTACCAACATGCATTTGAAAGAGCTAATAATTTAAATGAATTGAGGGTGAAAATACAGCACGTTTGTGCCAGCATTACGCCAAATAATCTTAGAGATATGAGATCAAATCTTTATCACAGATTTGGTTATTGTCTGGCACAGCAAGGTGGTTTATTTGAGCACTTAATTCATTAAAATTATGTTTACCTTTAGAATGGATTTTCATTTTTATTTTTTCAGGAAGTTTATATTTTATGTTTAGAATAGGTGTAGGTACCTTATTTTATTTTTTCAATTCAATTGTAGCTACATATATTCGTTTGTCGGTTCTAAGTACCTGATACAAAAAAATAGGTATCGCCTTATTAGTATAAGAGAAGTCTTTAGGGCAATAGAACAATATACAGGTTGTCTCATCAACATTTCTAAAAATGATACCACGTGACTCAAAATGTGACATTGTAGCTAAGTAGCTGATTGCTTGTTTTTGAGATAAATATTGGCCAAAACCCCGTGGGACACTCTGTATATATGTACAAATTTCCTTCTGATTTAGGGACTTTTTCATCTATTTCCTGATTCCCAATAAAAACTTCCGCACGTGAGGTATTTCATTTTTTCAATTTAGGTACCTCATAGTATATTCACTACTTCCATCTACCATGTGATGAAAAACGCTCGAAGCAAATTTTTATATCACGTTTTATATTCTAAAATACCATTTGTAAGCCCAACGGATGAATTCATAGAATAGTTCTGCTTCTCTGAATTGTTCTACCCAGAATAAATGAAATAGATACGGCAATTTTATAGCAAATTATGTTGGGTAGTTCACATAATATAATCGTTAAGGTATTTTATTTTCATTCAGGATACGAAAGAAAAAGGAATCAGGCTAATATATCTATTAAAAGACTATACACGTACATGCTTCGTTTTAGTAGATTATATGAAAATATAAACTCATTTGTAATTATAATTGTGATGTTCATATTAATAGATTATGTTGTACACATTTTTGTTAAACTAAAATGAATCTGTATACCTTATTTCCCACACGTAGGACGCCCATGCATTACTGAAATAAGGTTCCCTTCGCTCCAAAGTGAAATTTGTAATCTTTAACTAAAAAAAGCTGATGAATTTACAGGTCTCTTTCGAGCCTGTCGATAACTTTGCGAGGAAATGATTTATTCTGTTCTGTTTCACGTTTCCTTTTCGAAAACCAAAGCAAAAGTCGACTCCATTAATATTAAAGAAGTATAATATATAAGATTTAGTGTCTTTTTGTTAACAGTTAGCAGAAAAAGGAAACCCAAAAAAAATCACCGAGCAGAAGACGCCCTCTGTTTGATTTTATAAATGACGTTTCAAATTCCATTATTTCGTGCTTGACTTTGTAAAAATCTTTGAAAGCTGTCAAATTATATTCAAATGTCATGGGTAACACTAAAATTTAAACTTCACTTCAAACAATGATGCTGCTAAGTGGTTTCAATGATTTTCTCAGTGCGTTTGATTATGAGTTCTTCAAGCTTAATGCTCCAGTTTTGCTCTTGAATGCCTTGGTGAAGAGTACTCGGTCTTACTGTTTTCTATTGAGTAGTTTTAAGGAGGTTTTATTATTAGACTGGTTTCTTCCTTGTCGAGTTTAATGAGTGAAAGGTTACATTTCGGAAGAGTTTTGACCCAAGGTACGGTATGTGGAAAGGGTACAAGAAAAGTATGGGATAATTGAATGAGTGGTATTAATGACTAAAGAATAAAGTAGGAATCCGTCGTTCAGGTGGTAAACTACTTAAATTGCGTGGTATGGTAGCTGTTAAGGAGAAAGCATTGATTGGGTTGGATAAAGTCGAGACTATATAAGAAAGAAGATATTGACTCCCACTTCAGAGTGGAGATTCTTTGGCTTTTAGATAAGGGCTCTCAGCTGGGCTGCAGCGGAAGGCTCCCAAAGAGAGTCGGTTGTAAACAGTGTTAAGGATTTTCAGGAAAGTTCTGACATATATGAAGCTGTCATATTCAAGTTAGTATTAGTATTCTTTGAAAATCTTGATGTACCAGATGACAATTTTCAGAACCGACTACAATAAGATGTGGTCAAGTTATGAAAATAATGTTTATTTTTTATTTTTCAATATAATCTCATTATCTATTATCTCCTATGATTTCATTTTAAAATATAATATGAAAACCTAATTTCAACGCCAACGATCAAAATGTCAGCTTCCTAAATGCACATCTCGTTTCTAACTTAGAAAAAATTACGCGCTACTCTCGGGAGCTGAAAAGTTCCTTTGAGAATCTTTTTCTGTTTTTATTTAGCTCCATCACGATTTATCATATGTGTAGAGTAGATTCATCCCAACCAAATAATGTATTCAGGAAGGAATACTTTCGAGACAAATTTTATGTATCCCTCAATTCTATGATAAAAAAAACTTGTAACGCAAAAATATATTAGAATTAAGTGCAGTTAGTAATAATTTATTGAAGCCAAAATTTTTTTTTCAAATAATTTTATTAGGAACTGCTTCTATCACAAAATATTCATTGGGGTGAACTTTCATTCGTACTGTAACATTTATTTTAATTTATATTCACAATTACTTAATTTATATTTACATATTTATATGTACTACTGTCCTTATTTAATAATTTATATCATACACTAAACACACTGAATAGTAGTTTGTGCAACTAGTTTGGATATGATGGCCATATCGCACGAGGACGAAGTTTGAGCACGACGCCGTAAGCGTAAAGGCCTGGTTTCACACGTGCGATGAATGCATGCGTCCGACGCTTGCAGCCGCTGCATACGTTCATCGCAGGGACTGCTCATATGGTACCACGTGCTAGTGGTTTTACTAGTGCGTCGATATCCAGCGCCTGCGTCTGAATGCAACGTCAAAACGCAACGACTGCTTCGAAGACCAGTCAGACGACGAGAACGCATGCGATTGTGCATTTACGAGCCGTCAACGTAAGTGGTGAAAAATGGAGCCGGGATGACGAGATGTTATTAATTTTCACAAATGCCTTTATGATGCCTCAAGTGAAAAATATAAAGACTTAATAGTCAAAAATAATGTCTGGAAACAGATAGCGGAAAAAATGGAGGAAAAAAGTGGGCATTTCTGTGCTTGTATATGTTATGATGGGGTTTTCTTTGAATTAACAACGAAATGATCGCTTAATCATCTTCTTCTTCAAATAGAAGGGCTAACACAAAATCCATGATGATTTCACGAACTGAGCTGCGAAGTGCTGACTGTTACATCTAGACGCACAAGCAAAACCACTCAAACGCATGCGATAGACGATTCAGCGTCTGCAAGCGTCGGACGCATACATTCATCGCACGTGTAAACCAGGCCTCAAGGTAGTCTCTGGATTGTTCTCGACTAGTGAGCGAAGGAGTCATAGTCGTCTAATACGGGAATTTCACTGGGACACTCGCGTAACAGTACGTTTGGCTGGGCTCAACTGAACTGAATCTTTTACCATTACCCATGTTATCTATCTACTTCCATTCCATAAGCTCCATGTCTTCTATATAGGCCACTAGTTTATATGAAGGGATCTTCAGTAGATGTGATGGTTCTGTTATTTCTACTCCAAAGAGCTTCCGTCTTAATCCTTGTAATTGCTCACAGAAGCAGAGGTGTTTCATCGTAGAGCTGCCCATCCTGTGCAAATGCTTCCTCAGGGTACAGTGTCCAGTCACTAGGTCGGTAATTGTCTTCAAATTTCTCTTCAAGAGTTCCTCTCCTAACTTATTCAGTTGACTCTTAGTATAGAGGTGTCAGATGTCAGCTTTCATTTGAGTTGGTCTCCGACTTCACCTCTTATGTAATCCCTGGTGATTACACAATACGGTTACGGATCTGTGAAGGCTTCTTTGGAATCTTCTTCGCCTAACTGGTCTGCCATTTTATTCCCTGCAATCCCCTCTTGTAACGGCACCCATTTAATGACCTTTATAGATTTGAGGTATAGAAATTGACATTGTTCTACAAAGTCTATCTGACTACCACCTATTATAGCACAAAATACACAAAACTGATTTGTTTTCATTTTATATATCAATCATTTATTGAATGTAATATTTCATAGCCGGAAGGGGTTTTTTGTTATGTTTGTTTTTATATCTGCTACCATTATCTATAATTTATTCGTTACTTTATTTGTTTTAATTGCTCCAATTCTCAATCACGGGCATATCGTGTACAAATTTTGTTTAATTGTTAACTTTTTTTAATTGAATTGTTTTGCTATTTCAAATTTCATGGCTACAATTATGCACAATTATTTACTCCTTAATTCTGTTGTTGAAGAGCTTTAGTTTGAATTATACGACTTTTATATTACACATGTGACATTTATGACATTGATACGAGTTGTATATTATTAAACGAGCATTTATGATAGCCATCGTTGACGATGGGTGACGTTTGCGTCCCGAGCCGCAGGCGAGTAGAATACTATACTTTGTCCACGACCCCTGATTTCTTTATTAAATAAAAGTCAACTAAATAATGCGAGTGTAGAACGGAAATTTTTTATTGAACATCTTTAGGCATGTTGTGGTAGCTACATAAAATAATTTGACATATATAGAGATAGGCGATACTGTGTAAAGTATCAATACAACGTACCGTTATAAATATATTGTTTTAAAATAGTTAATATTATAAAATATCGTTATAAAAAGTATCAATACTAAAAATTTCGATATTTTATCGATACGATATATTTCAGAAACAAATTTCCAGAACAAAATACACAGATTTAATAGTTTATTTCATATTGCACCTTTGTAACGAAATATTGTGTGTTGAGTTGTCATGGCGTGAATTATGAACCATAATACACTCCAGTGTATTATGAAGAATAACTCACTGAAGTAGATAGGTATATGGGCACCATATACCTTTTGTTAGGAGGTGAAATATTGACTTATTATTATGGTGGTTGTGGACAAAATATAATAATAATAGTATGTTAACTAACAAATATAAAATACTCAGTAATTATTATAGATATCTTAATAGTTGGTACTGAATCATTCAAGTTCACTGCAAGTTTTGCATGTATTGCCGTTTTAAAGGTACTTTCCTCGTTTTAATGCTTTAAAAAATTAAATTTTCTCAATACATCTAATGTCATTTTTGTTGAGCTAGCATCACTGCCCTAGAAATTTTACCATAACAATTAGCTATAATAAGCATTGACAATATCCCCTCACAGCAGGAAAAAACACTTTCCTCAATTATAATAGCTGTGCCCGTTTTATATGACACGCACTGTACATCCAGACATAATAATAGTTGATGGAGATTTAACTAGATCTGGAGGTGGAATATCCAAGCTTATGATAAATGCATACAGGTATTACAGTTGCGCTTAATCAGATCATATACTATTTATAAACATGATTTTCGCATAGTTAACGTAATTTCACTGCCTATATCAAATACGCTGTCGTTACTTTCATGTCGCATTAACCATTTTTATGAGGAAAAAGGATTTATTGTGTCTCATGCATAAGTAATAATTTTATAGCTAGTTATGAATGTCTGTTATTCTTCTTCACTTCACATCTGATAATTTATAACAAAATTTCAAGGGGATATCAACTAGGTACTGAAATTACAAACAAAAATTATTTTGACGTCTAGAAAAACGCGTCTAAGTATTTATTAGCTTACAACGAACAAGGAAGTTCAAGAGCGATTAATACCTTGAAAAATTATTTAGACGAAGCTCACGCATACCTGGAATAACTCGCGGAGACTTATCTTTGACGTTGAATTGAAATTATAAATAATATTTATAATGCTCTTGCTTTTAAGCATTTCTCCTGAAAATTTGCTCCTCCTTAAGGATCTTCTTCCAAAATTCCTTAAATATTAATAGTTTATACATTTCTCTACACATCATTCCGAATTGAACGAACAATAGATCATATTTTTAGGAGCTTTATCAATATTCAACACGTTTTTATACTTGTTGATTATACCATACATGAGATATTAAAAATGTGTATAGAAAGGAGAAAACTATTTAAAATAACAAAGTTTCACAATTATTGTTCGCGTAGTTTTTTAATACGGTTATTTCAAACTCTTACTACATAATATTATCCTGTATCTGTTTATAATCAACTGTTTCGTTTTGTTTCAGGTGAGTTTTACATTATTTTTTAACATCACCTGCCAAAAAAGGTGAGTACTGTCTAATTAATATAGGTACTGTTTCTCAATAAATGAAAGTTTAACTAAATATTCAACAAGATGTATCAATGCTGGTCCTATGTGATGATATCATGATACTCTCATGATAAGACCACCAGTCCACCAGTTCAATTTAAGTGAAACTCCAGAAAGTGCTTTCCGTGAAAAAAATCTATATAACTGATAAAATAAATTTCCCTAGCCACTAAAAACATCCATGTTAACGACTAAATAAGAGAGAATTGGAATCTCCGTCACATATAACTCGTATCCGAGCTAGGTCAGTAATTGTTCGTAACTTAAGGCTATTAGGAGTTGGGTGCAGGGCGGTCGAAGTTAGAACTAAACCGCAAATTCGAGTTTGGTTGTAATGAACTCCGGAAACTGCTTCTTTTAACGATCTAATCTACTCGGATGCGGAGTCGGAGTTATCACCACTGGATAGAAAGGTAAAAAGCGTGCATATTATTGTTACTTTAGGGTTTTTTGCTGGTATGCCTAACAAATAAAAGCAATATAAAAAAATTCTTCATGCATTGAAAAAATAATGATGTCCTTAACAAAATTTAACGCAAGTATTTATCCAGAAATACTGAATATTGATATAGAAGGCTAAAGAATGATTCAGCATGGTTCTAGCACACTGTATGTATATATTAAGGTACAAATTACTTTTGAAAATATTTGTCTCAGCTCTCATGATTTTATAACTAGACATTTTCCTGACGAAAGGAGCTTGATTTATGATAACAAACCTCTCACGATTCTTGACTTCAGTCAAAGACATCAGTTTCCGAAATTGTGACTGTGTAGGTAGGCTTTGCAAAGATTGTTTGAAGGATACTCCGATCTAAGGATAAAGCAAACTACCGACATAAATGAAAGCGGGAGAAAATGTTAATTTCAGCTTCATTTCAAGATTATTCCTCAAGATAGATCATAAGTAATGCAGACATTTTGTTTGTAATACACGACTCAATTACGGCATAATGTTGTCGATAAAGAAAAATTATAGTACGAGTACTACCACTACCAGCGGAACTCGACACAAAAATTCAAAATAATTCAGAGAAGCGTATCATCTGACTGACAAGTACACTGTCAGTTTTCGTTATATTATGAACGCACTCCTTATGTCATCAGTCATTTTTGGCTGAGCGCGAATTTTGAACGAATGGCATTTCCAGTTGAATAATTTTATCTTAATATACAATCCCTGAATTCTCAAAATATTTCAATTTGTCCATTATTAACCTAGGTTGATAATGGATAAAACTATTAACCACTAATAGAGAAATTAAACTTCTCAGTTGGCTATAAAAAGCAATAATTGTCAACTTCACAGCTAGTAGTGGAAAAAAATCTTAATCATTATTATTGCCAAATGCTAAGGATGACATCCTAGTAGATTCAAAAAGATAAGTGGAAGAGGATAATACACAAACCACTACCATAATACGTAGGAATTAAAGTTGTAGGCTGTAAGGAATGGAAATAATAAGCCAGCAATTCAGGCCTTATTGATAATAATTTATAATGGCAGGTCAATTGTTCTTACAGTATATGGAATACACGGACGGTGGTGAAAACATTTATAAAGCCTCACACCTTACTCTACTCAGGGCAAACTTTCTCGTGGAATAATTTTGTTGTTCGATCAATAATGATAATCTTCATTACCTTGGTGTTTAATATACTATTATCTCAATGCTACAAAGTCACTAGGTGTAGCACAAAAACGGTAATAGGGTTTATTCAATAGCCTTTTTGGTGTGCGTCATCGTTTGTGACGTATAATCTGGCTTTCGGTATTTCGGTATGTCATTTATTTTATTTGCTATTTTTACACATATCTATCACTAAATTTGACAAATACAGTCATCAGGATCGCATTTAGCAAAATTCGGAAAAGGTAAGAAATTAATAGTTACCAGCTTCTTTTTCCAACTGAAAATACTTGAGAACTTTCAAAATGCTGATGTATTTAAATAAAAATAAAAAAACAGACTGCAGACCTGACAAGAACTGTCAGTGGGACAGTAGAATAAGATTTAAGACACATTGCCAATACGAAAGGTATGTTTACATCCTATTTTAAACAAAAGAATTTCTCCCGATTGATATGTCGCGCTTGCGCCTAATCTTAACATCAACCAATCAAATTTTGGTAAGTCAATTATTAGGGTTGACGTTTGTAATACATTTGAACGGGTTATTATTGTGATAGTTTGATTAGGATTAATCACAGACTTGCCCTTTTTTCCATTTCTTTCGACGTAATGTGTTAGAAAGACATTAACAATCGATGACGCACATCAAAAAGGCTATTGAATGAACCATAACATCAAAATACCTGGAAACTTCACCTCTATTTTAGTAAAGTGATATCCAGGCTCACCTTAACTTCACACTTGTCTTAATAACATTGAATTCAGTTCAAGTAACTCTCCAGTAGTGGCTATGAATGAGCCAAATCATTTTTTCAATTCATCTCCTTAAGATGTTACGACTGACAATTATTCACAGCTTCATCTGATAAATCTCTTGAGTCAAAACCGGGTTTAATTAGATTAATGGACGGAAAAAAAATTGCTTTGAAAAATATTTTTAATTAAAAACGTTTCAAATGGATTAAAATAATCTTAAGAAGCGATTCACTTCTTGTTTGATTTAAATCATTGTCTTCTGAAAAGATGAAGTAATTGATTTTTTTCGACCCGACAGACTTTGTCCGGTGATTTTTTAATTTAATTAAAAAATATTACGGGTAAATTCTGGATTTGGCTCATTTTTTGAACGATCGAACCAAAAAACTTTTATACAAAAACTAAATAAACGTTTATGAGAAGTTCATTATGATCCCGATTGCAGTGGTAGTGGTTCAGTCTAAGGTCAGTATGGCCAACAAAAATTGTTTTTTTCTGACAAGATTGACAGTTAAGGTCTACCGTTCAAAACAAGATTTTGCATGCTTCTTATCATTGCGAACATCTATTGTATATTGCTATATTAAAATAATGAATATATACATCCCCGAAGCGTGAATCTTAGAATTAAACATGACTTATACATGACAATAATCCTAGGAACTTCTGGAAAGTCACCATTTCATTTCTGTTATTCAGTCACTAGTTATATATAGAGCGCGGATTTATAGCTATTATGCCATAAGTAATTTTTGATGGCAGATGTATTTTGATCACATGTATGCATGAATTTCAATAAGAGAATTCACAGGGTCAATTTGTTTTTGTGCCATTATGCATATTTTCAGTTTTAATGCATTTATTTTCTTTTGTGCTAGTTTTATGCATTTTTTAACAATCAGTGGTGTTTTTGGTGCTAATTTTGTACATTTACTTCTCGGTATGTAATAGTTTTTAATATATTTATCAATTTCCGATTAATTTATTTTATATTATCTAAGCCACAACGTGACATCATCGTACTAGCGTGGTGCTAAATAAAAATGGAGAGTATATAGTTTTGAACCAAATAGCAAATTTAATGTTATTAAAGGAAATGTTGTTGAAGATTTTCCAATAGATGCAACTATTGTTCCTAAATTTAAATATGCACCAATTACCAGCGTGGATGTTGAACGATGTGATAGAAGAATGGGATTTACTGTTGACAATTTAGAAAAACAATTAGTTATTGGTTTATTCAAAGACGAGTAGTTTGTAATGTTTAAAATTTCATTTGTTCCTATTATTTAGTGTCTTTTTGCAAGAAGTAAGTATCTGGTTTTTTTAAGAAAAACTAGTTTCTTTATCTACATTATCTTATGACGAAATGAGTTTTATTTTTATGTTTTTTGAACAAAACTGTGTCATATTAATAAAGATATTCGTTTTTATAAATAACTTTTTCTTGCTTTCAATTAAATTTCATGCATATTTATGAGCTTATTTTCAGAAAATTTCAAGCTTTTTTAAGCGCCTATTTTAAGTTTTTCAATGCTTAAAAATCCGTGCTCTAGTTATATCAAATGTCAGTTATATTTATTTTTTTTATATTCGTTCAATTGTGTATGTCCATTTTGGATGTAGCATTTCTAATTAGCTGTATCTCTATTCTTCTAATTACTGACATTTGACAGAGCTAGTGACTGAATAACAGAAATGAAATGGTGAAGGTCGTTGGGTGACATACCCAGAGTTCCTAGAACTATTGGCCACTGATATATTGAGTATTCAACTAAAAAGTCATTTTAAATTTCAAGATATACGCATCGGGGGTGTATTCATTATTTTAATAAAGCAATATAGATGTTCGCAATAATAAAAAACATGCAAAATCTTATGTTTTGAGCAGTAGACCTTAACTGACATCCTTGTCAAGAAAAAAACACTTTTTGTTGGCCACACTGACCTTGGACTGAATTCCTGTATTCTCGAATTAACTTGAGCATACACCGGAAATTCCTTTGAAATCGGTTAGTTCTTCATTCGATTTACTATGTCAGCTCGTCTTTTCCATGAAATTTTTAAAAAATAACAGTAAAAGTCTAAAAGGAAATATAAACATTCGACAACCAACTGTTAGATTCGTACAGACCAAAACTATTTTCTCGATACCAACTTGGAACGTTAATTTGAATGAAATTTCTGTTTCTATCATTTTCCTTGCAACTTTTTCATATTTTCTCACCGCTTAAACCTTCCCTGGACTACGTCAAACATTTCGAAACCAAAATTAGCTAAATCGACCCAGCCGTTCTCGAATTTTAGCGAGACAAACGAACAGCAATTTACTTCTAAATAAATATATGGAGATTGTAAAATAATATGACAGAACGTTATTTTCGAGAATATAAGATCTGAATTGAACCCAAAAAGGAATGAAGCATGTAAATTTGGAATTTAGATGATATTTTATAAAATTATTTTGTTTCGTTCCAATGGTTTCAATTAAATTCCTATATTGGAGACAACACAGTCATATTCCAATTGTGAACGCACTAACGAGCAAAATGAAGATTTAATCAAATTAACATTTGCAAATTCGAACGTTGTTCCCTCGATGAGACCTGGCCATTTACGTGCGTTAGTTGATTTATTCGAAATGTGGCCATTTAAAAGGTCCGTTTGGAAAAGTTATACCTACCCACATCTCGTAATTCATCCACTCTATTTAAATGATTACCCACCAATGAAATGGGATTTTTATGAATTCGTATTAAATAATGACTCATTTTTAACAAAAAAAATCGAGAAGTGTGATATCAGAAACTGTCAGATTATAACATTTATTTCCAAATATAATGTGCAGTACAGAGAAAATATGGAAGTATTTTTTGATTACTAATTATTGTAGTTCTACTCGTATAAGCAGCTCCACTGAAATCCTCCTGCAAGTGAGAGAAAAATAGGTTACTTCCTTCAGACAAAGGTGAAGCCGAAAGAAAGAGAAGATCTGACCATTGGAAAGATCTAGTGGAGCTTGGACAATCAAAGATTCTTTTGGGTGACTACAACCTGTTGAGATAAAATGAATGCATAAGTCAAAGTAAAACTGCGCTAATGCCCGATTTCACCAACCAATTCCTAAAGTTAGGTAATACCTGAACCGGAATTAAGAATTCCTAAGTGCAATTTGCGTTTCACACAGGCAGACCTAACAAGCTATCCTAACGTTAGGTATTTCCTATCGTCTTTAGGCATTACTTGAAGCGTGGTGAAACGTAAATTGCACTTAGGAATTCTTAATTCCGGCTTAGGTATTACCTAACTTTAGGAATTGGTTGGTAAAATCGGGCATAAGAGTTTCACAGGGATCCTAACGGGAAATTGTCGCCCGAATGGGCAGCTGAAAAAGCTCAAAATATTGGCTAAAGAAGAATGCAGATATTGTGGCATGGAAGAATAAACCACAAATCCACATACTTTCCAGCTGCACAGCACTCCAGAATCCTAGAGCACAGTACCTGGGAGATTACTGGATAGAAGAGGAACATTTACCTGAGCTGAAGCCTACAGATATCCTAAAATTCCTCTGGGAAATAGGACTAAAGGAGCTACTAGTTTCAGAGACTCTTCGCAGAAACTATTAAGTATAATAAGGGGGCACAATAGATCTTTGTAGCCCCAAAAATACATACATACAGACAAAGGAGCTCTGTATTTGTATTTTTGTAAGCATTTTTTGACATTTTTTTGCTTCCCTTTAAGATGCCTACAGCTTACTCTTGATTTCAATATTTGTGGTATTGAAACAATCGGTTATTAATAAAATAATTGAGGGTGAGGAGACGATTAGCACTCTTGCAATGCAGCCTCCCGGACTAAATGTTCATCAGGCAGCAAAACGAGGAAGTCCTCTCTTCCAACTGATATAGAAGTACAGATACTACATTTAAACTGAATAACCAAATATCAGGGAGAGGCGAGTCAATCAAATGTACTAGAAGAGAAGTTTTTCAACCCAGATTACCTTACAACATAAAACAATAGCTGTTTATATATCATTTTTGCTGTTTGGGATAAAAAAAAGAACACTTGAAAATTTAATCCGATTTTGTTGCTTAGACATGGAATAACAGCAATTATGGTTAGTTATTTAAAGTAACTCTGTGTTTGCATCCGACTTACAATCTTCACAGTCGTCCAAGAATGTTCCTACTGGGTAAACAATGTACTATTATAGCAGCTGTTCGTCAAGCTACTAATTTAAGTTTTAAGAACTTTATAAATGTTTGTTGGTACAAAGTATTTCATTGCTTTCCCCAATATTCTCAGTATGGTATGGCATACCGCAAGCGAGAACACAGACATCTGCCGATAAACCTAATATTTCGCTTCAGCTTGCCTTTAGCGGTTATTACTCGCACCTACACATAATTTGAAGCTTTAGACCCGACTGAATCGTTTGTCTCATCAACATGAACTGAATATTAACTTTTTTTTCTCCCTTTCTGACACAACGAAAAAAATTTGACAACTAGACCATCAATAATATTTTAAAGTTCTTAAAAAAAATCATTATCATGGTTTGATTCCCAAAAAATGAGAGAAAAAAGAATAAATAATATGCCACAAGAAATATACAGAAGATACCTTACCAAAATTTACTATAAACTAATTTTCTTCCGGCTAAATATTGTATGAATCCTCAAGATACCTGTGCTACTATTTCAAGCTACTTCAATATTTTCTACTTAGTCAAAATGATATTAACGACGACAATGAACGTTGGGAAAAAGAGCCACCAGCTTCAAACCCGTTAAAAGGGCAGCAAATTATTATTTTTATTTCATTAGTAACCTTATATCGAAAATCTGGTTATAAATAGACTATTTTTCTCCGGTTTCTTTTTGTCAGACTAAAAACTTATAGATAGATTTTAAAATACGCTTCAATTTGTTCCGTTCCAAACGTACATCTGGCATTATATTTTTAGAATTTGATTGACACTGCCACAATGCTTGTAATTAGAGTTTCGGTTATATAACTTCCTAATACATTATATAAATTAAGCTCAAAACAGGATGCTATCAGAATAGTTATAAAAATACATCTACATCTGGGTTTTTTGTCAATAAATTCCAGTATTAAATTGTTTACTACTACTATCATTTGAAGGTTTCCATAGATTAAAAATATTATACATTTTCACCACATGTCTTCATTCAAGTCGATAGGTTCACAAATAATTTCTCACAAAATAATTATAGTCAATACATTCCATTAACGGTAATTAACTTTGATATTATCCTTTGGATTCAGGACAAAACAAATATCTCCATCGCACCTTATAAGGGTTCTAAACTATGTAAAAAAGGTTTAGGAAGAAATACCTATAATTTCTTGTATCTTCAGACATTCGTGAAGCCTTTGGCTAGGTAAGGATCTCTGAAAGTAGAGCTCAGCTTTCCTGAATACCTTTTTTTTTCGGACTAAGATGGAAGCTCATGTTCAAATGAGTCCTAACCAGTACCCAGTGCTGGACTCATCTCCAAGGGAATGCCTACCAACCAAATCCACCACAAACTCGCCGCGAGTTCCTCCTAGGAATCACTACCTCATACACTCTCCGTCATAATTATCATTATGTTTCCCAATACACTGCCTCCCCTAGTTGTGTTTCCAATTTCTCCAGCACTTTCTTGCTCTTCCATCATCTGAACACATGTTCCTTACACTCCTCCACTCCACGCCTCTCGCACACTCCAGTATCTCCTTTTCCAATCTTGTGGAATAAAAATTATGAAAGGATACTCACAATTATTTCGATATCATCGACATATAAATAATTATTAATGTATGTATGTATTTTTTGGGGTGACATTCCCTGAGACCTGAAAGATCTATTGTGCCCCCTTACTCCTACTTAGTTTCTGAAGAGAGTCTCTGAAACTAGTAGCTCTTTTAGTCTTATTTCCCGGAGGAATTTTAGGATATCTGCTGGGTTCAACTTAGGTAAATGTTCCTCTTCTATCCAGTAATCTCCCAGGTACTGTACTCTAGGATTCTGGAGTGCTGTGCAGTTAGAAAGTATGTGGATGGAGGTTTCTTCTTCCATACCACAATATCTGCCTTCTTCTTCCTCCACTATTTTTAGTTTTTTCAGGTGCCCATTCAGGCGACAATGTCCCGTCAGGATCCCTGTAAAGACCCTCAGCCCAGTTTTACTTTGACTTTGCATTCATTTGGTCTCAACAGGTTGTAGTCACCCAAAAGAATCTTTTACTGTCTAGGCCCCACTAGATCTTTCCCATGGTCAGATCTTCTCTGTCTTTCGGCTTCACCTATTTCTTCCAATATTACAATGGAGCTGATTCCGCAAAAGGGTTCTTGCTCCAGAAAGGTATTTCAGATCCCCTCTTTGCTAGTTCATCTGCTATTTAATTCCCTTCTATTCCATTAATATTCTTACATAATTTTCAAAATGTTTTCATGAAACAGTAAATCTTTCGACAGTTGACACGTTTGGTATCCCATAATTGGTTTTAGATTCAAAATATCGATTGTTATTAAAAAAATACAACTTCATACATGGACACTTGTCTTGTTTTCTTCTGTCGACTAAATTATATCATTATTTATTCACAACCATATATGAAATACTGTCATTACTAACGTCATTGAATGTTAGAAAGTGTCATATTACTCATCTTCACTTACCGCCCTCACTTCCCACCCTCATCCCGAGATAATAGCTAACCCCGAGATAATAGCTAACTCCGAGATAATAGCTTACCTCGAGACAATAGCTAACCTCGAGATAATAACTAACAACTCGAGAGTAATGAAACTCTTCCCACCTAGGTGTGTATTATACTATTCACAATTAATTCATTTGTGGCTACCCATGAAATTTGTCGTATAAATATATTGCAGAAATATGGTCGTTGAATATATTGTGAACAAAAATTAATTGAAGTCGCATCAGCCAAATATTATTAAGACAAATTAATTTCTTACTCAAAGCTTCAAAGTACTATCTGAACATTAAATTCAGAAAGTCACATCAATCTTCTTTAAAAGATAAAGAATACGGCACATATCAACGAATGTTTTGTACTCTGACTATTCGGTCACGTGTTTCAGTGTTTCATTATTAGATATTTATCAATGTTGCGTGATTCAGGCAGAGGGTATTACAAAAATAATGTATGGTGAACATAATGGAAACTTTGTTGTGCTGTAATGACGTAAGAAATCGCATGTGTGCCTATTTACTAGGTTAAATAAGGTGTAAATTATCACTGACCACAATTCCAGACTACTCACCTACTTATACAATGAAATTAAACATTATTTCTTTCAAATTTAAATAAAAGTAATCTGGAAAGCTTTCTATTCTGGTAATTATTCCTGATCAGTTAGTAGTACGAATAATAATCACGTTTTAAGTATAGGTTGGACATAGAGTGTATAATATATAATGTACTATCGTATACCTAACAGTTCCTATATTGTGCCACACTGTTATTGAAATAAACCTTATATTACATTGAAGCTCACAAATTTTTTCATTTAACATCTACTTTGAGCTACAAAATTAATCTTCCCACGCCACTGTCTACGATAACGACGCCCTGGTCGCATCATTATGTTTAGAACATTAAGAATGATTGATTATGAGAAATCAGTAATATATGTCCTGTTTTAGATGAGCGATATTACTAAAAGGATGTATTTTCCATATATTAGCTAGAAATTTAAATCTTCAAATTGTATAATATGATTGATTATGTATATTATGAACACCGAACTTTCAAATATCAGGATCAGGATGAAAATTTCACAATAAATCTCTTGAAATTGATTGAAGTTTCGCGTTTAGGGCATAAACTATAGAGATGATATTTCAAATATCGAAATACTTTGAAAGGTGTGTGGACTTCTCTAGAAATAGTTGGTTGCATTTAAAAAATTGATTAGAGTAGTAGAGTATGTACATTCCACAAAGTGAGAGTCCACACAAAAGAATAAACCACACATAAACAAAACATTTGTAGGCTATGGCATTTGTTATGGTTTCAGGGGAAACTCGAAATCCCCAAAAATACATAGATAACATTTAATTTCAATTGAATCCGTAATTTATAAGTATAGGTACTTTTAATGTACTGTGTGTTAATGGCTATCATTACATGTTCGTCGAAAACTACAGCTTAAAATATATATTTCCAAGTTTCTTTGACTACGCAAGTTACCCTTTTTAATAAGAGGCATCCGATTATGAGAGCATCATTTGGAAGAGTACGTTTTGACATTACTTTGTGTTTCTGTTTAACAGATGTAGAAGAAAAAAGAGCCGTGCTTAACTAGTCTACTTATAAAGTAGAGTATAAGCTTGTAAAGCGCAAAATCTCCTTGTTTGTCATTGGCTCTAACCTACCACAGTCTACCACAGGAATTTAAATTTCAATATTTTATTTCATTTTTATTTGAAATTGTAGAGTGGCGTTATTAGTTGCAAATACTTAGTTAAGACCCAATATATCTTGTGACATATTCATTGAAATTCATGAAACGAGCCCATTCTGGCTTCATTACATACACAACTTTTTCTGTAAGGTGCTTTTATATTTGAATATATTGAGTCCATTCTACTTTTGACGAATGAAGGTCCAGTAAGCTCGTTCTCAAACGAAAAAATAATGTTAGTTTGGAATGAAATAAATCGACTATTCTCATAAGATGACAACTTCACATTAATCTCAGCTCTACCTACTACAAAAATTCTATGAAAAATGTGGGATACACACTGTGTCTTTAACGGTTATTAATGATTTTTAAAAACTCGTATTTTGAATAAAATTAATTTTAGTGCGGTTTTGTTCGTTCACAGAAATTTAACATCTTAAGTATGATTTCCTCTAGGACAGCATTCTGGCTCGCAATTTTCTATATCATTTCGCTTTACCTTAAAACCTTGGGGATGGTTGCCACCCCATCTCTAGTGACTTATAATAAAATAAGGTTAGTAAGGTACCTAGTTTTTTCTCAAAAAAATTTGTAAAAATAGCCCCCATGATTAAAATTGATCTTCACCCTTCTGTGATTCTTCTTGTATAAATGTATTATCGATAGATCCAAGAAGAGTGGCCAGTTTTGGAAAAATTGGAGCTTAAAGAGAAAACGATTTTCCGAAATTTCGGATCTTATAAATTTTCAATTTTCTTCCAAATATCTCCAAAAGCACTGGAGATACGAAAAAAATTGAAGGGTACCAAATTGTAGCTATTTCTGCAATAACTTAAATTTCTCTGTGCGAAGATTTCCTGAACAGTGAATATTTGGCGAGTCGTTTAAAATCTCTTTCCACGCGTGAACACCACCTTATTTGAGTCCTTTGAACTCGCCCCATTAAAAAAACTTAGGAATCTCCAGAAATTTAATTCGCATAGTCTCGCTGCTCTTTAAAAACCCTACAAAAACTTCCTATCGCTAAAAATGAAGGAGCCATGTTTAAAAAACCGATCAATTTTATTTTAATATTTCCAATTTTTGATAATGTGGGGTAGTTTTCACCACTAAAAATAATCAGCGACCATTAGCATTGTACAGAATGTGAAGTAGAGGAGGTAGAGGGTCTCAAATTTTTATGCAAATCGATGCAAAACGAAATATTTTTTTATATTAAGCTCTTACAAGGGCTGCTGTTTAATCGCTGAAATTGTATTCCAAAGCATGAAATAATTATTTTCAGTAATCTATACCAAAATTTACAATCTTATTTTGAATTATTTCACAAATAGGGGTGGGTTTTACTCTTAAAAAGCAGAAAGCTTACAACGGCACTACAAAGAAAATAAGAGAGAGGGTGTAATGAGCAAAATCTCAAATTTCCACGCAAATCGAAGCTGGACAAAAAAATTGCAAGACTTCACTATCCATGAGCTTCATTTCCTATTTTAATATCATAATGTGTATTTTTTCAATTTTTTGTTAAACTCGTTCGGTTTGCATTGCACAGTGGACATGAGAAAATCGAATATTTATTCATCAAACACGGTTTATTGCAAGACTAGTGCTGCTAAGCGCTGCTAACTGATGCCTTGTTAAGTATTCTGATATCTGACACCCTAGCACTCGTGACTTCAGTAACACCAGGCTTCTAAACTACTGTTTTGTCTGCTGTATCATCTTGCTGATTTCCCTCTATTCCTGTGTGTGAAGGTACCCATAATATCACTATAATTGGTCCTGAATTATAAAATATGGGATAGTTTCTGCTTCTGATCGTTTCAACATTGGGCTTGATGGAAATCTAGCGCAAACATTCAATTGAATTATATCAATCAGTTATTCTCAGTTACAATTTCTCCGTTGGCCTGAATTGGAGCTTGAAATATTCCATGAAGTTCTGCAACTAGAATGTAGACTGATTTGACTTGTCACATTAAGAGTTACAGCTTCCATTTCCGAGGCGTCAGTGTAGATATAAGTATACTGGTGGAAATAGGATATTTTATCGAAGAAATTTGCTTTGATTAGTGTATAGTTTGTTTCTTTCTCATCGAAACTTTGTAAGAATAACTCACTAAAATTCATGGAAGTATTCACAAAATATTGGGATAAAAAAGGAAGTATTAATTGCCACCGGCAGAAATTTGGGGATTCCTATTTCGCTGGTACCGTGATGCTACTCTCTAAAGCGCAGTCACGTGGCAACTGGCAGATTGTGTTATTCGGTGGCAACCGCCAGTAAACGACGGCTGCTAAAACAGCCTAACATGACCACTGTTACTCTTTCATCTTAACACGCTATCTAAATCAATCTGTCTACAGTCGACAGTCAAGCGAAAGAAGTTTTGCGAACATGGTCACGCTAGCTAGAGAAAACTATAATCCATTCAATAACCAGGAGGAGTAATTTAAAAAGCCTTACTCACACCACTAAAAGTTATCAGATTAGTTACTTAACCCCTAACTGGTATGGCGGGGTCATTTTAGACCCCAAAAAAAATGGTGATTAAAATTCCAGAAAAAGGAGAACACCTGGCAACGCCGCCGTCCAGCTATTCGTCTGTGACGTTGAGTACATTACTTGAACGTAGTCTCTGCAGTTGACTTTGTACTTTGTTGAGTGTTAGACGTCGATAGGGTCAAAATTGACCCCGCCATACCTTAAAAAGGCCAATTGTCAGACCAAAACCAGGAAGGCAAAGAGCTCCTAAACGTGGGAGATGTTATATTTGCCCACGTAATGATTATAAACAATCACTTAGATGTAATAAGTGTGAAAAACATATATGCAAAAACCATTGTGTTACATCAAATTTTTGTAGTAGATGTAATATTGAGCAGTAGTTATCATCATGTTCATACTTGTTTGTTAAATTTTTTGTATATAACTAAATATTTCTCATTTGGTTTTTGATCCTTTATTTAAACATTATTTAATAAGAATTTAGTACTTTTTGGAAATACACGTGTGTTTTTTCGTTATTTTTTGAGATTTTTTACTTGGAGTGGTTTTTTAAGTCAACCCCATATATTTCTTTCTAGCAGTAAGTGATATAGAATTTTTTGGTTTATGCAGTGTTATAATCATTAATATAATACTTTTTTATTATAATTTGCTCAATTTTTTGTTTATTTACACAAAAAAATCCAAAGGTCAAATATGACCCCGCCATACCTTATATGTATTTTTTTCTTGCCATACCAGTTAAGGGTTAAGAGTGTGTTCCGAAAAAGTAGTCAACAGTCGTGTTCCGAATCTATTAAATATGCCTTGATTGATGAAGAAATCAGCCACCCATAGCCATAAGTCGATTTCTGATCTGGTACTCGAAGTAGAAGGATCCATAATTGCAGATATTCAATCCAATTATTGCTTACTGAAGTTTTTAGAGGAACAGTTTCAACGAAACTGAGTGAAAATAATAAAATAACAAGAGCGGATGCGATGATAAAATTAATTATATTTATCTGTCAGAACTATCAAAACTGGAAATTATCAGTTGTTGTTAATACTAGAAAGTGTTGTGTGAAACTGGACTGAATCTGACCAATCAGAGGTCTACAGAATTGCCAACTTAAATTCAAATTACTCCTCCTGGTATTTGAATGAATTGCAATGACATTGTTGTAAAAGCGTGTGGTGATTTCTACTACATTTACACACTAACTTTGCTTGACAAAAAACATGAGTATTTTTGCCGTTTTTGTTATAATGGTACTCCTTAGCGCGCGAGGACGACTCGCACTTGGCCGGTTAGTTTATGTCTTCACCACAGTTTTCTGTTTCTGGCAAACATGACGATAAAGACAATCCTTTTTTAGGTTAAAAAAACTAACTATTCAAATAACTGCACCATGAACTTTTTTCTTATTCTATCGATAGATAGATGTTTGAACATACTTCTTTTATTCAAAACGGGACACTAGTGTTTGATTCCGTATATTGCGTTCACTGGTCTTAAAAGCAAACATTATATCTGGTTTAATTACAAAAAAGTTATTCTCCTCACACAGTGACATAAAAGCTGGAAAATCGATAAAACGTTCAGATTCGCTTATTCAAAATATTCGTTTTCCGCAAAAGTTGATTTGAATATTTTATATTAATTGCCGTATAATAAATCAGTCTGTCGTATATTGACGATTAGCGCGGTAGACGTCAGGTGGCATTTTAATCGCCGACGTGTATTGTTACATATTATATGTATTCAAAACTTCTCAGCCTACTATAAGGCTTGTTCCAACCGCAGTCAGAAACCGTCAGAAGCGATCAGAGAATAGTCGACCATTGCAATCAGTGATAGGAATTACGCGGAAATAACTCGTTGTTTGCTATGACCAGTTATTCTCTGATCGTTTCTGACGGTTTCTGACTGCGGTTGGAACAAACCTATAGAAACAAACAAAATTTCGATGGCTTGATACTCCAAGTTTTCACAATTTTGATGGGCATATTTTTCTTTTAATTTATTGCGTAACTCTGGTTAACTTTTTTGACGTCCAATGAACAATTGAAATATTGGTGGAATTTTTATCATTTTCTGCTTATAAAAGTTAGTACCGACTGAAAAAAGTTGCCAAAGTGTCAGTCATTGAGATAACTATGTGTGGATTTATGCAGACACATTTAAGAATTATCAATTAGTATTGAACAATTAACGATTATCATTTAACAATTAGTAAAACTGCCACAGACACAATTATAAATTAGGAGGTGAAAGAAAGTTAAAAGCTGGCCAACTTCGTAATTGTTAAATGATAATTGTTAATTATGTGCATAAATAGAGTTATAGTGGAATGAATAGTTTAACATATAATTGATGAATGTTAATTGTTAAATGCTAATTGATAATTGTTAAATGTGTCTGCATAAATCCACACTATGTTATAAGAAATAATGCACAGTAGCAGCACTTTGACAAATCCACAGGTGCTCTTTCCATGTTTACCTTTCTCCCTGATATCATATCTTTCGAATCTGTGTCGAATTTGGATTATAGAAAAAGTATCTTCCAATTTAAGCATTTCAATCACGAATAGTTTCTCTGATGTGAACAAATATTTATTAACAGGTATTTGTTAAAACAACGAGTGATCGAAACAAATAATTTTGTAATTTTATAAGTTTGTTTATGTAAAAGGAGTAGTAAAAAATCTAAGTAACGTTCTATAGAGTGAATATATTGTTTGACAACATTCCAGTTGGTTTAACGAAACAAAATCCAGAATATTTACGTACCTACGGTTACGTACTGATCGTAATAATATTTATATTACATGAATTTATGATGTTTACATTTCCATTACATTCAGTTTGAAAAGAAATTCATTCATATTATATTTTTGTGCTTACGTTAATTAACAAACAAATAAAATTGTATGTCTGAATATTTAGAAAGAAAAAGGAAATTGTTTTCAAAATTTGTACCTTGAAATTTTTTTTTTCATTAAAATGTGTGGGAATCGATGATACAATACAGAATCGATAGAAAAAAAATATTTTGAGGTATTTTTCATAAATTTATATAAATTGTGCTTGTTCAATACTTCTCACAGGTTAGGTATATTATTTTACAGTATCATAATAAATATTCTTCCCTTTTTTCCAACTATTTTATTTTTGATTACTTCTCGTAACCAAAAAAACCCTGGTTTTCGAATTAAATCCAATTGATTTCTTTGACTTCAATAATCTGCACTACCAACCAATATTACAATAATTTTTAATAAAGCACTGCCCATTTTTTGCAATTTAAATATTTCAAGTTCTTATTTTGACCTTTTCTTATAACTAATGTTCACCTTTCGACTACTAATTGTCGTTTCTATTTGAAATGGGCACCTACAGGGTCCGTTTTTTTCGAGATCAATCGAAATTTTTCGATTTAGTTCGAATGAAAAAAATTTCACACGATTCAATGATCGTATTTTTCAACCATCGTCGAAAATGTATTCGTATGCGATGAATATTTGTATGGGCAACACCGCCAACTCGATCCTTCCATTTCTTGCTCAAAAAGTTTTTGCCTTTTTTAGCCACATTTCGGTATCAGAATTCTTTGTTATTGGTAGTAGGTGTAATCAGCTGGAAATGGAAAGTGGAAAAAAAAATTAAAATATGCAGGACTCGTTTCAGCTGGAGAAAAAAGAGTTAATTGAGTTTATGGAAGAACATCTGCAATTAAAATCTGGGATCCTATAATTCCTCAAAGGGATTTTGAAAAGAATGGTACACTCTATTTTCCCTATCCGCCAGAATTTCAGCATCTTCTCATGCATTTATAACGTTTCATTCAATAAGAGAATTCAAGCGTGCCATTACTCACAACACATTTACAATAGAAACCTGATAAAACACCAAACTGACAATTCTACACAAAAATAAGGTTATATCCGTATACGAAGTTTGATATTCGAATGGTGCATACCCACTCGAGTCACCCCATGCGAAACAAATCATGCACGAAGCCTTCGAAAGTGTTTCGAAAATACGGATAACCGATTCTCGTGCGAAATTTTCGTACACGAATTGTACTCGAGTGATCTCGAAAATACAGTCCCTGGTGTTACAGTACGCAATCCCGCGGTGGAAAAACAAACTGCTCAGATAACGATTTTATTTTATTAATGCAGATTAATACATGTAAAAATAAAAAAAATCACAGACCGTTTTTTGTGGAGCGGTAAATGTCTTACAAAAATAGACTTACCCACGTTTTGCTTCCTCCATGAGCTATAATGGAAAATAAAAAATTTCCAATACGGCACCTCTTAATATGGAAATAAAGGGCTCAAACATTCACAAAAATCGATTTTTCTTAACATACAATTATAAAAATAGTAAAATGCTGCTTAACTTATATTTTTATCTCGTTTATTTGTAAATCCATGCCAAAAACAATCACGATATCGCATATCAATTTTTATATTTCAGTTAAAAAATGATAATTGTCGTCCCTTGAGACACCAATTAGTTTCCAACCACTATGACGGATACAACAATAGTTTCGCCCCAAACTAGGTATAAATCGTCACGGTATATGTATTGTTATGTTCAACATAATACGTAATTTTCAACGTACTGCCACAGTGGGATTTCGATCGACATTTTGAATACGAAAGAGTGAGTCAGTAATCAATATTGCATGACTGCTGTTGTTCCTACAATCCCAAGACGAAGTTACCTACATTTTTGCGAATATAAAAGAAATCAACCAAAACAGTTAAGCATAAAAATAAATTTATAGCAAGGTTATATTCTATATTTTTTAATGAATCTATAAGAGAAGAAAAGGGGTCAGTTAGGTTGTACTCAAAATGTACTATTTCTATTGGGCTGTTTTTGGACAGTATTGGGAGGCATCAGAGCCATATGGGCTCCAAAATCAAGTAATAATTCAAATAATAGCAATTGGGAACTGACCAATCAGCCATTTTGTATATCTGAAAAAAATTGGCAATATCACTTATACTAGATACGTAACGAAGAGCTCAATTTGGTAGTTTGAAAAAGTACAAAAGAAACTCACAAAATGCAGACAATAGAGATAAGTGAGTTGTTATTGTTGCAGAAGAAAAAAAAGCTTTTTAAAGAGATGTTTGATGACAAAAAGAGAGTACCTGCATGTAATTAAGAACTTCAACAATATGAAAACCAAAAACCTCAAACAAATTTGTAGTTAGTGTTTAGTTCCTTTGTGAAATACAACTATAGCTTGCTCAGTGTTAAAGGCAAGGAAAACATAGTCATTTTGACCTGAGTGCCGGCGCATCGAGGAATGGAAACAACGAGGAGGTCGACGACAATGGCAAAAAAGAAATCAAAGACTGGACCTGAACCATTTTTTGGCATTGCGGAAAGCACTGCTAGATCAGCCATAGCTACCTGGGCGAAGAGGAAAACCTACACGTACTGGGCAGACATACCAGGGCTCTCTCACTCGAAGGCGTTCATATACTACCCTTCGAGTACAAAAAATAACCAGATCCTAGAATGGAATAGAACAAACCTACGCATTCTGCCGGGACTGCTTACAGGACATTGTCGACTAAATTAACACCTAAAGAAGATTGGTTCAGACCTCGGACTGTAGGTTCTGTAATTTGGAGGACGAAACTGCGAAGCACATACTATGCTCATGCACAGCCTTGTGAGTACCTTAGAGCCAGACGACTTCAAAAAAGTATCACCAAATAGAACCATGGTGAGGTAAATTATTATACCTAGGGGTGAGCCACAATAGACCTAACGAAGGTAGCAGTGGAGGTAGTAGCCCCATTCACATACTACCTAACCTAACCAACTGTTGAAATAAAGCCCTCTCAGTTAAATCAGGCCTTAATAACTCTTTTCATGTATAGTAAAATGTGAGGTTGACATGTTTGAGCTTCTCTAGATTACACTAGTGCAGTATTATCATCACTGCATCATAATGTTGGATAAATTCTGAGTAATCAGTTCCAAAATGGTATAAGAATTCCGAGAGCAGTATCGTCAGTTGACTGTAGATTCCAGACCACACTGGAATTAAAGAAAATGAAATATTGGATCAATTTGAACAAAGAAAGGCTGAAGCACCCTTTTGAGAGCCTTAATCCTTTTTGCAGCATCAGTTCTAATGTAAAATAAATCTAAACAGATATCCTGAAGTTCCATCGGGAAATAGAGGCTACTAGTATCTGAAAATTTTCTCAGGAAGTAAGTAAACTCTTAGGTCCAACCAATGTACCTATACATGCATGCATTGGTTTTGAAAGATGCATCAAAAAATTTTATGTGTCCATCAGTTTCGACTGTTTATAAGTATTTTAATTTTCAAACTTGTCATGTGAACAGTTGTCGATAAAAAGAAGAGTAAAAAAGAACGTAGGACATCCGGTATTACATAATAACGTTGGAATTAAACTATTCAATTTGTTATGGATCTTTATCAAGTGAATTATGTATTCATTTTATCAAATTATAATCTCATTCTCTTATATTCTGGTTCAAATTCCATATAAATGCGTGCTCTAATTTCGAAAGTGTTAACAAATCTTTCATATTCAATTTTATTCTTCAAATAACTTCCATAGCCGAGCCGAGGATCGACGATAAGGTTTTATTGCCGGAAAATAGAAATTTATGAATATTTTGTAGTAGGCGACGAACGAATACAACTAGAAATTCTTCACTGCTGAACATTTATATGAATAGAAAAATGTTTTGTGGAAGTTTTTACAACCTTCGGGATGTTCTTTGTCTACGCCTGAACATATGCGAATAGAAAGACAAAAAGTGCAAAGCTTTTATTTTTGATTGTATTGTTCGGTATTGAAATATCACTCGTATTATGTAGTTTTTGGAACTGAAGTTCTCGACACTCACCCTATACCAAAAATAAACTTTTCCTAAACTGCGACAACACCTACAGCATTTATTTTGTATTATGCTCCAAGACTTCAACTTTAAAAGCAAACTTTCGGCTTTTTTAAATTCTTATCAACCTACTGGCGGAATTACAATGCTGTAGGATAGGGGGGACAATAGGCTAGGTCCCCCTTAGCTCCTTGTTTTTCATTTTTCATCAAAAACATGTGGAGTAAATTTTGCATTTTGGAATTCACTGTTTGGATCGATCCTTTGTGGATTCTACTCATATTAATGTGTTAAATAAACCTAGGTTTTTGTTTAATAAACCCTACAAAATACAAATAAAACAGAACACAGAGCCAGATGCTGCAGATGCAATACGCATTTATACAAATGAAGGCTCAGGATGTGGAGTTCACTCCAGAGCACTAAGCCTAAGGATTAAGTGGGGAAAGGGAAACAATACCAGCGTGGTACAAACAGAATTGGCTGGTATCTCAATTGCCACAAAAGAACTAACCAGAAAGGGAATTTCTTACAAAAACATAATAATCTGCACTGATAGTAGATAAGCGCTATTAGCCTTGAACAGACAACGTGTTATATCGGGGCTAGTACTAGAGTGCCACCAAGATTTAGCTAACGCCTCGGAAGATAACAATATTATCCTGAGGTGGGTTGAAGGGTACGACAGGAGTAAAGGAAATCGCATTGCCGATTCTTTAGCAAGGAAAGCCGCTAGACTAAAAATTCCCAGTGACACCTACGGCCTGACGACCGACAATTGCGGACTAGCCAAACGTCACACCCATGCTCAATCCCTTGAGAGATGGGAAGGAATTAAAGGATGCAGTTTTGCCAGGATCACCCTTGGCGACCCTGGGACGATGGCGCCGAAGAAATATTTGGCGATGACCAGGAAAAACCTACGTATAACAATGGGATTTCTGACTGGCCACTGTCAACTAAGGAATGGGGCTAGTGGACACACCTCTATGCAGAATGTGTGAACAGGAAGATGAAACTGTCCGGTATGTCCTATACGAGCGTCCGGAGTTATCGTCAATAAGAGAGTGTGTGTTCGGTGAGTCTTGGCCTACACCTACCGATGTGAATGAGATGTCTCCTAGTAACCTGTTCACCTTCCTGAGGAGGACAGGATGGACGATGACCTAGGAGGACAACTCCTCGGGAGGATGTACAATGGGTCACATGTGGCCTAAGTGCTGTGAGCCTACACTCACCCTCCCTACTCTACAGGTACAGATACAGAATGTGTTAAATAGTAAAAACTATTTTTGTCATTCTATATTTCGAAATGAATGCTTTAAGCGCACACTAGGTATGTAAGTATAGTTTATAAGAAATAGTCTTTAATCTGATAGAATCAGAAAAATTTTGTATGCTCTATTTTTTTGCTCAATAAATATCTTCTTCATTTCGAATACATTTGACTGGCGAAATTCAACCATATTAAGCATACTTTTAAATTCTCGCTGAGTTCAAATTACACACAGAATTTCAAATAAATATCAGTTGACTTTACAGTTATTTCCGCAGCATTTCATTTGGAAAATACGATGCCATTTTTCACAAAATTGCAATTTGAAATTAATTGGAATTTATTCAGTTTTTTTGTTGGCCATAAACTTTACGTGAATTCGAGATACGGCAATTTGGTGTCAATTAGTAGCGATGAATATCTTCTGTCACAATCAATTATGTATATTTGTGGTTGAATTATGTACGTAATACGTCACGATTAATTTATATACAGTATACAGAGTGGAATTATTGTTAGTAAAATCTATACTTATTATGATACTGTCACTTATGTAGCGTCAAATGTCGTTAATGTCAAATGTCACACAGCGATGTCTAGCGATCTTTTTTTGAATGAGTACCTACTATGGTTCATACAACAGCCTTTTTGGTGTGCGTCATCGTTTGTGAAGTATATTCGGGTTTTGGGTATGTCGTTTATTTTATTTGCTATTTTGACACATATCTCACCCTAAATTTGATAAATAAAATCATCAGGATCGCATTCAGCAAAATTCGACAAGGTTACGAAATTAATAGTTACCAGCTTCTTTTTTTAACTGAAAATACTTGAGAACTTCCAAAATGCTAATGTTTTCCGTGTAGGTATCTAGGCATATTTTTGTATTATTCGAATAAATATAACAATAATATTCATATTAACTTTTCATAAATAATAATTTACCGTGAACAACAAAGTACAGACCTGACAAGAACTGTCAGTGGGACAGTAGAAAAAGATGTCAGACACATTGACAATACGAAAGGTATATCTGCATGCCTATTTTAAATAAAGAAATTTCTCACGACTGATAGTTCGCGCTTGCGCTTGACCTGAACATCAACCAATAAAATTTTGGTAAGTCAATGATTAGGATTGACGTTTGTTATAAATTTAAACGAATCATTATTGCGATATTTTGATTAGGATTAATCAAAGACCTGACTTTTTGTGCATTTCTTTCCACGTAATGTGTTAGAAAGACATTACCAAACGATGACGCACACCAAAAAGGCTGTTGTATGAACCATACTTACATTTTTAATTAACATTAAATGAATATACAGATTGCGAATAAGTTCAAGGTGGTTTTCATGACAGTAATGACAGTTATTGCCTACTATTCAAAACAAAATTTTTGGCAAGTTTTTTTATTAAGATAAATAATTAAAATAATGAAAACATTTCTCAAGCATAAATCTTAAAAAATAAAATGAGATTTTTGGTGAATACCTAATCAACGGTTACTAATAATGCTAATGAGTAAGCATCTCATTTCTGTCATATTATGTCAGTGCAATGTAGATGATCACAGTAATAAAGGCCGTTCGCACCAATTGATTCGGAATCATCCAAGTGAATAAAGTAAAAGACTATACTTTCTCCACGACTAAAAAAAGGTAGCTTTCAGTGAGGTTCAAACCCCAATCGTCCGCGCCAGAGTCAAGTATTTCTATAGAGCTTATTTATTTACGAGAAGGGAAAGAACAAATATATACATAACTTACAGTTTTAATCGAAACCCTTACATTTATAAATGAAATTGGGAATTATAACTGAATATAACTACGGTTGTCCATTTTTTCTCCATATAATACGTAAAATTATGATTATATCATTATTTTGATGTTTAAAACGACGCGCTGTCAGAATCGATTTGCGTTATTTGGTATTTGACGTTTTAAAAGATACGATTTGATTTATTCATCTCAATTCATTTTAGCGTGAATTCTGATAATAATAGAAAGCAATTGGCTAACGAGAGTGAATTCTTTTTCATTATTCACTGATGTGAAGAATTCATATCATATGCAGCTAAGTATGTAAAAATAATTTGTGCGTTATTACGTGGAGAAAACAATTCTTGTCTCTTTCTTTCAAGTAGTATTGTATACATTGATCCTTGTCGTACTTGAGTCGTATATTATGACCTATAAAACTTTTCCACAATCTGTACAAACGTACAAACAAATCATAATATGTTTGATTGGTTCTGAATTGGTACGTACATACTCCTTCATACAAATTGATTTTGAGATAATCCTTAGAAAGTAGATGAAAAAAATAAGTAGAATCCACTTAGCTCCATTCCATACTCCTGAGGAGACGTTTTAGAGAAATTGCATTTCCTCCAATCTATTTTTAAAGGTGTCTCGAGATTTATTGCCTCGAATTCAGTCAGTCGAGCCTTCGGCCCCTTCAACCCATACTTTTCGACAACCAAGAATATGTTGGAACTGGGGGCGCTAACTGGGAATAACCAGTAAAAGTTTACTCTGATGTTATTCAAGGCAGAGCCGTATCGGTCTCGAGAGAATATACTAGCAGATTTTGTTCAGAAACGTATCACAAATAAGACTAGAGACTGGAAAGAATTAGTATATTATTCAACGAGCGCGTAATGATGGCTATTACTCATGAGAATCAAGTTTCAATCAATAAGGAGTACGTTCATAATCTATGACAGTCTACTTGTCAGTCAGACGACGAGGTAAACGCTTCTCGTGTTGGGTTTGTGAGTGCTGTGGTGTATGAGTATGCCTATAATATTTTAACATTGGAATAGTGTACAATGTCAATTATTTTTATTTTTTGTCTAAAATTTGGTTAGTAGTGGGAAAAAATGTATAGACACCATGGTGGTAGAGACATTTATAAGCCTCGCGCCCTAATTTGTGTAATTCTGGTGCTCGATCAATAATAATAGTCTTCACCACCTTGGTGTATAATATACTATTGCAAGGTATCATTATCAACTTCAATGGTTCTGCAGCGTAATTGATGCGATTTTAACCAAATAACTGGAAAATAAATCTGTAGCAGCGAAGAAAATTCAAATGAATATGATGACCACGCTCTTAAAGCTGAACAACAAACATTGATGATGATAATAGAAAAGAAGGAACAGTAAACCGTATAATAAGAACAATAGAACGAAAAAACTGCTTAACTGTTTCCATCACATTCTGTCTAGTTCGTAAATCTTGAAACATTTATTTTTATTCACTTAGCAAACATAAATTCCAAAATCATACGAACCTGAAGAGTTTAACTTGATAAAACTAATTTTCCACGAAAACCCATAACCGTTAAATTAAAATTCAGTTTGCTACTTACCGAATGGGAACATTTTTAAACTCTGCTATTATATTTAAAAAAAAATTATTACTTTTTATTTCCAGTTATTTCAAAGTGGCACTTAAAACAGTGGAAGCTGAATGAGATATGTTATGGGTATAATTAAATAGATGTTTTATCAAATTATTTAAATGTGAGCTTCTTCTATGCTTCTGGACAAAATTCAATTTAATTTTATCAGGTATAACATGCAAATGAAAAAAAATGTTATGATATTTTATTTCAATTTGTACTGAGTTTTAACGTTTCTGCTGACCATTGGAAAGATCTAGTAGGGCTTAGACAATCAAAGATTCTTCTGAAGAAGAAACCTCCATCCACATACTTACCAACTGTACAGCACTCCAGAATCCTAGAGCACAGTACCTGGGAGATTACTGGATAGAAGAGGAACATTTACCTAGGCTGAAGCCTGCAGATATCCTAAAATTCCTCCGGGAAATAGTACTAAAGGAGCTACTAGTTTCAGAGACTCTTCTTAGAAACTAAGTAGAAGTAAGGGGGCACAATAGATCTTCCAGGTCTCAGTGAATGTTACCTCAAAAATACATACATACATATACATACAACGTTTATGCGTGATAAGAGAGTTAGAGAGTGCATAAACTTCAAATATAATTCGTACAACCATCCATACTCGATTCAACCATTGTCTATAAAAAGATTCAACTCATTACTATCTTATAACAAAAGCAATACAGTAGTGATTTTATCACTTCAAATACTTTTCTAAGATTTTACAGCATCCTTTTAAAAAACGCTTTTATTTATAAATATATACTTTCACGTTGGCTTCCACAGATTTATTTAAAATAATAGTTTTTACGGGAAATCCTGTATTTAGTGAATTCAATTTTCATTCACGTGAGGGAAAGAGATAATCTAACTCAAATCCTGTCCGTGAAGAGTCAATGGGATTAGTCCCTGACTGTGAGTACATTCGATCGAGCCAAAGTACGGAAATATTAACACAAAGATTCGGTGAGTCAATTAAAATTTAGCAGTTATCGTAAAACGTGAAGGCGTAGTGACACTCGCGAATGTAAATTTTTCGAATTCCGCTTCGACAAGATTTGGTTTAAGTTTAAACTATGGAATATTAAATATACTGGAACATGGAAATATCAAGTACAAGCCAAACATTAATATCTTCTGAGTATACAGGACTTCGTACCAAAAACTTTAGAGACCTATAATTCGTTAACGAAAGGAGAGGAGGACAAGGAGGAGAACTATTTTCAATACTCCAAGCAATTGTCGATAGATTTGCCGTTAAAAAATTCAAAAATCCCGCGTCTTAAGCGATAGTTCATACATGTAGCCAGCGTTGGCGCTAGTTATAGCTTATGCCACAGAACATTACTGGCTTAAGAGCTCTCTTATTATTTATTTCTCCACTTTGGATTAATCATCTCTGGTACGTTTCGCTGTTTATTGTTAAGAATAATTGAACAGACAGTTAAAAACGATAAATAGGCATATAGGTGAAGGAAAGTACGATCTGTTAAGTATACAGCCATTAACAATGTGACGCCAATAATTTAACTCGGGATGAAACATAAACAAACAACTTAGAAGATAAAAATTCGAATTAAACGAAACCGAATTTCTCTTTTCGTGCAAAAACTTAATTAAATCGTTCGAATTAACGTTAGCTTCCACTATTCGCGGAAATCCTATTATAAGTCGATGTCGCGTACCAAAACAAAAATACAATATTTATCTTGTACGTGCGTTGCGTGAATATCAAGGGTTTTAAAATCTAATAGAAAAGGCAAGGATAGTGTTTTCCAGTTTGTTCTATAAGTATTGGGAAAAGTAGAATTCAATAGATGGCGCTCTGAAATGTCAATGTCATCTTAGCAACGAGTAAAACAAATTTAGTATATATTTATGTTAACATTATGCGATATGTTGACTGCAACAGCCGTTTTTAGCTATAGCTGGAAGATGTGATGCTTTTATATACAAAGAATATTATTGATAGATTGGTTCGGCACAATCAGTAAGAGGATTTAAGACGTCTGTAGCAGTACTCTTGAACAAGCTCAACAGTTTTCTTCTTGAAGCAATCCTCCCTTGGGTATTCTAGTCCTAGAACTCTATATCGTCAATAAGACAGTAGGGATGGAGAAATCAACCCTGACTTTGGTCAAGAATCTATTTTTTGTCTGCAAAGATTAATTAACGTCAAGAATTAAGAAGCCCCAAGTGAATCACTATAAGACAGTGCTTGATATTAGAAGAAAAGGTGTGACGTACAGTGACTGGGGAGCAATCCTGTCACTTCCCTTATAAGGACCCTGCTGAGGTTTAATATTCCGTTATACAGCGTCTAGGAGCTCAATTCTTGAACTCATGCGAATATCAGTCGCATACGAATTACATTCGAACGAAGGATTGGATGAACGTCATCTTAATTCTTGAATGGTATGCAGAAAAATTTTCGTATACGGATGTTTTATACGAATACTTCTCTTTTCGGTAATATTCTGACGGATAATATACTGACAGCATATCTTCTTTTTTTTTGTACGTATAAGTATAAATTACAATTGTGTTTCCAGAAATTCGTAACAAATTAATTAAATCTGTGGCCAAATGTTTTCATAGCTGAAACATTTTAATAAACCCATTGTCACTGTTATTGAAAAGCTATCATATACTGAAAAGCTATACGACTTTCAATGCTCCAATCGCTCTCAAAAGTGCCAATTACCCCAAACTAGCCGTGAATGAACCTTGATACCTCCCAATTAATCACAAGTGGAAAATATGAACACAGTAAATCTTAGATCATTGTTATTCGATACCAAAAGAAAGTCTTCATTCGCTGCTAACTGATATTGATCATAAAACCGAGATATATGTTTATTTCCCACAACCTATTTGCCTACCAATGCTCAAAAGTAAGCGAAAGAAAGCAAGTGAAAGTAATAGAAATAAACAAAAATCTGTAAAAGTGTGGTTAGAGGTTTCAGAATCTCAATTCGTATACAGAAAGTAAAATCTCCCTAGCTTGATTCATTCTATGTTAAATTCGTATAATAAAAGTTCAAGGATTTCATTCAATTTTTCTCCGAGTGTCGCCATAAGTTCGTATACGGATTTATTTAAAGAATTGAGTCCCTCCAGTGCATCGTAAGACACAGTGCGCATTGTTAAAAAGGAGCAGATGTACCTATTGATAAAACTCACCTAAATTTAACTTTCCACTTTGTCCAGAATGGTTAGCTAACAGCAAGTGAAACTTTTCAGAAGCCAGTCATTTAGGTATCTCATTGTGGCTTCAAAAAACAAATCTATTGGCTAAGGAAAAATGAATTTTTTGAAGGACTAGAATAATAATATTGAAAAAAAAATGGGGAAATTCAATATTCCGGCAATTTTAGTAGCTTTTATTAATTATTCTATTAATTTTTTTCATTAATTTCAATAGAATTAGCCGGTTCTATAATTTGACGTTAAGGGCGGTTTCAGACGAGACACTTTGTGGCTGGCTACTAGTGTCTGAAAAAAATGGCGTGGCTGAAAAATATAAATAGACGCATTCACACGATTAACACCACGTATTTCTTATCTGTGTCTCGTGTGAATGCGTCTATTTATTTAAATGTATTTTCAGACACGCGATTCTTTTCAGACACTAGTAGCCGACCTCAAAATGTCTCGTCTAAAAGCGCTCTAATTGTAGGCTTCAGGATAAATGGGGAGGTAGAGAATATCCAGTTCAACTTTTCTATATTAAAAAATATTCACATTGGAGTACCTAACCTAACTTTCAGCTTTAAAGGTTGATAGAAAGTGCTTAAGCATTAATTTTATGAAGATTGCCAATTTGAAGAATTATTTATGGTTTTTATTTGGAACATCATTGAGAAAAATGATTGTTTCATTTGTAAAATGTAATTTTGCATGCTTCAAAGCATATCTACTTTCATTATCTGGTAGACAGCCTTCGGAATTGAAACCTTACGTATAATATAAATAGTGATTTTCGTCAAAATGTCGTGCTTTCGTAAACACCGTGTACCGATATCATCAAAATTATTTGTATAGATCAAAAAGTAAGTGACACATTTTGAAAACATCAACAAATCCAACGACAATATTATTTTTTATTATATTAACGTGAAATTGATTAGCTTTTAGCTGAATATTGTAACTAATCTATTTTATAATCATAATTTTAGTTTTCGTGAATAATTTACTCGTAATTAAATTGTTTGGGTTTTTGTTATTTAATTATTAAATAAAATGAATAATTTATGTATTATTAATATCATAAAATACAAGACCCGTGCTGTGCTGAGTGTCGATAAAATGTGTTGGTTTATTATTCATTCAATGTTATAGAACATAATTTCTGATTGGAAAAACCTGATAATCCCACATTTTCAGTTCATCTTAGTATTTATTAGTTTAGACTAAAATTAAATAAAACAAACATATTGAGAATGTTAGTCAGATATATGAGGTGATATTGAACGTGAATAAATTTTGTAACGAAACAAAGTTAGTAAAACACGCAGGAGCTTGAAAGTGTTAGCTACGTATTTGTTTACTCGGGTGTTTACAAATAACAAAACTCAGGGGAACAGTTCCTTCGTGGAAGTTTTTTTTAGACTCCAGCAAAATACAAACAATACATATTCAACGTTATTCAGAAAGACCTACTAAACTTTGTTTAAGTTACTAGGGAATAACATGGCATTCGTCTAAAAAACAATTTCTAAACATGCCGTTTTCATGTAGCAGTAGCCACTAATAAATCACTTTGAGCATTCTTCTCTCCTATTCAGTTTTTTATGAAATATTTGTAACGTGGCATTCCACTTATATCCTCATCGTTGTCCAGCCGTCTTTGAGCTTAGGTAGACTCCGTTTCACATATGAAGAAGCCACGTGAAGTTTGCCAATTGTCTTGCGCAGAAACCAAAATCAGTCTTGTTTATTTATGTCGCAGGTGGCGTTACAAACGATGTTCCATGCTTTCGTGTCTATTGTATGTGACAAAACATCGAAAGGATCGAAGAGTTCCCGAATATGTTTTATTCAAACTATACATATGGAAATACATTTTGAATATTTCAATTTTTTGTCAACCTATTTTTTGGACGTCATAGGCTTGTTTCATTCTCGTTTCCTGAAATTTGTAGCATAAAATAGATCTACTGAAATCTACTAAATAATTCACCGTATTTACTGATGAAATGAAAATCGAAGCCTCAGCTTGTGTGTTTTGGCACTTCAACTATTTTAAAGCTTTTAACTGAAACCCATCACCTTAATCTAACCAGATATGTTCTTCGTGAATCCGGTCTTATTTTTTTCACAAACATATCTTAACTTACATGGTAGTAGAGTGCAGTGAGAGCTTTTTCATTTCCCTTTCAAACTATTCTTGATTTATTCAAGGGTGCTTTGAACGAAGATTTGTCACTGAGACATCTGCAATCAACATATCTAAGATGGATTGATGGCTTTCCTTATACTAAACGCAAACCGCTTATCTTCAGTAACATTGTTAAACTAAATTGCTCATGGATAGAACTTTAATCAGAAATAATTACTTCGTCGGCCTCTTGGCTTATGGCCTTCAAGTCTAATTCTCACATTTACTCACCACGAGTGTTTAATAAAAGGGTTTGTTTGAACCTTCACCGAAGAGAAGAGAATAACAATAAGTTGGTAATTTATCAAATCATTAAGATAAACGTACACCGCAACCAATTAGTCTGTTATTTTCTTAATTTCAGCTCTAAACGCCTGCTTGAATATATTATCTTGATAGCCTCAGAACATAATAACTTCCTGTAGTTACTGGTGAAAATTTATTGTTATTTAATCACCTTTTATTTTTAATTATTATACTTGTGAAATAACAATGACTCCTAGACAATACCTACAGTTGGTGAAATGTTGTTTTTCCACTACTTTAATAGCAGTGAAGTTGACCATTATTGCTTCTTCTAGCCATCTGAGAAGTTAAATTTTTCTATTAGTGGTTAATAATTTTTTTCTTCCATTAATCTAGGTCAGTTATGGACAAATTCGAATATTTTTAGAATTGAGGGATAGACAAAAAACTGAGCAATATAATTTTGTATATCCATGAGATTGTCTTCAACATATTTCCTGCTTGAAATTACCGATAAAGATGAAATTATTTGAATAAAAATGCCATTAGTTTAAAATTAGCGCTCAACCAAAAATGATTGATGACATGCGTTCATAATATATGGAAAACTGACAGTACACTTGTCAGTTAGACGACAGAGTAAACGCTTTTCTGATTTATTTCAAATTTTTGGATTAAATTTGGCTGGTAGTGGGAAAAATCTTGGGTTGGATCGAGCTATTTTTAGCCCCGGAATATGTGGTATGATTTATGACCTGCCTTTTTGTTACACCCTGTATAAATTAACACTAAAAATTACGTGTTCAATACAATGGAATCAAAATTATATTTTGATTTAATTTAACTAAATAATTTTGCTAACACATTTTCCATATTTGAAATTATGAAATTCCGTACATTACGAAATTAATCACATGCATTCACAAATAATGTTGAATAACGAGTTTTTCAAAACTAATACATTTATGTGATTGTTAATATTTCCATCATTTCACTGCCAATAATTGGATTAATAACTAGTAATAATAGTTTATTGTACAGGTTGTCCCGTGAACTTTTTTGCGAGACCCTCTAGGTACTGTTAATAGTTTAATGAGGCGCAACCTTACACCACAAATTTGTGGTTGTAAATAGTTTCGATGGCACTTGCGATTGATCTAGTAACTAGTCGACATGCCGTGCATTCTCCTCTCGAGTGTTTTATACTATATATTCGAAATGAAAATGAATATACACATACATATAAATAGGTAGTAGCTGAGACTGCAAAAGCTGTGAATTTATTTGCCAAGAGTGCCTATGTCCCGTTTCTCGTATGAATAAAAAAAAGCATTTAGTTTCTACTTGAAAATTTGGAGGAAATACTCCACGTAGTATAAACAAAAATGGGCATTCAGTTTTTAGTTGAAAATTATCATTAGAAAATAAGATCCAGATAAAGCAGATTATTTTCTTGAGTAGGTACCCTTTTGTACAGTTTTTTGGGAGAAATTTCTTATTATTGATATAAATAAAAATGTATTTATGATCTGTGGGAGAGTCTACTTCATAATTTTGCCATCTGATGGTCATCAGACTTAAAATTGATCATAGTAAATCTATGGCTAACACAATAATAAGACGTGTCTTGTATTATCTATGAATAAGACCTGTGATAATGTATGGAGCAGAAACAATGACAATGACAAAAAAATGTCAAGAGATCACAGATTTGCAAGGAATGTGCAAGAGATTGAATGCAATGAAATGTTAAATATCTCCTTCATGTTCAACTAGATTTGCAAGGAATGTGCAAGAGATCGAATGCAATGAAATGTTAAATATCTCCTTCATGTTCAACTAGGAGTATGTACTCATCATCATTTATTCTTTCAAATTGGAGTATAAGCAAATACTGCATGCTTAAGAGTTTAAACTCAGTTTTTATTCATAACACCCAATGTGTCCGCTGCTTCATGCGTTTTTATTTCCACCTAACGCGTTTCCATACAACGAGTATGTTCAGGAAATTATTTTAATTAAAAATGTTGCGATAGACAGGTATGAAACACAAAAGAGACGTATGTTGAAATTTTAAAATTAAAATACCTACTTCGAAAGCTCGGTAAATACTTTTATAAAATGTGTCAAGCAAAAAGTTGAATACATTATAATTGGAGAAAAGGAAAACTGATTTCCTATTATCCAGTTGTCAAGGTTGACAAAAGTTTATTAACGAATTAACGTCGGTATCGGAAATTTTTAGAAAAAATTATAGGTAAGAGTGAAATAAATCGAAGACTACGATGAATTTTTTATTGATAACGCTGCTCCTACATTGAAATGTGTTTATAGTATGTGTCAGATGGAATTGTTATTGTGTTTGAATCATTGAAACATTGAGGTTATAGTATAACCGAAGCATCGAAAAAATCATGTGAGCTACAGATATAGAATATTATGCACCAGAAATGATGAAGAGCATTATTATTGACCCAGTGTAATAAGGTGCGAGGTTTATAGGGAAATGTTTTCACCTCTGTGGTGTTTTTTTCACTAGATACTAGCAAAAATTGAAAATAATCGACATTATATACACTATTTCATTGCTATTGAAAGTTTGATGTGACACCCGTTATAACAATTTATTCTTCGTCAATTAAATCAAGAAAAACAAGTGATAATTTCGCATTGTCACTCATCAGTTCAAACAATTGATTTCACTTGAGGTAGAAAAAACAAGGATTTGCTGTTTTATTGCCCATATTTTATACGCTAACGACTTCTTTTTGATCTCGAATCGGTTGAGGCTTTTGAAAAAACATGTTTTCTAAGCCGCTTGCGTGGACAATAGTATATTATACACCAAGGTGTTGAAGACTATTATTATTAGTGTCCTATCACCAAAATTATAAAAGATGCGAGGCTTATAAATCTCTTCACCACCGTGGTGTATTCACGTTGAAAAAAAAATTCAATATGGCTCCACCTGCAGAACAACCTTGTCTGTATCGGGTAGTCGTATTGTCCAGTCCGCTATCTAGGCACCATACTTTGCATTCTAAGATTAGTGGGATTCAATAATACATACTTATAATTGAAATTTGAATGAAGCTCTATATATCTATATTATAATAGTAGGGGAGCCCAAGCGGGGATTTCGGGATTTACTAAAGCGCGGCAGATTAATATACAGAGGGATACCTTGTACCCGGTTAAGTACCTCCACAAAACAAGAGGCCCATATATAAGGCCGCCCGTGAAGGATATAGGATCAGATTAGTAAAAAAAAATTGACCATCAGAAATTCTCGAGCGCGTCAGATTAAGGTAGGGTGAGTTAATTACATCCTAAAAAGTGTATATTCCACTAATCTGACAATTTGAGAGTGACGTAAAAAAAGGGGAGGGCAACAAAGTTGTAAAAAAAAAACGCCATCTCGACATTCTCGAGCGTAGCTAAATTTCTTTTTATTTTGAAGGAAATAATTCAAGAATAATGAAAAATATATAATCTGACGATTTCCGCAAGCCGAAATAACAGAAATTCGTCGATAAATTTAAGCATTTAAATTTATCGACGAATGTGCAGCTGCGTGATGCCTACTTTTCCTTCCCCGCGTTTAAGCTTTTCTTAAGTAATTTTTTTATAAATACATGTATTTTACTAAAAAAGCATACACTTATTTATTTGCATGCTATTTCCTGAACTTTGCAATTAATTAAGTTCAATGATTTAAAAAATAAAATTTTTTTTGACTTCCCGCTAAGAAAAATTAAAAATTTTAAACAATTCGGGAAGTTATTGGTTTTACCCCGTTTTACGAAAATCGAGTTTTCATCAGATCTTGACGTTTTAAGGTCATAGGAAGCTTCCCTGACTACCCCCGTGATGTTGTCACTAAGTCTGTATGTATGTGTGGGTGTGTGTGTATGTATGTGTGGGTGTGTGTGTATGTATGTGTGGGTGTTTGTGTGTGTGACTCGCTTATAACTTTTGAACGACTAAACCGAACGCAATCTACTAAACGGCGTTCTAAAGATTTCCCTAAAAATTAGATTTCCTGTGAATTTTAACCGATTCGGACTGATAGATTTGAAAATTTTTGATAAATCTCAAAAAAAATAAGAATTTTTCTTTTAAGTGGTTTTCTTGGAATAACTTTCAACCAGGTCCATTGATTAACTTCAAAAACTGATCCGCCTTTGAGCTTGAAAAACCACGTCGATCGCCACCTAGCTGGTCAAAATTGGTTGATTCGTTCAAGAGATATCGTGAACGAAAAAAACCCGAAAAAGTGTTTTTTCGGGATTACTCCGAAATTTGTGGTTCGATCAATTGAAATTGCAAAATTACTTATGAGGATGATAAAACTGCGTCGTATGCCGCCAACCGCGTGAAAATTGCTTGATCTATTCAAAAGTTATTGCGGTTTGAAGATTCCAAAAATAGTGTTCTATGAAACTTCTATCAGACTTTCGAGCTGGGAGAGCTCAAATGCATGGAAATATTATTTCTTTGAACTCAGTGAGCTCAAAATATCACATAAATTATATTTTGAGCTCAAAAATGTCATAAGTACAATTTTAAGCGCCAAGGAATAGAATTAGAGGGAAGTTGCAGGGATGGCCTTTAATGTGAACCGTTTTTCTAATTTTTTTTTGTCAGATCAGGCGAATCCCTCTAGATAATCGTCAGATTATGAGACAGTACGTTCAGAACATAAAGATGAACCATATATATCTTAATCTGACGCGCTTGAGTATTTCAAAATGGCGATTTTTTTTTGCACATTATGAAAATGGCCGCGAGTTTGCGTCCCATCGAAATCGTCAGATTAGTGAATTAGACCTTTTTTTTGGTGCACTTAACACTCCCTTAGAAAATCTGACGCGCTCGATTAATTTTTTTTTTTTCATTTTCAACTCTTAAATACAACCACCCGCATCATGCAAACGATCAGATTAATATACGTACATTATTAAAAATACGTAGGGCATTGATGCTATCAATATCTGACGCGCTCGAGGATGTCCATGCAACAGTTTTTTTTTACATAATTAAAAATCTATAGCCGCTTCCCCCACCGATGTAAAGGTATACATCATATAACATTTTTTTCTTTTTATCATCCAAGCTTTGCTTCCCAATAGGTCTCTACGACGCTCGAGTAAATCCCCATTTAGCATCGTGGGCTCCCCTACTATAATCTGTATCTGTATCTGTAAAGTAGGGAGGGTGAGTGTAGGCTCACAGCACTTGGGCCACATGTGACCTATTGTACATCCTCCCGAGGAGCTGTTTTTCTAGGTCATCGTCCATCCTGTCCTTCTCAGGAAGGTGGACAGGTCACCAGGAGACATCTCCTTTATATCGGCAGGTGTAGGCCAAAACTCACCGAACACACACTCTCTTATTGACGATAACTCCGGACACTCGCATAAGACAAGCCATGACACTTTCATCTTCCTGTTCACACATCCTGCATAGAGGCGTGTCCACTAGCCCCATAATATGGAGGTGGTTCCTTAGTTGACAGTGGTCAGTAGAATTCCTACTGTTATACGTAGGTTTTTGCTGGTCATCGACAAATATTTCTTCGGCGCCAGCTTCCCAGGGTCGCCCAGGGTGATCCTGGCAAGACTGCATTCTTTGATTTCATCCCATCTCTTAAGGGATTCCGCAATTGTTGAAGACGTTTGGCCGTAGATGTCACTCACTGGGTCCTAGAATTTTTAGTCCAGCGGCTTCCCTGGCTAGAGAATCGGCAATGCAATTTCCTTTACCCCTTTAACCCACCTCAGGACCTTCATCTATATTATATTAACCAGCTTGTGACAAAACTATTAAGGCATACGTTAGAATTGTGGCTAAGTGTAGTGAATTCTAAATTATTTTATTGTTGATCAAATAATTGACTTGGTTTTATATAAATCCTCCAAGAAATAAACCTACTATTATTCTTGCTTCAAACAAAAAGCTCCTCATAAACCGGGAGTTGACAAAATTAAGAAAGTCAACCCTACATCAAACCCAATTCTCTTTGATAAGAAGGAACGAGGACACAAAGAACATTTCCACGTTTCAGAAGTTTGGTTTGTTTTATATTCACACTAGTGTTTCGACAAAGGAACGTACTAGCACAATAGTTTGATGCCGGCTATTATTGCTTGAAAAAAAAGAAAAACATTTAACTGAATGTCGAACCAAAAATAACAACTTTACTACTTTACCAATGCTTCATTTAATCCCTACAAAGGAACTGCTCTATGGAATACAGGTAGTTTTTTATTGTATAAAGTGGGTAGTGAAAGCGCTGCTCTTGACATATATTGTAGATGAGATCACATTAATAAGTATAGTGCCTTTGGCATGGAATATGCGCAAAAAAGTGTTGAAAAATTATCAACAGTACTCAGTCAAATTGATGAGGTTTTCTACTGCGAAAACCAATAAACTTCAACGTAAGATGAATTCGTTTGAAGATATCGAATTCCAAAGTACCAGGAGTGCGCGTAATCCAAAAAGACGGTAGGTACCTGTAATATTCTTCTCAAGAAAGGAAGAGAAGTTGAGGAGGACTAACTTCATTATAGCTCTAATGAGAATACCCCAGCACTACTAGCTATTGAGTTGACAATTACAATTATTGCTTCTTCTTGCCAAATGAAAAGTTGAATTTTTCTATTAGTGATTGATAATTTTTTTTTATTATTAACCTAATTTAATAGGTAATGAACTAATTCAAATATTTTGAGAATCCAGAAATCTTGTGTAACATAATTTTGTACACCCATGAGATTTGCTGCTTGAAATTACCAATCAAGATAAAATTATTTGAATTTAAATGCTTTTTCTTAATTCGCGCTCAACCAAAAATGACTTATGACATAAGGAGTACGTTCATAATTTATGGAGCGAAAATGGTCAGTCTACTTGTTTGTCAGACGACGAGGTAAACGCTTCTCGTGTTGCGTTTTTGAGTGCTGTGGTGTATATGTATAGCTTTACACTCAAAATGTTGTGATTGCAATACCGCTGTAATATTTTAGCATTGAAATATTGTATAAAACTGATATGAATTTGGCTAGTAGTAGAAAACAATGTACATACAACACGGTGGTAAGGACATTTTTGAACCTCGCACTCTATTCCACTCGGTGCAAAGACCCTCGCGAAATAGTTTTGCTTCTCTGTCAATAATAAGAGTCTTCAGCAGCTTGGTGTTGAATATAATATTTGCAGATAGTATCTGTATTGTATCACTTGTAACGCGCTTTCTTCCTTCACATGGTCTTCTACCACATGAGCACGTCACTATGGACACCCGTGATATTAAATCCTTCAAAAAAATTCTTGGGCGCCATATTTTTAACGTGGTTTGCTCCACGACCCCTTGACCCTTTGCGTCAGGAGTTCCAGATAGCCTGAGATGGAGGTTACGACCATAAACTCAACCATAAGTTGATATATAACAATAATAAATGTTCACCAAAATACAATTCAAGTAGTCTGTCTTATTTTCAGTTGTATTTTGCTATTGAAATAGTATATATCACGAGCATTACTAGTGGGAAAGTGACATTTTTCACATGGGTAGACATGAGTGTGAAAACTCACTTTCTCACGAGCAGCGTACAGTTTTTTTCTAATAAAATCCTATATTTAATTTCTCGCTTAGAAAATAGATAGTGGTTTTGGTTATAGGTTATAGGTACAAACCTATCTAAAATTATTTCAATCCGTTCCTGTAGCTCCAATTAATGCCCACAAATTGTCTTGTCTTTACAGATAGGCGGCTGTGGTGGCAACGAGAGAGAGAAAGGAAAATTGGCGGGAAACGACAAACGAAAAGCGGATGATGGGGAACCTAACAAAGATATCAAAAAGGTGAGTTTTTTTATAGAGCTTTTAGATTTTTTTTCGTCTGATAAAAATCCCAGTAGATTTGAGTGGAAAATAGGGAAATTTAATTGTCATGACCCACGCTTTAACGTTAAATTTTAAAAGACTGCTGCACAGTTGGATTCCTTTGTGATTTTTCCCAGCACTGTAGGTAAGTCTTGATGAATAATTGACGAATAATGTGCACATACACTAATAGATGTTGGAAAAATTCACTATTTATGAAAGTGACTATCACTAGTGATAATATAATGGAAATCATTTTCTTCCGATTGACATAATAAATAAATTTTAGTGACATTAATGGATCATATAATGCCCATATTTATAGTCGAGACTTGAGAACGCCTTGAGACGAGAACGTATTTTATAGGTGAATCTCGAGGCCCACAGCACGGAATACCTACTATAACAATCGGAAGGGTCTCTCTCCGTCGGTTTCTTTGATATATGTCAGACAGAATTTAAATGACACTTGCAAGTTGTGATCCTAAAATTAGAGCTGGCAACAGCTTCCATATAGACAGCTTCCTAACACTTCCTAACGACATGAAAAGAAACAATAATCTAGGCGTGATCTAGGCAACGTAGAAATGTGATCCTATTTTCGATAGACTGTCACTGCGCACAAAAGCTGCGCGTACTTATTGTTCTATGGCATAGAGACTCTCCCGATTGTTATAGTATTCCGTGCCCACAGCTTGAGAAACGCTGCAACTGCGCATGTGTGAATGGAGTCTTGCTCAAAGCAGCCGGCGACCTGTCTAGAGCTCGACTTGAGACGCGGTTTGTTGTGTTATTCGAGGTTACATTGTGGATTATAGGGAACACGAGTATCTTTAATATACGAGTATATTTCCTGATTATGTGGAGGAAAATATGCAAAATGATAGGATTCCAAAAAGATACATAAAGGATGCAGAAAATCCTATAGAATTTTATAACACGGAGTTGAGTTTCAACTATAAATACGAGCATAAGTAGACTCTGTTCAACCATTAACGTAACTGATCTACCGAGCAAAGAACTCGGTCTTGGTAAAGCAACTAAATTATCCTTAACGTTGGACGCCACCATTTTCCATCGGCACGTAATCCACTCAATATTCACAAAAAACAAGTAAAAGGTGGGAATTTGAAGAAGCCCAGTTCGAATAATGGAGTGGACATTCATAAATCAAGACGTTATCCTGGGAATTTTCATCTCGAACATTAAATTTAGTTGTTGCATTATATCGCCAAGTTTTACGCACTGAATAAATTGAAAGTAATATCTATGGGCACTTATGAAAAATATGTTAGCTTGAACATATCCCGATAAAGCAATTTAAATGCAAATTTTTCAGAAAATGATACGTATAAAACCCTTCGCATATTTTATGTGCCTTCAAAAAGTTGCCCATCAAAATAATGTTCCACTGCCCATTATATTAACGCACGCTCGCAAAAATCTATTTCTGTTGCACGTAATTTCAAAATATGGCGTTTTTGCTTGAGCCACAACATCCAATCTTTAGCCAATCAGTTTAAAGCTTTTCAAATAAATTGAAATCCGGTCACAGTGCGAGCTAGGGCGTAGCTTTAAAGCCCTTGCGATTACAGTTTATTTTGACGATACAACTATGATCGGCTTAAATTTTGAAAAGATTCTATAAATGAAACACGTACTGAACAAGAAAAAAACCAAAGTGAAGAGTGGAACTAAAATGTAATCGATGTTCTAACGCTTCACGAATCTGTATTATGTCTCCCACACCAATTTCTTTGTCCTGTTGCAAGATACAATAAATCAAATAGTCGCATATCCTCAACTTACGAAATAGGAAATCTTCCTTAAAGAACAAAAAAAATGCAAAGGAAATTCCTTCCATTTTTGAATTAACTCGGGGTAACGTGACTTGATTCACTAAATATTTCGTTCAATTTTTAAGCTGTAGCTTCATGCAGGAGTTAATAATTTCATCCAATGTCCACAAACCGGTGGATTTGAAGGAATTTTAAATGAAAATGAATTAAGCATGGGAATTGGTTTATTACTTACAGCGTTTTATAGTTTGAATTGGGTGAATGTTGGAAGTAGATACTATTTCAATAGATATCGCAGAATAATTATTATAACGCTTTATAAGCTTTGAAAAATGTTAATCAAAGACAGTGACCGCTCAACTAAGAAGCAACAACTTCTTCCCGGGCTATGGGCACCGACGGATATTGACGGATATTGAATTATACTGGGTTGGTTATCTTAAAGTTATCAGTACAAGGTAAATTAATTTTGGCAGTCAGAAGCGCCGTAGCAGAGAGTTCAGAGAAAAGTTTGTGTGATTACCGGGGATGTTGTGCGTCGTCTGCTCTTCACGGTAACTGCGTTAACAACGTTGTCAAGTGGTATGGCTTTCTCGCGCATCGTACACTCTGCCAAAATTAATTTACCAGCCTGTATATGTTTTCCGTCTGCAAGAGCTTGATCACAATCAATACATGTCTTCCAGTAATGGAAGTAAAATAGCGACATTCTCACCTCCAACTGCAAACCAAAATTTGGGAAAAATTTGACAAGTTCTATAAGTTATGTTGTCACTTCTAATTGCAAACCAGAATGGTTGTTGTTAAATATCTTATAAAGCGTTAAATTATTATTATTCTGCGATATCTGTTGGTGAAGCGTTTTATTAAATACGACAAAACTACAGGAAACTGTGATAATACTTCACTACTTCAATAAATTCTACTTCATTGCGGAATAATTAGTTTTTTACTGTTTTTAATCTAGAAATGGTAGTTTATTATTGTCGGACAAGTTTTTCACGTTCAGATTACTCTGACACTCGCCGAACTGTTACATAAATTCTTAAACTTTTAAGATAGGAATGGCGTCCGAAATATCGATGGCGTCCAAAACTATTGTTGTCAAAGTTAGGTCCGGTTTAATCACCTCTGGTCAAAAGTGATAGTTTGTCAACCACTGGTCAGGTGTAACCTTGAGGTTAGGAAAAAATGTGTTCTATCATCATGTGTCAGCTACTTTTCAATAGTGGTTACTTAACATCGATGGTTTTCGTAAATTAATGTACTATCCATTATAAATATATTGTACAAGGTTCGACTTTTCCGCCCAAAAATTGCATATAAAAGTTTGGTTATATGCCAAAGCACATTCTCATAGACAAATTATATTTCTCCATGCACCTTTTTTGGTCAGATTGTTTTAGTTTTTATAATGGAAGAACAAATAATGGAAAAAATAAAAGTAGAGGAAAAACTACTTCGAAACCTGAAGTTATTGCTCTATTGGTATTAACCAAGAAATATTATAAAATAATAGAAAGTAAAAGCACAGATGCTGTAGCCTGGGAGACAAAGCAGCAATGTTGGGAAAACATTGCCGCTGAGCTAAGCAGTTCCGGCATTTATGGCCGAGGGTGAGCCACACACTTACAGAATAAATGGAATTTGCTTTGAAAAACGGCACTAAGAGAATATGCCTAAGAAAAGCAAAACATTATGGTCACAGCTACATTGAATATCTCCTCGAATCGTTTCTAACAAAATTTGCACAGTTTCTTTCTTCAGACAAAACTTCATAAAAACTGATCGTCACTGAGAATATCCAAGTAATTTACCCTTTCTCGGATTAATTTTGGTCTTCGAGGTTGAGGCATGGGAAAAAATATAATACATCCTCATCTGAGCCATCAAGTCCGGTATCAATCATTATTTTTGTCAAGATACTTTATAGGATTCATATTAAGCGCTAACGTCTTTTATTCATAAATAATAAATTTAAAATAAATGGAGATGTGCTATGACAAAATACATTTGATGTCATTAAAATTAGGTTAACCAGTGGTCACAGTCTTAACAAGAACTCAAAGTATATGTTACTTTATCCTTTGGTCAAAGAACTTTAACCCATGGTTATAACGAAGCAAGTGATCATAGAACAGCAAACCTCTTGTCAGATCTTATTAAGCATATCTAGGACTCTCAATCAGAGGTAATAGAACCGGCTCTTAGCCAACATTCACTCACTTTTTCCATATTCTTCTTCCCAGATGTCATATTTACCAAACTATTTACAAAATATTCGGAAATCGAAATTTTTCCCAATATTCATCATTGTTTTAATAACTATAATCCTATACTGAAATCCTAACTATTAATATACTTACTTCAAAAATGTCTGGCCTACGATGATATTATTATTTAATTAATAATAAATAAAGCGTGAAATCATAATTGTTACCATTCCTCATCCCAAAAATGAAATGTCTCTCGTAAATTTGCAGTGACAAAATTATATCAATATAAGATCCGACATGACATATTTTAAACCTCGCTTCTTCATATGGTATGGCTTTAACCAGCCAGTCGGGAAGAACTCAATTTCTTAAATGTTGAGTAAAATTGCTAAATTTCTGAACTTTGAGAAGTATATCGGACGCTCTCTCTTAGGATAAAATCGACCACTTCATTAGCGAATACTGTAGTTGATTTATCAGGTCTCAAGCGACATAGTGGATGGAAATCTGCTACTATTAAGGAAAGTTGTGTAGCGGAGAGAGCGTTAACAATAAAAAGGAAGCTGCAAATAACATTTGATACAATTTAACGAAGCCATAAGCTTCCTGAAGTACTTCAAAAGTAACAGAGATGGATAAATTATGGAGTCACAGCATTTCATGAAAATAAAGGGAACATTTATCCAAATATTGTAAATAGTGTAATATGACATTAACTTATCACCACCCAACGATGGTAGGTTAACTTTTCATGGGAAATTAACACTTTTTTTGGTAATTCTCACTTACGTCCTTTACAAAAGTATGAAATGGCATTGTTTACAATATAGGAAGGAGAAAAAAATATAGGTACGTGTAACTTCAAGCTTTTCCTGAATATTTCTAAATAAAAGTATATAAACCTTCACCAAAGAAACGTCAAATTCCACGCGAGATATCAATATCCACTTTTCGTATGCTCACTCTATTATACACTCTGCTCTTATTCGAAATCACGAAAGTTCCTTCAAGTTCTCGTAGATAATTTTGTGTCGTCAGAGGGGTTATTTTTACGACTTTCGTAGATTTAGGATGTCCTATGTATTGGATGCTGGGAAATGAACTTGCCCGGCGATCTCAGATCGTAGTCATTAGTCAGGAACGTGTTCTTCAGATTTCAGCTGCTCATGAATATTTGAGAAACGTCGATTAAGAATCTCGGGGTTCAGTTTGAATGTTTTTTTTTTGTTTTGTTTCCGGTTATTTTCAGTTAACTCTACGAGCTTTAACTGCGTATCCACCTTACTTTGGAATTACATCTTGAATGGCTAGTAGCTTCATCATAAGGAAGTTCTTTTTATTTGCAGTTTTCGAAAACACTGCAAATAATCCTTTTTCATAATTTGTTAATAAATAATTAATTTATTACTAAAAGGGCATGCAATTATTAACATTTGCAAGGGCTAGAAAATAAAGAAGTCATGATAAAGTCAACTAAATAAAAAAAGCCTTTTAGGTAAAGCGTCCTTTCCAACTGTGGAAAAGTGAGTTTAGTTTTATAACTATGTTTAAAGTTTCCTCAATTGAAGAGATAGAAAACTGGGAAGCAGTGCCTCCCATAACAGCGATTCTCAACTGGTACCCTGATGGCTCCAAAACAGACTCTAGAGTAGGAGCCGGAATATATGGGACAGAAGAAAAGGTCATGATCTCTTGAAGCCAACTGTCTTTGTCTAACTGCCTTTCAGACAGAGGTAATGGCGGTGCAATGCTGTGCAAAAGAATTGATGAGACGAGAGGTGGATAGCCAAAGAATAGTCTGACAGCCAAGCAGCACTAAAGGCGGATAACGTCAAATCTGGCGAAGCGATAGAGCGACGCTTGCCTGGGTTGAATTAACCCAACAGGAAGGATGATAGGGCCATAACCTTCCTTAGGAATTGCTTAATGCCTAGCATTCTCAAATGGATAAACAGCCAGACTTAGGAAAAGGTGGAAGAACAACCTCCCAGGTGACTAAGCAGAGGCAATAATGTGAAGAAAAACAGGCAATGATGCCTATACACAGCAGGAAGAAGAAGAACCAGGAGTTGCGCTGGTGGTTGAAGCCCCAGGACAAAGGCAAGCTGAATGATTACTTAAAAGCCCTTCAGCCAAACTGTCACATGACCTACTATGTCAAAGTCGAGAAACGACGAGGATGATGGTGAGAATGCTAACCGGACATTGTAGGCTGAAGAAACATATGTACATGATTGGCCTAGCAGATGTCAGCGACAGCGAAGTCTTAGCAAGGGTGCGGTTTAACATACTCGAAGAAGAAAAACCGAAGGCAAAGAGCTACGCAAAGGTGGTGGAAGCCAAGCTAATGAGTGTAACAAAAATAATAAAGCTCTAAATATAGGAATCACCACAATAGATCTGCAAAAAGTCTTTTATACCTCAAACTTGGGAATTTCTACCTTTTCCTTATTCTCATTTTTACCAAATGTATTAAGTAACAAACTAATTTGGTTTGGAGCTTCAAAGGCATAAATGAAATGTGTGAAAAAGTGGTGATAAGGAGAAAACGTTCAATTTTGATAACAAGACTTTTTAGGATTAGTGGAATAAAAAAAAGGATTATTGAATGAATAAAATCTTTAAGTTGACAATAATTGCTCCATCGGCTGTATAGCTTCATTCCCAGTTAGACGATGCCATATTCAAATAAATATCCTGATATTATTTTTCATTTTTAGATAATGTAAGCTCGTTGTGGAACACTCTGTTAAAAAGTCGATATAACCATTAATACTCACTCTCCTGTTTCTTAACAATTTGCATGGTAAATAGCACTCTTAGGAGATCGTGTAGTCTGATTTACATTGCAGAAAATGTTAAATTAGTTTGACACCATTCTACTTTTCTACAACAACCGAATAAAAGTACCTATAATAAGAACGAATGACTGAGAAAAACTTTTTTCATTTTGAATAGCTATTGTAAATATGCACGACACCGCCACGAAGTCATGGTTGTCTCCCCATTAAGAGTTTGACAGGTTAATATCCGTCAGGGAAATGATTTTTACTCGAAAAGTAAACCATTCGATGCTTTTTATCGTTTTTATCGGGCTGGTACAAGGTGGTGACAAGAGGAATTGTATTTCTATGCATTTTTAAATTACTCGCTTTCTCCACCTCTTCCAATTATCTTGAAAGCTTTAAATTGGATTTATACACGGTGTTAATCAAATTTTTAAATTATAACTAAAAGATTGAATGAGCTTGAGCGTGGCGTGATTGTCTTCTATTACACTAAGTAAAAAAACTCTTTAAACCAAAAATTGTTAACAAAATTAATAAAAAAAGTAAATTAAATAAATGTTTCGATAATAAGTTTTCCAAAATGTTTGATGTAATATTTAACTCGTTAAAGAAAATCAACAGTGCTCTGATCTAAAACCTACAGTCTGTTCGCTGAATCTTTTCCCATGTATGAAATGATTCACATACTACTTTTTGTATTACGTCTCTTTCCTACTCACAGAATCTTAACCCCCGAAATGAAACCGTTTGTTCCATTACAGCGTAATATAACAAACAGAGATAGCCATATGATGAATGTCGGCGATAGGTTTAACGCGAATCTGTACGCTAGACGTCGTTGACAGACTAAAGACTTTGTTCACAACTACGACCTACGTGTTATTTAATGTATTGATTTATTGCGTTTGTATATTAATGATGACGCATGGGAAAAGATCCAACGAACCAACTGTAAATAGTAAATTATTGGTTTATTGTATATAGAGTTTCAGATATATAGGGATCCCTCGCTCCTTTACATAAACTTCCCGTCTTACTTAGTACACATTATTAAACTTTTATGATCAAAACTCACCTCAAGTAATCTGTATATTTAATTTACTAATCCTTTATGACTCGCAGTATATTCACCAAAGTGTTTCAAAAAAGTCGATCGATGATTTAAGCTCTTTATTTAAAAATTTGATGGCAATTTTCTATTTCTCATTTAAATAATATGGAAACAAACATTTTTTATCCCTGGAATTTTGTACCTCTGTATAAAATGAACTTATGGAAAGGATCATCCCGATTGATTCCTTCCAGAGTTATTCGAAGTCAAAGTTTGATCTCCATCAAGTTTTCGCATAATATATACATATCTAAGACTGTGGAAAAACAAATATTATAACAACAAATCATTGATTCTATTCCAGAAAATTAAAGAAATTGAGAGAGTTTATGATGGATATTTTTACGGTAACGCAATTACGATACATTTTTTTTCTGTTTTTCACAATTTCCCAAATCCCAAAATTTTAGGAATACCATACAATAAAAACAAGACATAAAATTAAAGTGTACTTCAAATATAGGCAACCTTAAAAATCGTTATGGAACTAAACTCGCTTTACCACAGCAGAAAAGGACACTTTAGACTCTTCAGATAAGAAGAAGCCACATGAAGTTTGCCGCATATGCCTGCGCAGAAACCAAAATCATACCGACAGCAATTTTATTTATATTTGAGTTTGTATTTGAATCATTCTCTGTCGAATATTTATGATTTTTGGATATTTTAAGCTTAACTTAGTTTATTTGTTAGTATTTTATGTATTATTTGATCTTAAACCATGCCTACTTGTAATTATCCACAGTCAAGACTGACAGATACTAATTTTGTGTTAACCTATAAAATGTGCGAACGTTACGCTACTGATTTAAAGTCGAATGTCAAATTTACAATATGGCGCTGTTGTTGACAACAATTTCGTGCATACAACTGCAACTTCACGGGGCTTCTTCTTATGTGAAACAGAGTCTACCCAAAACCTTCCTTTTAATAAAGTCGACTTGTAACATTTTATGAAACTGGACCTGATTTTTCAAAATCATATGATATTAGATCATTATTCGAATTTTAAATAAAAAAAAACTATTTTGGATGTACGGAACGGAATATTGAATTATATATACTTATTTTATTTGTGATAATTATAATTTCAGTAGAATCAGAAGATCTTTAACACCAGTAGCACTATAACTACCGTTTCACGAAACCAAATAGTTCCCTTTTAACAAATTGATTTGTTGAGTATACCAAATGCGGGTAAATTTATCTCGTCGTTAGTAAAATAGAAAATGATAAATGCTTTGAAACTTGTCTGTATTTATAGGTATTAATTACCCCACAATTCACACAACTATTATTTCGAATCTGAAAATTGTGAATTTTATAAAACCGATTTGATTTATTAGAACGGTAACTGCAGAAGTTATCAAATTACAGTTTTCAATTGGGTGGTGTTATTTCATAGCGGTGAAAAGTTTGATTTTTGGGACTAATCATTATTCAAAAAATAAAATAAAGAGAAATAGCTGCTTAGACAACTCTGATACGACCAATCATCTTTCCCGTTATGGAAACAACCATAAGTAATAACAAAAAAGGAAGAAAAAGATATGAAAGTAATGATGAGAAATAAATATTTTTTTGGAGTGCAAGGGTAGACTGAGCGTATCAATAGTGAGAATTCCTTAAAATTGTTCTTATTCTGAATTGTAATACATCATGAATACATCTACGTTCACAATCTAAGGGCCGGTTGTACGAAACAAAGTTCACAACGGCTCTACCGCACATCTGTGATCGTGATTGTAGAACAAATTGGTTGCAGCAGTATAAATTGAACGCAAAATCAGTGAAATTCCGTGTTTCCCTATAGCTCACCGAACCCTTTTAGAGGGCGGGAAGTAGAGGTGTGTAATATAATACTATCTAACCTTAAATGACGTTAGTAATGACAGCATTGTAATATGGTTGTGAATAAAGAAAATTGTCTTATTTGCTTACTATATGAAAAAGTATATCCAAACATGCTTTATATTATAGGTTTGTTCGTAGAACAGTCAGAAACTATCAGAAACCGTCAAAGGCATGCGCATTAAAATAAAGCGTTCGTAGAAACAATTTGGTAGTTGGTGATTTGAAATATTTTGTTCGGAGATAGAAATTTGCCAACTATCCAACCAGTCAGTTCCTTCCAGAATAAAACATTAGTAAAATCATTTGTAGGTATGTCTTAATACCGTACGTTAACAAAATCTCTGGTTTCTTATTGGTATGGCCAAAAAATGACGCACATATTACAAAATTATATACTTATTCTTTATTTTTTTCACATATATGACAATAATTCAAGCTCTTCTTCAAGTTATGAAGAGCTTTCAGTTTATTTTTATCAAATACATCACGGTCGTGATGCCAAATTTTCCACCCGTTCTTACAACAAAAATTGCCAATCGATTCACAACGAATCACAAACGGAATGTCAGAGTTTGGGAAATTTTCAATCGATTGGAAATTCTTATATACTTTGCCAGGGTGTATGTCCTGAAATGGTAAAGTTTTCTAAAATTCCAATAACTTGATTATTTTTATAACCCTAAAATATCCAGCGTGCTATGTTTATATATTTGACAACAACTATGATTGAAAAGCTGTCTAGAACTATTTGGTTTTTGTGTGTTGGCGAAAGTTTACGTTAAATTAACGGACTAGCTCTAAAAATTCAAGAGATCTACAAATTTTTACTCTTGCAGTTAAAAATACACCAATTTGCTTAGTGAAAATACTAGAACTATGGTGAATGCAAAGAGACCTATACGTCTTAGAGGAAATAAAATATATTTGGCAATTGCACTATATATCTTAATGCTTCCTTCAACAACCTGAATAGTGTGATGTAAATAATTCCACCTAATGAAATGATTTGGACGTTCCCTATAAGTTTTTGGAAGTATAAGATGTATTAATTCTAAAAAGTCTTCATCACAGATTAATTCTCCAAAAAGAAAATTAGGTTTTGAACGTTTCATTGGTTGGTTGTTCACTTATATTGATGGGCTTTGATCGGTTAAAGCTATCACCAAAAACAAACATTAAACATTAAACATTTTAAACAAGAAATACTTTTTTCTATTTTCACTATCCAAAGTAGCCTCTAGCACATCCAAATCTAGCTGGAAAAGTTAACATTTTCAATTAAATCGATGTGTTAAATATTTTGTCACCTAGGAACGTAAACGCTATAATCCCTTATAAATTACCATTCCATATTCACGCTTTCTGTATTCTCGCATATTTACAAAATAAAGAGCTTTTACTGTATTAGGAAAAATTAATTTACGGCATAATTCGGTTGTCTAGTCACGTGAAAAATATTAATCATCTACAAAACTTACGTCGTTAGATTATGAAGCGGCAAGATCGCTAGTCGTTCAGTGGTTGATATATCATAGAATTTTTTTGCGGCCATTAATGAGTGCAGATGTTGGACGAAAACGTGCGAGTGTGGATATAGGGATGAAAAATGAAACGCACGTATTCTATACGAATTTTCAAAGATAGAAGTAGAGAGTTTTTTTTAAGACAGTATTTTTCAATGCCGGCTATGAAAGACGATCTTGGTGATAAAATGGAAATGAATTTCGATGTAACATTCGATAAACACCAAGTTTGGTGGCGTATTTTTATCAAGACTTAAACGAAATGTGGTAAATATTGTTGATAAAGTCAAATTAATTGCTGAATTTTCACTGCCAAGTTTGAGGAATAAAATTTCAAAGAAGGAAGCTGGTTTCCTGAGGATTGGTATTCGAAGTCTAGGAGTGAGAACGAATTTAAACAATGAACTCTATTCCTATCTGGATTCCATAAAATATTTTATCTCACATTTTGCCAGAGATATGATCTACTATGAATGGACATTAATAAAAACTTGATAACAAAGTTTTGCAGTAATGAACTCTATATATAATAACAGAAAAACATGCACACTAAATCTGCATAGGTCGCAGTGGAGAGGTTCTTGAAAGTACTGGAAACAGCAGAAAAATACATAAGATATTTTTCGATAGGACCACCTGGTAAATTTTCATCGTATATGTCAACTAGTTTCTGAAACTCGAAACTCATTGTATCAGAGAGATGTAGATATCTGTCTTCTCCTCTTTGGATTGGATTGAAGCTTTATCCATTTGAAAATTCTCTCTTTTTCCCTGTAAGTCACGTCCCAAAATGGATCGATTTTGCTTCCATATTCATTGTAAGACTTTTGCCTACAGTCTTTCAGTATTTTCCAAACATTTTCCGCATATTGTACGCCCAATTTGTAAGTACATTTGCTAGGTATTCATCTGTGGCTTGTCTTTCTAAATTTTTCAAGCTCGTTATCCAAGCTTTCTATAGTCATATAATTATCTCGTTGATTATCAACCTCCCAGGTATATAACTACTGGAGATTTATATTAGGTAATGATTATGTTATGACATTGACAGTGATTTTTCTGGGCAACGAACCAAAACCGTGTAATTTCCAGCTGATTTTCACCAAAAATCAAGTGAAAAACGCATTGTAGTATTATAAATATATACAAGAAGTGAATAGTCTTTTAACCTGCATTTTCAAATATATTTTATTCTTCGTCAAACAGCATAATGTATGTAAATATGAAAAATTAGAGATGCGAAAAAGAAAAATTTTGTCTCCAGAGAAACACATTCGCGTTATTTGCTTGAATGAAGGCGATGATTTTGAAGCGATGTTGAAATATACATGAAATATTAATTTTCTATTTAACATCGTCAGATTTGCCATGAAATAGGCAAGCTTTTTATTCATTAAGCCTTTTCACAAACATATCCCGTTCTTTCCTCATTTCTTTTAAGAAAACAACACTATATACAGAAAGAAGATCCAGGAAAACTACAGGATTCGGAAACCTCTTGATTCTTGAAGCATTCTAACTACGAAGGTTACCTCACCAAAAGCATTCCATATACATTCACAAAAAGGCAGTAATTCCATCGTACTTTCTAAAGCATCTGAATACCATTCCACTTTTCCACGACCTTTCAAAAAAAGTGCTGCTGCTCCCATATGACTTTATCTGAAAAAATTTATTAAAACATTACATTTAATCAAAATAAAGTAGTCTCATTCTTCCACCACCTTTCAATTTCATAGTTCCATTCGTTTTAAAAGTAATACTTCGTTGAAAGCCTTTTTCGCGAGCGAATTTATTATACATTGACTGAAATTATGCAGGTATATTGATTGTGTTTGCTGTACACCTTTCGTTAATAGAAATATCGTGCTTTGGAAAGTCCTCAACTTTACTTCCATTAAAATATTATTCGGTATCCCCTTTTCAACAACAAGTTACGACTTTTGCATGAAGATAAGGGAAAACATTAAATTACAATGGATAGTATCAAAAGTATCTTCTTATATTAACTAAAAATGTTAACAAATTACCAGTAGACACGCAAACTATCATAATGCAGTATAATTGATAATCCAACGGAGACGGCTCGAAAATGGCCTAAATCTACCAATTTAGACACCAAAAACTGTATTTTCCGAGATTTTATTGCCAAACTTTGGTATTTTGGATGTAGATTATTATCTGGAAAGTGAAAATTAAGATATAATTTTTATTGAATGCGTAAACACGCAAAACGGATTTGTAAAATGTGCAAAGTCAGCAGTAACAAAATTTATACTGAAAATACTTCCAACAATTTGAAATCGTTAAGAATTTAACGTTTTGGAATTAATGAATTCATAGAAACCTCCATACTTCAGTCACGAGCTATATATTTCGGTAGCCAAGCGGCTATAAACACAATCAGTTCCATGGAGAGCTAGAAAGTCATACCTTTAGCATTGGTACCAGGCTACTCAGATCACAACGGGAATGAAGACTTACTAGCTGTGAAGGAGCACCCCATTGACCCAGAACCCTCGTGTGACATAGCAAACGAGCTGCAAAAAACAAATAGCAGTATCGAGAATCGTTGAGCAAGTATCCAAGAATGAGGCGGGCCAAATAGTTCATCAAGGAATCCTCGCTAAAATTCACTTAGTATCAACTGTGCCAGAATAGGAAAACAATCAAGATCATGTGTGGGTGCCTGATAGGGCATAGAAGACTTAACAAACACATGAATAATATCAGATTGGTAGACACAATCATATGCAGGTTTTGCTAAGAACGAGGAAGCATCTGTACACAAACGCTACTGCGAATGCCTGACTAGGCTGAAGTCTAGACAAGAAGCTCTACAATAACAAGTGGGCCGCAAAATACATCTGCAAAGGTTGTAAAAGCGCATCAGCCCCATATTTTATATTATCTAATCTACAGATACCGAAAAAGGTTATCGAACTCTGAGTGTAGGCTCACAGCACTTAGGCCTCATATGACCCATTGTACATCCTCCCGAGGAGTTGTCCTCCTAGGTCATCATTCATCCTGTCCTTCTCAGGAAGGTGGACAGTTCACCAGGAGACATCTCCTTTATATTGGCAGGTGTAGGCCAAGACTCACCGAACACACACTCTCTTATTGACGATAACTCCGGACACTCGCATAGGACATGCCTGACAGTCTCATCTTCCTGTTCACACATCCTGCATAGAGGTGTGTCCACTAGCCCCATAGTATGGAGATGTTTCCTTAGTTGACAGTGGTCAGTCAGAAATCCCACTGTTATACGTAGGTTTTTCCTGGTCATCGCCAAGTATTTCTTCGGTGCCATCTTCCCAGGGTCGCCCAGGGTGATCCTGGCAAAACTGCATCCTTTGATTCCCTCCCATCTCTCAAGGGATTGAGCATGGGTGTAACGTTTGGCTAGTTCCGCAATTGTCGAAGTCGTCAGGCCGTAGGTGTCACTGGGTCCAAGAATTTTTAGTCCAGCGGCTTCCCTGGCTAAAGAATCGGCAATGCGATTTCCTTTACTCTTGTCGTGCCCTTTAACCCACCTTAGGATAATATTGTTATCTGCCGAGGCGTTAGCTAAATCTTGGTGGCACTCTAGTACTAGCTAGATATAACACGTTGTCTGTTCAAGGCTAATAGGGCTTGTCTACTATCAGTGCAGATTATTATGTTTTTGTCAGAAATTCCTTTTCTGGTTAGTTCTTTTGTGGCAATTTAGATACCAGCCAGTTCTGTTTGAACCACTCTGGTATTGTTTCCCATTCCCCACTTAATCCTTAGGCTTAGTGCTCTCGAGTAAACTCCACATCCTGAGCCTTCATTTATTTTTGAGCCATCTGCGTATTGCATTTGCAGCATCTGGCTCTTACCTATTATGCATGACTTCGAAAAAACGAGACAAAAATATAATTTGTACAAATTAATCTGAACTTCTGTAACAGCGGCTAAAATAAGGGAGCAATCAACATTCGGCCTCTGGCCTCTGGAACTAATTAAGTGCACGCCTCTATGACTACGCTCAATTATTGTTTCTCCCTCTTTCAAGCTGTTTTTCTCATATTTTCTTTGTCGTACTTGTATAATCCGCATGTTTTGGTAAGCTTTTTCGCAATCTGTATCTCCAGTACTAATAGTTATTAATAATTTCACTTTATGATAGCTGATTCATTTTTATCAACGTAAGAATGAACTTGTAATAACAAATAGTGTTCATTATGTTTGGTTGGTTCATTTTATAAGTTTTTGACATATTCAGTAATGATTTTCAAAGTTGTACTCGTCATTTGCTATATACTATTTGTTTGATGATAATTCCATCACTATACAGTTGATGTTAAGCAGTTTGAAGTTGGAATCACTTTGAGGAAGAAGTAAATACAGATTTCACTGATACAATCAAACGTTCATCCGACTTTCTCAATATATTTTCTTTTTTCCAGCCACTGTCTTAAGACACCGTAAAAGTTTTATGTAGCGTTCGAAAGTGCAAAGTGTTGTGAACAAGTCAACATAAAGAACAATTCTTTCCGTGAAATAAATGTCCAGTAATAGATAAATGTAACAAGGAATTATTTATATTTAGTTGTAGAAAATTGACCAGCAATGAATTATCATTGTCTTATTAAACGAAGCACATTGAAATACATTACTTCGACTATCACGCGTAGCGATATTCATTTATATCAGTCAGCAAAGTACGAGTGTGATTTCAAGTGAAACTTTAAGGCTCTGCTTCCCGGTTCGCAGAAATATCATTTAAGAGGTTTAGAAATAGGTACACATTTATTTGAAAACCGTTGCAGTTTTTTGGCTTGATTTTTTTTTATATAGTATATAAAAGATAGTCACATGTCTATAATTATATGAGATATTTCAAAATTGCATAAATATGATTTTTGTAGTTGAAAATAGTCCATTTTCGCGCGGCCATATAAATCAATAAGTGTTCTCAGATCAGAATTAAAAATAATTACGGACATCGAGTCAAACCTTTTCTATAAGCTCCTGGAAAAATCATCAAAAAAAAATTAACCGTTGCCGACAAATCTGTGTATTTTAAAACCCTGGCAAGCGCATTTTTCTGTGCATTTTTATACCCCCGAACGTGGTGGCACCTACCAATTATTGCAGCTCCTACGGATGGAACACTGCCCTTAATTCCATCCCCTCAAAACGTATTGTTTATTTATTGCATGTCGCGTTACACCGTTACATCCTTTTAGCCAGCCAGCCAATTGTTTTATGTGGCAAACTGTGAAGAAAGAGATGTTTAAAATATGAACTAGTGAAATATTGTGGAATACCTTTTCAGCCAAACACCAATCAATATCCAGTAATAAATTTATTCTTAATCTTCTTATCTCTTCTTAATCGGTTTCCAAGTTACGGGTCATCAAATGCGTCGGATTTCAAATGATCACCCAGTATATAACAATTACGCAAAAAGCACTTTATACCTTTTTATATTTTCAGTTTTAATTATAAGTTCACAAGGATGTTTTAAATACGTTGTAAAATACGTAAAGTAGTAAAATGTTAATCCACTTATCGTATTTTATCACGGATAGGCGTCCAGTAGAATATGAATTAAATTGTAATCTATAAAACAATCATTTGAATATTTCTGGGAACCATAGTTTTGCCAAAATTACAGGTACATTTCCTCCAATAGCAAAATAAATTTATTTACATTTATAAATTTATGTATAAATCTGTAGGGCACATTTATTACCATTATTTGGATCTAAAAATATTGAAAACAAATGCTTCAATTGACCAATAAATTAGACTTACAATACATATCAGGTGTCGTGTCGACACAAGAATACGACACAATCCATATGCGGAGACATTACTCTGTGCTGATGTTTTCGTGTAGTCTAAGATCCGAAGAAAGGTCGTCCTTCACTGATGGTGTGTCAACCAGATAAAAGTAATATTTTAATGAATGAGGGAATATTTTAGGGACATTTACACAAATGTTAATGATTTTTTTTGCAGCAGTAACTGGTTATTTTAAGTTTAAATTGTATAGGATTGCTTTTCTCAGTTAACATCATACAGATTCAGTTAACATTACAAACTAAGGTGAGAAAGGTACGCCTTATAGATTTTAAGTGAACTAAAAATAATTTTAGAATAAAATTACACTTTCCACTTGAATGAAAAGCAACTATATCAGAAAAGTTGGACTGTAATTATGTATCCTTGAGATGTTTATTTATTTCTAGGCTTTTAGTTCCGTCCGATTTTCTCAGTTACAATGTTTCAATCACTCGAGTTTTTCTATGGAAATAAATCGTTTCGATATATTTTAAGACCACTTTAAAATAGAATTGTAACATTCAAACGAGTGTTTTGCTATTGCAGGCACCATGTTTAAAACTACTGTTAAATCGAACCCATATACTTTCGATGGGAGTTTGCGAAGCTGGTTGAAAGATAAATTGATATAAATAGCTTCAACCAAGTGGTTGGATAAATAATTTCAACACCCGGAAGTTCAACTATTCGCGATTGGTTTTTCTGGAAAGCTGAAAGTATTGTTTAAAATATGGCGTAACCTTTTTTAACTAAATATACCAAGCATAATCATTTCAAATGACTTACAGTTATGCCCTTTGAAATGAGAAAAAGGGAGGTATTTTTATAGATATTACACATGGATTGTCGGATATCAAATCATTAATTTTCATTTAGTTTCAAGTAAATATGTGTAGCATAGCGCAAGTTGCGAGTTAGTTAGGGTCATACTAAACATTTTCTTGTTCATGGTGTATTAAACTAAAGAAAATGTTGCAATTATTGTGTGTAGGGGTAATACGTATTTTGTACACTACGGCAGAAACACCTGGCGCGTCAATGCTTCTGTACTTACTTCGGAGAGGCAAGCTGATCTTCCTTTGTCTGAGCATCAGATGTCTCTAAGAAACAAGACGTTTTATATCCAATTACTTAACAGTTCCGAAACATATATTCAAGAAGCAATTTTCCCATCGGAAAATTACTTTGATAATAAAAAGGTCTCGAACGAGAAAAAAAAAGGTATAAACTGTAGTTACAATGCTCTTATATCACCAACACTTTCTGATTTTGTTCCTAGAAGTAGTGAGAACTACTTTAATAGTTGTATCATATTTTGCACGTTCGTGTTCTTTTATAGTTACTCTAGCATACTTGGCTGAAATTATTGATGGAGAAAAGTTTGTAATGTACAGGGTATCCCAAATTGTTATGTTTTGCAAGGTAAACATCTCGTAAACTAGAAGATATGGAAGAAAAGCAGTTCAGATGTTATAATTGCTTTTTTTGTTAAAGTAATGATAGCTTAATGGGATCTTTAGTAACTCCCTGCAGTTAGAAGATACAGCGATTATTGAAAACCTGTTGGAAACTACAAGGTACTATAACTTCTTAATTAAAAAATATATAAAAAAATGTTATAGAAACTTTTGATAGATGTAATATAAAAGAGTTCAGTGGCGCACATATTATATTTTTTTTGTCCAGACTTTCAAACTTAACGGCTTTTGGAATCTTTTTATCGTTTTATACATATTTTTATAGATTATATAAAATAATCCTCCCATTCCGACGCCCGACGCCTATGGCTTGGAACACATCTCAATTAACGAAGAAACTTCGTCCAGCTTCGGAAACAGCACCATGCATAACGATCTTAAAAGAAAGGACGCTTGTGAAGAGTAAGACGTCCTTTGATTGTTTTATTGTAAATGGTTAAGTGAGCAGAACATTTTTTTAAAACACACAATAAATATGAAAATGCGTGCTTTGAAATAAAATGAACGGAAGATAAATAGAATGGCTGTAATTTTGATAAAATACCATTGTTAAATGGGCTTTTCGGTCATTAGAACTTGAAAAGTGTAACTCCACCTAGCTGGGAAAATGTCATACCACAATGGTCATCACAGGGTACTCCAGTCATGTTTTTGAATGGTCTATATTCAAGAGGATTTCATACAAAAAGGCTTACATGCTGGGCTGGCCTTCTATTACCTATATTATCGAGCTCTGCTAAAAATGTTGCCAGTACAAAGATTTTTTGTAAACGAATTCAAAAATTTTGAAGTTGTCGCCATAGAGTAATAAATAAAAGAGAGATGTTGAACGTGTAGTGTTTTGTGGCACAAACCACTAGCGCCTACTTTGGCTACTGGTATGAACTAGCATTCAAGACGCGCGCTTTTTGAATTTGGAAGTTTTCAGCATACGCGTAATATTGTATTAGTAGGAATAGGAGAAAAAAAACTTTGCTAGTGAGAAATAACTATTAAGACATTTTTCATACAATAAAATATCGAAAATAACACAATAACAGTCAATAACAATAAAATAAAAACAGGCAAACAAATAATCCACACTTATACACCACACGAACAATGTTCGAAATACCACTTTTTCACATAACTAGAACTTTTAGCAAATCTTCCTTATTGTCTGCAAAAAAAAACGATAAAATGAAAAATATTGTTTCCATTATTTATTTATTTTTTAACTTACCTGATGAGTTATAATAAATCATATGATAATAATAGGTGCAGCCAATGTTGAAGATAATTAACTTAAATAGAGAAAGGCCAATAAAAATTAAATAAAAAAAGATATCACATAGATATGTTCAGAAGTGACTACAAGTGACTAATCTCAAATTAAAATAATATTGACATATTGACAATTCTCGTGTGGTTAGGGCGGGGTTTGTTATTTCAGTTAGTCGCGCTGTGATGCGCCCTTCTCAACTGGCTGCGCACAAACTGTACGAGTTTCTTCCATATATTTTAAAAACCTCTCTTTTTATTTATCCTTCTATGGTTGTCGCTATCATTAGCCTCTCTATCTCATCTTCGGTCTTCTTCACCTAGGCTCGGAAACGACCAAACTAAGTTGCAGTGTACAAAATAACATAGAGAAGGGGATCTTTATCGCTATATTGTCACTGATTTTCAATCTTTTAACAACAAAAACCCCGAAAACAATTACATCGGTTGTATTCGGGAGTACACTTTTTTGTATTACTTACTTAGTCTTGTTCTCTTTCAAATACTTTAATAGAACCTTTTAGTGAGCAGACAAATCGCTTGGCCTGATTGTAACAGCGAGTATCATTAATAATTTGCCATCTTAAGATGTGTTATAATTAATCACTTATGGGATTTATTTCGCTGTCAGCGAATAAGTCAAATTGAAATATCGCTAAGATCCGATTTTTTTTTTCCAATAGAAAACGTCGGAATAAAGTTATTTTGTGGAATTATCGTATTGGAGTTGAAAATGAATCGGAACAATCCATTTTCTTTTCCGAAAGCAAATGTTTCTTTTCTCATTTTGACAACGCAATTAATAGCTGGAACGATCTTTCATTCTGTGGCCGCCTTTTGATAAAAATATAATAATAGCTTTGTTCAGTTTTTTATTTGATATAAGATTTGAGAATGTATTTATTGGTTCAATCAAGAGATATGTTGAAAAAGGATTTCAATTAAAAATTTCAGATAAAGCCTTGGAACATGTTCATGCTTGGTTCTCACGACCTCATAGGTTGCTTATATCTATTCTAAGAGAAAAGAATCCTAGATAATAATCCCTCTTGAATAATAAGCTCGGCTCCTCCAGTCAAAGGCATCTTAGCGTTTAGGCATTTCTTGCTCTTGATTGTACCGTTCATGTGAAAACGTTAGATTCAACAGTCTTTCCACTAGATCCTTATCGGTCTGCCGTTTCATAACCTTTGTGCCTCTTTAACCAGCTCCTTGTTTGTTTTTTTTGTGTTTTTTTTTCATCAAAAACAAGGCATCTTGAAGAGTTGATAAAACCATCCCTTAATTTTATAATTAAAATTACCATTACCTGCAGTATTATGATATTTTTTCATTAAATTTTGGTCACATCTGTTCAGAGGCACACTGAATCCAGTGACGTAGTGATTTTTTCAATAAAAAAATCGCTAATAAAAAATCTCGATTTTCGATTACGAAAAAATATCGTAGTATGTCCTGAAAATTGGAATAAACAATTTTGTCCCAAGGTAGACCTTTTAGTACTCGACATTTAAAAAAAAAATATTAAAATCTGTTCACAACTTCAAATTTTAGGAGGGTGTTTCCATTAAAAATGGGTCACACTGTATAAACAACGCATTTTGACACTGTTTTGAATATGTCTTCTCGTTTTCCCTAAATTTGTGAAAAATATTTCGACTCCATAATTTCACTATCCATCCATTATTCTTGAAGTATAGCAGAAGACTTCTGGCTTCGTTATATTATTCTATAGGATATTGTATAGAATTTCCTTTCCATTATTGACGACCTTTTTATCGTCACTTCTAGTATTTCCAAATTTACATACCATTCCATTCATGGATTCTGGGATAGTAACAATTATGAATTCATATTTTTATCCCACATTGTCCATTTTCATTGCACAGAGTTCACTTACAGCCTTTATCATTAAATAAATATTATCGGGAACTTTAGCCAAGAATTTATTTACATCTTCTTCAAACACATTTTTTCTTGTTATAACTGCTCTAAGCTAGGAAATAACTATTCTCCTCTATCGTTCTCGATTAGTAAATATCACTTACATCCTTCATATTTTAAATTTTCCCACGAGCTACAATAGAATATTTAAATCATTCATACCCTTTCCAATTAGTATGGCGCTACTTAAACAAGTTTTTTGTTCAATTTCGTCTCTATGTAGTTAGCTAAATGCATTAAAATTGAAACAATTAAAACCGTTCTCTGTCGAGTTTTTTTTACATCATATGTGTATACAACATTATATTTTATTTTTTTGTTACTCTTTTTATACGTCGTTCTATACACTTACTTTATATCCTTTGGCGATTGTTACAAAGGGAAAATGCGGCAAATGGCTACTTTCATTAGTTATAATTAGTTATCCTATGTAAATAGATGTTGTACTCTGGAAATAGGCTACCTTTGAAATTTCTCACAATTAACGTATGTTATTATGGGAACAAATAATTTTTTTGTCGAAAACTAACTTCATTATTGCTTGGAATTATCAACAATACCTGGCGTAGTAAAATTTTTCCGCTGAATCGTTTGCCGGAGACTAGAACGTTCTCTCTATCATATTAGTCGGGTTATGAGCATCTTTAGTTTCGAAAAGTGTATTTTCAAAAATTTCATGACTTCATTTGGAGGAGATAAAATGATTTTATACAAAAACAGACTGTCTGTCGATTTTTCGTGACAAAAAATCTATAGACGAATTTTGAGCATTCTTTATGTCGAAAACATTCTTTTTGCCGTAGGTATGGAAACATTTCAATACAAAACAGGCTGCCGCTTACTCAGAATTATGGACTCAAAAAACACTGGAATATGTAAAATTTTCCGCTGAATCGATTGCCAGAGACTAGAGCGTTATATCTATCACATTGGTAGAGTTATGAGCATCTTTAATTTTAAAGAGTGGATTTTCGAAAATTCGTAGACTTCATTTGGAGGAGATGGAATTATTTTATACCAAACAGTCGATATTTCTTTCATCCCAAAAAACCTCTTCAAAAACATTATTTTGTAAAACTATTTTTATTTTCGTTTTTAGTTGTGCTGACAGTGTTGGTTTCAAAATTAGACGATCTTCACTCAAATATTTATGTAAAATAGACATTAATAAAAGGAAACTTGGAGCATTATTCTTGTGTTTTCATTAAGAGAGGGTTACCCCTAAGTGCATGAAAAAAAATGACTGAAAAAAAAAAATTTCAATTTTACCCATTGAAATTTTTTTGTAGGACGCCAATGGGTTTTGGAAAAAAAGTACCCCCTTGGAAAAAATTGAGTACGCCAATGAGTACGGCACTAGTTCAAGGGTGTGCCGATAGATGGCGCTAGCTGTTTTCAGTAATGCCAGAAATGTCCGATAGGGGGCGCTGATCAATGTAATAAAATTAGCGCCATCTGGTGGTGACCCCTCCAAGTAATGATAAATATCAGCGCCATCTATCGGCCAGTAGAAAAACTAAAAAATAGTTCGAGGGTTTGCCGGTAGATGGCGCTAAAAGTTATCACTACTTGGAGGGGTCACCACCAGATGGCGCTAATTTTATTACATTGATCAGCGCCCCCTATCGGACATTTCTGGCATTACTGAAAACAGCTAGCGCCATCTATCGGCAAACCCTGGAACTATTTTTTAGTTTTTCTACTGGCCGATAGATGGCGCTGATATTTATCATTACTTGGAGGGGTCACCGCCAGATGGCGCTAATTTTATTACATTGATCAGCGCCCCCTATCGGACATTTCTGGCATTACTGAAAACAGCTAGCGCCATCTATCGGCAAACCCTGGAACTAGTCATAAGAGACAGCGCCATCTAGTGGAAATTGGTCGAACTATATTTAAATTAAATTGACCCCTTTGAAATATCTTTGGGTACGCCTATGACTTTTGAATGGACATTTTTACCCCTCTGGAAAAATTTTATGCACGCTTATGATTGATCCAAATGATAAGTCGACCCCACTTGTAAAAATTTATGGTTCGAAAATAAAACGCATTATTTTTCTCAAATATTTAATATTCACCTTTAGAAATACATCATTGACAAGCTATTTAGAACAGAAATATTAGAGACAACTACGTGTGGTAGTAATTTTTTGATAATTTTATTTATACCCTGTTTTTAAACTAAGAGGAGTGATTCGAGTTCAAGTTAGCATTTCTACAGGCTAATCATTGGTCATATAGCCGCCTATTTCACACAGATCTTTTGATAGAACTGATGGACCAAAATTGTACTCTAAGTACCAGTGGACTTTCTTCGCCACCGAAGTAAATGAAATTATTAATTTTGGGTCATTTATCGCTGACAGAGAAGCAAAGTTCATATAAGTGTATCATCTTATTTCTAATATAATAGTTTTGGACACATTACGGTAACTACAATATTATCGTATTTTTTCAGCCTATTTAGCTTTATTTTGTGCTATACTTAAACTTGCAATGTAAATAAAGGATAGTTCAACATATATAAACATTTAATTGTATTTTATACATACTATACTAATTTATGCTCAAATTATCATATGGTAATTTATAATGTTTAACATAATATAACCACAATGTTTTCACAACAATGTGACATTTGGTAGCTGTGTTCGCCATTGTCTGACCTCATGTCCTGGGTCCAATTACGATTAGGTATTTAGACATACCTGGATCTCTCATTGGCCACGACAAATGCGAGCAGTATAAGTGTCAACTAGTTCAATAAGTGTGAACACGACCCTTTCGGAACACTCTTTTATGGTGCAATTCTGTGTAAAATCTTAGCGATCGTAACGATCTATATGACTCGTAATATCGGAACGGGTCCAATTGCACCCGTGGACCCATTCCGATATTACGAGTCATATAGATCGTTACGATCGTTAAGATTTTACACAGAATGGCACCGTAAATCTAGTAACTCTTCATGGTGTAATTGAGGATTCTTAAAATGCTCCTCTTAGTTTAAAACAAGGTATAGATACACCAATCTATGTTGCTATGGAAATCTCACGGGTTGACAAAGTCCACGAGCAATAGCAACAAAGGCTAGTGTCATATTTGATGATATTAGTCGATATAATTTTTTCTCTTTACGATTGGCTGACAGGATCGTTTAAAAAATAATCACTTATATTTCAACATTACTGAAAAAATAACGTTTTCGGTAAATCACAAACACGTACTGTAAAAAAATAGTTGGACTAAAGTAATTTTTATTGCTACACTAGATGAAATAGATATTTACGATATAAGTGTCGTGAAGATTCATATTACGAAATGAGACGGAAAATTTGTCAAACGAGGCAGAGTTTGATAACCCATTGAATATCGTAATATGAATTTACGATACGAATATAGTACAATATTTTACCTACTACCAATAATGCTAATTATTTAGTCAAAACTAGTCAATATTCCTGAAACTAATGATATTAGGATAATGTAACAAGCAAGCGTTGCGCTCATTGTTGATTTAATTTATGAACTGCCAACTTTGACACGTTCATTACAACTAATTTCACTTTACCGCACTAGTGCGGTAATGTATCTCATTACGAAACTCATATCAGTATCGTAATGTTTGATATTACATATTGGAAGTAGGTAAAATAAAGTACTGCCGCTGTTCCATAATAAGTGAGCTATTACCGTTTTATATTTGAGTGAAAGAAAACTCAAATGGTTCACTTATTATGGAACAGAGGTAGTATCACATATTAAAAATTACAACAAGGGAATTTGAGTTGAATAGGAAAAATGATGAGACGAAGGCAATTTTGGAAATAAGAGAGATCTAATAATGATGCCAAAATGAATCAGGAAAATTTTGGAATCTACGGAGAAGAACGGAAGGATCGGGAGAGTTTGTCTAGACTAGTCAAGATAGATCAGAAACCTGGATAACAGAGATATTAGGTGAGTTCTGAAATAGAACGAAAAACGAAGAATGCGAACTCGATGAACAAATAGTTTTTAAGAAAATAATCCACATGTTTTCGAATCGATCGAATCTACAAGTTTTCTTGCGAATCCGGCGGAGCGTCTTGTATTTTGTCTCTTCCCTGACGGGTGTTTTATCTGTGGATCTTATCCATGGCAGTTTCCTTGGTTTCGTCGCGAGATTGGACCTGTAAAAAATAAAAATACAAAAATTAGACCTTTTCTCCCTGGTAATGTGTTCATTGTGTAACACTTCACTCGAAAAATGAACTATGAATATTCGTAAACAGGTTATTGATTGATCATTTTTAGAATCATTGAAGGGGTGGACCGTTTTCATTACAATTGTACATGTTTTACAGTAATAGCGACTCAAATAATAATAATACTATGTCACGTAATATATTCTGGTACGTATTCTCATTTCTATAGAATAGAAAACTTTTTTATGCATCGATAGTTTTCTTAACCAACCCTGTCCCAAAAAACCCCTCTAGACAAATTTTGAGCATTTTTTATGCCGAAAACATTTTTTTTGTCAAAAATTTTGGAGCAAGGGTTATAGGTATGGAAATATTTTAATATAAACAGGCAACCGCTAACTCCCCTATTGCTCAGAATTATAGACTCAAAATACACTGCAATGAGTAAAATTTTCCGCCGAATCGATTACCGATGACTAGAACGTTCTATCTATCATATTAGTCGAGTTATGAGCATCTTTAGTTTTGAAAAGTGGATTTTCGAAAATTTAATGACTTCATTTTGAGGAGAAAAAATGATTCTATACAAAAACAGACTCTCAGTCGACTTTTTGTCCCAAAAAACCTTTATAGACTTTTTTTTGTCGAAAATTTTAAAGCATATACCTACATCTGTATGTGAATATTTAATGCAAAATGGTGCCTTATTATTGATCGTAAGGGTGGTGTGTTTACAGGCGCCTATCTTACCCACACCCATGGTTTTTATTTTTAAAGTTACGTTCGATTTTAACTTAAAACAAGACAGTATTTACAACTAATCAACCATTCAAAAAATCTGCGCAAAATAAAAATAACCTTAACACATACTAACTTCTACATTAATTCTAGATGTTGGCTTAAGTTTCTTTCGTAACATCAGGAACCAGCGAATTGCCGATATCTTATCTCCATACCTACACATTTACATTAATTCTATTCCAAAACGTGACCTATCTGATAAAAGTCTACGTGTCGAGGAAAGTCAATTTATTTGGAAGTATTTTCAAATATTTTATTGTCGATCTCCCACACATACCAAAAAGCTTTCAATTTCAAAGTTTCCAAACTGAAATTACACTGGTTGCTTTCCACATTAGGTACATTTCCTCGCGGTAATTTAATGCATTCCATTCTCGACTTTATGTGAGAATACGAATGGGTAAAATTGGAAACACGGAATAGTCCTTGAGCAATGATTATCTATTACAAGCACGGATCAGCAAAATCTACACAAAACTTTAGTTTTCGGGAGCAGGACGAACTTTTGGTAGTTGTTTTCAACAAAGTTTAATAAAAACAATGTTGGTTACCTTTCTGTCTCATGTATTTGAAAATATGCGAGATAAAACTCTCATTTTTATATTTTTTTCTTCATTTATGCAAAACAAAGCTTTATTGAACTTTGTTTCGTCAAGTTAATACATAGTTATAATAGTATATTACACACCAAGGTGGTGAAGAGTATTTTTATCTACCGAGCACCAAAATTATTTCAGAATAACGTGCGAGGCTTATAAATAACTCCACCACCATGGTGTTTATACAAATTTTTCCATTACCAGCCAAATTTAAGACAAACATTGAAAACAAGCGTCTACCCCGTCGTCTGACTGACAAGTACACTGTCAGTTTCGATATATTATGAACGCACTCCTTATGTCACCAGTCATTTTTGGTTGAGCGCGAATTTTAAGCTAATGGCGTTTTCAATAGTAATACCCCTAGGGTCTTGATAATACCGAGATAATTTTGTCATAGAGAATGCTGAAAGCGTGTTCCTTGATAATAGCCCAAGGCCGCAGGCCGAGGGCTATTATCCTTGAGCAACTCGCTTGAAGGATTCTCTATGACAAAATTTTGAGTATTTATCAAGACCCGAGGAGTATTCGATAAGATAATTTTTTACTTTGTAGATATCAAAAAATTGATTGTCAATCTGACGTTCAATAATTTTAAATACACAATTTATTAGTTTTAATCAGTTTGACATTTAACCAAACTGAAAACACGACATGTAGGGTATTATCGCTGTAATCCAGAGGTGATTGGATGAAATTTGACACATGACTTAAAATTAAGTAATTTGATTGGTTACTATATTTAGTAAAAAATTATCAATTGAATTATTATATATTAATAGGTAATTCCAAGCAGCAAATATGTTAGGGACAATCTCCTGGATATACAAAATTATGTTGCACAAGATTTTAAGGAACCAATATCCCTAAATGTCCATTATCGACCTAGGTTAATAATAGAATACATTATCAACCACTAATAGAGAAATTCAACTTCTCAGTTGTCTAGAAGCAGTAATTGTTAACTTCAAAGCTATTATAGTTGTGGAAAAACTTGTGTATATAGATAATACTAATCTGATTCACCGTTCAAAAGTTATGGACAGGAGAAATTCCATTAAGTATTATATATTAGTTTTTAACCATTTGATAATCCTCTGATTGTAGAAAAATAGAATCTCATAAAATCAGGTTATCAAAATATTTCTTTGGGTAAAATTTATATATGTGTTATATTATTTATTTTACCCCAAAAAACATGTGGAAAGTTTGATTGGAAAAACTACGTGGCTTACTTTTAGTTTCCAATTCACTTTTACAAGTTTTTCAACACTAATGTACGTGGGCTATAACTTTCCTTAAGTTGAAACACCCCTATTTTATGTATAGGAAGATGTAAAAAGTACGTAAAGTACGTAAAGTTTTTTTTCTATAACCCTATAAAAAAAGTCGTCATTTTGTAATAGAATACTTTCAGCGAAAACGTGATTTCCGTCACCAGTGAGAGAAAGTGTCATAACGTTAACTTTCGTCTTTAATGATGAAAGTTTTGAATTTATATTTTCAATTATTTGCCGCTTTCGTATAAAATGTTTTGACGACTTTTTCTTATCAATAAACAAAGATAGCATTCCTTTAATAAGAAAGAATTTTTTTGATTTTGGTTAATTTAAAAGTAAAATAGAATTTTAAAAATTCCGTTAAATTATCTCGATTGTTATAATGGCCCCCTCATTAATACACTAGTTGGTTAAATAACTATTTTCTACTCCTGTTTTATAATATACTATACGATTTTATTTATTTTAATCATGTTTTCATGCTTCTTGCAGTATACAAATGCAATATACATAGATATACCCAAATTTAGTAATTTTACACGTATTTTTTCACAGATAGACCTGAATTTTTCAAAATTATATAGCTCAGTGCTACACTTTCATTGCAGGCGAACAGACCTATAAGTGACACCTAATTTGATAGCTGTCATATAATTTTGATTCTCAAAAGTAACAATATTTAAAATTAATTAAACTAATAATTATTGATTGAATAATTTTTATTAATCGGAGTAGAAAAAATATTGTATGCAACTTTCATGTAATGGCCATTAATACACTCGCATATTATATAGGAAACTCGCCTGTGGCTCGTTTCGTATCCTACAATATGCTCGTGTCTTAATGGCTATCATTACATGTTCGTTGCATAAAATACTAATTAATGAATAGAAGAAGCTTTCTGTGAATCTATAGCTATAGCTTTGATGCTCAACAAATAGTGTAATCAATCCATAGACATCAAATTTCCCATATCATATTCTCTCACTTTTTACTCAAGTTCCTTATTTCGACTTTTTACCATTAACTGAATATTCTGTGATGCTATTTAAAAAAAGCAATTTTCTTGAAAAGCAATATCCGTAAGTCATACTTTTTACCGGAAAGAAATTGTTCATCAGAGTTCGTGCATCAAAAGCGTTGGCCACGGCGAAGTTCGAGGGTCAATTACACCTAAAATCCCGGGCGTGTAGAAACTTTGAGGATATTTATTAAAAAAGGATGCTAGACGAATTCCTTGCACATTTATGAGTTTATACCTTAACAATTTCATTTCGAAATCATCTTCCACTACTCTATCAGGATCAAAATATTCTAAATATTGGAATTTGAAAAGGCACATGAAATTATAACAATAATTATTAATTGTGAGCACTCCAAAAAAAATCCGGATTTAAGAAGGTTTCAATATTTTTTTAGTTTCTAACACAACAAAGGTTTTACTACAATTAAAGTATATTCAGTTTTAAAATAAAAGTATATCCAACCCAGTAAAACTACACCCAATTTTAAATAAATAATATAGTAAAAATTAATTTAATAAACATCTTACTTTAAAAACCCTCTTAGTACGCCTATGTCTACTCCCGAGATCAATGCGTACAACGTTCCTATCAACTTTGGCAAAGATAGCGACGTTGCCGAGCCACACATTATTTCAGGTTTAGTAGGTAATTCTGTTTATAACATGAATAGAAAATAAATTAATCAATCAAGTTGCTTAGACAGCTTAGTAAAATCAATTGACAGATTGATGGTAGGTATATATATATATAATTCCTGTTTCAATATAATTTAACTTTAATTTTCTTGAAAAAGTTTCGACTCTTACTTCGCTGTAGATAAATAATTAATAAATACAAACCATATGTATCAAATCAGAAAACACATAGGTTACCAAAATGTGAAATTTCACTGGTTGACGAATTTCCACTTTTTCTTTAATTCTCGAAATAATTTATAAAACTAAATACCATTTTTCCTTGCTGAAAAACGGAAAATTGCTTCTTATTATTTATATTGTCACTTGAATTATCAAATTTTCAAAACTGACATATTTAAATAGAAACTTTTAGCTGGTGAAAACATTTTTAGAATTGCTGAAAACTAAATACATATCCATCTTTTTCCCGTCAAAATTGCATAAGTCTATCTCATTCAACTTACGGATTTTATTTGGAAGTTATAATTAAACGCAATAAAAGAAAACAAAAAAGTGAGTATGTCTTTTATTGAATCGTACCTATGACCTGCATGATAAGACTGCTTATGAATGACTATATACATACCTACAAGCAAAATTATTAGCAAAAACATGCCCACAAACTACAAGGTAGTACATATTTTTGTTTTTAATATGATTTAATTCTTCTGTAATGATTAAAATAAATTGGTAGATAAATGTTCATGTCACTTTAGGTGATTACTAATTTTTGTGCTGGAAAGAGTGGAGAGTGGCAATTGAACAAAAAAAGTTAATTTGAGAGAAGCACGTGGTAACCGTGGCAACGATGCACGCTCAAACACATGTTCCGAACTTTTGACGCAGTTGACCAAATCCACTAGTAAGAAAATATTCTCGGTTTTGTTTTATAGGCATAGAAATATTTGTAAAGTAATAAATGTTCTTGAAGTGCGTGATTTTTCAACATCTAAATAATAGTGTACATACGTTGTTTTGTCGTTTTATTTCAACACTGGACGTTGTTTCACGAGTGAAAATTAATCGTTACAAAGGTTCATGTATTCACACAGTAGCTTCTTTTCAACTACAAATTTCTGAGCGGTATTCAAGCGAAATAGGTCAAGGAAAATCAGTGTTAAATCGCTTTTGTTCAGGTGAATCGTAACTACTTTTTAAAATCCTCCATTTGGCAAAATTCCACGATAAGCTAGGGCATTAATAAGTGAGGTTAGGTTAGTTTCAGATGGTTATAGCAGTGGTGTAGGCAATTATTTTTTTCATAATATAGCGATATTAGAAATAAAAATATGCTTTAAGTGGCTATTGTATTAATATATTATTTCAATAGATTCATTTTTTAAAACTAGCTATTTGTTAATGACAAAAATGAATAAACGTAAAGTTGAAGATACTGATAAATCTACGAATTCTGACGTAGAATCAAAAACTATGAAATTATCAGATATAATATCAGAATGTGAAAATATTGAAATAACTAAATGTGAAAAATTAGATGACTCAGAACTTGTAGTAGAAAAAAAAGACAATAAAAGTTTAACGGATGACAGTGAAAATAATACAAAATTTACAAACACCGAGCCAGATGAAGAATTACAACGTTTGTTTAAAGAAAAATCAGAAAGTAGTTCTGACAAGCCAAAGGTTAGTACTGGGATAATTCCCTATAAATATATGTCTGACAAATGACAACTGTAACTATCGGTAGAAGTAGGAAGTAGTTATGCTGCGACTAAATTTCCAGTACTATTCCTCTTCGAGAAGAGGAAGGAAAAATAGAATTTAATGTTATAACGCACATTCATTTTTTCAAGTAAGGAAGGTGAAAATAAAATTCGTTTTCATACATGCATCAGCTAAAAAATATATATTATTTCAGACTAGTTTATCTTATGCCTTCTAGGCTATGCAAACTCGACATTAAAGCTGTTAAAATAATGGTTTTTCAGAGTCACCGCTTATGGTAAATAGATAATCGGAGAAATATTATCATTCTAAAGTCGCAACAGATTCATTTTTCTTGAGAAAGAAAAACTCTCAAGCATCAACTTGTATTTCATCTTATCCTTTATACGAGCCGTCGTCGTGTAGTCGCGGTCAGATTACAATAATGGTTTTATTGTTACTGAGATCTCAGTTAATCCTAGCTCACATCGGTAATGTGCGCCTTCTTTTTTATTTACTCCGCTTTGAGCTGCGATTCTCCTCTCTGTTCACTGATTCTGTATATATGCCATGCGGGGGTATCAGTTAGACTTAAGTAGGATATAAAGTTTAGTGGATAAATAAATAGTAAGTACCTAGTATATGATTTGTTTAAGTGTCAAACAACATAATCTAATTTTCTCTGGTTTCGAATGAATATTATCAATGGGATTATGGAATTCAAAAGTATAGGGTGAGTCTCTTTTTCTATGTGGAATAAAATGGAAATTAAATCGATTCGTCCATTATCGCCTCAAATACAATGGGGTCGTAAATTTTGGCAAAATGGTTGAAGATTCACTAATATGTGAGTGGGCAGTGGGCAGTGTCGTGCAGTCACTTTAAGGGTTTTGCCGAGTAGGTTATATTTTTGATTTGAATTCTTTCTCTTAGACAACAGTTAAGGCTGAAGTTTGGTACTTTTTTTTTAGTTTTTATCTGTACCCTCGTCTGTACCTATTCGGTTTACTTATTTTGGGTATATTATTTTCTTGATTTTCTCCTCGATTTTTCTCAGTCTATTTTTCGGGTTAATTATTTTCGTGGTCATCTTCACCGATCTATTTATCTACTTTTTCCGTGATTATTTCATTTATTATTCGACATATTCTTACTTGCAATTTGAATACGATTCAACTCGATAAAGTTTGTTTATTTGTTCAAATTTAATAGAAAGTGATTATAATTAATCGTTTCACATGTTAAAACCATTGTCGTATCATCCAAAATTTTAAAAACACACCAACTGCTCAAACGAAAACTGCATTAAGTTATTACTGTTACTAGAACTTTCAATAATACTTACAAATCAGGTGACATTCTCACTAAGTAATCCTAGCAGCGCTCAATTTTTATTTGGGAGTTTGCCAGTTGAAAAAAAAAACAAGTGCACTCACCTGCACTTAGGAGAACTATTTCGATTCAAGAATATTTGAATAAATTTCAAGACTGGCAAAAGCAATTTATGCACTTCAATATATTTGATAAAAGTCACCTCTACCGCAACAGATTTAGAGTAAAACATGACTGGTACAAGTTTTATTATTTAAATGAGTGGAAAAAACGTTCTTTCTACTTAGTCTTTAAGAACAGCTACCGACCTAGGGTATATGTCATTTTTCTGAATTTTTGATAATTTATAATGTTCGGAAAAACTTTATGACTGACTTCATTCCAAGACATTAGGATGTGAAAATGTTCTTTTGCTTAGATTGGGGTGGGAAAATGTGGTTAATAACAATGCCAACAATAAATTATAAGAAAGTTTTGATAGAAATTCATGATACTGGCCTGATAATGATGGTAGTTTATGTTTGGAAACTCCAAAACTCCACAGCAACGATAGGAAAAATTTCATCTGAAACCCGCATCGTTTGTAATAAGTGACTGAAACCACCAACAAGTAGTCTTTTTTCAATAAATATGATATTGCTTAAGAGGGGTTTAACCTTATTTGGGATTAATAGTAAAACTTTGTAAAACAAGGAATGGCAAAAATCATTTTACTCGAACCTCGCTAAAAAATATCTCGATTTTTTTTCACTTTCTGATTGTGAAAGGTTGGATCTAGGCATCTCTCGGAGTACTTTTTCAATTTTTTTAAGAAAAGACTACAAAAAAAAATACGAAATATAGGCCATATTCACTATTTTTTATCTCACAAGATATTTCCTATTTCGAAAAAATACTCCCAGAGATGCCTCAATTATACAGTTGTCTTTATTGAAAAAAAAAATTATCACAATCCATCAATAACTACTAGGTCAAAAATGATTTTTGCTGAACCCCTGCAGACACAATGATGGAGTATTTTTTATGACTGATTCGAGCGCCCAGATATGGTGCTGTAAAAGTTGGCTATTATATAAAAAACTATGAATGTTGCAAAAATAGAAGGAGAATAAATAAAAATAAATTGAGACATTTAAGAGACGAAATGAATATTCCAATTCTCAAAAAGAAAAATCAGCTCAGTCATATGGAACGCGTTGTGAAAAACCAGATCTCGAAGATTACAAATTAAAGCAGGCAATATCCGAATATTTGGAAGGATTACAGTTGACTGTGACAAAAAAGATAAATATAGAAGAGATAACGAGAAATCAGTTAGATTCGGAAATGTGGAAGAATGAAAGGAGAAAACGAGTCACAGCTTCGAAATTTGCTGAAATTTGTAAGAAAAAACCCGAATCTTCAAGAAAAAATTTAATTAAATCGATACTGTATCCTAAAAAAATATTTGCCAAATCTTTGAAACATGGCGTGGAAAATGAAGAAAATGCTATCAAGCAATTAGAAACACACCTGGGAATTAAAATTTATAAATGCGGTTTATTCATCGATCAGTACATCGACTTTATTGCTGCAAGTCCTGATGGCGTTATCGAAGGAACCAATAAAGTTATTGTGGAAGTTAAGTGTCCTTATTCTGCACGAGATATGACACCCGACGAAGGCATCGCTAAAGGGCTTATAAAATGTTGGAAGAAAAATGGGGAGTTCAATGAAAACCATAATTGGTATTACCAAGTTCAAGGCCAGTTGCATGTAACTGGCTATGAATTTTGTTATTTCGCGGTATGGACATATAAAGGTATTAAAATTGAAAAAATTTATCGTGATGATACATTTTGGAAAAATAATATGGAATCAAAATTAGTAGATTTCTATATGAAATATTTGCTGCCTGAAATAGTTGACAGTAGATACGAGAGAAATATGGAAATAAGAGATATTCACTAAAAAAAATGAAAAATGTAATTTCCTCATACGTATAAAAGAGGGATATTTTTAAATATTTTGTTAAGTATGAAAATGTTCAATAGAGTTTTTCCATAAACATTATTTTTGCAGCGTTACTTTTTTCTGTGTTTATCTATTTTTTATTAACTACCTAGGTACCCATATCCATATTCAACCTTCGTTACGATAAAAAGGATATTACTCATTTTATTTTTAATATTCTTCTGGACATTTTTTGATAATAAAGGCCTATTCTGTGAATTTCAACGGCCGACGACGACGGCTGCAGACCCGGCAAGGCCAAATTTACTACGAAAGTTACGCTGGAGTGAGACGCAAACAGCGCTAAGTGTTTTTTGCTGGACATTGGTATCCGCCCCTTTCGTTCGGGATTTTTACTTCCCGCTTCACACCGCAAATTTACTCTGACATGTTTGTAAAGGTTAACCCCTTCTTAAATAGCAACAATCTAATAGATGGATAAAGTTGGCACAAACATTTAAGCACAATCAATTCGGAAGATAGCACAACCTTTTTAAATTATCATCGGATTTCAATGAAACCATTGCTGTAATTTTGTGCAATTTCTGCGCGTAAAAACCATGATCCAGCGAAAGGCAAAAGATAACAAGTCAATTAAAGACTTTAGAAAGTTACAAGTACAAACAACACTAACAAAAAATAGTGTTAATGTGAGGCTTATAAAGGCGTATATGAACAGCGGTGTGGCATTCACAACTTAACACCTTGAGTATAAGAGCCGAGGTAAGAGCTATACTTATACACCACAGCACTCACAAAAGCAACACGAGAAGCGTTCACCTCGTCGTCTGACTGACAAGTACACTGCCTACTTCTTAAGTTATCAGTCATCTTTTATTGAGCGCGAATTATCTAATTAAAATTCAAATTATTTTGTCTTGATAGGTAATTTCAAGCAGCAAATATGTTGGAGGTAATCTCCTGGGTTTATAAAATTATGTTGCACAAGTTTTTGCGAGAGTTTTTGTTGAACTACTATATCTTAATTCTCAAAATATTCACCTTAGTTAATAATAAAAAAATATTAACCACTAATAAAGAAATTTTCAGTTGGCTAGAAGAAGCAATTGCCAACTTCACAGCTAGTAGTGGAGAAAGGAGTATTATGACGATTTATCATACATTTTACCCAGGCATTTTGTACGTGTACGACCGATCTCTTTTCCGCATAATTTATATCCCATTCTTGTACGCAGACCGTCACATTTTCACGTGTCTCCCTACATTTGACAAGTTGTACGTTTTCCGCATATGTGTTTTCAGTACGCCTTCTGATATTGGGCTTTCGTTTTGCTCAAAGCAGTCGAACCTGTCTCCAGTAAAACATTCTTGAATCGATAAAACATGCTGATGAGAATCCTAGTAGAAACCATATGGTGCCATAAATATTTTTTTGACTTACTTTTTATGAATATTTAAAACAAAATAAAATCGTTTTCGATTCGCGATAATTTTCAAAATTTTCATGAGCTCTAAAAGATATCCGGAAATAATTTGACCTCTAGCGGTATTACTAGTGATAATTCTGCTTCGTCATCGATAATACCTTGTTTTAGATCGAAACGTCAAAATTTTACTTTGAATTTGTCATCATTGACCACTAAAAATGCTTCGAAGTTTATTGAAAAATGAACACAAACCGATTCAGTGTCATCACCCAAGAGAATATTGGAAAAATAAAGCAAAATCCTTTCAAATTGTTGAAAAAAAATCTTCCCAAATACAACTCGCTCTTGAAATTTTTTTTCCATGAAAACTTGTTTATTTGGCAAAAATATGAAAACAAACCGATTGATAAAACGTACTCATGATTTTATCTAAATTCGGTTTGTTTGAATGTTTTTGCCTCAAATAAACAAGTTTTAGTGGAAAAGAAAAAATTATCGATAACATTTGAAGCACTCGTGGTAGGTATTACTTTTGATAATTTCAAATGAAAGTCACGTACTTGGGTAAAAGTGAGGTATAACGCGTAAAATTTGAGATTCTGTGGGTCAAAGATAAAATCAGTTACAATTATTCTCGCAATTATTGTTCAAACTAAATTGATGCTTTGTTTCAAACACCCAGAAAGTTTGTCAAAATTGCTGCAACTTAAAGGCAACATTGTCTATGCTATATTCGAATAGTTCTCGATAACAGAGTTAACAAATTCATCTATTAATATTATGAAATTTATCTACAGTTATGTTCAAAATATACCATTAGAGCCCTTTCAGACAAGACACTTTGTGGCCGGCTGCTAGTGTCTGAAAAGAATCGCGCGGCTAAAAATACATTAATATAAATATTCATAAGACACACAGATAAGGAATCTATTTATATAAATGTATTTTTTGCCGCGCGTATTCGGCCACAAAGTGTCTCGTCTGAAAACACTCTTAGGTGTAACACTACAAAACTGAGCACGAATATAATGTAAATATTGCGTCTTTCGGATGAGACGAAAAACCGAGGTCCATCATCAATGTTGACGTATATTAAGCTGCGGCAGCCTTTTCATAGGGCACGATCCAGACTGGGCCCATAATTTGTTGCTATTTTGTTGCAAATTTGTTGACAAAAAGTAATTTTGTTGCTAATGCCGTTACCGAGAAAACGAGTGGTACCGTAGCGTAATATTAAGCTGCGGCAGCCACTCTGGATATTTCGGCAACCAAAATAGCTGGAAATACAGGCCTTACGGCATATTTTGTCGCTAATCGAGCCTGATGAATTTCAAGCAACAAATTAGCAACAAAATATGCCGTCAGGCCCATATTTCTAGCTATTTGGGTTGCCGAAATATGAAAAATGGCTGCCGCATCTCAATGACGCAAAAGCGAGGGGTGAGTTTGGCAAGTCGGGGCTGCTTTTAATTTTTTTGGATCAGGCCATCTTCAAGCAAGAAAATATGCCGTCGAGCCTGCATTTCTAGCTATTTTGGTTGCCGAAATATCCAAAGTGGCTGCCGCAGCTTAATATTACGCTACAGGGTCACGCGTTTTATCGATAACGGCATTAGCAGCAAAATTACTTTTTGCGCAACAAATTAGCAACAAAATAGCAACAAATCATGGGCCCAGTCCAGATCGTGCCCTATGAAAAGGCTGCCGCAGCTTAATATACGTTCAATGTTGGGCTCGATAAAGATCCATACCACTTGTAACTTTAGAAAAATTTCGGGTTAGTTTTCCCGGCATCGGTGATTAGCTTCAGCTGCAGAAATAGATCGTCGTAAAATAACCGAATAAAAAAAAATACCTGCGTTAAAGCCCCATAAAATATTCCGACAGAGTAACTGTTGTGTTTAGTGTTCGATCGTTCTTCTCGAACCCAATCACTTAAACAACCCTTCAACTCCGTTATATTCTTTGGTAATTGTAAATGTTGAAAATTCCTTAACGTTCATTTATTATAACGAAACTTCCTGCTTACGAAGATATTTCTTCCCGTTTAATAGTCTTACTGATACATCAACAACTGTTACTATGTATAAATTATTATTACGACCTTGTCTAAAATAAGTTTATAAAGCAAAGGGTATTTTGCAAGGGTCTTCTATAAATGTACACTCAATAATCCGAACATACAATTATATAGTTCAAAATTATCTGGCAACCGTATAAAAACGCGTTGGCACGCGATAATGCGTCGTTTGGAGGCCTATATCCAAGTAACAGTTTGTTTATGAGCTGCTGATCAAAGTCCCGACTACCGATTTATAATGTTTAACCCTTTTGGTTTGGCGTAGAACGTAGAAACAACTCCAACGGAAAATACTCCCATTTGATCTTCCGATACGATGCATTCAGTTGGAATAAATATGGAAATGATGGTGCCATAATGTGTACACATAGAAACATTATTTTTACGCTTTGGTGGTTTTCAATAAATGTTTATCGTATTTAGTATTCAAATATTCATAACTAGCTTGGGTTTGGGTCTATTTGGTCTCCGCATTATTGTATTGGGGCTTACCACACCTATTCATATTTCAGCTTCCTAACAAGGTCGATTAGTAGTTGATTTAGAGAATTAGTTCTTGATATGTTTCCAATTAGCAAAGAATGCTCAGGATGTGGATCACTAAGCCTAAACAGCGTGGTTCGAACAGTTTCTCAATTGCCACAGAAGAACTAACCAGAAAAGGAAAATATAATAATCTGTACTGACAGCAACAATATCTTTTTTGCCTGAACATGCAGCGTGTTATCAGGTCTAGAAGTAGAGTAGATTTTGCCCCTCGGTAGATAACAATATTATCTTGAGGTAGGTTGAAGGGCATGACAGGAGTGAAGGTAACTGCATGGAAGCGGCTGAAGAAAGACTTTTAAAAGCCTGATGGCTTCGAAAATTGCGGAACTAACAAAATGTTACATGCTCAATGTCTAAAGAGATGGGGTGAAATCAAGACATGCATGAAAAATAATCTCCCAGTAAAATTTTCTTTAAACTTCTTTTCTTTTTAATTTTTTTGGGAAATTAAACCACAATGTTTTTAAATTATTTATTCCAACTTTCAAGAATTCAAATAATTTGAAAACATTGTGGATTAATTTCCCAAAAAAAATAAAAAGAAAAGAATGAATAATATACCACAAGGAACATACAGAAGATATTTCTTTAAACTTGTCTTGGTAAAACAATTCCTTCCACAGAGAATTAAATTTTCTTATAAATGTTATTAATGTTAATTAAATTTGAGGAAATTAGAGACATTTTCAAGGATGCGGGATTTCATGGATTAAAAATATTTGTATTAGAACTTCATAAATTCATCCAATGAATTAATTTTGAATGAAATGTTATTGACGATTTTGTTTTGTTATTATTATCCTCTTCTTTTCTCTAATTCTAGTATTCGCGACTGTAAAGGTTATTTTATTCATTGAACTACACTACGAGCTGCTTAATTATAATGTTTCATGTGTTTTGGGTCAATAGATATCTGTCAATTGTCAAGGCATGTGTTAAAGCTGTAAAAAATGTTTTATATCAAATATGCTGTGAAAATTTCCAGTTGAGTCTTGCATTTTTGGTCTTGGTGTTGTATATTCAGTCTTAGTATTGTTTTTGTTAATTCAATCATTATCTTAGTCTTCCTGGTCCAACGGACTTAGGTTTGATCTTGATCTTGCCAGTCTAAAAGTCTTGAATTTGCTTCTTCGTAAGACCAAGACCAAAACTGCAACACCAAGACTAATTTTGCTCACTAGTCAAGATTCAATTGTACTCACCATTATTTTCACGTAGGTATCATTTTGACTTTATTTTCTTTAAAAATTTCTGATTAATGGACGAGTTCTATACAAGGGAATTGCTGCCAACATAACGAACAAAAAAATACTGAAAAAGGTTAGTCTCATAAGGAAGTGGTTTTTCCAATCTATGTTTAGTTTTTCTTATATATTTTGAGTCCCTTTACCACCCATGTTGTACCCGAAAAGTTTGGAGTTTTACCCGAGAAGTTTGTAGGTCAATTTAGCTTGGGGAATTTTATATCTTACAGTTGACGAACAACTAATGACAGCTGTCTATACATGTTTATTTGGCTTTGTTTGTGTTCTTTGTGTTTCGTCAACTGTAAGATGCAAAGTACCCCAAACTAAAAATACCTCCAAACTTTTTGGATACAACATGGGTGGTAAAGGCACTCAAAACATATAAGAAAAACTAAACATAGATTGGAAAAAACACTTCCTTATGCGACTAACCTTTTTCAGTATTTTTTTGCTCGTTATGTTGGCAGCAATTCCCTTGTATAGAACTCGCCCATTAAAACTTATAATGTGAAACATGTGGCTAACAATGTTCTTAGTTTTGTTTTTGTTGTATTATGACTAGCAAATGACTGATTTGGATTCCCTCTACGTTTTTTTTACTTAATTTTATAACCTTTTCCTTATTCATTCCAACTAATATTATCTTATTATATTATATTAATTTAATATTACCATTTTCTGTTTTTCTTATTTCTTATTTCTGGCGCAGCAATTCAAATTAGTATTGGTTCTATCCACAAAATGGGTGAAATACTTGTAGTTCAGTTGATGTATAACCTTTTCCAGTTGTACGTAATTTTGATAATATTATTGAAAGTATCTACCCAATTAACAAACTTCTATATTGTTTCAGGCCAAATTGGAAACAAAAGCTTTGAAAGCAAAACGTCCGGGTTTCACAGATGATCGGTACAATGAAACATCATACTACATTGAAAATGGTAAGTCTTTAATTGCTTTACAATGTTGTTAGTTTCATTTTATTTATAAAGCATTGCTTTCCACAGGCAAAACTCAAAAAGAAAACAAAAATAAAACGATTATTGTTACCACTCGTTTTGACACCGATTGCAATCCGACTCCCTTTGCTTAGCGCATTTTTTTACTGTTTTTAAACCCGACGTAATTGACTTGTTCCTGATAGTAAAGTAACAATAAAGGCCGTCAGCCAAATCTCAGAATCGGATTGTAGTACGGTATTCGGATTTGAGAAAAAATATTATTACAAAAATGGCCTATTATTATTAATTGTCGGTACCTGAAAGGAACCATTGATATTGATTGATTAGTAACGGCAGATTATTCACTATAATAGTAATAACAAAGTCCTTATTCATCCATCAAATGAGACAAGTTCACGTGTTTAAGCTACACGCAAGATATAATTTATATGACTTGTCAAAAAATTAGTATCTACAATGATCCATAAATATTTTAGTTACACTTTATACCTAAATTTGAAAATAAAATGAATTCAACGAAATAAAACTCGAGAAGAAATCTGCAGGAGTTCTTGTCCAGAGCGCCCGAAAGCACAACAATCTGCAGGAAAGCTTATGGACTCGATATTTTGGGATGTAAGTGGTAGATTTTATCTTGAAAAGAGGAACAGTGCTTTTGAAGGCCGAAATTGCAAAGAAACGACCGCATATGGCAATGAAAAAAATTTTTCACCTAGACAATCACAAATTAATCAAAACCATGGTATAACTACATGAATTGAACTTAAAATTGCTTCTACATCCACAGTATTCGCCAGATTTATCACCCAGCAACTAGTGGCTGTTCGCAGACCTGAAAAAAATGTTCGCCGGTAAGAAATTTCGCTGGAATGAAGAAGTTATCGCAGAAACTGATTCCTATTTAGAGGCAAAAGATAAATCATATTTCAAAAGTGCGGCTTTGCAATACGTTTTTCTTTATTGAAATTGTTGATGAATAAAACTAATTTCGAACAAAAAAACGTGTTTTCTTTGTTAGGCCCGGGACTTTCCGGCCCATATATTAGATATTAGACAATAAAAATATTGATAACTAATTTTTGAAATAGAAAAGAACTTTTCGCAACTTATAAATCCTCTATATGAAGGATTGGTTGTATTTTCACGAAGTATGGATTGAAATAATCAATACGAAAAAGGTATTGGGACTTCTATGGCGCTCTCCAATGAATTAAACAACTCGTTTCAACTCATCAGCTATTTTCAAATATTAAGGAACTTCACAGATTTTACAAATTAAAGGTTGAAGCTCATAGCGAACCATTAAAGGAAAAAGTTAATGAGTAAAAAGGAGTTCTGTGAGACAATTAAAACCTTCGTTTGAAAAAGAATCCCATCCACCGACTCCAAAACGTCTATAAAGAGTTAGTCGACAGTAAAATGCAAAACCACTAGTATATTATATTTTGGCAGACATGAACAAATGGAAAAGACCGATTAGCCACTTCAACAAACCTAATTCAAGATCATTTGCCTATTCTTTTCTTCAAATACATAACACAGACGGTTTAAAAACCAAAGAAGGTTCAGGATATGGAGTCTACTCCAGATCGCTTAGCATGAGAAATAATTGGGGAAAAGCGGGGGAATACCAGCGTGGTTTAAACAGAACTGGCTCAATTGCCACAAAAGAACTAACCAGAAAAGGAACTGACATCAGACAAGCTCTATAAAAATTTATCCTGAGGTGGGTTAAAGTGCACTACAGGTGTAAGTAGATTACTTAGCCAGGAAAGCGGCTGGACTAAACTTTTAGGACCCAGATACACCTACGGTCTGACGACTTCGGGGCAATCAGTTCCTAAAGAGATGGGATGAAATCAAAAGATGCAGTTTTGCCAGGATCACCACAGGCTACTCTGGGAAACCGGCGCCGAAGAAATACATGGTGATGGCTAGGAAAAGCCGGCGTTTCACAGTAGGGTTTCTGATTGGCAATTGTCAACTATAAAAACACCTTCATACAATGGGGATAGTCGACGCAACTCCATGCAGGATGTGTGAACAGTGTCAGTCATGTTTTATGCGAGTGCCTGAGTTATAGACAACAAGAGATTGTTTGGTCGGTAAGTCTTGGCCTAAACCTGCCGAAATAAAGAAAATGTCTCCCAGTGATCTGTTCACCTTCCTGGAAAGGAAAGGATAGACGATGACTCAAGCAGCCTAAATGCTGTGCTCTCCCTACTCTACAGATAAAGAGAAGACCATCGATCACATAATATGAAGCTATCACATATTTCCATATATTTTTGGAAAGAGAAGCTAGATGGGTAATATAACAGAATTAGGTATAATTCTAAACGATGGCTTTTACGGATCGTATGAAATTACTGGTAAATGTGGAAAGTCACAGTGTTCTGGCTATGACCTTGGATATCAAACACCGGAAAATTATAGCATTTGATAAGTGATTTTTCCACGAAGCATAGGTTATTTTCACAATGAAAAGCCAGATCAAGTAAATTGTTTAAATTATTAAGCTGGCTTGCGACAAATCTAAAAAGTATTAATCAGTAATATTAATGGATGAAAGTAACAAAAATGATGACTCGTTCATCCAGTATATTGAGAATAAATAAATGGAAATTTCAACGTATTTCTCTATTCACCTTTTTAATTCACGTAGAGCTGGTAAAATCCATGCAAAATTTGTTTGCTTGGAAGCACATGCGTTCCAGATTTCAAAGCTTCCGCGTGGTTTGACAGTATAATGGTTTACCAATACATATAGATAGAAACTCGTATACGTAATAGGTACAGTATTTGCATTGGACAAAAATTTAACTTGATCGTTGGCTGGCTACATTCAAAGCAATATCGGTAATTGGAAACGTTTATTGTCAATTATTCTTTATTGTGGTTCCTTCAGCTTACAAGGTATACGTTTTTAGATTTTATTTTGTCATCAATTCATTTACACAAGAAGCTTTGGACAAATACCATGGATTAAAATAGATCACACGAGACTATGGTACCATATCATATTTTTTATAAAAACTTTAATTGTTCCAGGGTTACGAAAAGTCTACCCTTACTACTTCACATTTACAACGTTCACGAAAGGGCGTTGGGTAGGTGAAAAAATTCTAGACATATTTGCCAGAGAATTTCGAGCACATCCAGCCGAAGAGTATGAACGTTGCATACAAGCTGGAACTTTAACAGTTAATTATGAAAAAGTTCCCACCGATTATAAGTTGAAACATAACGACCTTCTCGCCAACGTTGTACATAGGTAAGATTTTTTTTTTTATTAACTTTTTATTTTCAACTTAGATTAGTACACCGCACATTGTAAATTTGTTAGAAAAGTTGCGCTGAAAATATTTTCTACTTGAAAATCGTGATTGAAGCACGAACAGAAGATTCTTGACCAACTAACTTTTTAAAATACTTGTACGTATGTATGTATGTATCTCTTGGGTAACATTTACTGAGACCCAAAAGATCTAATGTGCCCCCTACTTAATTTCTGAGGAAAGTTTCTGAAACTAGCCGCTCCTTAGTCCTATTTCCAGGAGGAATTTTAGGATATCTGCAGGCTTCAGCTTAGGTGAATGTTCCTCTTCTATCCAGTAATCTCCCAGGTACTGTGCTCTACGATTCTGGAGTGCTGTGCAGTTGGGAAGTATGTGGATGGAGGTTTCTTCTTCTATACCACAATATCTGCATCCTTCCTCCTCCACTATTTTGAGCTTTTTCAGGTGCCCATTAAGGCGACAATTCCCCGTTAAGATCCCTGTTGAAATTCCTGACTTATGCATTCGTTTGATCTCAACAGATTGTATTCACCCAGAAGAATCATTGATTGTCTAAGTCCTACTAGATCTTCTCTTTCTTTCGGCTTCACCTATTTCTTTCAATATTACATTGGGGCTGATTCTGTAAAAGGGTTCAGGCCCCCAGAAAGGTATTTCAGTCTCCTTTTTGCTAGTTCATCTGCTGTTTCATTTACTTCTATTCCAGTGTGTTCTGGAATCCATATTGCTCTCGCCTAATTCATTGAGTTTGTCCAGGCATTCCCACACCATTTTGAAAGGGATTATACAAGATCTCAGTGCTTTAATGGCTGCTTGACTATCTGTTACGTTGAAAAATGTAAGCATAACCACAATGAGAACTGTGAAAATGTTAACAGAAAAACTTCAAACCAATGGTAATGTCAGAAATAAAATAAAAGTTGTCGACAGAGTACAGGGTGAGATTTTTTATTGTTGTCGACTCGAATAATAGTTATATCTACAGTAGAAAATGACCGGTAGAATTCTATAAAGTGTGCCGAGTCACAGCACTAAAGACCGAGCTTGTAAAAACATGTCCTTTGAGAGTTACATACGTTACAAAACTTCCTATCAAGTAATTGAATGATCAATTAAAATATTTTCAGTACAACTTATTTAATAACCGATTTAAATCATACCTAGTGGAGAATTTCAAAAACAGATGTCAAAGATAATATTTTAATACCAATAATAATAAATTTCTAAGGCGTTATAAGTATTGAACTTTTGATAATACGCTTTACTAAAATGACAATTATTTACAGCAAACTGTAAAATAGAGTTAATTTCAAAAACGTTAATTTTTGGACAAGATTTTTTTTTACAAAGTTGGCAAATATCATTTCTGTTTCCATTCACCAATTTTAAATACAATCGAATACAGCAATATGTGTTTTTTCAACTGCAATTATATTTGCTATATAAAAATGTAAAGCAATCAAATAAAACATTTGAAATGCATCATTTTCATCAGAGATATTCAGAAGTTACTCTATTTTAAGTAGCATAGCTTATTTTGACTATTAAGCATTTCGACTATTTTGCATTTCAATATTTTTAGTTGGTTGAAACGGTTTTAATTCATCACGAATATGTTTAATTCTCTGATAATATTGTGGAAATATACATAAAAAATTGCGTCAATCAAAACAAAACAAATTTTCAATTTTCAATTATTTTCATATATGCGCGATACTTCATTCTATATGGAACTTTTATAATTAGAATAATTTGATGATGTCAACAATCTGATATACGGATTTCAGCACAATTTTAAAATCTACAGCATTTGGAAATCAGTGAATATAAATATTTTGACAAAAATAGTGATTATCTTTCATTTATTGTTATAATCTGTGAACTCATATTGGGTACAAATCTCGGTACAAATATTTTGGTAATATTATTTATTTTTTTGTGGTACAAAGATTTGGTATTCTCAATAAATTAATGTTCACCTAGACAACTCAATTAATACTCTTTTTTTTTTAAGTAGCAGTCCGTATTAATACTTACTCAATAATGATAATTTTTTAAATACTTATTGGTCATTTTATGATACCCTTATTATTAATAATGCCCCAAGGTCAGCCAAACAGCTTTGAACAAGTACACGTCCAACTAACAAGGGAAGAGATTAAGACCCTAGCACCAGGAAAATTGCAGTTTCCACTTTATTTCAAAATATGGTTAAAATTTAATCTCAATATTTTGCTTATTAGTAAAATATTTTTTTGTAGTCAACTCCCTCACTAAATTAAATAATCTAATCAGGAGAGATTAATGTCATAACTTCCAGGGACAATGATAAATTGAAATTACTGCTGGTAGCCCAAAAAAATTGAATTTATATCTACACAGAAAATTCGTTTTTCGTGTCGCCAACAAGTTCGTCTGACCTTCGTCGAAAATAATTGGGTCAATGCCTCTTTTCTTTCTTTAGAATATAGTCCAGGAAAAAAGTCCATTAAATCATATTTTTGAGTGAGGGTTTTTATCTCAATTTTTTCACGAGTTTTAATTTTTTGAAGTTTAAAAAATCACCCCTTCAATATTAGCTACCCCTTTTTCGGGGTGTGCATGCTTCGTTTGTAGACATTTCAAAGTTATTCAACAAAATTCAAAACCTCCACTCAATATTATTCAATAAACTTTTTTCTTGGACTATTAGCTACCTCCAATTCCTCCAATTTGGTCTAAATTGACACGTCGTATGAAGGAGTTTATTTAAGCACTGAGCTCTCGTGTAATTAGTTCAAAAATGGTGTGGGAATGCTTAGACAAACTCAATGAACCAGGACACACTGGAATATAAGGAAATGAAACAGCAGATGAAACTGAAATACCTTTCTGGGTGCCTTTCCAACTGCACAGCACTCCCAAATCCTAGAGGAACATTCACCTAAGCTGAAGCCTGCTGCAGATATCCTAAAATTCGTCCGGGAAATAGGACTAACGGAGCTACTAGTTTCAGAGACTCTCCTCAAAAATTAAGTAGAAGTAAGGGGTAACAATTTATTAGGTCTCAGTGATGTTACAGATTTAGATAAAAATTGAGAAGAACTCGGTATATTCGGTATATTTTACATAAAAAACACTTCCTTTGCAAGTGAAAACAAACCTAATAATATTAGAAACACAGATAGTGAATCTTTATTCTTAACACCCTCGTGCGTTAAATTTATTCGGGTCAGTAATTGTGAGTAGATACAGCTTTTATTAAAAGCAAATTATATGAAAGGTTTCATCGCTTAACTCTTTGGTTGGAATAATTAGATATTAATTAATTAAAATCTCATGTTTGAATACCCTGATGAGGCAAACCCATACAATAGGATAGGAACAATGAAATATCAAAATATTTCCAGCACAATTGAAGTGAAACCCTATGAATAGCTCGGTTTTCTAATGAACTTGTTTTTAGGCAAGCCAGATTTCTATTTCGATAACTTTAGAGCTTAATTACCAAAAGTTATTATTTCATTCTTCGGCGAAAATGATCTTCATCTTCATTCCTAAGAATTCTTTTAATGAATGAAGTAAATAGTTGAAAAAAAAACTCAAATATTACAAAAGCTCCAAGTAGCAAGAGTTATTTCTACAATTCAATTATTTATAACATGACTGGCAGCAAACGGAAGTGGACTGTGTTAAAAAAAAAGAAAGCGAAGATATACAGAGTGTGATATAGATTGGAACCAAGTGAATATGTTTAAAAAAAAAGAAACGATATTTATAAAACTTTGCTATTGAAAATCTACTTCCAGTAAATCCGGTAGTATTCTCAACCTGATGTTCACCTCATGATATTATGAATTCGAAGATATTTTCATTTCGGCATAATTATTGGCTGTGCAATAAGGCTCTTACGATACTTTACTTTCCACGGTACTGGTTTATAACTATTTGGCTGACTACGTAATTTAGAAATCGTTCATATACATTTTTTACTATACTAACATATCAATTGTTTGTACATTACTTATATATCCTATCCTTGTATAATCCACGTATATATTTTTCGTACTTTTGGACGTACATGTATGTTACAGACACGAAGTACCCGTCACTAGCCAACCGATCAACATTGTGCACATGGACGAAGACATTGTTGTGGTCAACAAACCCGCCTCTATTCCTGTAAGTGGCTTTTAAGACTGCCATCTTTGGGGTATTCCCACAAGGTTTATGTATAAGACTAAAACTGGAATTTTTCATACAAAAATGAGTGTTGCTTTTCGAATATTGTCAACTAATCAACTAAATAACTCTATTTTATTAATAAAATTGTAAATTAAAAAACTATGAATTGAAAATGTGAATACACAATTAAAGACGTTCGAAAGTTGAAGACGCGCTCGCACCAGTGTGCTCAAAACACCGTGATTTTAGTAGACCTGCTTGTGAAATTTCAAGTTTACTGATATCTTCATTTGGTGAATTATATTTTGGTCTAAAGGTCAATTATATTTTGGTCTAAAGGGGCTAATCACCAAAAAACTTATTTAGGCAGTTGGTGCATGTCCAAAGAATATGCTCTGCTAACTGAGCATCTTCCAGACAAAGACGGTACATCTTATCAATCGACCGTCAAACTCTTACTGTATGATAATAATTCATACAGCAGTGGATTATTAAAATGCCTGCTTTTCAGCACAGTTCAGGCCAACACTTTGGTTTTGGATATTTTTCGTATAAAAACCTTACAATTAATTAACCCTGGAACATTTTGCCAGAAGTCTTAAAATATCCATGCAAGCTTCTTAGACAAAACTCAATGACAGGTTCTGTCTCGACAAAACCACCTCCCTTTCAAAGTTTGCATTTCTGTTGCCACGCATGCCAGAATTGTCTGGGGCAATTTTTTAAGTCCTCCTAGTGAGGAGCTTCGACGTTAGGTGTGTTCTTTTTGACTGAGATCTTAGTTAATCCAAGTCAAATCGGTAATGTGCAGGTTTTTTCTTTATTTACTCACTTCGAAGTAAGCTGAGATTTTTCCTTCCCCTTCACCGATGCTAAATGTGTTGTAAGGGGGTATCAGTTGGACTTGAGTCGGAAATTAAGTGGAGGGGTTGAAGCGTGCATGGTTATAGGAGATATTCCAGATAAGTCATATGATTTATGTCTCTTATTCACGCAGGCGTTGACAGATCTCTCGTTTTAATTGAGTAGGTCGTTCTTTTTGGTGCTTACTCTCATCACTTTATCCCAGATCACTTTTACTGAAGTGAGCTGATATCTCAGTCAAAAAGAACACACCTATTTTACTGTAATGGAATGCATCCATAAGTTAAATGTTCTAGTTAAGTGAAAAGTTTTCAATGTCCACTGTAGCGTCGATAATCCAGCTTGAGTCTGGAAAAATATCCTTATTCAACTTGTGTTTTACATAAAACAGTATTTATTACAATGCCATTGTTATTATTTTCACTAAAAAAAATGTGTTTAACAGCCCGAAATCTCCCCTATTTGTATTATCTAATGCTGATTGAAATTCATACTTTACAAAGTATAAAAGTGTTATATAAAATCAACAAGCGTATATTACGACACAAAGGATAACATCAAAAAAGGCTTTCCGGTTAGCGAGGTATTTTTTGTCACTTTGTTAGGACTTTTAACGAATAAATTATGAATATAGTTGGCGTGGCTATAGTACAGAAATAAAAAGTAAACAAATGTGGTTAAAGCAGACAAGCTCTTTTCTAGTAATGGCTGTTAATTCTACATTTAGTTTTATTGTTATAATAATGGTTATTTCAATTTAAACATAAAGTAAATTGAAATTTTTATATCCAATCGGCCATATAGATAGGATTATCAATATTTATTTATTGTCCAAGCTGGGTATAGTTGTCCACGTTTTTACTCAAAATACGAATGGTTACAAAAAAATAGCCTGATGACTTTATTGCAATGAACTTAACATTGTACTCGATGAGGTTTACAGAAAATGTGAGTTTACTATGCAATTTTTGGGACACGGAACTATTCCTATAAGCCTTTCTAAGGATATCCAAGCAAAAGTGAAGTCGCTTCTGCATAGAAGGCAAGAAAGGACATATCTTTCGGTTGATATCTCCACGCCAAAATGCCCTGAAGGCACTCGATACCATAGAGGTCAACTCTAAGCTAGAATAGGTTTGCATAAGTGCCTAGAACGCACTTGAAGACAATTGCAAAGTCATGGTGGCCAGGGCTCTAGGGTCATAAGGGCAACGAATTGGCAGATAAGGATCCAGATTCAGAAAACCGGAACACTTCTGCTGCGTCGCAAAGTCGACAATAAATATGACCACGAGGAAGCCATAGTTAGCATGTTGACATGGCATTGTAAGCTTAACACCTAAATGTATGTATGTATTTTTGGGGTAACAATCACTGAGACTTGAAAGATCTTTTGTGTCCCCTTCCTTCTACTTAGTTTCTGAGGAGAGTCACTGAAACTAGTAGCTCCTTTAATTCTATTTCCCGGAGGAATTTTAGGATATCTGCAGGCTTCAACTAAGGTGAATGTTTTTCTTCTATCCAGTAATCTCCCAGATACTGTGCTCTAGGATTTGGGAGTGCTGTGCAGTTGGGAAGTATGTGGATGGAGGTTTCTTCTTCCATGCCACAATATCTGCATTTTTCTTCCTCCGCTATTTTGAGCTTTTTCGGGTACCCATTCAGGCGACAATCTCCCGTTAGGATCCCTTTTAAAACTCTTAGCGCTCAAGAATCAGTAAAATATATTTAATTCAGTTCCCGGAATAAAATCAGCGTTTCATAGTTAGAAAATGTTTTATAATTTAGATATTTCTCTGCAACAATAGTGGATCAACAGATAAAATAATGTGTATTAATTGTTAATTTTCCAGTTTTAGATCTTCTTGTGGATATCTCATTTTAGTATTATTGCATGATCCATCTTTACTGCATGTCAAGTTTATTAATAGTAGGTAGTGAAAGCGCCAAACATGATGGCGAGTCCACCCCCATGCGCACAAACCTATTTTCATACTACCTTCCACTACGCAGCTTTTGCTCAGCGACATATTAGGTGTCCTCCAATTCTGTTGGCGTTTGGCATTAACTGAATAATTTAGCTACGACACTGACTGACAAGGGGCTTATCGTAATCTATTGGTTTTTTTGTTTGGGAGACTATACTTGCGCGATCGCTGGCCATCACGTTTAGCGCTTGCAGTACAAGATCTTACAGGACGATTCAGCTGATTTTTATATAAAAACTAATGCAAATCAATTGTTACTTCATTATTCGAAGCATCTTTAAACAAATGGCTGAGAATACCTTTATTTTTAACATAAAAATCTACATCTGTCAATAAAAAAAGGCTAGAGTTCTTCCAGTGAAATTATGAATTTAAAATTCATCATTGGGGAGAAAGTTTTTATGACACATCTAGAAATTCGTCGAAAATGACATAATTTACGAAACGCGACAGAGTTATTCACTAATAATAACATATGCGTTCCGCCGCCTCATGTTTCATTCCGTTCAACGGCGAATTAAAGTTTATAAGAATTCCATCCGCAATTTGAATGCAATTATGATATTTCCTTCCCCTTCTTTAAATACACAATGCAAGGATATTATCATATATAAATGTGTAAACACACGGTCGACGGAAATATTACATAAATTTTCCCAAAATCTAAAAATATATTAAAATTCAAAAAAAATTTGCTCGGATAAAACCAATTTTCAATGTCATACTTGAAGCTTCCAAGGTCTTTGAATTCTACGATTCATCTGCAGTACCCTACTTTTTCAATGGAGTCTTACTGTGACAATATGTTAATAACGGGAATACGTTATTCTTATCTTTGTTTTTTTTTTCTCAAGCGAAAAGGAATAAAATGTTTTTTGCTTTGTTAGAAAATACGGAAACCTTTCGTTATCCTAAAAATCCTATGATGTGAAAAAATATTTATAGCCAAACGAAAAAAAAACTGTGCTTGTTTATAATGTCAGGGAGGATCAATATCCTATATATAAATAATGGAATTCTAACCTTATACGTTTGAGTTTTTTTTAAAGTAGCTTTTTCAATGATTAAAAATAATTTAAATACCCGAATACTCAATAAATTATGTTTTCATTTGAGTACGTCTCATTCCTATGAGTATTTGGTTTTTTTCGGATATCAAACACCCCAATCCACTAATGGAAAGCGAAGTTAATTTTTTTGCGCTAGCCGAACTCGAGTTTTCTTCACTTTGAACACGCGTCTTACATCACTGTCTAGGCCTAGTCTATTGTATTCCTAAGTAATATTAACGTTATGTTTGAGCCAACTGAATAAAAAGCTTTTACTTAATAGATGTACACATGTCGCTATTATTTTTAATATTCGTTAGGACCCTTCAAAGTTAATACAAAATGAAACATTAGAATATTACAGAAAGAAATATTCGAATATACCAATGCTTAGACAAAGTAATAACTATCAAATAAATGTAAATAGAAGCTTTAAGAATGTTCAATTTCCGATACGCAAAACACCTAGGAGATTATTAGAAGGAAGAGGGACATCTACCTTAGTTACAACGTTAAAAGGTTATTGAGGATTCAAAATACTTACATTGGAAGCAAATTAGGATTTGACAATGTCTTTTAATTTTGAGGAAATGGGGATAATTGAGTATTAAAAGTTTATAGCTACATTTTCTCAATTTCGCTAGAAATCCCTTTTGTTGTTATCGAAACATTCTAAATTTAGCTACGTCTAATTCAGAAAATCCGGAAACTCATTTCAAAACTAAGTGCTTATTCAAAAAAACATCAACAACACAAATACGTCAATACTTCCAAAAGAGATCGTTTGTTTGTAGATTTTTATATTTTCCAATCCATTTGAGTGTCACTCACTTCGTGTTTGAAGGACTAAAAGGCTTAAATGGGTCTTTTTCCTAAACATAATAACTACTGACCGGATCTGATCTTGGGACGGGATTTTATCACATCAAACAAATCCAAATAGACCAACCAACCGCCCAGCATTTTCGGAATGATTAATAGAGGTTCTTTGGTTTACAAGATGACAGTAAATCATAAGCTATTAAACTGACAGTCCCCAAGCAAACCTATATACTAATCAATAATATGCAGATGTGTTCGCTGATGCGTTTTTTCTTGTTTATTATATCGACAAAGTTGGATGGATGTAAACAATAGTAAAATCCAATGCAACCAGATCATAAATTGTCAGATTACTCTTATATTTTCCACGTTAAATTTCAGGGAACACATGAGTCCGATCAAAACGGCGTTGTGAAAGAATCCTATCGATTCTAGTATTTCTAAAAAGACAAAGTGTAGTTCAAGTTGAATCTTCTACACAAATGCTTCTATTAATCTCGCATTCTGTTTGTTGACCGGATCAAGTGAAACGATCATTTTATAAAGATCTAACATTATATTATACGCGAGTTTCAACACGACCTTCGAGAATCGTGATCTCTTTCAAAAATAACACAATCAAAACGCGAGACTGCTGGACGATGACGGTTTTATTATAATTTTCTCGAAATTGTCGATTGATGTGGGAAGTAGACTACCACCTGTTCGCTTTATTTTTGGAAGATTCTAGGCTTTCGTGTCGTAATATTTATTACATATTTGATGTGAGCTATTCACTGCTCAATACTAGCAATTTAACTTGAATTACAGATGTCCAATTATCCTAATTTACCTAAATTTACGCTAAAATCGATAGAGATCTGGATCCCTGGGTGAATCCAGCGTCATGTTGTACTTTGTCACTGTAATGTGCTGGAGCCCCATCATGTGATTTTTTTTATAGGTACGCACATTTGTATAGATCAATAGATCTTTATTCACAACCATATATGAAATGCTGTCATTACTAACGCCATTCAAGGTTAGAAAGTGTCAAATCCATCAATTCTTCATTGGAGGACAATTTTCTCGGGATATGATGGTTGTGAATAAAATAGAATACAAACCTCGATAGTAATGAAACTCTTCCCACCTCGGTGTGTAATATACTACTATTACTACTATTAAATGTGCAGGCGAGCCTTGTGTCCTGGACAACTCAAGCCAAGGTTCCGGCACTGAGGCCACTGGCGGGCCCATTGTGCCATTCCTGCTACCTAGACATCCATGAAGCCGAGCCTTTCAATAAAGGCCACAACTTTTTTCAATGGATGTCTGCTTGTGTCTCCAGGGGCCATAACAAGGACTCCAAAGATTCGCCTGCGTAGTACAGCCCAGTGTGGACACTCTAAGAGGACATGGACTGACGTTTCATCAGTCATGCCGCAACCCCTACATAGGGAACTTTACTCCTAAGCTGTGGAGTTTTTTCCTCATACAGCAGAGCCCTGTTACTATCTTCCTTAGCCTACTCCTTGGTAGTTCAGTAGCTGCACTAGCGTGTCCATCAGTCCATCCCTTCAGTAGAAGTATGGATTGTCTAGGACCCTGCAGAGCATACCAATGCTCGAGGGCTATAATATACTATAATAATATACTATTTCACGATCTAAGAAACTGACTTGACTTGACAGACTTGAAATGAAATTAAACTATAAAACTTCTCGGATTTACGGCACTGAGTCGCACTGTACATGATGAAAAATAAAGTATTTTTAATAAGAATGACCCAAAAGTCTTAGATCGTGAAAAAAACAATTTAAGCTCAATCGAGTTATTTATGACCCCAGTTTAATGTGGTTTAATATATGACCTACCTTTTTGCTACACCCTATATGATAGATTTGTTACGTTTTTGACTATTCACTAGGTATGTTAGTTGTTTAGATTACTAGATAACTCATTTTAACAGAGTTTTGTAACGAGACAACAAGACATCTATCCGTAGTGTTACTCACTTGAACTTATTGCTACACCATGTATAAAGCAACTCGAGCAACCAGGAACCTTAAAACACAAAATTAGCCGTACCTAACCTAACATTTTCACGTTTTTGTCGGTTCATTACAGACACGAGACCCCTGTGTTATCGAACCCCATCAAGTTAATACATGTTGATGAAGATTTAGTTGTTTTGGATAAACCTTGTTCGATTCCGGTGAGTACCCGTGTGATCCGGTACGATATTTTTATATATTATCCAATCCAATAGGTTCTTTTCTTCCTCACGTACCAAGAGTTTCGTGTACAAACATGTATGATAATTTTATTTTTTGAACTTGAGATGAGACAGATATTATATATTGAGTTAAAAATTCCTAATGACGAAACCAAGAAAAAAAGATACTTAAATCGATATTGCGAAATGTTTCTAAAACGAAATTCCTGCTGCGAACTACGAGTTCAAGAAATAAAATGCGATGTATTTGTTCTATTTTTTTTTTAACGTAATGAAAAATTGTTTGTCAATAGAAATGCCCAGAAACTTTTAGAATGTTCACAACCGCAAACAAGCAGAGTTGTACTCCGATTATATCAAATTCTTGAAAACAGAAGCGGAATCCAACGAAAACCTAGTTTTTGGACGGATATTCAAAAAAGGAGATCAATTAATTTATGGATAAAACAACAAATTATAACAGAATGGAGGAACTAGCCGGTACCAATCAAATTTTGAAATAGGTCACTAAGCCGATTTCAGCGACCTTCTTAAGATATCTTAAGGAAGGAATGTGTAAGGTGACACATGACACATTTTATATGATTGAGCAGTTACGACTTGTTGCCCAAAACATTAGACTGCAGCTATTGACATGGATCACCTAATACTAGGGTTGCCATGTCACCAAACCTAATAGCCGGATAGACCAGCCAGTTTTGCCGGACAGCCCTACATTATTGAGGATTTTGTGTCTTTATCTTGAATACCTTGAACATGTAAGAGCTCACATTCTGCCACCAAAAGCTGCTTCACATTTTTTTCTGTGTGTAATTATTAATTACTTTCTAACTAGTAATAACCCAGCACTGGCGACAACTAGGTTGTTATATGCAACCTTCGTATGCATAAATTTCACTGATTATTCAGTATCTCTTAAACGTCTTACCGGTTAAATTTAGTACAATTAAGTTGAAATATTTCAAAAAGCTGCTCTAGAATTTAAATAGGTAAATTTGACAAAATTTAATACGAAAGCTTTTCAGTAAAAGTTTAAACGAAGAGAGATGAAGACTTCGCGAAGTTCAGAACAGTTAACTTTCTACTTGAGACTACTAAATTGTAACATTTTTTTAAATCACCAACTACTCATACACATATTAATTTCAAAGAGCGGAGGCACTTTAAAACAGTTTGTTTCAAACTTCTAAGGTTTCTTGGCGTATGCAAAATTAGATGTGCAATTTTTCTTAGGTTAAAATGCCCAATTAGCATGTTATCCAAGACCATTTAGGTTAATTACCTGCCCAAAGTTTTTAACTAACTCAGAGGTGCTATAAAATATCAAACTACATACTTCAGGACAGTCAATGGTTAATAATATCCATGTTAAAGTAGAACAAAGATTGTGACACCTACTTCATCTATTACTGTTTTTATTATATATATATGTTACCACTAAAGTATATCCGTTATTTTATAGAATACCTAGTTATTTCATAAAATAACTAGTTAAAGTGTCAAATTCATAACAAATTACACACATTAAAGGATACGATCAGTAATTTCATGGAATAACTAGGTATTCTATGAAATAACTTCATTGTACCTAGACTTATACAGTCAAGAACAACTTTCTCCTCATCATTGATTGATACAGGTACTTGAATTAATAATGATCCAGTAAATGAACTGATTGAGTTAAAACATTTTATTTCCAAATTTGAGTAAAAATTATTTTTACAGGTACATCCGTGCGGAAGGTACAGACACAACACCGTAGTATTTATTTTAGCAAAAGAATACAATCTGAAGAATCTGCGAACAATACATAGGTTAGATCGATTAACCAGTGGCCTTCTGCTTTTCGGTAGAACACCGAAGAAAGCGAGACAAATGGAACATCAGATCAGAAACAGACTGGTTTCTAAGGAGTACGTGTGTAGAGTGGAAGGAGATTTTCCAGAGTAAGTTGAAAGTATCAATAGAGGAGTTCAGTCTAAGATCAGTATGGCAAACAAAAAGTGGCTTCTTCTGACAAGAATGACAGTTAAGGTCTACTATTCAAAACATAAGATTTTGTATGTTTTTTATAATTGCGAAGATAATGAATTTGTTGGCCACCCTGACTGAACTCATCTATTAACCTCTGTGCTATTCAACTTCCTGCTGCTCTTTGATTTGTGTACTGAGACAATATCGCAACTTGTGTTTCAATTAAAGCTAGATTATCCCTTCAGGTTTATCCGAAATATCTTTTTCCCATTTAAGATCAGTATAATTGTGCAATGATATTGGGAACCAAGCAAAACTATATCTGCTGATCTTTAAAATTGTTACATAAAAAGACAAGCCTGGTCTCTTCACATAAACGGCACAACCAAGAGCACCATAATCTTTTTTTATGTTCAACAAGGCTTCTGAAATTTATTTGATAATAACCTAACCCAACCTCTTAGCTTTCCTTGATCTTGGTGTCTTATTTCAGTAGACATTTGCTTTGCAGTCCATTTGATTTGAGATAACTTTGGAATGTTTTTTATCAAATTGTGTTTGTTTCAGTGAAATCATAGAATGTAATCAAGCCATAGAAGTAGTAAGTTATAAAATTGGTGTTTGCAAAGTATCACCAAAGGGAAAGGATTGTATAACTGTATTCCAAAAATTAGGTTTTAATGGTAAAACTAGCATCATTTTATGTAAACCAAAAACTGGTAGAATGCATCAAATCAGGGTACATCTCCAATATTTAGGTAAGCTCTTTCATTAAATTTGATAAATTTTAATCATATGAAGTGTAAATCATTATTAAATTAATAAACATCATTAACAAAGAAATTGCTTTGTATAATGAAGCGTAGGTACATGAATGAAAATCGATTTTATTTCGATTTCCAATCTTTTAGGTCATCCGGTGGTGAACGATCCTTTGTATAATCACGAAGTATTCGGTCCATTAAAAGGAAAAGGCGGTGACCTCGGGGGTAAAACAGACGAAGAGCTCGTTCGAGATCTTATCCACATCCACAACGCCGAAAATTGGTTAGGAATGGACGGCGATAGCGAATTGTCGATGTTCAATAGTAGAAAATCAGATTTAGATGAATCTTTAGTTGGACCAATTGTGCCTAAAGGTATTTCCGAAACTTGCTTTTATCGTTATTCAACTTGTTTTGTATTGAAATTATATTTAGATTGCAGTCTCGCACTGTAAGGATAAATTTAGATAAAACAGTCGTAATTTATGGTCATTGCAATTCTAAGCGGCGGCGGTGGTGATAAATCGTATTAGATCGTTGTATAAGTCTGGGAAATTGAGAAAATTAACAGATACATTGATTTACTGTGGATTTTATACACCTCCCGACCGCATTTCGAGAATTTTAAAATGTCAATTAATGTATGTTTAATTTTTTCTTAGGACGTGTTTTGGGTGATGATGACACGGACCCAGCATCTCGGGAAGCATCTCCATGTGAAGAATCTTGTGAAAATACATCATCTATATCTCATAATTCTTCGTCACAAACACCTTTGGACTCGAATAGTGGTAATAGTAATGTTGATATTAAAGTGACAGTTGCAACACAGACTGGCCAGGAAGCACCGGATTTGGCTTTTAATCCAGATAAAATGACAGTTGACAAACACTGCTACGAGTGTAAAGTGCGTTATAGAGATCCCAAACCGCAGGATTTGGTTATGTATTTGCACGCGTGGAAATACAAGGTAAGGATAATTTTTCTTCAATTGCTTCCTCCATTGAAATTTGTAATTCTATAAGGATGCCACTTAAAATAATTATTGTTCGGAACAAATAATATACCACAAGTTATACAATCAGTATTTCAAGTTCTGTTCCGACACGATGGTGTGGTGTTGTATTTTGTGCTATTTTAAAAACTACGCTCATTAGTTTCAGTTTCCAAAGCGCTACTAGGGTTGCTGTTTTATTTCAGTTGCTAGTAGCTGAAAGAAACATAAAGCCACAAAGTGAAATCTGATCATTACTTTTCATTAATTAGTCTTTGAGACGATACTGATTTTCGTGTTCTATGAAAATTGGAAATTTTATAGCAGGACCAAAAGATTTTATTTCTACTTTTTGTTGAAGACTCATATATCAATAGTAGTAATGCTAACTGTATTTTCTTTTTAGGGTCCAGGCTGGGAATACCTAACAGAACTCCCCGAATGGGCACAAATTGATTGGATAGAACCAGACACGTTAGAGTGATGATTCCTAACCAAACTTTACATTCTACCGTAAAATAATCTTCATACCTTTATTTAATACAGGCTGTAAAAAAATTAGAAAAGAGATATCGATAAAAACGCGTAGCAGGGTCCAATTCATAAAAAACGGTTCGGATTGAGCTAAAGAAAAGGTTTTTCGTAATAATTCTTTAAATAATGTCAGTATTTCAGTGCTTGGTAGAAAAATATAACCGAACAAGGTTACTAAACTTGAATTAATGCTTCGTTTCATATTATTTCAGTTGCTTTAGTATAAATGTAGATAAATCTGGTGGTTTTTCAAATACACGTATCACCTGCACCGAAAATCTTTATATTTAACACTTTTTGGTCGGAAAATAAATAAACATGTATTTTTATAATCAAAAGTTTAATCATATCAAAATAGTAAACTACCTTTTTGTACTAAAATAATAGAACTATTTTCTTTTCAAAAGTACTGAAATACAACGTGCCTTGATTGTGTAAATTAAATGTTTATTTGCAAGTTCCTTTTTAAATAAGATTTTAATATCGATCTGCAGATCATATCAACATTTTAAGGACCCTTGCTTGTATTTCTTATACAATAATCTTACCAAATTATGGCATATTTAACTGTTTAAGTGGCTGAATTATCCAAATTATAATTTGGTATCGTAAAACCGTTCAACATTATTGAGAAATAATTTTTCCAATGTCATATTTATTCAAATGTGAATTCCCTCCATAAATGCATCTCTAAATATTCTCAGTCGTTTCCATATCCGCCCATTTTATGTGGTCTGCATAATTTTGCTTCTGTATAACACTGATATTAATGAAGCGAGTAAGTTTCTTCCTTCAATCAGAAAGAGCACATACATTTTATTTTCCAAAATATCATCTATGGTCCACTTTTCCAAACTGCAGTGGCAATCAAATTTATCAGCATCTATTCAAAAATCTATCTTACAGATTACCTTGTCGTTTTTCTTTTACTCTTCTCTTCCTGTTCATCTACCCCCATTATCACGTTTTGCATATTTTCCCTAGTTGGAACAAGCTCTTTCTTTCCGTCATTTTGTTTTCTCCATAATATTAAGAGTTTTTTCCATAGATCACTTAAAATATTTCAGCTTTTCATTGACACTACCTGGTTTTTAATATTGTGCAATGAGCATTTAATTTTGGCTACCAAGACTCGAGAATTTAAATTACATGATGGATACGAATGTCTTAATAGCCATGAAATGCGAGTTATAGGTACTTACATACTATTTTCTTATTCTCATATTTTCAAGAGCTGTCAAATTTAATTGCTGCATTCCCATTGGATGTTATACAGCTACTTAAACATTTAATTTTGCTGCTACTTTATTCTAGAGTCAAAAAGCAAATGAAAAAGAGAGTAAGTATCTACATTAAGGAATAGAAGTAGCTATGGCACTGACACGGATTGTTTATTGTCATGTTATACTATACAGGATTGTCGTTATAATACTATATAGTACCTATCATGTGTTTTATTGAGTTTCAGTTCCACATTGTTTTCAGTATTGTCCTTTTCATACACTCCTTATGCAGGTATTTGCAGTCACAATATTATTATGTTTTGTCACAAAATATTACTTATTTTTTCTTGATTCTCGTTTCGGCGCCCTTGTAAGAAATGTTCGAAATATGTTTTCCATTTCTCTAAAATTTGTTTTTCACCCAATAGCATTTTTCCATCTTCATTTTTAATGAATATGGGATTTGAATTGATTTTTTTTCAGACTCCTTGACATATGTTTCTCAGATCTTACAGATATCTATATTTTGCAGCAGTCGCTAGTTGTACTCAATCTTTTTCCATCTTGATATATTCTTCGTTTTTTTCTTTTGTTCACTGTATTTTTCTTTTACATCGTTTAACCCATGTAATATCAATTATGCAACATTTACACGATTATACAACAGACTTGGAAAAGATATTTTGATTGAAATGCCTGCATCTTTTTTAGTGACATTTCATGAAACTTGTGATATTTTCATTAAACGTTTCTTTTTTTTTATACTATATAATTCATTCCTTTTCAAACTTAGGATTGTTTGGAAAAGATTAAACTTTCATAGGTAAGGAATTGGGCACTAGATGAGTCAGTGCCAAAAATAAAAATTGTATTGTAATGATGAGAAGTGGAATGATTTTAACTCATTTTAAGTTATCGTGAAGTCAAAAGAAAAATGATCAGAAAATAACTTGTAAAGAGTAAACAATTGGAAGAATCCATTTTCTTGCTCGGATTATGATACTTGACTACTTACTAGCATTTTCTGACAGATTTGACAATTTATTGGAACAAACTTGCTACGCTTCCACATGTTCCTTAGCGAGAACACAACCAATTTTGGAGCTTCTGCTTGTTTTTACAGGTTTCTCATTCCCGAAAAAATGTTTGTCTTTGGTAATTTTGTTCAATGTTCCAATTGACATGGGTCATTCATTTTCCTTGAAGTTCAATGATTATATAAATGATTTTAAAATGAGTTAAAAGTTTGTATGGCCTCCAGTTGTTTTCATTAATTTTTGAAAATTGTAAAACGCATTGCGTACTAAATTCACATTTCCAATTTATTTTTAATTTAACTACGAATACAGAGATGTTGACTATTTATGGAAAAATGTGTTTTAGTACTTAATATAGACATACATGTTTTATTATATTTCTTAATTCAAGTAAAGTGTTGGAGATCAGTTATTTTAAATACAGTTTCAAATTTCGCCACACCTAACACCAATACTTGTTTTTTTGTGAAAATTGTTATAACTATGGTTCAATTCACATTATAGAGTTATTGTAAAACAGAAATAAAGGTTTCCTTTATTAAAGGAGCCTGTAATAAAGGATAAAAATGAGGGTATGTTAAATATAGTTATTGTAACTGATTTAACACTAAGATATTTTCTTCTCTTTTAGGTCAGAAGTGAGTTACGTTCTGAACCGAAAAAGAAGAAAATACATAACAGGTAGTTGAATCGCAACCTTTTAGGTTCTTCGCACATTTTTTTATATTAAATACCTGGAGAAACTGGGAACGAAATTAACTCAAATCAATAATGTAAGGTCAAATTTAATTGTCGCTGTCAATTTCGGAAAGTATTTCTTCTTTTCTCAATTTAATTGTCAAAAACTTCAAAATTAACGATCTATCCTGTATTTTATTTAAATACAGGCTGCCTTAATTTTTTTAAAGATCCTAATAAAAGACGTCAAATGCGCATGCGTAAATGTCAAAATAAAGGAATCTTTTATTAAAAGACGAAGAAAAAGTGGTTACAATCTCTCTATTTTTAATAGTCGTATCTTTAATATCAAGATATACTTGAATTAAAGTGGATTAAATCATGGCCTGTATTGGGATTTATGTTGTGTAAGCTATATAAATTGAACAATCAAGCATTATATAACGTCCTCTGACGTTTGGTAACAGATATCTTCGTAGACTATGATTAGTGTTCATAGTATTTCTATCATTTTACCTTAAAATTATGTTTTTATTTGAATTCTATCAACATCCGATATTCATATCAGTTTTACCATAAATTAATAATTTGGTACGTGTTGTAGTTTCTATTCTATATAATAATTACAGAAATTTCTTATATATTTAAGATTTGTGATTGTTAAAGACAATTATAGGGACCTAAGTATATTTTATAATAGGTTATAAGTATCAGAGAGTACATTAATTTTTTTTCTGTCCGATGACCATTATTTAGTTTTAAAACCTATTTTTCTTATTATAAAACCTGTATACTATACTTCAAGATAGCACCTGCAGAATATGTCACTTTAACAGCTTTATCTAATTTATTTCAATCTAAAGCCAAACTTTAGGAAAGATACTATTGAAAAAATTATTTTTCCTTTTTCTTCAATGTAGTTGTAGTTTGAAATACCTTTCGGATTGTTTTCACATTTTCTTTTGATGAAGTTTGGCTTGTGAGGCATTTAGTTAAATGAAAAGTTCAACGTAGCAAACATTTTCTAAATGCATATCTTTTTAGCAAACAAAAATTGAGAAAAATATTCTAAAAATCTGAACAATCGACATGAGCTTACAAAAAAATGAGATGTATTGATCTTTTATAAATTTTTAAAAGGAGTAAAATAATAGTGATCAAAATAATAATTAAATAATTTCAGCTTAGAGCTTCCATTGAATAGATTAGCTCCAGAATTAGCTAAAATTAATTACAGCTATTTTAATAATCTAATAAATAATTAGTCATTGTATAGTATTTGTAAACCTACTTTTTTTCCTTTTCTTCGAATATATATTTATAAATCACTAACCATCAAATATCGACATAGGAATTAAGAATCAGTGTTTATCAAAAGCGGTCTATGAAACATAAATTCCTATCCTATCAGATTTCGAGTTTTTGAATAGTGAAGGCTTAACCAAAAGAAACGAAACCTTCCTTTCCATTTCTTCCACGGGCCTTTCCAAGTCTCTGTTACAAAATAACATACAAATGCACCAGATGTGGTATACTGTTTCACGTGAGAAGAACCCACGTGAAGTTGCAGTCATAGGCGCGAACTTATTGTCAAAACCATTAGTAGCGTAACATTGTTACATTTTGTAGATTCACACAAAATTAGAATGTTGAAAATGTATTTATCAGATGTATATTTTGACTTACGATAGACACTGGTATATGAAAATAAATTTCAAGATCACCAATGTCCCATGAAATCGGTTAAAAAATAGAAATCAGTTAGGTTTTTATAATATTAATATTTAAAAAAATAATTCCATGTTCAGCTTCGTACACTAGTATTAAGTAAATGTGGGCATGGCGATTGAATATTTGCAAATATGCGCTTCAGTTTTGTAAAAGCTCGCAGGTTATTGATAAATCATGGACATTTCGGAAAGATTTCTTCAAGAAACGGTTATCAGCACTAATTTCGATTCGGCTTCAGTCTAAGATAATAATAATTGACAGACTTTATTTTCGATATTTGATGGTTGTAATTCAATATTTTTGTCTAAAGATTGTTTTTTTTTATAAAAAAATGTACTCGTATAATTTTTATCGAACAGTATTGGAGCATCTTGATTCATTCAACATCAATTTAAATATAATATTCTCTCAACCCGGATTTCTCAACCCAAAAGACGATTTTAAAGTTGAAATACAAAAATAAATGTTTGTGACTGAAGTACCAAGTCATGGGAGAGATTTTTTTGTTAAGATACGATTTATGTTTACTCAATGCTTTACTGCTATCAAAATTTCAAAAAATAAATGTAATTTAGAAGCCGATTTTTGAAAATTTTTGCGGTAGTTTCCAATGTCTTTCAAGATGCTCATAAAACCAAATATCTCTTTGTTGTTGACTAGTGTTTTTTTTCTTAGTGAGAAACTTTGTTGTTTAATGATTTTGCTAATTATATATGTGACAGAATGAAATTGATAAAATAAATTGTAAGCAGTTTACCCTTAGTTAAACCAATATATTTCTCGAATTTTTGGCAATAGTAAATTACTCAATATTCAAAAAAATAGATTATTATATAAGGTTATGTGCTAGATGGAGAAATCGATATCATGTTTGGAATTCATAAATTTAATGCCTTCCAAATTTCAAATGCAAATAAATAATTTCATGGGATAGACTAAAGGTAAACCTGCTGAAAATAAATAGACGGTATTAAAATCATTTAGAATCATTTAGAAAATTCTGATCACGATATATGCAATGTTATTTGTTACTACAATAGTATATAAAATATTCTACAATTTTTTGTAGAACTTAGAGGAATATAATTGGATTGAAGTAAAATGTTGTTTTATTTATCGAAAAAAAAAACAGTTTTAGGTCCTTTGTATAAAAAAAGGCTAGTCGCAGACGTTAAATATCCGAATAAAAAGAAATTAAAAGGTTGATTTGCCGCCGTAATTGTTATATTACAAGGCTTAAGGTGGATTTCCATAGATCCTTCATCCGACGACACGATCAGTTTTCTGATTGAAGGGAAAAATTCAAAATTGACAAGCCGCCAAATATGTGTCCGAAAGTTATAACTGGGGTGGTGCCTGCGAAGGGAAGGCTCCTTTCCAAAAAAAGCAAAGAACAAATCTGTAAAAGTACAAAAGGCGTTCGACAATGAAATACGTAAATTCTACTAGTCATTCAAGTTACCAAAATTATATACAGTAAAAAGTACTTACAACGATTGCAAGACTTTATATTGTTCGAATAAGTAAATATAAATATAATTGTAGTGCTTCAAATCGAAAAATAGTGAAAAACATATGTTTTGTGCATATAACATTTTTTCTTGGCAAGTTTGCATAAAGTATGCTGTTACTTACTATTGATATAATGGAAATTTAAAAATATTTAACAATATAGGTAATGATGATATTATTATCAAAATAACAAATGGTTATTTAGAAAACGTGTTTTTAAAAATCAAGGTGATTGAACACGTACCTCCACGTAATCAAAGTTTAAGATACTTATATATTCCTATCAAAAAATGGAGATAAAAACCTTTTACATTATTATAAGTGTATTAGTTGATGACGATTGATTTTGATTTAGTTGAATTGATTTTAAATAGGTACACGTCTACCAAGTAATTACTTGAGGACTGGAAATATTACTTTAAACAAATAAATGCGTATTTGGCACAAGGATGATAATTTTAAGTATATTTGGCAAATAATATTCTCTGGTCAATTATAAGAAACATTTGGACGTAATTACACACTTGACAGGCAATTTGTAAAACCATACTTTAGCTTTCGATTTTATTATGCTGCGTTTTTTTTAAAGGTATGTGCAAATTCAAATTTTTGGGAACAAGGTGGTTTTCTCCAAGACGGCTGGGAGTTTTACAAAAAAAGTTAGGAGCGTATATTTGAAAAAAAATTACGTCATTTGTTTCAACTTTGATTTATTTGATTTCAATTACCCTAACACATACCTATCAAAATATGTAAGTTAAGAGTAGAACTACCTTAGAGGTTTGCTGGTGCCTCTCCTTAATAATTGTTTAAGCTGAAACCTGCAGTCTAAATATATTTAATGTTTTAGATAACATACTTTTAATAATTGACTTATCATTTAATAATGTTTCACGTAGACCAAATTTTAGTGACTAATAAAAAATATTTATATTTATATCATATAATATACTTGTAGTTTATTAAGTCTAACCGCAAACAAGCAGCTTGAATTATTGTAAATCACTCAATACAGAGCCAAGTTCTTCATGTCCATAACTTATCCCTTCGAACAACAGATAGTCTAGATGAATAACCCGTCATACTGACAAAATTCTTTATTTGTAACCAACATCTAAATCAATCTTTTTTTAATTTCTTGGGAAATTAAAAAAAGAATGTATAATATACCACAAGAAACATACAGAAGATATCTAAATCAATTCTCAATTATTTTAAAGCAAGGATAGCAATACACACTGCAAAGGCTCCAGATTCTAATAACAGTGAGGATTCAAATTCAACAGGTATGTTTATCCAAGATTTGCATAGTGCACAACAATTTCAATGATTCACCATCTTGTAAATATATTTCAACTGATGAATAAAGTATCCTTAATTGATCTACCACATATTTGGTACAAATCAAACAAATTGAATAAGGGAGAATTGTTGATATCTATTTGGTCGTTAAGAAGAAGTTCATTGTTCAAAGATTTGTCCAATCAACGTAATGACTAGTAATAAACGAAATCAACTCACCTAATTCTGGTAGAGCAAATCTTTTTCTCCCAATGAATTGAAGGTAGACCTGGAACAAAAAAATTTATAAATAATTTGACGTAAAAAATATTTAGATGCTCATAAAATGAATCAATAGAAAATAAAGTATTGGATGCAGTGAAGGTTACGTAAGTACCTAAAAGAAACAGCAGGATATAAATGTTGGGTATACAGCAAGGGCGTAGCCAGGATTTATAACAGGAGGGAGGGCAAACCATGGTCAATGGTCGTCCAAAATGTAAAATTTTAGGATAAAAAGAAAAGGCAAATGAAAAAACTCAACATTTTTTTTTGGGTTTGTTGAAAAAATCATTAGCTTCCTCCAAAAGTGCAGCCTCTTCAGTGTCCTCTGATTTGTCTTTTGCTAAATTCTTTTTCTTCCAAAAATTGTACCACAAATCTAAGTCTTCAGAGACATCACCCAACTTATGAAATTCTCGTTATTAAGATTTATTAATTTATTTGATTTATTTTTGCTTCCAGAGGGGGGGGCAGCTGCACGTTGCACCTTCCTGCCTTTCTCTGGCTACACCCATGGTACACAGCTAAAACCGTGAAACAAAGTTTAAAGTTTTCAATAAAGAAGCTAAAAAGGCAGGTTAGTATTAGTCAGACTGATATAGTTTTTGTAATCATTTTGACAGCTCAATTTTTTAGAACTGAAAAATGGGAACATGTGATTTCAAAAGGTTGAGTGATTAATTCTTTACCAATAAACTAAACATTTTCTATGGGTATTTTATTGTTTTGTTAAAAGATAAGTAGTGTTTACTTTTAGAAAATATACATTCGCATTAGTCACGCATCACGTAAAATATCTATTTAAAGAAGTAATATTTGCTAAATTAATCCAATAAGTGGATTCCATCTAAATGTAAGAGATATTAATTTTTCATTTGAAATGAGTAACATTTTTGGTTCTTCTACAATAAAGTTACTTAAATATTGGTTTTTATTGATCTTACGAGCTCCTGAAAGATTTAATTCAAAGGATTCAGGTTCTACATATTTAAAATTTAAAAGACGATCAACGTAGTGGCTAGACACGGGGCTTCAGCTCAAGAAAAAAATGCTATAATAAAGAAAAACTAGAGGAAAAATCGAGAACCTTATTCCATTATTGTTAATAAAGCTCGTTGGTGAAGTTTTTGTACTACTTTTTCTCATTTTCGGCTTTTCTCCTACCTGAAGTGAGCGCCCGCTCGATTTAGCTCCGGGCCCCGCAGGAGTTAAGCCCTCCAATGACAGTTAGTCATAGGATAAGGGCCGAGTGAAGCCAGCCTGGCCTCACGTGTCTGTCATAAAATATTATGTAGCTCCACAATAGCTTCTCGTATCCATTCAAAATACACGGGAGCGTCTTAGGCTCGACCAGATATGGTCTAGAAACCGTGCCTGTGCTTCATAGAGGAATTAACAGAAATATAGTAAGACAATTTGATAAAAAAAAAGTATTTTACCTATGGAAACGTAAAGTTTTTCAATAATCTGTGACTATTCATTATAAATAGGAGAAAGTGTCAATACATATTTACAAGCAAATCATACTGTTACACCTTGTATATTAAGAAATTCATTAGCGTATTGAAATTACATGAAGAAGTTGACAAAAGTGACTTTAATACTTTAATGGAAGAGAGATAGTTATTATTCCAAGATGTTGCAAGAAAAACCGGAAAGTAAAAGTAAAAGGAAAATATCATAGTATTTGGCGGAAAATATACCTAGGTTATGCGAGGAAGCCCCAGGTCAGGATCTGTAGCTGTTAATAATTACATATATGGAATGAAAGGTCTAACGCAATGGAAATTTATATTGAGTATATTGGTAACACTAGTAACCATAGTAATAAATATGAAATAATAGTCTTATGATCTTTGACCGAAAGGTCAAGAACAAATACATTTATGACTCGGGGACTTTTTTTAAATCGAAAAACCACGAAACTACTGTATGTAATCAATGTTATAGTGGGATTTTCAGCGATTTTCATCGCAAAAAGTAACAAAATAGTGTGCATGCGTGGAATTAAATAGGTAAAAATTCCAAGTAACAGTTAAAATAAAATAAACTTAACAACTATTATCGCATGTATAGAGTCGTCGCGACTTTCAAAATTATCTCCAGTTCAGTCTACATCTAACGCGGGTAACTGAGCGGTCACGAACCGTTTCTGCTCTCTCGTGAGTTCTCACGTGGATCTTTGACTTGTTATAGTTGCGTTAATTTCTGACACAAATAGAAGAATATTTTTTATCGAAAACTGCACAGTAAGTTTATGTTAATTTTTTAATTAATTTAAATTTTTTATTTTTTTTTTTATTTTATAATTCTCGTTGAATTCTCTATCATTTCATTTTTATTTATTATTTCCCAAAAATGCATAGACTACAATTTTCTCAATAAATTTTTAGCATTTTTTTTAATTTAATTTTTATGTTTCCTACTCTAGTAATTCTTTAATGTTCTTCAAAACTTTTTTAGTTTTTAGCGGCCCCAGTAATAGCTCTCTTGCCTCATCCTTTTTATTTTTGTATTCCTTCACCATCGTTAAATTGCAATTTTATAAATTTTTCCATAAAAATTTCACAAAAAAATTGTGCACACTTATCAAGTAGTTCTAATAATCAGCACACAGGAACTCAACTTGTTATTTGGTATTGAATAATAATATTTTTCAATCAAAAAATAAAAAATTATTAGCATAACCTCAAAATACCAAGAGAAAAAAATATTAGAAATAAGATTAATCTGACAATACTGCAACTATAATAATAATATTATGTTGATTCATCTAGAAGTGCAGGGAAAATGATTTAAGAAGGAAACTGAGAGAACTAAAACTCAGTTCAAGAAATCTTTTATTTTTGCAATTCGTGCATGAAGGCATTACACAAAATAAATAAACAAATCAACAAACATAACAAAAGCTATATATCCTCTATAAAAGCTTATTCAGCCACAAAGACTCTTATCAAAAATGTAAATAAACAACAAAAATATCAAATATAAACAAAACAAATCCAATTGAGTATAGAGTTATAGCAAATAGAGAACAGTTTAGAGACCAAAAACGTCCGACTGCCTGGCACAAGCGGCGTCTAGACGAAACATTATACTTCTTGTTTAGCAGCCTAAGGGCAAAAAATTTATTACGCCACGACTTTTGATGTTTTTCATCATCTTTAACTCGACTACTTTGATGTTTCACGTAGATTTAATCTGTCAAGGATTTTTGTTATATTTTCCTATTTTTTGGTTTATTCGGTAAGCGAAAAACAGTTGGGTGTTAAACATACAGGAATAGCTTTATCAGCCCTTTACTTACTATGGAAAATTGGATTCATTTTCAGAGAAAACATTGAAAAACAAAATACAGATATTTAAATCGGTCAGAATAACAATCTCTTCATTTAGACATGTATTCTTATTTTAAAATTTATGCTTTATATTTTATTCATATGACTGTCAATAAACCCTCTTATTTTATTCGGAAAACAACGCCTCGTCTGTTCTATAAGGAATTGTATTTTTGTTATTCAAACTTGGTAACCACCACAATATTATTTACGAATAAAAATGAGCTTATTGTTTATGAGCATATAAATTCATTTAAATATTTGTTTTCCGACCATAGGTGTGTCTCTACAAACCATAAAATGAAAACAAAAAATCAATTAAAATTAAAATTAATTGTTAATATTCAGCATGGCAAATATGAATATTCATATGAAACAATGGCTGCACAACTTTTTAGCATCACCTGGAGTATTATTTGGAATGTAAATGCCTTTGTCAACGATTTCTTGCAACTATAGAAAAAAGAATAGATGGCTGGAATAAACTTGACTCTTTTCTGCTCTTGGAGTGTCTATGGAAGGTGCATCAAGGGAATCCAAGGCTCTTTGCAGGTACAATGAGATTGTGGTCGGGCGATCTAGGGTAGAGGGCAGTGCCGAAGAGTCTTCTATTACTCTTGCACTGAAAAGAGAAAAGTTAGACTAATAGCAGCATGGAAAACCTAAATCTATTCAGTCATGCTCCCATCATGTACATGAAAGCACACGCTTCCCAAAAAGCAGCTACACCACCTCTGAACGGATGCACTTTCTGAACCATTCTTCGATTTCTGGAAACTAGAGGAACACGCCGACTATCGGAAAACCGTTACGAAAAGGTTACGGATATACACAGTCAGCTATAACCTTGTGTTAGTGCGTTTCCTTAGTTTTCCACTTCTCTCACGTTTACAATCACTCGATATCTATGGATAAGCCGTCATTTCCACTGACCTCCTCTCCTCTCTGAAGAAGATCTGTCTCGATCATACCAACAGCATTATTAGCTTTGTCCTTAACAGATTTATCCAAAAAAAAATTCTAAATTTCAACTAATAGAAATTTATAAATAGATTTACAAATAATAGTAAGTATAATTTCGAAAATGAATTGACAATTGAATGACTGGTGCTTTTTGTATTGCATAAAATATGGCACTTTAATCACTTGCACATATCAACCATTTTAAAACTCTGCAATTACTTATTTTTATATTTTGTCTGTTGGATATAACGAAATATATCAAAAATCACTCAAGGCATCATTTATATTCTTATAATAAATACTGTTACAAAATTACTTGAAATACATCAACTTGTACATCTGGGAATATTTATATTTGAAACAGCTTCACTTAATGAATAATTCACTGTTTGAAAAATGACTAATGTTGATTTTTGCGTGCGTCAAAAGCGTTTGCTAAACCCTTGGAAAAATCATTTATACCGTTCTATGTTAGACACATCAATTATTCTTATGGATTTTAAAAATAAATGTATCATTTATGTCTGCCAAAAAGTCTACTAACGTTAGGTCGGGAATAAATTTGATATAATCGATTAATAGACATCTTAATATTGCGTTTTTGTAAGTATGTTTCAGAATTTATTATTTTTAATAAGTAATATTTAAATAAAAATAATATCAGAATCAGAAGCATTAACCAACTACTGGTTGTGGTAAACTGTGTAGTATCTAGGAGCAACTACGTAAAGTATACTTATTTCTCTAGAAAGAAATAAACATGGTACCTATAGAGAAAGAAAGATCAACATTCAATGGTTCCAATCATGTATTGTTCAATTAAATTAATTACACGATCGGTTGTCCACATAAACGGCTTCTTCACTTTCTATCATTAATTAATTGTATGGAAGATACAATGTACCTACTAGCCGTACCTGTCGATACGCAACTACATTGTACACACGCCACCTAAGTTTCGAAAACACGTTAGAGCATATTATACACACAAAAAGATCCCAATGTTTCTGAATTTTCTTTGAAGATTACCGTTACTATGGAAATAAGGAAATTTATAAACAAGAAGATGGGACTAGCAAGGCATTTGAACTGAATCTATGTACCATTACCCATATTATCTACCTACTTCCATTTCAGAAGCTTTGTGTCTTCTATATAGGCCACCAGTTTAACTGGAGGTATCAGTAGTTGTGATGGTTGAATTAATCATTTCAATTCCAAAGTGCTTCCGTCTGAGTCCTTGTTAGTTCTCACTGAAGCAGAGTATGTGAGTCGGTGTTTCATAGTAGTCATTTTCTGCACATTTTCTGTACATAGGTTCACTAGCTTTGCTCATCCTGCAGATGCTTCATTAGGGTAGAGTGTCCAGTCGCCAGGTCAGTAACTATCTTCAAATTTATCTTACCTTGGTTCAAAAGCCTGGACGAGAGTTCCTTGTCAATCTTTTTCAGTAAACTCTTAGTATGGAGGTGTCTTTAATACAAAAAAATTAAGGTACTGATTGCGATTTTTGGGTGACATTTTCGCTTATACGACAGACTTCCAGTTCTGATGAGACTAGACTTTATGTCAGACATTTATCTCCAACACCATGTATTGAAAATATTCCCTTAGTTATTTTTTATGCTATTACTTTAGAAGATACGTTATATTTTTCATAAATTAAATAACTGAAAGGTACGAACAATGTTTTCTTAACTTCTGCCTATTGATTGAACCAAATTTGTTACGTTTAAATATTTGTTTAATTTACATTACAGTTTTCGACCTTGGGATTTCAATAAACCTACATCAAATTAAACTTTCATCTGGTGTTTTGAAAGTGATGGAAATGACTCATCTTTGATGAAATAATCAGATCCCATAATAGAAGTAAAACATTAATCACAAATATACCAAAGGTGATAGATGAAATAACATTTTGATTTGTATCTATACAGCTAGGTGTTTAAAATATATTAAGATTAATCTACTTTACAATTTTTAAGTTATTGTACTTTGAAAAAAAAATTCACGTGAAATATAGGTAATACTTGTTATGAATATCCAATTCTAAACTGTACGTGCAGTTGTTTGAGAATACAGATATAGAAGACAAAATAAATGTCTGATCTTCAGAACTATTTTCTCAGGATTGTAGTTAAAAAAACAGATTTCTGGGAGTTCTGGGACATAAAATGAATGACAAAGACTTGCTGTATAAAAGATGTTCGATAGCCAAATCTATTTAGACGCCAATTGACAAAATGAACAGTACTGAACAGTATAAAAAATTTCTCTATATTTTGGATTGTCAAAATTCTTTTCAATTCCTTGACATCCATTTATCAATTTTTATTTTTAATTACGTTTTATTTTGAATTTGTTTCCACTCATTCAAAATTCGAATTAATAAGTTCGTTGTCACTGTTATTAATACAAATTAAATGTCACATACCTACGCACACACTACTAACCTGTGGGTTTATTTTTTATTTATTTGTACAACATTGTTGGGAATAATTTTACATATTTCGGTGTAATCTATTTTAGAACAAATAAATATTAATGTGATAAATATAGATATTATTTTTAATTACCATGAGTAAATAATATTTTACTGTAATAAACAAATTTGTTTAAATAATGTAAACGAAAATTAATAAACATGTGTATCGTTTGAATTTCTGTATTTTCAGTGTACAATTAAAATAAACCATGAGATTTTATTACTTAGTTACGTTTAGTGATATCCATTTTTTTACAATATTGTTTATTGTTTCTGTGCAATATTGTGGGTTCATTAACCCAAGTTTGAACTACTTAAAAAATTATAATAATTCATTGTTAAATAAATAAGTTTCCTTTTTAAAGAATACATCTATTATCCAGTTGTCCCATTTAATTCGTTTAATCGGTAAATAATAGTAAATGGATCAACTGCTGAGAAATAATACCGAGCGAAGTCCTTTACTCGCAAGACTTGTCTATTAGCTGAGTAGCTTTGCTACGCTCTCTCGAGCGCTTGCAGACAAGACACTTTGTGGCCGGCTACTAGTGTCTGAAAAGAGTCGCGCGGCTGAAAATACATAAATATAAATAGACGCATTCACACAAGACATAGATAAGGAATAAGTGGTTTTTAAGAGGGCTTTCAGACAAGACACTTTGTGGTCGGCTAGTAGTGCCTGAAAAAAATCGCGTGGCTAATAATACATGAATATAAATAGACGCATTCACACGAGAAACAGATACGTTGTATGTATGTATGTATGATTGGGGTAACATTCACTGAGACCTAAAAGATCTATTGTGCCCCCTTACTTCTACTTAGTTCCTGAGGAGAGTCTCTGAAACTAGTAGCTCCTTTAGTCCTATTTCCCGGAGGAATTTTAGGATATCTGCAGGCTTCAACTTAGGTAAATGTTCCTCTTCTATCCAGTAGTCTCCCAGGTACTGTGCTCTAGGATTCTGGAGTGCTGTGCAGTTGGAAAGTATGTGGATGGAGGTCTCTTCTTCCATGCCACAGCATTCTTCTTCCTCCACTAGTTTGAGCTTTTTCAGGTGCCCTTTCAGGCGACAATGTCCCGTTAGGATCCCTGTTAAAACTCTTAGCGCAGTCTTGCTTTGACTTATGCATTCATTTGATCTCCGTAGGTTGTAGTCACCCAGGAGAATCTTTGATTGTCTAAGCCCTACTAGATCTTTCCAATGGTCAGATCTTCTCTTTCTTTCGGCTTCGCCTATTTCTTCCAATATTACCTTGGAGCTGATTCCGCAAAAGGGTTCAGGCCCCCAGAAGGGTATATCAGACCCCCTCTTTGCTAGTCCATCTGCTATTTCATTTCCTTCTATTCCAGTGTGTCCTGGAATCCATAGTAGGGTAACTATATTGTTCTCGCCTAATTCATTTAGTTTGTCTAGGCATTCCCAAACCATTTTAGAACTGATCACGCAAGAGCTCAGTGCTTTTATGGCTGCTTGACTATCTGTCATTATGATGTCCTTTGTCCTCGGTATCCTTTATCAATATTGAACTGGGCGCACTTTCTTATGGCGTGGATTTCCGCTTGAAAGATACTTGGGGTTTTTCCCAAGCTTTCGGACAGATACGTTATATGTATGTGGTTTTTAAGAGCTCTTTCAGACAAAACACTTTGTGGCCGGCTACTAGTGTCTGAAAAAAATCGCGCGGCTGAAAATACATGGGTATAAATAGACGCATTTACATGAGACACAGATACGTTATATGTGGTTTTCAAGAGCGCATTCAGACAAAACACATTGTGGCCGGCTACTAGTGTCTGAAAAAAATCGCGCGGCTGAAAATACATGGATATAAATAGACGCATTCACATGAGACACAGATACGTTATATGTGGTTTTTTAAGAGCGCATTCAGATAAAACACTTTGTGGCCACTACTAGTGTCTGAAAAAAATCGCGCGGCTGAAAATACATGGATATAAATAGACGCATTCACATGAGACTCAGATACGTTATATGTGGTTTTTAAGAGCGCATTCAGACAAAACACTTTGTGGTCGGCTACTGTGTCTGAAAAAAATCACGTGGCTAAAAATACATGAATACAAATAGACGGATTCACACGAGACATAGATACGTTATATGTGGTTTTTAAGAGCGCTTTCAGACATAACACTTGGTGGCCAGCTACTAGTGTCTGAAAAAAAATCGCGCAGCTGAAAATACATGAATATAAATAGATGCATTCACACGAGACACAGATAAGGAATATGTGATTTTTAAGAGCGCTTTCAGACAAGACACTTTGTAGCCGGCTACAAGTGTCTGAAAAAAATCGCGTGGTTGAAAAATCAATAATTAAAGGAGACGTTTTCACACGAGAGACAGATAAGAAATACATGGTCAATTCAAAAAACTGACTCAATGGAGATGGGATTGGAATCTTTAAGTAAGGACTATTTTGCCTGATAATTACATCTAGACTTTTTCCATGAACGATGTAATTAAAAGCACAAAAATCATAAAGGCCGGAGTACCGATAATTTGAAACCTAGTCTTATTTGGAGGTTTTTTTTGACATATGGTGGAAATTTGTGATACTACATGGAGAAACATATCAATTAAGAGTCAGGCAGTGCTTGTTGCTTCAAGAGTCACAACAAAACATTCGGAATGGTAGCGAAATACCAAAAGTAGGTAGGTACCAGATTAGGGTGGATGCCGAGACATGAGGAGATTTCTGTTTCCTAACAATCTGCAATCATTTAGTTTGAGCAAATCCTCTTGAATATATTAGAATCCTTAGACATACAAATTGAAGTAAATTCTTGTAATAGGATCTTCTCGTCTAAAAATTTATTAGTACCTAGTATTTGTCAAGTTGATGAGTACCTACTTAACAATCAAAATTTAATTGAGATTCAATTTATCCGTTCCAAGTGGGAAAGTTTAGATGTTACGCTGAACAGATGTTCATATTGTTAATGATAATGATGTAGTATTTTTACCAAGAAAACTATTACCGCGAACATATGGCCATGAAGATAGCTTCTGATTATCAAGCGAAAGACTTTAAAAATGATAAAAAATACAAGTTAAATAGATATAAACAGAAATATGAAACTAGTTTTTATCTGAACTAGGCAACCATTAATATAACAAATACTGTTATAATAATTTTTTTTTCGTTGGTATAAAAAAAATTACAAACTATTCTCCCAGAATAGCATGCATCCTCTAACACTGTTCCATAAAAATACAATGATAATAATAGGTAACACAATATTAACGAAAATAGTGATGAAAACAAGAAAAATTACATTATATCAAAGAAATAAATAAAATAATAAACATCAAAGTTCATACGTTATTTGCTAAACAAAATTGATTTTAAATAATTCAATCGATTTTGGTTTGGCACGTGCAGGCGCTCATTGTATATTTTTGCAATCTGTTATGTAAACGAGTGTCTGTATTGTTCAGTTCAATTTGGAGAGACCACAATCTATAGTTGAAAAGGGTATTAGGGTTATGAATATTTTAAAGGTGAAGTTTGTTTATTGAATCTGATTGTTGTCCTGTCTTGATAATTTAATGGTATATGCAAGCCGAATGAAGATCCTCTCTAGGCCATACGTGTTGAGGTTGTGGTTTACATGTTCGAGTTTATTTACTTTTTCTTATGTAAATAAATATCCCGGATTCCCAATGTAAATATAATTATAAATAGATGTAGGTGAGTAATTTTATTGAATATCCGGAGTGTCCCGGAAGGTCATGTTTTAAATGGAAAGTAAGATTTGTTCAGACCTTCCTTAATAATACGTTTAGTAGAGTATACTCTAGTATCAACTATAAAACAAGAAATAATTTGTTTAATATGAATACCTGTTGTAACTTGAAAAAAGCAATCAGAATAAAACCAGTGAGATGTTAAAATAAAGCTAAAAATTGACGTTTAAAAATTAACATTTTACCAGAAATAGTAAGGCAACACTATTAAAAAAAGGGAACAAGTAGAGACTACAAAGCATATTAGCAAACAGTAGAATCTGATAATAGAAAATCAACAGCTCGGGGACGGACTGAATAGAAAGGAAAATCAAAAAAAGAAGTACGGAAATTGTATAGGATTAATAGCAATGAAAGATTATGAATTGTACAAAAAAAATTGAAGAGGCCAGGAGAAATAGCGATAGTACCTAGATCAAAATCAAGGACTGTTATACGAAATATTAATCACTCAAAAAGAAGAAAGCATGAGAAATAATCTGGACAGAGAGGGGAAGGAAATTTATTGTGAAATAAAAGCGAAGTAGAAGCAGAAAAAAAGTAATAGAGAGAAAGGAACAAAAATAAGCAATCAAAAAATCGAGACCTTTTAGCTAGAAAGAAGTTGCAGGTAATGAGAAGTAGATTGAAGAATGAAAATTATTCTGGAGTAGCGATCTTTCTCCATACAATATTGTTAATAATGAGAAAAGGGCACAATAAATCTTACTGATTAACGCCCCAATCTACATATAAAGTATTTAAGTCTAATTTTTGGATCAATGCTGGGACTTACTATTGTCTAAATGTTCGATGATATGCTAATCCGCTAGATTTAAAATGATAGTTTTTAAAACAATGCACGGATGTGAAATGAAAATTTTAATTGGAGCGCTACTTAATATAGTTCTTTTCTTCCATATCAAACGTCATAGCTCAAATTCAAAAAATTCAACACCCTATAATTGTTTCTAAATTAATTAGATATTAACTAACTGGATTGAGGTTTTCTAAATGATGGGTATTTTTCTTAATTACCTTTTCCGTATGGATAATTCGGTCTACATTTATTTTTATTAAATGCGTTTTTTACTACCGACCAACTATTTTAGTTTTTCTGTTAATTACGTTATTATGGAGTATCTCTCCATTTTCTCAATTTATTAAAATTATCTCGTCTACTAACATGTTTTCAAAACTTTTAAAATAATCAAAGGCAGTCAATTATTCAGATTGAACGATTTATTAATGGAAAAAGTAAAACAATGTCAAAGTTTTTTGTTCATATGAAGGAGAAACTTGACATAAACTAATCCTGATCCTGTGTTCAAACTACAATTACTTATACATTTATATAATATCCTTGAGTATAGAGACTAATTGTGTATATAATCAAGGATAATATTCAATTTTTGATCAGTCCAATTTCCCACACTGAAATTTTCACCCAACAGATTTTCTCGTATTATCAAAGGTAATACCACGAGTGCTTCAAATTTTATCGATAATTTTTTCTTTTCCACGAAAACTTGTTTATTTGGCAAAAATATGAAAACAAACCGATTTGATAAAATCACGACTCCGTTAGGAGGAGTGATTTTATCTAAATTCGGTTTGTTTGAATGTTTTTGCCTCAAATAAACAAGTTTGAGTGATGAAAATAAAAAATTATGTGATAAAATTTGAGGAGCGAGTTGTATTTGGGAAGATTATTTTTTTCAACAATTTAAAAGGATTTTTGAAAGCGCTTTTAGTTGTCATTAATGACAAATTCAAAGTAAAATTTTGACGTTTCGATGTAAACAAGGTTTTATCGATGAGGAAGCATAATTATCAGTATAATACAGAATGATTGGCTAGAATAATGTATTGCTATTGGTTAAAACCACCAAAATGTCAGATTTTGACAAGTGAAAAAAATAATCAAAGGTAATACCACGAGTGCTTCAAATTTTATCGATAATTTTTTCTTTTCCACGAAAACTTGTTTATTTGGCAAAAATATGAAAACAAACCGATTTGATAAAATCACGACTCCGTTAGGAGGAGTGATTTTATCTAAATTCGGTTTGTTTGAATGTTTTTGCCTCAAATAAACAAGTTTGAGTGATGAAAATAAAAAATTATGTGATAAAATTTGAAGAGCGAGTTGTATTTGGGAAGATTATTTTTTTCAACAATTTAAAAGGATTTTTGAAAGCGCTTTTAGTTGTCAATAATGACAAATTCAAAGTAAAATTTTGACGTTTCGATGTAAACAAGGTTTTATCGATGAGGAAGCATAATTATCAGTATAATACCGAATGATTGGCTAGAATAATGTATTGCTATTGGTTAAAACCACCAAAATGTCAGATTTTGACAAGTGAAAAAAATAATCCAAGAAACTAATAATAACTGTTTACACAAATACAGTTAGTACAAGAGTTTGATAGAAAAATGTACAAATAGCTATCAATTCAATTTTCCCAAATCAAAATGAAGAAGAACAGTCGACATACTTCAAGAAACTTATATACAGGGTGAAGTGCAAATACTCTAGAATATTGGAATAACATTTTAAAATTAGTAGCGATTACATTTTTTTAAATGACACATCACTTCACATTTGAATAATTGTACCTCTGGATTGCAATGATATAAGGTAATTGTAGTTTGTACAGTGAATTTTAAAAGTTCTGACCACTTGTTACTGAAATTTGCAATGAGTTCAACGCCCTGTATTCTTTAAAATGCACAATTTGATACTAATCTGTTACATCATACGTATGTGGTTGTCTTCTAGTATCATTAAACACTATATCTGCTCCTGTATCTAAGAAAGCATATACAGGGCGAGCCCAAACTTGAATAGATGGATATCACAATTTTTCCTAATTTATTTATTTAAAAAAAAAATTTTTCACTATTTGTTTTAACTAATTTTGTTACTTCTTTCAGGTTCGTGTTCTACCCGCCACATTTTCCCCGTGCTATAATTGTTTTAACACAGAATAAAGAAGATAATTGTTTATAATTTATTGTTACTTTCTCACAATGACCGAGTACAATATTCGCAGTAGACAAGAAAGTACCGAAAGTTTAGCTTCTTCGTCTGCGGTCACCAGCGAAGAATATTCAGACGATGATAAAGAAAAAGATGGTTATGACATTCAAGATTTCAATATTATCAAGACTATAGGTAAGTAGGTTTCTTTTGTTCGAGTTTGTAGGTCGCCGGCATAAACAAAATCTTGTGTTTATGATTATTTTTATAGTTAAAATTGGATTTCACTCTCTTGGAATTTTGTTTCTATTGACCCAAAGACATTGTTTTGTGTTTCAATTGGTAAATATTATTTTTGAATGGTCTAAAAAATGACACGTACTTGTTGTTTTCTAGAAAAGTGGAGAAAATGTTCTATTTTTCTTCTCCCTATATTGTAAATAACGTATTTTAATTGAACATGTACAAGATATGTACAAGATATGAAATGAAAAAACTTATGTTTACACTCCATTTCGCTAGTAGTATAAATTCACATTTATTATCCACTTTATCACTCTTCAATTAATAATTAATGTCTTATTATTGGTAACTTCGCTTAACTCTACACTATCAAGAGATTTTCCATTCAATACACTTCAATGTAATCATTGTAATTACGTTTCTCTGGTGATTATTGTACTTAACATCGAATATTTAATAGCAAAATAATTATCTTCCAATGTTAGACACAATAATTTTTGCTAACATTGTTTCATAACCTTGGATTTTGAACAGAGTAGATATTTCAATTTTTCAAATTTTTTAGTACCAAAGTCGTCGAAATGAATAAGTAAATTTGTTTTTGTCGCTGGTGCGTATTATTCCTCTTGCGTTTAAATTGACCGACCAAATTTTAATCAGGTCCTGTGCATATTTCGATTTCTAAGGTTGTATATTGTTCATAATTTTCCAAAATCTTGGAACGTTCGATATTTTTCACTTTTTCTTTCAATCAATTAATAGTGGTTTATGGAACTTACAACAGATTTACTCAAATTCATTTTTGTCAATAAAATAAAATACCGGAAATTTCTGTTAAAAGTCCCAAAGAGAAAAAACTGCGAAATCATATTTCCCCCAATTGCAATGGCTTTTGAAATTATTAAGAAAACAGAATTATAAAATAATATATACAGATGGTAACCAGTATATACGCAAACAATAAAAAATGTATTTAAAAACTCAAACTTCATTTTCAAAAACATAAAAGCGTAAAACATTCTAGAACCACCCTATATAAGTATTTGAAGCTAATTTGATTTGACGATTTATGGCTATTGTTCCTGATTAACCAGTTTCAACATAATAAATATATATCCTCTTGGAATTATAAATATCTGGACTTATATAATTACAATGTCTGATTAAAAAATTTCCCACAATTCTATTAATTATTTAAAAAACCAGATGTCATTCGGTGTTGAAGATGATTCACGAAAACCCACCTTGTTACCTTGTTAGACTGACAAATTATAAACTTATTCAAAATATCACATGTTTAGGATTTTTATTAAAATATGTTAATTGGAATCACAATTTAATATGTTAATACTATAAGAATCGTATCAGGAGTGTCACAAGTACGTATATCAGGGCTAGTAATACTTGGTTTGGTTTTTGTGAGTGGTGTTTCAAAACCTTGTACACCAACAATACTGTCTGCTCTATACCTAGTTCTTTTCAATATCTAAGAAACTGACGACTTGACTTGAAGTAGATTTATGACAGAAGTCAATATACATCCTCAGACCACATTATGATAGCTACTAGAACACATATATATTTTCTAGCAGCTGTATCCAGTTATCTTATCTCCCTATCCAGTATCCAGTAATGCGCTCAAAAAAATCAATAGGCAATTTCAATTGATATTTTGGTATTCGTTCTGAAACACTATTCATGCTTAATTTTTTTTCCACTACTAGCTGTGTAGTTGACAATTATTGCTTCTTCTAGCCAACTGAGGAGTTGAGTTTCTCTATTAATAATGATTAATAATTTTTTTCTATTACTAACCTAGATCAATAATGGACAAATTTACATATTTTGAGAATACAGGGATAGCAGTTCAACAAAAACTTGTGCAAAATAATTATGTATATCCAGGAGACGGTCTTTAACATATTTGCTGCTTGAAATTACCTATCAAGATAAAATTATTTCAATTTAAATGCCATATTAGTTTAAAATTCGCGCTCATTCTAAAATGACTGATGATATAACGAGTCTACGTTCATAATATACCGAAAACTGACAGTGTACTTGTCAGTCAGACAATAGTGGAAAAAATTGTATAAATACCACGGTTGGAAAGACATTTATAAGCCTAGCACCTTATTCCGGTTATTAATAATAGTTGTCACCTTCTTGACGTACAGTATTCTATTTTTTTTTGTACAACTACATAATCATTAACAATATTATTTGTTGGCAACTAAGTGATTCTGCGTCATCTAACATGGTCATTTTCCAGGAAATTAGAATTATTCTTAAAACGTCAAAAACCAATCAACTGGCAATAGACATCAAAATATGATTTTCTTGGAAATACTTTTATTTCATTATTAAAAAAAGTATGTATCATATTTTCTGTGTTAAACGTAAATTTTATTTTGTGTGTGAATCAATTAAACACTTATATCATAAAATAGCCATTTTGAATGTTAAAATCTGAATAAACTGTAATATTTCAATTCTCAATCCACTCTTATATTTCAATTAACCGTCCAACATCCTTTCGGATATAGTTTTTTTTCTTTTCATGATCATTCAAATAGTTTTTGGCAAAGTGGTATCAGAATGTCTGAATACATAAATCATAAACATTCGAAATCCCACTTTATCGTTCATGTTTCTATGCTGTTACAGTTCGCGATAGAGCAGCCAAATATACAAACTCGTACGTGATATAATTATTACGCATTTGAATAATGACTATGTAAAACATTTGCCAAAACAAATAATTATAGAATTAAATTTATTTAATTATAAAATCAAAACAGTGGAATCTAACTCGATCGTAGACTTTACGTATGTGTTGGCACGATAATTTAAAAATTGTTACATTGTTTTATAAACAATTTAAAATATAATATTATTTTAATAGGTAGACTACACTGTGTTATTTATAAGATGCGACATGGTGATTCCTGTACAAAATTGTTGAACGCGAGCTAACTTTTTCACCAAACAGCGTTCATAAAAAATTATAACAGACTTGGAAAGGTCGTTGGCAAACAAGTTCAAATGCACTTTTAATTTCCTAAAATTCGCTCTGGTTTATTAAAAAAATGTATGATTATGTTTAAAAAAGTTGTACACCATTTTCATAATACTTTCGAATACTTACAAGTGCTTAGGACATAGCTAACAGGTTATGGATACGAGCTATTAAAAAGTTAAGTCTGAAGGTTTCTGTGGTGAATTTTTGTTTTGTTTTTTGTTCTTTTTCCATCGTTTTTGTCTAAAAACATTAAGTTTAAAATAAAGCAAAGTTATTCATTCCAAATATTGTTAATGAAAAATGAAAATGGTGTACCACTTTTTTAAACATAATCATACATTTTTTTATTAAACCAGAGCGAATTTAAAAACATTAAAAGTGCATTTGAACTTGTTTTCCAACGACCTTTTCAAATCTGTTATTATTTTTTATGAACGCTATTTGGTAAAAAAATTAGCTCGCGTTTGACAGTTTTGCACAGGAATCCCCATTACGCATCTTATAAATAACAAAGATTATAACTGTCGATAATGTTTTTTCTTGGGAAGTGTATAAATTGATTGTTTGAACGAATGACGTTACCACTTTCGTGTACAATTGTTGTTTTTTCAAATAAAACAAAGCATTGGTTTGTGAACTAAATTTGACCTTTTTCTAAGTGTCTCCAAGTAAGTGTAATAATATAGCAGGCATGATTCATTTTGTCTACGAGGTCTTTTAGCATACCATTATCAGCTGGATCCTTATATAGGAAGACTTGAACTGTCGCAAACTTGACGTTCCGTCATCTTTAACGATGATGGAACATGCCTTTCGACCTAAACTATCTTTCAACAAATAAACTAATCAATTCTGTAAAGAAACCGAATTGACACACTCACTGCAAACCTAACCTAAATATATCTGAAAATTGTGAAGATCTGTGCTGCCTTCAATTTGAAAATACTATTTCCACGTCTTTTTTCAATGCTTGTACCTATGTATGTATTTTTTTGGTAACATTTACTGAGACGTGAAAGATCCATTGTGTCCCCTTACTTCTACTCAGTTTCTGAGGAAAGTCTCTGAAACCAGCAGCTCCTTCAGTCCTATTTCTCGAAGGAGTTTCAGGACATCTGCAGGTGTTCCTGCAGGTGTTCCTCTTCTATCCAGTAATTTCCCAGGTACTGTGCTCCAGGATTCTGGAGTGCTGTGCAGCTGGAAAGTATGTGGATGAAGGTTTCTTCTTCCATGCCACAATATCTGCATTCTTCTTCCTCCACTATTTTGAGCATTTTCAGGTGTCCATTCAGGCGATAATGTCCCGTTAGGATCCCTGTTAAAACTCTTTGTCGTGCAGGTTCTGCGGAGCTGCTTGCTACGAAAATGTTTAAATTTAACAAGCTGTTGACTTCACGTTAGTAGATATATGTATGATTTTTCTTCAATTTTTTTATTATTAAATAAAAAAATTATTTTTGATTCAGCATAATTAATTTCCTTCATTTTCTCTGAAAATATTTTTCGCTAGAAACACAACCCACATTTATAGGATTTTATCTTGAACCAATCTTTCCCTTACACTCTGTATAATGTTATTAAGTATTCCAGCTGAGAGCTATGTTATTGTGACGTACACTGAATTTTGTTTTTAAAATACAGTTTACGTCACAATACAATTGAATTTTTTTTGGCGGCTTTGGAAAATCATGTTCACACTCTTAAACTATTTTATCATAGTATATTATTGTCTGAAAGATTGAAAACGGTTGGCAACAGTCCAATAAATATTAAACTTTCTGATTTCTGATACACATCTCTGAAATACCTACTTCTTGGATATTAGAAAAAAAAATGTAAAAATTATACGTGGGTTTCTTGGTGAATCACTCCAAGAGAGGTTATAAATAAAGTATTAACAAACACGTAATCAAAAATTTCAAAATAAGATTTGAATTCACATAAATGTTTGTTATAGTGGAAGGTTTTCTTATAAAACTCTCATCGTAGGGAATTTATTTGGTGTTTTCCAGTTTCCAAAAGATTATTCATATATGGAGCCGGAAAAAAACCAAATAATACATATTTACTTTGTTTGAAGATGTTTCATTTTGACTTATGACTTCTTTGAAAAATTTAATGAATTGTTACAATTTACTGTAAGTACAATGAGGGATTTATGAACTTTTTTATACATTATACTAATCGAAGCAAAATAAATACTCCAAAAAACTCTACAGACAAGAAAGTATAATCGTAAGAAGATTAGATTACTTTATATAAGGATCGGGATTGAGAAAATTTATGGCCTTAAATTCAGCGCTAGCCATTTACCACAAGCAGCTTACCACTACAGCAGTAATTGATGTTATAAGCAATTTATAGCCCATTATATTAATCGTTAGCATATTAATTCCTTAGTTATTACGTATAGCAAAATAGAACTTATATTCTAGGTGATAGGGGACGGAAAAAAATACCTAACGACTTAGGTTAGAAAAAAAAATTTACAACAGCATTGAATAGTTCCAGGTTCATAAATTAATTTTTCTACAATTTTATAATTCAACTTGTCAACAGTTTATGATCTAGATGCCTACTATATTATATTGAATTTTCTATTTACTCAGCAATGAAAAGCGATTCTATTATTTCCCCAATAATATCGCTAATATCGCGTTAAAAAAAGATATGGAGGAATAGCAAACTTTTGAAGTTCTAATGGACAAACTTCTATAAAAAAGTCAATCAAGTGGGGACGAGGAGTTACAATATTTTCAAATTCACGAAATATTTAAGCAAAATTATATTTTCCCACGTAAATACTGGATGCAACAATCAAATCCTTCAGGTTTTTTTAGTAACATTTGAAACTCTCACGATTTACTAGAAACTTCTGTTCCCTTGGCCATTATTCGCCCTGTATGCATGAGATTTTGTGAAAATATAGAAAAGCTTCTATACTTTTATTGGACCCTCTTAGGATAGTGATACTTTTCCATACGCTATTTCAGATCACAGAACGACGCTTTAGTGGAGTTCAGCCAGCAATCGCGTGCGGAAAAGTCACTTTACGCACGTGTTAGGTACACTATTTTGTCTACTAGCATGCGGAAAAGACCCAAAAGTTGACATAAAGAAACATATACTATTAAATACATATCAAATTAATTATTATTATTTGACGTGGCCTAACAAAACTACTTTTTGCACTTTTTAGTGCGGAAAAGTGGACTTTTTCGCACGATAGTAGAAAAAATATTTCTAGATTCGTAAACATCATGAAGAATCTAGTAGTTATGTTCAAGTCTGATTTTAATTACGGAAAGTGACTGAAAATGGGACACAGGAAGACTTATTGTACATTCTATAAATATTGTGAACCTATTCTATTTTACGACTTGGAAATAAGCCAAATAAAAATTAAATGAAAAAATAGGGCGTTGTATTTTTACGAAAAAAAAAACGCGATAATTGGAAATAACTCTTCGCACAGCACTAAAATGCAACGTATCAAAATATTTTGATGGTTTTAATCTCCGTCAATGATTTCAACTTTTTATATTACTGCTGCAAGCACAACACTTTTTTGGCAAGTGTATAACTGGCTGGAAATTGATATGACGTCTTTCAAAATTACTTTTCATTGCTTGTTTTTACAAATGTTTACCAGGCGAAAATAATAGTGTTGTTTCTACAACATTGACATTTCGTAAAACGTAATCAACGCACCAATTATTGCTGATAAGTATTTGTTTTGATATATTTACATAAAACATAGATACACAATATTAATAGAAATATCAGAGAGTGATAAAACATATAAAAATAATCTTGTTCAAATAAAAACCTTGAACTATACTGGAATATGGAAAATTTTCCCCTGAATCGATTGGTGTAGACTAGAACGTTCTATCTGTCCAATTAGTCTAGTTATGACAAATGGATTTTCGAAATTTTCATGATTCTATTTGGAGGAGAAAAATTGATTTTACCTACGACCCCCCCTGTAATCAGTCATTAACACACAGTCGGCGCTAATGTAATGACGTCTATTACGCACGGTAAGAAAAACGCACAGCTGTAAAGTAAATCGCACGGCTTCCCTAGCAACATCTTAGCAACTGTCAATAGACGTCGCCATTTTATTCAAAAATCTGACATAAGCCGTCAAAACATCAAACTTAGGTATAGGCTGCAATAGCGATTTGCGTAAGAACTGTCAAGAAACTTTTAAAACACTTTTTTATTATCCTTATAACTTATAATGGTTTGTGTATTTTGTGGAAAGCTTTATTCAATTAAAAAATGTCGAGTGAAAGTGAGATGGATTTAATATTATCATGGAAATCTTAGAAATAGCCAAATATTGTTGATGTTGTTCAAGTATTATCAATAATAAGAGTATAAATACATGTAGAAGTAGGTCGTAGGTAAAGTATAGTACGTAACTGGTGTTGTAGAGCATTTTACGCACTCACGGAATTACGCACTCGCCGCTACGCGGCATCGTGCGTAACTTTTCCATTCGTGCGTAAAATGCTTCTTACCACACACGTTACGTAATATACTATTATACAAAAACAAAATGTGCCAGTCAATTTTTCGTCTCATTAAGCATTTCTCATGACGAAAACTTTTTTTATCGAAAATTTTGAAGCAAAGTATGGAAATATTCAGCGATATAAATGTTTTCTGCTAATTTTCCTATTGCTTGGAATTGTCGACTGGAATAAGTAAAATTCTCCCCTGAATCGATTGGTGAACACTAAAACGTTATATCTGTCCAATTAGTTGAGTTATGAGTATATTATGATTTGAAAAGTAGATTTTCGAAAATTTCATGAAACTATTTAAAGGAAAAAATTGGTTTTGTACCAAAACAAGCTGTGCCAGTCGATTACTCGTCTCAGAAAATCCCTCAAGACAAATTTTAAGAATTTTTCAAGTCAAAAACACTTTTCTCGTCAGAAATTGTGAAGCAATTTTGAATTTTGGAGTAAATTTCTCGACCCAAATAATAAATGAACAGCTAACGGCAAGCATAGCTAAATGAGAAATGACACTTGTATATTGATTCTTTTTTGAATATTCACTAGTAATACCACAAGACGTCAAGTTAAATCTGGATTTCTTGAGGGATAATTTGCAAGGTATTCATGAGCTAGAAAAAATATCCGGAAATAATCTACCCTTGTGTCGGTAACAAAATTCCATTCCAAATTGTGTTTGAAAATCAAATAATTGAAAACTCATTTTTCGATCAAGTATCGAGTACCAGCAAAAAAAGAAAGATTGCTAAACTTTATTACTTAGTTACCATGGAAACTAAGTCTTTAGTCTCTGAGTCTAAGTCAACAAATTCTTTTACACAAAAACTATTCCTATATAATAAATTATTTACCATTATATACTTGCTCCCAAATGACAGGTGTAATTTTAAAACTATTTTCAGTTTATTAAATAGACTAGAACCGGTAATTATAATAAGCGACTTCTACAAAATATTTGAATTGAAATATTGCGAACGAAACGTAGTAGCTATTGTGACAACACTCCATTATTAAAAATATAGATAAAAACAAGTGAAGTGATTAATTATTATGAAAAGTTACTTGATTTTTATCACACATCACACATTGTCAAAAATAAAATAACATTCCACCGCATAAATAATTATTTGTTATTCTCACATGGAAAATAAAATGTTCACAAAATAAGACGTTTTAGCAGCTGTCAGCTCTATTATTGTACCGACTTGTAGTGAATAAAAGATATCAAGGATATCGGAGGGTGAACAAGTTCTGGGTAGTTATAAACTCCGAGATATACAAAATGTGTGGGTTAATATTGGGAGCTATTTATCTAGTCTGATCAATGATTGAAGGTTATAATAATAGTAACTGCAGCTCAAATTTTTCCTGTTACAATGCGAAAGGAAATGCTAAAGGAGTAGTGTAGGATGTGGACAGCACAGTGTATGTGTCAATTTATCTCAACGTGCAATCACATTATTATCACACTTGGAATCATTTAAGTTTTATAAACAATTTTTTAATAAATCTATGTCATTCAAGTTTTTCTGAATTATTTTCTCTCTATAAAACTGTAAGTTTCTATTTTATTTAATCATTAGGAAATAATTAAAGATCGCATATGACAAATTTCTATACATTCGATGACCTACTAAACATTATTAGTAGAAAAATCTAGTATCAAGAAACTAATATGATCATTAAAAAAAAAACTTTCTTTCTTCTATATTCAAGCTGTGCGTAAATGGATTCTATTTTTTACTATCGAAGTTATTAAGACTGTAAAAATACTTTGAGTATACAAGGATACTCGTTAAGTAACATATATATAAGGTTTGTTCCAACCGCAGTCAGAAACCGTCAGAAACGATCAGAGAATAGTCGACCATTGCAATCAGTGATAGGAATTACGCGGAAATAGCTCGTTGTTTGCTATGACCAGTTATTCTCTGATCGTTTCTGATGGTTTCTGACTGCGGTTGGAACAAACCTAATTATTATACATCATGGTGGCGAATACTATTATTATTGATGGAGCGGAATAAGGTGCGAGGCCAATAGTCAAATTTGAGAAAAATTAAAAATAATTGACATTACACACTATTTCAATGCTAAAATAATACAGCGGTATTGTGTTCACAACACACCTTGAGTGTAATAGCTATACTTATACACCACAATGCTCACAAACGCAATACGAGAAGCGTTTACCTCGTCGTTTGACTGACAAGTACACTGTCCCTTTTTGCTCCATAGATTATAAACGTACTCCTTATGTCATCAGTCATTTTTGGTTGAGCATAAATTTTATGGCATTTAAATTCAAATAATTTCATCTTGATAGGTGATTTCAAGCGGCAAATACGTTAAAGACAATCTCCTGGGTATACAAAATTAATATGTTGTACAAGCTTTTGTTGAACTACTATCACTGGATTCTCAAAATATTTTAATTAGTTCATTATTGTCCACTGATAGAGACATTGAACTTCTCAGTTGATTAAAAGAAGCAATAATTGTCAACTTCACAGCTAGTAGTGGAAAACAGTTATTGTGCTGATGCTTATTATTTAAATTTTCATTTTTATCAATTTCATTCCTCACTTTTTTCAATACCATGACCAAAGTATCTAACATATTATGAGGCTATGTCAACTGCGCCTCCTTACGTGTTTTCTTTTATATAGGGTCCACCAAATGACAAGTTGACACTATTGACAGTTGTTCTTATGTTTCATTCCACAAATTTATTATATATAGAGTCAAAGGCACTCTTATCGTGCGGGTTCAAAGGTCACTAACCATATGTATCAAATCAGAAAACACAGAGGTTACCAAAATGTGAGATTACACTGATTGACGAATTTCCACTTTTCTTTCATTCTCGAAATAATCCATCGACCTAAGTACCATTTTTTTGCTCGAGGATACAAAAAAAATGGAAAATTGCTACTTTTTCATTTCATTTGGAAGTTATAATTTTAAACGCAATAAAAGAAAACAAAAACTGTGAGTATGTCTTTGTTGAATCGTATGACCCGCACGATAGGACTGCATCTGACTATACATGTAATTTGGATAATATTATTATAAACAGTTAAATTTTGGTAATGGTTACTCATACCTCCTTCATTTATACATTTTGTTAAGAAATCTTTTTCCAATTTCACGTAAACGGACTTTTTAAATTATTACATTTCATGATATCTCTGAATCGTTGCGTGAGTGAAATATTCGTAACAAATTGATAATTATAAACAGAGAAACCAATATTTAAATTAATCTAAAAATAAAGTATTCAATTACTGTCGACTAAGGAGTGAGTATTCACGGCATTGCATAAACACCATTTTTTTTATTATGTATTATACCAGAGAAAATTATTGCATGGAGAGAAAAGAGACTGAGAGAAAGAACTATCTTACAATTCACTTTTAGCGATCTCGATCACCGTTCATTGATCTCACTGTTATAGATATTACGAGGGGCAATAATTTGATCATCTATTTAACAACATTCCCCTTTAGTTTAAGTTGATCTTACAAACGCTAGGAGTGTTGAAGATTATTTATTACACGTGGATTTACTTTTTTGGTGAATCACATTAAACATTCACATGTACTTTCACTCACGGCATATTTAAAATAATTTGGGATCCACTATTCAATAGCACTTCCTTCTGATTGAATATTTCTAATGATTCTTAGGACACGAGGAGGCAGGGCTGACCCAAGCACGTGTGCAATGGATGCACAGTACACAGAGAGGCATTTATTCCGTCGTCTGATGACTGACAACAGCTGACAAGTACACGCACTCCTTATATGTCATCAGTCATTTTTGGTTGAGCGCGAATTTTGAACTAATGGCATTTAAATTCAAATAATTTTATCTTTATAGGTAATTTAAAGCAGCAAATATGTTAAAGACAATCTACTGAGTATACAAAATTATGTAGCTCAAGTTTTTTTTGTCCTACTATCCCTGAATTTCCAAAATATTTAAATTATTCCATTATTTGTTAATAATAGATAAAATTATCAACCACCAATAGAGAATTTCAGCTTCACCGGTGGCTAGAAGAAACAATAATTGTCATCTTCACAGCTAGTAGTGAAAAATCTTCATTTCCCTCTCTCTTTCTACAAAAGAGTGCGGAAAACTGGACTTTTCCGCACGCTAGTGAAAAAATTATTAGTATGTATAATATAATATAAGTTCGAAAATTACCTCCAACAAAAATTCCTGCTGAAACTTCTGTATATTAATGCACAATGGGAACAGGCCATTTGGTATTTTCCATAAAAACCTCAAGAAAAGGTATAAGAACTGTGTACAATTTTTCATATCTCACACATAGATAAAAGTTCGAAGGTAAAAGTGAAATATTAATGATCGGTTTTTGAAAAAATTTGGCAATAAAAGAAGCCAGCTGGTGACGGAAAAACGATTCTACTATGACATTTAATTCATGTTAAATATAACGTTTCCCTCGTAAAGCTACTGTTGCTGACCTTCATCAACTTTCAAAGCGTTTAGTAGGAAATGATTTACGTTCACTTTAAATAGTTCCTCTTAATAAATCAACCACAATGTCATTGTTTTAAGATCTCCATTGTCCATTAGTAATATTATAATCAATGGTTTGTAAAATTTTGCCATGCTTTTCTGTTTTGGTTACCGCAAGTTTAAAACACTTCCTATTTAAAAACTACTAGTTTATCTAGGAATCTATGTTCATAAATAGTTTTATTACCCAAAACCATTTCACACTATAATATTGGTAGATAACATCAAGTCAATTTTTATAAAATATCAAAGACTTCTTTGATGTAATGGAAAAGTCGTAGCAAACTGTTTACAATTTTTACAATTCTTGAATCGTTAATCTTTAAAACCACACAGTGCTTTTATTTTTTGGTAACTGCTTTCTAAAAATAATTTAATTGCACTTCTATTTCGTTGCCAAAGTTGTTATGTCACGACAATACTTTCGATAATATTATGGAGTTTTATAAAATTTTCACGTTAACCTAATTGAGATTTATAGAGTACCTACCCTTTTAATATACTTTCAACGAAAATAAATATGTAGTAAGTTAACTCAATTTAACAGTAAGTAATTTTGTTTCTCCTTATTTTTTAATAATTCAATAATTTTAATTTTGCTTAAATCAATTTTTACCTCTAGTTTATTGATGTAAAAAAGGGTAGTTATTGGGAGACTGACAGGGAAGCTGTCACTGTTTAGTCTATGAATAGCCGTGTAACCAGTAAATTTAAATAGTTACATTATCAGTTTCATTATAATACCTTTCGCAATCTTACACAACGGCTACAATTTGCGTAATACAGGATCACAAACGTGAAATAAGTACTTACTTTTGTACACTTTTGTTTCCGAAATTATGTTGGAACACCTCGTAGTACATACATAAACATTTTGAAAAACGTAAAGGTAAGGTTTTGTAGGTCAATGATATGGATAAAAACGAATACCTTGATAACTATATTCGATCCTTGTTCTAATATTTTATTGACATGCATTTGTTAGTTGATGGAATGTTTCAATTTATTTAGGTCATACCTCGCTTCAAAGTGCAACCAACATATGTCTACTTGTTTATTTAAACAGAAAATTAAAAGATTCTACCCACTTTTAAACTACTTTTGATAACGCTAACATTATTCCTATAATGTTTGTTTATTTTGGAAAGTTCTGTAAATGGGTCGACACAAAATTTTGTGAAATCCTATAGCTGTCCAGTCGCTTCGATCAAGGCCAATGTTTTGTTGAAGCTAATTTAAGAAAAGCATCATATTTTTATTATTCACGAGACATGCAACGTTTAACATTTATTTTAAACTTTAGCTTTACCGTTTGTACTAAAGCTATTGTAAATGTCACAATATGTACAATTTTTGTGTAATACAAAACTTCATGCAGCTGCTGCATTAAAATTTAACTCATTTCTGGCGAGAGTTCAATGAAAAATAAAAAAAATCATCAGTTTCCTAAATAACGGGCAATATAATAGTTTGTCCACGACCACCTAATAATAAGCCGATATTTTACCTCCTAACAAAAGGTATATGGTACCCATATATCAACTGTCGTGAATTATGAACCATAATACACTACAGTGTATTATGAACTAGAGATGGGGGTACCTACAATATGAAATAAACTATTAAATCTGTGTATTTTGTTCAGGAAATTTGTTTCTGACATATATCGTATCGATAAAATATTGTAGTTTTTAGTATTGATACTTTTCATAGCGATATTTTCTAATATTAAGTATTTTAAAACAATATATTTATAACGGTACGTTGTATTGATACTTTCTACAGTATCGTCCATCTCTATATATGTCAAATTATATTTTTATGCAGCTGTCAGAAGATTTCGAGGTTAGTATAATACCAAATCGTTACTGACTTTTATTTAATAAAGAAATCAAGTGTTGTGGACAAAGTATAGTATTCTACTCGAAATTTATGGCCATAATTCACTTGGGTGACTTGCGCCTCTCGCCTGCGGCTCGCGACGCAAACGTCACCCATCGTGAATTATGGCTATCATAAATTGCTCGTTTAATAATATACTATTTGTCCACGACCACCTAATAATAAGTCAATATTTTACCTCCTTACAAAAGGTATATGGTACCCATATATCTACTAGAGTGAATTATGGATCTTAATACACCGGAGTGTACCATAATACACTGACTAGAGATGGGGGTCCAATATGAAATGAACTATTAAATCTGCGTATTTTATTCAGGAAATTTGTTTCTGAAATATATCGTATCGATAAAATATATTAATTTTTAGTATTGATACTTTTCATAACGATATTTTCCCTCTATTGAGTATTTTAAAACAATATATTTATAACGGTACGTTGTATTGATACTTTACACAGTATCGTCCATCTCTATATACCTATGTCAAATTATTTTATGTAACTACCACAACATTTTGAGGTTAGTAATGCCAAATGAACGTTACTGACTTTTATTTAATAAAGAAATTAAGGGTCGTGGACAAAGTATAGTAATTTATTGCCAATATTCACTCGGGTGACATGCGCCTCTCGCCTGCGGCTCTGGACGCAAACGTCACCCATAGTGAATAATGGCTATCAAATATTGCTCGTTTAATAATATACTATAGTATCACAAAATTATATTATATTAATTTGACAATATCGAAAAATGTTATCAAGAAATTGCATCCATTTCTATTGAAAAAAATAGGTTCTGTGCTTGTTTAATATTGTTTCTATATTCTTAATCTAAAGCTACCATATTTGCGTAAAATTTTAACGCGTTCTGATAGTTACTGTCAAACATTTGAAGCTGTCAAAAATTCATCAGTTTGGATTGAGAACGAAAAGACAGTGAAAATAGCTGATATTCTGAGATAGGTAGATAAAGATATAATAAAGAAATTGTACACGAATATTGATGGGAGACAAAAAGGATTAGAGAAAAATAAGGCACGTTGTAGTAAAGATTAGTTACGCCTGTATGTATAAATAAAATTTAAGACTCATCAGGGCCTTAAGTATTCGTTTTTGACACTTGTTTCATTTAAAATGCGTGAAAAACTGACGTTTAAGGCCATGACCAGCGTTGTTTATAAAATATAGGCACTAAATACAGCTAGTACGAAAAAGCTAAGAATATTTTTTCTATAAATGTTTTGAAACGAACGTGGAATATTTGAATTATCTAATTTTGAAATGAAATTGTACTCTGGGTGGTTACTATTAATACACATAAAAATTAAACACTATATCGGATACGTTTTCAGTAGGAAGCATTGAATCTTGGAACTAGGACAAACACACTATTTCAGTTTCATTACTATGATGAGCTAGTATTTTGTGGCTGTTGTAATTTTCGCGAAATTAACAAGTTACAGCATAGTCAGCTTATTTTTAGAGATCAAAATTGATTATATTGTTGAATGTTGGTTATGTCCCGAAATATTAATTGGGTTAACATCGAACAGTACAAATAACTTACTATATTATTAGTTATAAACATTCAATTAATGTCATAAGTTTTAAAAGTTCATCTTGCTAATATTGTTTATCTAGCTACATTTCTAAAATTATCATAGTTGTCCTCGAATAAGAATTTTGAACTGTTCAGATATTTGCATTTGCATAATAATATTCAGCTCATTCAAATTTTTCATTTATTGGAACATGGCGCACTTGTAAAGTTTAACAAACCGTTTAAATCGGGGTTACCAAACAGGCTGTAGTTTGATTAACACTATCTTACAGTTTTTTACAATATATTTGCAAATATTCGATTGAATATGACATGAAGTTAGTTTTAAAACCCCCAGGGGCTCCATCTAGTGCTTTTTTGAGAGCTCCAGTTACTCAATATGTCAAAAGAATTGAAAAATACGATGCGACTACTATACTTTATTATATTATTATACAGGGTGTTTTCAAATGAAAGTTACTACGTTTGGATGTAAAATTGGACAAATTGATATAAGGATTGAGGGGTTCAGTCCATTTACTTTTCGAAATACGGAGTGTTGAAGTTATGAAAGTTTGAATGTTCCAATTTGGTAACTTTAAAATGGATAAATAAATTTATTTGACATTTAGCAGGTTGTTTTTAAATGTAAATGGGCATATTTTTCATTTGTTTCAATAACTATCAAACTACTTATTGTTTGAATATGTAACAGGAACTAATTTATGAAACAGCAATGCATCTAAAAGATTCGGAGATTGTTGAAAATATTTGTCAAACTTGTTATTTTATTAACAAACAAATAGAAAGAATCCAAATGCAGCTACAGCAATCGCCAGTCTTACCAAGGTATGCGATAAACAATGAAAAATCGTTGCAAATTTTGTATTATGTAAGTAGACAAAATTTTGAACATATCTAGTAATTTGTTGGCTACTTGATTCTTTTGTTAATAAAATCAAAGTTTGGACAAGTATTTTCAATAATCTCCGAATGTTTTGTAGGCATTACAGTTTCATAAATTAATTTCTGTTACATATTCTGGCCATTAGTAGTTTGGTGGTTATTGAAAAATTACAAGAAAAGGACTTTTTCAATTTAATTAATAAAAAGTCTCACAGACTTAATGAAATCATTTTGAAAAATACAGATTTTTTTTAGTAAATTATGCGTTTTTCACTTGAAAATCATCGAGGAATACAAAATGAAATAAAAATGCCAGTGGTGACAAAGTCTTTCAAATATACACCACTGGAAAAGAATTGAAAAATGTTTTTCACTTTTTCTATAAAAATATGCCATTTTACATTTAGGTGAATACTTTACATTTAAAAACAGCCTGCCAATTGTCGAATCAATTCATTCATTCATTTTAAGGTTATCAAATTAAAACATTTAAATTTTCATAGCCCCAATATCTCAAAAAGTAAATAAGCTGGACCCCTTAATCCTCATATCAATTTGTCCAATTTGACGAGAAGTATCTACATGCAAACGTTGTAAGGGTCATTTGGAAACACCCTGTATATTATAGTTATTAACGTTACGTTCATGTATATTTAAGGTTGGTGGAATTATAATAATTTCTGTGACTTAAGAATGAAATGGAACAGGAAATTGCACAATTCGTCCTTAAACTCGCCAATTGCCTTCAATAATTATAATAACAAATGAAGTGCAATTGAATAAAGTTTCAATCATAATTTCATTTAATTTTATTATTAAAAATCCACCCAAGAAAAACATTTTTTAAATGAATCATAGATATTGTATAATTGAAAAAAAAAACTGAGTAATTAGAATTGTTGCTAGAATGTTTGTGGATGGTATTCCCACAGCATCGAAAGATAATTTACAATACAGTAACAATAAACATAAATAAACAATGATATTATATGAATACAATTAACGTTAGATATTGATAAGATAAACAATATTCCATATATTAATACATTTAAAATATATCTACAATATAAAACAGGGTATATAAGCAAATTGTTAGAAAGGATTCCAAACTTCTTTTCGAGTCGATTTTTTGCAAGGCTTGGACGTCACATACAAAATTTTTCATTCCAAAAACTATTTAAAAATTTACTCAACAAACCCACTGCTTCAAAAATATCTGCTCCCATATTTTAATTATATATACAGGGGAAGTTGTGAATTTTGACAGATGTTTCTTATTTTTTTGCATTGTTAGAAACCAAATTTTGATAATTCGATAGAATGACAATAAACAAATCTAAATCACCATTTAGACAAAATTAATATCTTCCAAAACTCACAACTATCCCTGTATATTATTTAAATAGGGAAGCAGACAATTTTTAATGACCATGAATTTTTTGTTTTTGATAGTATTCATTTTAATTCAATGCTTAACATTTTACAATACATAGGTTTTTCCGATGATGCTGTTATACAAAGTTACTTGGATAATCGCCATGAAAGCGTAAAGAGAAAATTTGGATCAATCTATTTTAAAAATGTGGTGTGTCACAAGGATCTATTTCGGGGACATTACCTTTTAAAATGTATAATAATAAATATATGTAACATCACAAACCAAAAAATAAATAAACTTGTTACTATTATTACTATTATGAAGAGTTTCTCATGAATCACCCTGTATATCACCAATCCCAGCAGACATTTTTTCCAAATCTCCCAACATATTCAGTCAGTACTTCTCAATCATTAGATACTCTTTTCCATTTTGACAACAACTTACCCCTAAATATTGAGTTTGCATTATAATCAAAATAAATAGAAATAAAGTGAATCAATATACCTACCCTTTAGTAGCAGTACGCCACTGACATAAAAACTATCACAATCTGATGAGTGGATCGGCATTCGGCAGGGCATGAGACGAAGCAGCAAACAACCCATAGGAAATTTTTAACCCAGTTTCCTCCACGATTTTAAAGATTTGTTTGATATAAATAAAGATTGTACAGTAAATGGACCGCTAATGCGAAACTGGAATCTATCTAAATTTGATTTAAGACACATTAAAAACAAAATCTTGTTCGTCACCAGAATGAAAGCTGCTTTCAAGTGTTTATTAATCATTTTTTCAAACTGTGTAGGAGACAAGAATATATTTTTAGAAATCACATTGTCGTGTAGTGGTCTGCGAAACAGACAGCTTGACTGAAACTCTGTATATCAAACACATTTTTTGTTTATTTTTAAACAATTTTTCAAACGTTGTCCAACTTAATTTTAATTCCGAAAGTATGGTATCGATACAAGAATCAAACATGTAGTGGAAATTAACTACATTTTTCACAATTAAACTTATAACAAGAAAGTATTATTGATTGAACAGTATACTGTAACCATGAATCTGTGGCCTAGAGTTAAAAGTACAAAAATACACATTGGCTCTTTAAGCTAAGAATCTTTCTCAGTCATACTAGATCTATTCAATGGCCAGATCTTATCTTATCTGATTTTATTTTTGCTAGGTACCATCCATAGACAAAATAATGGTATGGTACCATCTTAACAGATTTTAGTATCTTTCTACAGCAACTGAAGAGGATGTTGAAAAAACTTTTTTTGTCCTCGTGGCAAAAGTGCTAAAGCTGCTTTATAATACATTTACAAAACGTTTTTATACAAAAGTCCTTTAAATGTCATGTCTGTCATTTCAACCCAGTAACAGAGCTTTTATTAAACAGTTTTATAAATGTTTTTTCTCAATTCCCATTAGACATTTGTAGATGTTCTTAAATCTATTTTATTATAACAACAAACAACATGTATTGAGCATGTCTAATAGGAGATTTGTTTTATAACCTGCGCCAATTTCACGCTTATAAGAGCTCTAAGAACATTGTTAAAGTGACTGTTTTGTAAGGTTCTGTAAACGTTCTAAATGCTATTACAGGAACTGTTGATTGATACATATATTAATTTCACTTTTAAAAATGTGCGATTATCATTTTTGTGTTTGTTTCAGGAACTGGCACATTCGGCAGAGTTCTTTTGTGTAAAAATAAGGAAACAGATCAATATGGAGCTATGAAGATATTATGTTTGGCGGATGTAATAAGACTGAAACAAGTAGAGCACGTGAAAAATGAAAAAAACATTTTACAAGAAATTCGGCATCCTTTCATTGTTAATTTGTAAGTATACTCTACTGAAAAGTTATATAGCAAATCAATTTTTCAGAGAAATTTAATTGACGTATACAGATATCTGATTCTATAAGGCAAACTGGAGGAGTGCTCAATAAAATAAAAAATAGGATATTAAAAGTTCATGGGCGGATTCATGTGGCTATATTGTAGTAATCATTTGAAAAATTTAGTGATAAAATGGGGGAAACGCCATTTTAACAATTCATCCACATTGTTATACGTAATAACAAGTACAAAAAGTAGCAAGATTTATTAACAAATAACAGATCATATTGCTTAAAATCGACGATTAGAATACGATATTTTGCAATTAATCTTGCTGTGACTGCCATATCTTTTAAGTTACCATATTACTAAAGCAAACTCAATCGACCTGAATAATGTGAAACATTATCACGGCCCGGCCCTGCGTAATAAAATTTATACATACTGAAAATTAAAATAATCTTTCTCTGTAATAAACAATCATTGTATCTCTATAAATCATGTTTTATTTCTGACAGATGTTATCTTCGGTAAGGACAAACAGATTTAACTTTCATCTGATCGGCTTAGTTTTTTTACGCCAAGTTTTTTTGGGCTCGTCACTTTCTCAATGAGTAAGTTCTTTAACCTATCAGAGGCGTGTCTGCACTGCCTACGGCAAACTATACTATACCGTCTCACGAAGTTATAAAATTTATAATAATTGAAAGTAGCCAAAACAAAAGAAAACTGAATTTATAAAAAGAGCATAAGCCTGTGAAAGGTGAAAAATATAAATAAATTGACCGAACATGGAAATGCATAAATAAGTTAGTAGATCTTCCAAATTATATGAAAAAAATCAGAAAAACTGCATAAATCTAGTCTAATTCCTCCTACATTTCTTATCTCTATACTTCTTCGTCAAACATGCTTGATATTAAATGTTCAACTAAAGCTTGGAATATTGTCCATTTTTAAATAGAATTTGAATAAAAAGGACAATGGCAAAAACCTGCAAAATTTTAGTCTACCAAACTAGAAATATCTTACTCAAGCCACCTGTCTCGGGCCCTGTAAAATTTGGTTGAATTGATTTCCATCAGCACCTGTATGTTTGACTTTTTACCTTAATAGCCATTATTTATTTATCTACGTCTATGTCAGCACCAGTCATCTCAGTGGTAAAAGTATACGAAATAAAAATTTTGCTCCTACATAAGCTAACCAATTTTTCTAACAAGACGAGTACCTACCTACAACAAACTAGACAGCTAATATTTGAATAGGAATCGGCGCGGCATGAAACTAGAGGCTTTTAAAATTTATTAAAGAGAAGTTTGTTTTTGTATACATTTGAGATGTTAAACAAAGAATCAACACAAAGTGAAACTCAATGGTTTATTAGTCAATCTTTCAAGTTTTATATTGTTCTCCATATTATTTATGGATTTGTAAATTTTAAAATAGATAGTTCCATGGGTTATCCAATAGTATTTCATGGGAATTGATATACGGAAAAAGCAAGGTCGTGAAAATAATGCAAATATCTCTGTACTAAATACAAACAGAAATGTTTAAAAATTTTATTTTTCTTTATAATTGTCAAGAAATGTAAATAAACAGACAGAAGAACAATTGATTTGAAAATTGATAAGTGTTTTGTTATAATCTTTATTTATAAAATATAAAATTATATATAACCATATCACCAATAATATGGATAACACATCATACAAAACTGCTATCTACTCTTAAAACAAGAAAATATATTTGTGGAAAGCTATGACATTCTGGGACTTAATTCTGTACGTAATTATAAAATGTAAAAGTAGTTGATACGAATAATAGTTATTATAGTTAATCTTCGTTTTTTTTATTAGCCATAATCTCAAATATTTTATCTGGAAGACGCGAGGAAGAGCGCGAAGCTAGGGAACTTAGCCTCACGTGACATTTTATTCCCTAGAAAGGTTTTTGCCTTTTTAAGAGTAGAAAAATATGTCTCAACACTGGCTATAGTAACAGGCAAAGTAGATAGAATAACTAGTAAATGATGGAGAGCAGGGAAAAAATGGTTGTTGGTGTGCTCTCAAGTCTAAACCTTTGATGTTTTGGTATTTCTGTGTAATCCTTTACACACTCCAATACATCATAATTACCTAGTATTTACCATGCAGAGGAGACATTGAGAAAAATGATTTTCAATATACGTAGAATGCTTCACTGCTCCAGCTGATTTGCATTTTTATTTGTGGCATAGCCTGGTTATGCTATGAAAAGCTATTAGTTTGGTTCAGTTTGTTTTAAAACAATCTTATAGAGTTGTTCGATCATGGGGCGTTACTAACTGAATAAAACGTACATGCATTTCTCTCTGATACAAATAACTAAGCAATATATTATTAAAACAAATTTTAAAAATAAGATTCTTGAAACTGTATGCCGTTAAAAATGTCTACACATTTTCACTTTAATGCTGTTTTTTTATTGTGTTTGGGAAAATTTCGGCGGGAGTCCAGGCACCCTGGACCCCCCATTGGATGATCAAGTTTATAAAATGGGAATAAATTAAACATATTTAAAGATTTTATTGGTAAAGGAGATTTCTATTTACTATGAATCGAAAATTATGATCGTTTGTGTAACCATAATTTGTATCTGTTTATACTATTAAAATGCGTTAATTTCGATTTATAATAAATAAAAGTGTTTGTTTTTTTTGAAGGATTTTACCTTTTTTCAATCGCTAGGATAAAAATCCTTTAATTGTATTTAATATTGAATTACAGTCACGTTTGGTAAATATTGTGTATCAAAAATATTCTGTAAAAGCAATGGCTTTGCAGCCAGGTTGTAACTTTTTTCATACACTACATTTGTACTAGGGTAACTTGGGTTGGATCAAGTTATTTTTAGCCCCAGAATATGTGGTATGATTTATGACCTGCCTTTTTGTTACACCCTGTATAGTAGGTACCTTTTTCATTGATGGCAATATTTAAAAATGCTCCAAAATAATGTCTTTAAGAGACTTAAATCCACATTAAATGTGGAGAAATACATAAAAAATTCCACAAGCTAGCTCAGTTTTATTTATTTATTTTTTGTATATTTTAAATATTTTTTATTGTTCCAGATTATGGTGTGACAAAGACGAAATTTGTATCTACATGCTCTTCGAATACGTCTGCGGCGGAGAATTATTTTCCTACCTCAGAAACGCTGGCAGATTTACGTCTTCGACAGCAAATTTTTACTCGTCAGAAATAATATCAGCTTTAGAGTACCTCCATTCAAAAAGTATAGTCTATAGAGATTTGAAACCCGAAAATTTATTGTTAGATAAAGAAGGTCATTTGAAAATAACAGATTTTGGATTTGCCAAAAAACTAACGGATAGAACGTGGACGTTGTGTGGTACGCCTGAATATTTGGCGCCAGAAATTATACAAAGTAAAGGACATAATAAAGCAGTTGATTGGTGGGCGTTAGGTAATTATTAGTTTTATTGTGTTTGTATCAAACATTACAATTCGGTGTTCATAAACAAAAAATAAGGTTCTCTATTTAAACTTTTGTTGACAATTGCTACTTTAACTTCGACGCCAAGAAGATTAAAACGATAATGGGAGAGCACCCACATCACAAATTTTATATAGCATTCTACTAAAAATTAACGTTGGGTATTTAAATGTAAAGTTAGTTGTTTGCCAGATTTATAATGAAGCAGAAACTGGTATAAAGTCGAAAAAATACCGAGATGAAAATATGCTAGTTTATTGAGGATATACCCATCCCATTTTGGAACTCAGTGCTCAAATAACTGCTTGATTTGACTATTGCGTGAATTTCCCTTTAATAGATTTTTGGAGTTTCTCCAAGCTTCGGAGTGTTTGGTTCCTGAACCGTACATCTCAGCTTTTTCTATTGCTTTTGAGCCGTCTTTGTACCATTGAATAGCAATTTTTTCTATCCACTCGAAGAGATACAAAATTTTTCAATTTGAGGAACTCTCTTTCTTTATATTTCTCCAAAACGCTTATGCCGTTCATGTTCGAGTTACCCCTTCTTCACCTATTTCTTTCAGCCGCCTCTAGTTCTGGCCAATCCTCTTATCTCTTTCATATATTTCCCTCTTTTCTCTCCTATTTACTGTATCCTACCTATCCACGTTTTCCTTAGCCTTCCTTTATTTTTGTTCCATCCTTTCCTGCTTCTGTAAGTGCTTTGACTAACCTGTTTTGCTTCATTCATCCTGTTTCAATTGCCATCCAATTTCTTCATTTCTACGTCGAACATATTTAAGGAATATCAAATCCTTCAGGTTGTTTTACAAACATTCTAGAATATGTTCAGAAAACCATAGACAAAGCTTTGTTCCAGGAATTTTTTCCATCCCTGTCCATTTGTTTTTGCTGCTCTATTTTTCTGCCACTTTCAGCTTCATATATTTTTATATTTAATAAGAATATTTGTAGGTGTTTTAATCTACGAGATGTTAGCTGGTTACCCTCCATTTTACGATGACAACCCATTTGGAATTTACGAAAAAATTCTTAGTGGTAAAATCGAGTGGCCCAGGCACCTAGATACAGTCGCCAAAGATCTAATCAAAAAGTTGCTGGTACAAGACAGAACGAAAAGACTGGGAAACATGAAGGTAATTAAATTGGAATAATTTTCGAAATGTGTCGAATTTGATTGAACTTGAATTTATAGAAAACAAACTAAACTAGGAAAAATTAAAGCTCAAATTCTGTAAAGTTAATTATTCATTATAGAATCATGATAGACGGAACATTATTTCTTATTCAATAAATAACATGAATTTATGTTCTAAATTTCAGTTGTATAAACATTAATTTTAATACGTAACATGTTGATTACATTTAAGTATCAGAAAAATCCACATATTCAAATATTCCTTCAATTGGACACTTGTGATAGAATCTAGATCAAACTAGAGGAAATTATAATATCACTGATAATAGTCACAAGTACCTTACTTCAATATTGTGATAGAAGCAAATGAGCTCACAAAATATCTCATTTGAAAGATATTTTAATGATCTTCACGCTAATGAAAACTTAATTATAATTTTTTTGTGGCTTTAGTGACATATCCTGGGATAAATGGTTTAGTTACATACATACAAAAAAATCTAATGGAGTTATTTGAGGTGAGCGCGGTGGTCACTCAATTGCTCCTCTTCTACCAATCCTTCTATTTATGAGAGTTTGGCTAGTATAATTGTGTACTACCCTTAAGTAATGAGGTGGAGCACTGTCTTAACGGACTATTATGTCAACATTAAACTCTCCTAGGTGCTGTTTGTTGTTGTACTATTTTATTCATTTCGTTGGTTATTTGGTGTCGTGAAAGATTTAAATAAATCTCGCAGTATAAATTTCCTTTCAATAACAAGGAGCCTATTATGTACTTGTCTAAAATTCGAGCCCAGACATTGAGAGCGCTTTCAGACGAGGCACTTTGTCTCTAAAAAATACATATTCCTTTTTTGTGCCACGAATGAATGCGTCTATTTATATTAATGTATTTTTCGCCGCGCGATTCTTTTCAGACACAGCCACAACTCCACCCCAGTGTCACACCTTCTGTCCATTAACCTCATCTCACCATTCAGTATGATTATGGATTCTTCACTAAAACAAATATTTTTGAAATAACTGGGCAAGAGTCGCATTTTTTCCAATCTTTTATCACAAAAATCTATTTTTCTTCCGGCGTCGTATTCCAATAGGTCATTTATTTTTTACTGTTGTAGCAAAAAAACTACTCTCTTCAGCAATGCTTTTTGCTGTAGACTATGTATTATTGTCTACGGAAGAAACTACATAAATTTGTGCTTCTTCATTCAATGCTTTAAGAAGTAATGAAGGGGGGTGATATATTGTATGATCGCACTGTATATAGATATGAATAGAAAGACTTGAACTTTGGTCTACATATTTTAAAAGTAATAATGTCAAGACTAAAGTTTAACATATTAATTATTAAACAACGCATATTTGACAAGTGTAATAACAATACAAACTGTGACCTCAAATATTTATTTATCTTTTATAAATAAAACCTGGCTCCAGAACGTAGATAATAATCGCATCAATTGAATAATCTAACTGTGTTATCTTAGATAATCGTGTATATTCTTTATTTACATAATTTGGTCTCATAAACAAGTTCAAAAATCAAAAACGTGTTAGTTATTGATACAACTGCTGATAGTTATTTTTGTATCTAGTGCACGAAACTCTTCTTTGTTGATCGAAAATTGAATAAATAAAATTATTCGAGACCACCAAAGTAGTTTGCGCACGAGATGCAAACAATATTTTTTCTAAAACGTCAAAATCCACTTTTTAAAAATATTATAAATAAACCTAATTTATTATAATATTCGATTGTTTTTTTATTTAAAAATAAATGATAATTTGAAATTTAGCTTAATTTTTTCAAGGATTTACAAAATTCTTATTAATTGGCATGTGTTATAAACAAATTTTCTTTCCAGAGCTAAAAAATGATAAAAACAGACATATACACAGAGCATTACACATTTTAGATCTTTGTTTCAGCCAAACTAGCGTATTGTAATATTTTGATATTTCTTTTCAGAGCGGAGCTGATGATATAAAAAGGCATCGATGGTATAAGGGAATTGATTGGAGCGATGTAGCTTCAAGAAAACTTATTGTAAGTATCTGATAATTGAGGGACACAGTATTACTGGCAAACACCAAAAATGAGACTAAAGTATTGTTTATAGCAGCTCAAGGGCGAAAACTTCATAACGTCACGATTTTTATTATTTTTCATCATCTGTCACTCAATTAAGTTGTTTTTTCACATTAATTTATCAATAAAACGTCAGTATATGTTGAAGTATTTGTTATATTTTCCTAATTTTTGGTTTATTCAGTAAACGAATAACAGTTGCGTGTCACACACGAAGGAAACGCTATAGCTATAAGACCAAAATTAACATGCATAAAATGATAATAATAAATGTTTTCAATAAAAACTTACGAACAGTCAATAAAGTGAGGCAAATGGTCGAGTTTAGCATCAAGATTAACTTTCAACATTGTTTCCTACTTTGCCATAATTTCTCGATTACATATCTTTCAGTTATGACATGCCTTATAGGTTTTTTACTCTTTTTTCATATTTCCCTTTAATTCGCAGTATTATCTGCCTTTATTTTCGTGCTTAAAATTTTTGTTCTGAATATTTCTGAACTCCACTTTACATAAAAATAACTTACTTTGCAATTTTCATTTGGCGTTTTCCCTACATTCACTGTTTTCCATTTTATGTTTTGATTTATTTTATACTGTTCAGTAAATTACAAACAAATCAATTAATGATAATAAATATAATTTATTTTTGTAGCCTCCAATAATTCCCATAATAAGTTATGACGGAGATTCAAGTAATTTTGACGAGTACCCCGAAACAGACTGGAAATCAACGAGGACATTAGAAGAATCGGAATTGAAATTGTTTGAAGATTTTTAAGTTCCACCCAAAACATTTTGTGCTATTGCAACAATGATTTTATGAACATTGTTGAAAGCGATCTAGTAAATATTTTTAGTCTACACAATTTTTTAGAATAAATTCCAAAATGTTTCACATATGAAAAGGTCACGTGAAGTTTTCCAACTGTCTTGCGCAGAACTTCAAGAAATTCCTAAATATGTCTTATTTAAACTATTATACATTAATAAATACATTTTTGATATTCTAATTTTGTGTTAACCTGCAAAATGTGAAAACGTTACGTTACTGACTTGAAGTCATATGCCAATTTCACAATATGGCACTACTTTTGACAACAAAAGTTCGCGCATATGACTGCAACTTCAAGTGGGCTCTTCTTACGTGAATCGGAGTCTACAGAATAATGCTAAACTTGACTGCTTTTCAGTAAAGGTAACAATGCATTCTAATTATATCATTAGAGAAGTCACTAATATTTCACTGTTGTTCAATACTTTTAAATAAATTATCTAGGCTAAACATATTTTTAAAGATTTTAATTGTGATATTGTATAGATGAGTAATTGATTTGTAATATTTTGAGTGATTTGTAGTTGTTAAGACATTAGAATTTATATTCAACCGGCGAAATAACAATAATAATTATTGATTTTGTCATTCCTTTTTCTTATTTACTTTACTCACTTAGGTATACTTTCTTTGTGCAAGGCATTAGAATAGTCAAAATATGTAGTGCATTTATAGTAGGTGTGTACTCATTTCCCTGATTGTAGTTTACAAAAAAGAAGGTTTCAAAGCGACTAGATAAAGTATCTTTCACTACTCAAAATGTATACATTTGGGCTGCGTTCGAGAAGCTGGTTGTTGGTATGAAAATTATTCCAAGGAGTGGGGGTAAAAACTCACTTCGGTGTGCTAAGCTCGTTCTAGGTTTTCGAACGGTTATGGAGTGTGTTGTGTCAAACATTTTTCAAGGTTATGTTTGTTTGGTTGTTGACAAATCCAATTGGAAATTCAGTCATTCAAGTCATTCAAATCATCAAATCTTTCTCATAATATTTTCTTGGATTTTGAATTGATTTAAGGAATGGACGAGCAGCGAAAATGTTTAAAAAGAAAATGCATTTTGGCTGCAGCTAGGGTTACCTCCAAAAGATTTGCAGAGAATACAATTATGAATAATAATAATAGTGACTAAAGCTTCTATAGTGAAGATAAGACAATGAGACTCCAATGTTGGAATCAATAAAAAAGAGGGTGTCTAGGTTTGTCCAAAATTAACCAATTGCCATTGGAATCCTGCTTATTTTCTACCTTTCCCCAAAGTAACTTGTTGCATACTTTTCCTTTTTTATAATTCATTTCATAATTTAAAATTAATAATTGACATCTAAAAGTTCATATCGGCAGAATAAATTCAAATGCTTAAGCTGTCATATATGTGACTTTTTTGTCAGCTTAAATTTCACCCTAGTCGGGACTAGAGTGTCTGGTGCGCGCACCAGTATGTGACAACCATCTTTTCGAACTATTACTGTGCATACTATATTTGTATACACACCGACTTTTCGAACGGCTACTGTGTGATTTTTATACGACACACCAAGTTTTCGAACGCACCCTTGCTGCGTAGACTTGTGAAGGTTACCGAAACTTTTTTTCAATGTTTTTTTGTTCCTCTACATTTGACAATACCCGTTTTTTTGTGAATGACTTCAATTTTGAATATGTCCAGTTTCACAAGTTTATGTTCCTTCCGAAGGGTTGGTGTATCTTCTTCCAGGAGCTCTGCAGCTTTAATATTTCTATTTCCTGATGATCCCCCAGCTGGACTTCAGTTTGCATTCTTTCCATTAGTTTTCTGGTACATGTATTTTCTATGTATTTTTTTTGGGTAACATTCACTGAGACCTGAAAGATCTTTTGTGCCCCTTACTTCTACTTAGTTTCTGAGGAAAGTCTCTGAAACTAGTAGCTCCTTTAGTCCTATTTTCCGGAGGAATTTTAAGATATTTGCAGGCTTCAACTTAGGTAAATGTTCCTCTTCTATCCAGAAATCTCCCAGGTACTGTGCTCATAAAAGGTCCATAATGAGAGGACTTGGTAGCTTCTTTTGCTGACATACATTCTCACACTAATCTTCGTGTCCAGTACTCCCATCAAGATGTTTTTGACCCCTTAAGATTTTTTGCATTTCCACATTAATTTTATCTATCAGATAAATCGGTTGGTCATGATCTCCTGAACACCAAAACATTTATCTAGTATATAGTTTTGCTTTCTCAAAGAAAGAGTCTAAAATGTGTTCTCTATATTTTACTAAATCCAAATAGAACTTGCTATTACTAATAAATTATTGTTATTGCATTTACATCTACGAAGCAACGTTTTAGTTTAGTCACTAGCTTTTTATACAGGGTGTATGATTTCATTCCATGAAAGTGGCGTGGTTTCAGAAGACAATAATGTTATTTTTCAAATGTAACGGTCTGTATACTAAGCAGTATTCTATTAGATACATATTTTCATTTGCTAACGATACCTTAAAGTTTAAAATCATTAACCGGAGTGAGAAGCTATGGTCCTTTAACTGGAATACTGTAATAATTCAGATATAAAGTCACAATTGTCTCAATATTACTAGTTGGTAACTAAAATTGATGAGTAATAAACAGTAAGGAAACCTGTTTGAGGATACTCTGAATCAGACGTTCAGAAGTGTCTGCCTTCTTATACAATTGCTGCTGGCAACATTCCAGGAGGAATATGCTCTATTATTTGACGTATTTTATTTTATAATTAAGTCTACACCTACTGACATAATGAGCTTCTGCGAGAACAAGGATTCACACAGAATCACTTTGGGGAGAACATTATACAACGGAAAATACCTACAGTCAAATCAGTTGCCTATATAGTAGATACAAAGCTTCTGGGATGGAGCAAAGATTCAGTTCCAGGACTGTTCATGAATGGATGAATAAAGTTTAATAAAATTTGCAATTACATTTCTCGTTATTCTAGATATATGAGCAGTATTTCTAAATTTAGTTGGTATTTAGATCGAGAGGATATTTGTTGAACCCCCTTTTTTTATTTGGTTATTTAACGTCATTAGTGTAATACATTTTACTTGAATTTCTATTGAAATGTTTAAGGTACCATTAAAAAACTAAAATATGTGCAATCTCTTTTAATAAACAGGGTATCCTGCGTAGACAATAATTTCTATATTGTCTTGTGAAACCACGGCTCTTTTATGAAGGGTAAACAGGAAGTAGGCCATATATAAATAAATAAATAAAATAAAACAGTAATTTTAAACCTGTTTCCAAGGCCGTTTGGAAGCTATAACAATCAGAATATATATGAGACACCCTGTAGATATTTGTGTAGTACTTTTTCAACTTAATATTAGTCAATAACGGATAGTAGTTATTTAAGCAATTAGATATTTTTTATATAATGCAGATTCAAACTGATGTCGATAAATTGAGAAAAATAAGCTAATCAAAAATTTTGTTATAATGCCTGTGAGTTTTTTTTTAAATAGATTATTTATATAGATTTAGGATTTTGTTAAAATTGAAATGTTAACAATAAAAATAATAAAATAAATCTAGGTATTTTTTTTATATCATGAAACTTTTCAATATAGGGATGTGAAGTTAAATGGCAATAGGTGATTTTTTCTTTCGACTACGAAAGTGTACCAGAAAGCAGAAGTATGGGGTGTATTTTTGTGGTTTTAAAACGTACATAACCAGAAAAAGATTTCGTCCTTTTTAAACGTTTACTGCTTATGCTGCAAATTGAGAATAATTTGAAAATTTGATCTGAATCTTCTTGTGAATGGAATCTATAGTGTTTTATTACATATTATACCTGCAGCTCTGTTATTTTGTTTAAAATAATAGTAAACATAAGTATTGTCGATTTCAATTATTAAGATGCAAATAATTAAAATATCTTCAAACAAAAATAGGTTTCATGTTTATTAACATGAACTAGCAAGAGCTAATGAGCTAATACAGGAAACAGATTGGCTGAATAGGATGTAGTTAGAACACTAGAAGGATCCACAATAAACCTAGGAGGCTGAGGTGATGCAGGCGAAGGGACGGCTCCTTAAAAAAAACATTATATTTGCGAAAAATGACAGTTGAGGCGAAATATTTGTCATAAATGACAGTTGAGGAAAAATATTTGTCATAAATGACAGTTGAGGCGAAATATTTGTCATAAATGACAGTTGAGGCAAAATATTTGTCATAAATGACAGTTGATGCAAAATATTTGTCATAAATGACAGTTGAGGCATCATCGTTAGTGTTTCGGATTTTAATTCTGATGGTGATTGCTACGACAGCGCTCACATCTGTTGACAAAGCACGCGCTCAGCAGGAAATTGATTATCGCTCCGGTAGCGATTACTTCATAACTAACCAAAATCAAAATGATCAATGATGTAGAGCAAATATTTTGTTAACATTTGTAATTTGTTATCGATATAACTATTATTATCTTTCTATCGAATTCCTTTATCTCTTGATACGTCTGAAACATGCAATAATCGACTAAGAAGCGATCTCCTCAGTTATTGCGCACATCATGCTCTATTCTTATAGATAAGATTAATATTCAACCGCATCAAAATATAAAGGTAGTGCACATTAGTGTTAAATGAAAACTTGTTTAGATTTATTACTTAATTTATATTGATAAAATTTCCTCTCTAATATGGAGAAGGAGAATACAGTGAGAAAACTAAAGGAACTATTCGAATCCCGACAAAATGATAGTGGTAGAGATAATCTAGTGAAACGTTCATACAAGAATAATAACAGGGGAGAGAAAAATAATAAAATGCCGACATCAGAAAGTTTTTTGGAAGTTAAGAATAGTGAAGAGCTGTCAGAGTTGAGAAAAAGATTATCAAACATGATGAATATACAAATCGCAAGAATGAAAGAAGATTCGTTCATTAATGAAACTGAAAATGTGAATATTGATTTAGATGAAGATGAAAACATTAAACACCTCGTGAGTACTATATTTTTTTCTATAATATGTTCAAAATATCGCAAAAACATCCGAAATACATGGAATCAAGACATTTTATAAATATGTTCATAAAAGTTCCCACTGTCAAGTTAGAAGAGCTGAAATTTTCAACCATTGAATGTACCGAGCAGCCGTATAAGTACTTTAGTACCAAATTGGCATCGTAAAGCTGAAAAACTTTTCATGAATCTACTGGTTAAAAATTATGGAACACGCACTGTACATTTTATTCACTCAGTTAATATTGTCAACATTGGAAAATCACATCAGTCTTTATCTTATCTAAGATTCTTAGTATCTTATCTAATAAATTTTTTTCGTGAAATGTCATTTTGGAAAGCAATTTCGTTCTTTTTCGGAGCTCAGGACAACTTTTTGGATACACCAACTACTGGTCTATTCCAGCAGGACCTTTTTAAAAATATTGTAGTCCTCTTTATCTAGGATACTCTCTACCAGCTTTGAGAGAATGAATCGTTATACGGTTCATTGCCAGGCTATTGGAATGGCACACAATGTTTTGTGCAGTTTCTTCCAGTTTCTTTCTTCCAGTGGTAGCCTACACATGGCCTCGTATGCCAATCATAGGAATATAGAACTTGCAGTGCCCAATGGGCCTTTTCAGTTGGCTTAAACTATATTGACGCAGTTTATATTATTTTTCTATTCCCTCTACAATATCATTAATCAATTCTTCCAATATCTCCAACAATATTCCATTTCTTTTGCAAGAAGTTTCCTTTCAGCCTTCCAGATTGTTATTCTTTTCTTTTCTTCATACCGTGCATTAGATTATGCAAGTTATTCTATTCGCTCTCGATTTCTTTGTAATTTTATTTTGGTCTATCTATTATTGTAACTTTTACTCAGTTATAGCAAGTTTAAAAGCACCCAAATAATTTACATAACTCAATTTTTTTAGGAAGAAACATCTTTAGAAGAAAACCGAGACATATCTAGATTAAGTGAAAGTGACGAGAACGAAGAAAATGAATCCCAGATTGATGGGATGATCAAAAGTAATTTTGAGAGACGAAACTTTGGTTTACTGAGAGTAAGAGGAGCATTTAAACTTCTAGTGCCTATGAAAAGCAATGCCATGGTTTTTCTTTTTGAAAATATTATTATTATAGCAACGGAAATTGAAGTGAGTACTGAAGTTTCTATATATCTAAGTATACCTTTCTATGGTATGACCAGGGACTTTTCTAATCACTTTGAAACGTTATAACCCTACAGTTACCATTTTTTTTAAATAAAATCTCAAAATTTTATGTTTTCGTGAAATAAACTATTTGGACTAAAAATCAATAATTTTAGTTTACTACACACAGCAAAATATAAAAAATTTACATTACATATAAATATCTATTCCATCTTATGCGTCATTTTTAGGCTAATTCCGAAAATTATCAATATTACCATAGTACACATATAAAGGATTTATATATAGAGGCTTTGGAGGATAATAAAATAATGATCAAAGATTTGTCTGCAGCTCAGACATTCAACGATTCAAAAGTACAATTTGTTTTGAAAACAAATGAAAAAATGTGGATTGAATGGAAATATACTTTGGCAAATGTTGTGTATGATCGACTGGACACGAAAAGTAAGTAAAGCTAAATATTCACTCAATCAGTTCACATATTTAAGTAAAGCTTTTCAAAAGGTAGATCTTTCGTTAAGAAGTAACATTTTACTTCTCATTCTATACAGAGTTTGTATAAAGTATGGAATAACAAAGCTGATATGCATTTCTGATTTAACCAGAAAAAGTACCTACATTTAATTTGATGGCATTTTAAGCAGTTTCATCTAAAAATATTGGACCGTTGAGGAGATACTTTCCATGCTTCATACTAATTCTGTATATTCATTTTGAAAGCTATTTTATGAGAAGATAATTTCGGGTCGTGTGATTATGATTGACAACTTTTTTTCAGATCTCTTACAAATATTTTTTGAAATATTATAATATGAAGAAATTGAAATTAAATTTGTCTATCAATGCTTTTTCTTGCAGATATCCAATTTACTTCTAAAAATACAGAAGAGTTAGATATAGCAGTTGCAGGTGAACCATTTGAAAGTTCACTGCCTCTCAGCAATACTCAATCAATTCAGAAGACCACATCGATAATATCACCAAAAGATAGCAGTCCTCCAATTTCTGCAAGAACCAGTTCCAAAAGTATTAACAACTTTGACATTACCAATGGAAAATCTGAATTTTCTCCAGCTGCTGAAAAGAAGCTTGGTAAAATATTTTTGTTTTTATATTTTAATATTTGTCACTTTTATCAGGCGGCATTTCATTGGCATTTTCTTCCGACTTTTCTTCTTATCAATTATTTGAAACCGATGGTTCACTGATGCAGTTTGTTCAAGGCTTCTTTGCCATCGTCAAATACATTTCTTTCATATTGAGATCAATTTTTATAGAATATTTCAATCTAAAATAACTGTGGTAGTACTTCCATACTATGGGGCTAGTGGACACACCTCTATGCAGGATGTGTGAACAGGAAGATGAGACTGTCAGACATGTCCCATGCGAGTGTCCGGAGCTATCATCAATAAGAGAGTGTGTGTTCGGTGAGTCCTGGCCTACACCTGCCGATATAAAGGAAATGGGTCCTAATTACCTGTCCACCTTCTTGAGGATGGACGATGAACTAGGAAGACAACTCCTCGGGGGGATGTACAATGGGTCACATGTGGCCTAAGTGCTGTGAGCCTACACCCACCCTACTCTACTGAAACAGAACTGTGGCAGTAGCTCTTTTATTTTATTTTAGAGAATCTGCTAGATTTACCACCGTTACCTGCTAGGAATACGAAATGTGCTCCTCCACTTCCCCCTAGAAATAAAATATTAACAAATGATACAACCTCTGAAAGATTGGTAAGTAATATTTTCATACCATTTACCATGAATCGACTTGTTGATCGTGGAGTTAACGTCTAGCAATAACTTTCCTGTATCTTAATATTACTTGATATTAGAAGTTTTTCGAGGTAGTTTTACACTGATATGAAAATACTCGGTATTGTCAAAATATTTATACTTTTGATTAACGAATTATGATGCTCTTTTGTAACTCCAATGGCATGAAACTCTCGCTACGAGGCGACAAAGATAAACAAAACCTAATTTGTTTAGTGCGCAAGACATTTGGCAAACTTGTTAGTTTCTTCTTATATGAAACGGATTCCACAAAACATATTCATTATGAAGTTACCGACATCAAAAGTATTGCTTACTTTATTAAGATTTTCATAAGAAAAAAGAAACAAATTGTTTGAACAAGATCAATATTTTTTTTATGTTACAGACTGAACATTCCTTGGAGTCGTCTAAACTCGAAAATAATTCAATCGTCTTTAAATCTATTAAAAACATACCCAATAAATACGACAAATATTATGGCTCATTTATAATGAAAGACATATTCATCGTCAAAGGGCCAATTAGCATGATTAGCACAGTTTTTCTCTTTGAAAACGTAATAGTGATTACCCAAGTAAGTTAAAAAGTTATTTCATCCAATTCCACTTTTTCGATTATTCAAGGAATAAGAAATATTTCTATCAGTAACTATCTTTTTTGTTAAAACGGAAAATCCTCCTTTTATGTTTATCTACTACCATTTGGCGTTTATTTAATTGGAGAAGGTTTTCAAATGATTCGCCATTTTGACTTTCGATTTCGTAAACTATAAAGACAGATTATGAACAGTCGCTTAGATCATGTGTTCATTAATAAATGAAATGAATTATTGAAAATCTTGATTTTCAGTTAAATGATAATTTAATGGAACCTCAAATTTATGATTTTTTCACCAGCATCCACATAAATGATCTTAGTATTAATAGTATTAATGAATACACATTCACTTTAACAAATTTTACCAAAGCTAAAGCAGATGATGATCCAGTGAAGAATACTTATTATTTAAAAGCAAAAACAACAGAAATAGCAACTATGTGGTGGGAAAGCTTGGAATCTAAATTATGGAATCAGTTAATCCAAATGAAAGGTAAAAATTATTACTGTGGCTTTACTCCTTCACCAATATGTTAAATTTTAATGATGTTCCTAATACAAGATGGTTGATATTTTATATCCACATACTTATATGGTCTTTTTCAGTTACATTAGAGCGGTAGAATTTTTTGTAATAAACGCAAAGCCGAAGGTTTGAGAAAAAGAAATGAGAGATGTTGCCTTTCTCCAAAATACTCATACAGTTAATACAAGAGCCTTTTTGGTGTGCGTCATCGGCCGATAATGTTCTTGTAGCACATAACGTTGAGGGAAATGGAAAAGAAGGAATCTGTGATTAATCCTAATTAAAATATCACAATAATGAACTGTTTAAAGGTATTACAAATGTCAATCCTGATCTTTGACTTGAAAAATTGGAGTGGTTGATGTTTAGATAACGTGCAATCGCAACCCATCAATCAGCCAAGTTATCGGCATTTTTAGTTCTGTAAAAGTGGATTTTCGAAAATTTCATGACTCCATTTGAAGGATAAAAAATGATTTTGTTCAAAAACGGATTTTTTCAGTGAATTTTTCGTCCCAAGAAGCCCTTCTTGACAAATTTTGAGCAATTTTTATGTAGAAAACTTTGGCAAAAATTTTGAAGCAAGGGGTAGGTATGGAAATAGTTAATGTGAAATGCATTGTGCTAATTTCCTTATTACTCGAGATAATAGACTCAAAAACAGACTGTCAGTCGATTTATCGACTCAAAAAACCCCTCCAGACAAATTTTGAGCAGTTTTCATATTAAAAACGATTTTTTTGTCGAAAATTTTGAAGCAAGGGGTAGGTATGGGAATAATCAATGGAAACTGCTTTGAGCTAGCTTCTTTCCTGGTTGAGATTATGGACTCAAGATACACTGTAATCTGTAAAATTATCCGCTGAATCGATTGCCGAAGACTAGAACATTCCATCTATCAGATTAGCCGTATTATGGGCATCTTTAGTTTCGAAAAGTGGATATTCGAAAATTTCATGCCTTCATTTGGAGGAGAAAAAATGATTTTATACAAAAACAGACTGTGTCAGTCGATTTATCGACTCAAAAAGCCCCTCCTGACAAATTTTAAGCAATTTTTATATCAAAAACGATTTTTTTGTCGAATATTTTGGGTAGGTAGGGAAATATTTAATGTAAAATGCAATGTGCTAACTTCCTTATTACTCTAGATAGTTCTATTTATTATATGGGCATTTTTACTTTTGAAAAGTGGATTTTCGAAAACTCCTCGACTGTTCCAGTCGATTTTTCGTCCCAAAAAGCCCCTCAAAATACGATGAAAGCGTTCCTTTCGTAGAGGTAATGTGTTTTACGTCTTTTCCGACAGTTCTGTACTTTGTTCTTCACGGTCAATATTATTTATGAAAAGTGAATATTTATCCAATTGTTATACTTATTTTTTTGAATAAGCAAGTAATTATTAATTTCATAGGCCATTCGAATTTGACTGAATACGATCCTGATGATTTTATTTATCAAAATATAAGGTTATGTTTATGTCAAAATAACAAATAAAATAAACGACATACCCAAAACCCGGATATACATCACAAACGATGACGCACACCAAAAAGGCTATTGAATGTACTTTATCACCTCTCAATACGGGCAGGCATATAGCCTCGAATCGTTGCCCGATTCATTCAATGTCATTTGTATCATAGCAGCGCTTGCAGAATATTAGATTTTCCATACTCAGTATTCAATTTGGTTCCCCAAAATACATTATTTTGAAATTTCCCTATTTAATATCAACATGGCATTTATTAGTGCATCTGTCAACTGGCCCAAAAGATTAAAAAATGTGGACCATCTTCATTTAACATTTTCTTAGTTTTGTGTATTAATTAGCATTCTCATGTTCGAGATATTTTCAGCGGAGGTCAAAGTTCCACCGTTAATTCCAATATTCGAACAGCCTGAGGTGAGTGATATTGTATTAGTATACAGGGTGTCCCACGACGAGTGAAAACTATATGTATATGGCAAAATACTTATAGTAAAATCATGAAAATTTCTACGTTTGGGTTTTCGGATACGATCTTTTCAACTAAAATATTTTCAAAGATGGCCGACTTCCGGTTCTACCGGACTATAACTTTGTTATTTTAAACGGAACACCCTGTATATTAATACATTTTTGAAATCTACGTAATATATTAGTATACTTTTGTCTAAAAACTTTTTTCCAAAAATTCACACTTTTTGAATTATTGATTTTTTTGTAGAAAATTTGACCGTTGAAGACCCTTATAAATTATTTTTTTACGAGGAGACCCTTGAAGATATGAAAATGGTTTCTGTTCGGTTGCCTTAAGCAAGGTCAAACGTGATCGAATCTATGTTGAAAAATTTTCCATTTTATACAGGGTGTGAATAAAAAGTGTTCAAAGTTTAACTTCATACATATGAAATTTCTTCATTTTTTTAAATACAACTACCCTGTTTTTTCTATTTTAATGCATTCAGGAGAAAAAAATAAGGCAAGTTCATGTATACTTTCCTATACCTAAACCTTACCGTTATCCAGATATTAAATGTTTTCTGTAAATTTTTAGAGATGCAGGTGTGGTCTAAATTTTGATACAAGCACTAAGAAATAAAAAAGTCTTTTTCCTCATCTGTCGCTAAAAAAAATCAAATCAAATTGTTTTTATTAATCCTATTCCAACTTTTAGTCGTTTCCGAGATATTTGAGGTTTTAAATTGTTATTATATTTTTTAACAAGTTTAAATTTTTCATGTATACTTTTAGTAGGCTTTGTAATAAATGACACTTAACTGACATTAGTTAACATCTAGAGAAGATTGTGAGCTAAGAGTTCGAAATTCCTTCAATTCCCTTTCTGAGATGATGATTAGCCGTGCGACGAATGAAGGTATACTGAGAAGGGTTGAAAAATGCATTGAAGTTCAAGGGAGCAATTTCGAACATTTACTTTAAAACATCAGACTATTTTTCTTTGGCTTTTAATTTTCCATAAAATTTTGTAGCATATCTTATTATTCTCACAAATGGTTTAACTCCATTAACTTTTGCTTAAAATGAACCGAATAGCTTCAAATTGTTAAGTATTCTTTTAACAATCTGCGATTTCGATCGCGGTCAATCTGGATATCTTACTGCAAATAAAGCACATGTTCTTGTAAAAACTTTGTCATATTTACCATGTATTAAAAGTAAGTTCACATAATAATTTTCATTTCCTAGTGCTTGTACCAAAATTTAGACCACACCTACATCTCTAAAAATTTTAGAAAACATTTAATATTTGGATAACGGTAAGGTTTAGGTATAGGAAAGTATACATGAACTTGCCTTATTTTTTTTCCCTGAATTCATTAAAATAGAAAAAACAGGATGGTTCTATTTAAAAAGTAGTAGTTAAGTATTTTGCCATATACAGATAGTTTTCACTCGTCGTGGAAGGTATTTTTTATTTTGAATATTTTTTTTCATAATCTCTGCTACTGAAGCTAGCACTCATATACATGTCATTCGTTTTTATCTTTATTTATTCTTAGTATTATCTTTTAGCTCTTTACGCAATTGTGGATTTATTTTTAATTCAACGGTTATTATAACATAGTCTAATATAAAGACGTTATAATACACTGTTATTTATGAAATGCGATATATGCGAATCGAACAAATAATACCTCATGCATACGTAACTATTTATCGTAGCGATAAATCGTCGGTGGCAGTTGCAATTTCTATCAGATAAATCGTTGTCGATTACATATGCAGTTTTATCGTTGCGTGTGGACTGTGGACGGCGATCGGTCAGGTTTCAGGGATTATTTGGCTAAGAGCTTGCGGTGATATTATTGTAGAAAACTTCATACATCTGTAGGAACGTCCTGTAGCTAGGAACCGCAGTGTAGCAGTTAATCTTTCATGAGGACTTACAGTGTCTTGTTTCTTCATTAGTGGAGAAACTAAATCCAGCAGATTTAAATATGCCTCTTCATTCATCCTTAAATATTTATGCCAATCTTGAAGAGCGAATTTCAACTCACATAACAAGTTGATATGAGAAAATTGCTTCCTTTCCATGAGCCAGTCATTACACCATAGACTCCGCTTCTTTTTTTCTTTAAACACATAACCAGGCCTAATATAGCAAGTGCGTCATAATCTTCCATTGTTAACATGTATCATGCGCGAGCTTCTGCGGAGAACTGCCCGATATCGGAGGCGTGTGGAGGCACTAGGAACGTTCGATTTATCTGCACAGTCTGAAATCGCTACGATAAATCGTTACGTATGTATGAGGCTTTACTACACACTTCACGTTTAAAATTTCCCGTGTTTTAAGCGTTTGGCGAGCACTACCCCGGTGTAGGTGTTATGAAAATGGCGTAATTTGTTTTTAAACATAATTATGTATTTTTTCATTAAACCAGACCGAATTTAAGAAAATTAAAATACATTTAACTAATTTCCTAACGACGTTTTCAAATCTGAACGTTATTTGTTAAAAAATTAAGCTCGCGTTTTTTACAGGAATTCCTATATCGCACTTTATAAATAACAGTGTATATACGAGTATTACTGATTGAAACTTTTCAAATAAAACTAAATTTTTACTCAGTATTCCAATATAATAGGAAATTGAAATATTTAGAGTACAACCAAAATGGCAAGTTCAGGAAGAACAAATAAAAATGAAGAGGAGGGTCTCTTATTAAAATCCATTAAATACAGCACAATTAACAAAAAAGAATATGGTGCTTTTAAAATGAAAGAAATATTCCAAGTTATTCAACCTATCAACTTCATATCGATGGTTTTCCTTTTTGAAAGTGTTGTAGTTATCACTGTTTTTGATAAAGTAAGTAATCATAATTTTTTTTACTGAGTGATATAAATATTAGCTTACAGTATCGTAATACATTAAAAATTATTTAGGACCTGTATGTGTACTACAACTAAACGTCACGCGTTACCTCTCTTGTATGTCATTAGTCAAATAAACAGTTATTTATGTACAGGGTTATTCATTATAAATGTCCCAGCCCTTACCATAGTTATTATTCGATGACTTGGAATAAAGTCATTATTATTATTATTTATTGTCTTTTAAAATCCCCCAAAAAAATTAGTCCATAGGGAAAAGATACGGACTGTTAGGAGACTGTAATATGGTTCAACTCCAGTTGAATTGAAATTATAAAATATGGGTCCAAAAATTTTGTTTCTGTCTTTGATAAAATTGAATTCTCAATATTTATAGTAACTTAACAAGAGGTTCAATAAAACTCAAAGTCCAAACCACAATAATTTAATTATATCCAACAAAAGGACAGCTACTAGTTTCGGTACATTAATTACCATCATCATGCTATAATAGAAATGGTATACTCATAGCCTGATGATGGTAATTCTGAATTCTGAGCTGAAAAAAATTTCTATGCACCACGTCAGTAAAGTGTCTTTATCGGACTCGCCTGTTATTCTACTTGCTTCGCTCGTCTCATAATTTTAGACTCGTCCAATAAAAAATCACTTTACTGCCTTGGTACAAACAATTATTTATTTTCATTGATTTTTTTTTTGAATTTTTCAGTCAGATTCTGGATACTTCTACTTTTATGGAGGAATAAAAATAAAAAAACTAAGGCTAGAATCTACAAAAGATTTGATCATAAGTTTAATTGAATCTCCAAGCAAATCAAAAAAGAAACAGCAAACAACTACAGAAAAATATACTTTAAAAGCACAAACCTTTGAAGTATGGGAATTGTGGATCAAAACTATCGAAAATATGTTACTAGAACTTAAGTTGAACTAAGATCCAACCACCACCATACGCTGATGTACCTGAATGTCATGAATCGTGGAGTTGATGGAGTGGCAAAGATTGATTTACTTGTTATGACTTTATTTATTTTGTGAAATTTTGTCAAGTTTACAGGGTTTTTCATTTTCGTGTTACCTTTTATATCGTGGAATTATACCGAATTTTTCAATAATGGAGTTTTTAAATAATAATAAATACGACCCTGTCAAGGCTACTACTTTTATGGCTTTTTATCCAATTTCAGATCAGGTCAGTTTCTTAAATCATGAAATCAACTGTACACCAGCATAACATGAAAAATTTTTATTAAAATGTTTTCATTATGAAAAAAAAACTAGTGTACTTAGAATGGCATAGGACTGATATCTCATCTCGATTATCTATCATCTTTCTCTTATCTGTATTCATAAAATGGCAACATCTGTTTTTATTGTGGAGAATTAATGCCAGAGATAAAGTAAAGGTCTTGATTAGATAAGTTGAACAGACAAAACTTTAGTAAAATTTATAGTGTTATACATAAATGTTGTTACTTAAAAAGTATGGAGTTAGATAATAATCAAAAAAAGCATAAAGAAGGTGTAAATATTTTTAAAAACTTTTTTGAAATAAAAAGACCAGTTAAACAACAAAGTAGTACTTTACCCAGAACGACTAGCAGCATGGAAAAAGACAGTGATGTAACGGACAAAGATAGATTATTCGTAAGACATAAAAGTTACAGAAGAACTAATAAGAAAAGTAAGTACAAGAAAGAACCGAGTAAAGTATTACCGGAAAAACACTCTGTCGAATCAAAAAATTCTGTTAAATTATTGTGTCAAAAGTTTGAAGAAGTACAACCTGTCACAACAGGAAGTGGGGATTCGGCCATTGAAAAAATAACAGTTACTGATAAGATATTAACCAATACGGAGATCATGTTGAATTCCCTTAGAGAAGCTAACAAACACGTTGAAGTCAAAAGGAGAACAAATGACAACAAACAAAAACAGGACAGAAAATCTAAAATAAAAAGTTTTGTCGACGCAGAAAATGAAGGAGAAACTGAAGAATTTAGACAAAGTTTCATCCACGAAATGGATATCGAATTAGCCAATATGAAAGAAGACGGCTTCGTAGATGATACTACAGCAATAGATGATACCAAAGACTTTGATGACTACTTACAGCGCAGACTTTTAGATTGTAGTGAAGATATAAAATTAAACTTGGATCAAAGGTACAGTCATGACAGTGATACTCAGACAATTATCCACGAAGATCCACCTAAATCGGATCTTGAAATTGATTTGGAATGCGATAAAGCAGCAGGCGATGATGCAGGAAAAGAATTAGTACGATTTATCAGTCAATACGAAGAATTCACTGAAAGTTTAGGTGACGAACTAGAAAATGGTCTAACTATTGTGGAAGCTTATAATGATTATGGTAGAGAGTTAATAGAAGTACAGGTAAGTTTTTTTTGTTGATTTTCAACAGTTGTCTTGAAAAAACTATAACAAATTTTAATTTGGGTATCTTGGACTATTAGTCCTGTCTTTTTTGATGAAAAATATTTCATTTTAAACATTTGTAGGTAATGATAGACAGAAGAGTTGTGAACTTGGATAAACAAAGCTTACAAGAAGTTATAAACGATTCGGATAGAGCGGATATGGTATTCTATAAGGGAGAAGATCAAACTTTCAATTTGATTCAAAACTTTGCAGCCCAATATATGGAAAACAGCATACAACAAAAAAATTTGCTGCCATCAACTAGTATAGAAAACGATACTTATGAATATATAGAAATACCTAATAAGTCTAACCCCGAGCTACCGTTTTTAATGTTCGCTCCTTTATCGAATAGGTCAACTGTATATTCGACGACATCACAAGATAGTTCAGTGTTCGATGAAGATGATGAAGGTATTTCCTTAGGAAGACATAAAGATAATCAAGAAGAACTTTACAGTAACGTAAGGAGGGAGACGTTTTGCGATAATAAAGGTATTGTGAGGATTGAAAGAGTTGGACTTCATGATAATTCAAGCTTTATTAATGGAAGTCAGTCAGCACCTGTTAGCAGAAGTAACTCATCTGCCTCTTGTAAAAAGTAAGTTAGCTATTCCATAACTTATTAATATTGAAAATCAATGATACAGTGTGTGTATAACCAAATGTTGTTTATAAAATAACGTTTATGGTGTCGTGAATTCTGTACAAAACAGAATTTTTAAGTGAGAAACATGTTTTCTCCGTGAGAGAACTACAGATTGTGAAAATCCTTTCGGAACCCTCGTCGTAAATAAGTGTAAAAAAAGCTTGAAAGAGAGAGAAAGAATAATTGTGCGCGGTCATAAAGGCGTGTACTTAATTCCAGAAACCAGTGGCCGAATGTTGATTGCCACCCTATTTTAACCACTGTTGGCAGAAGCGCACATTAATTTGTACAAATGATATTTTTGTCTCGTTTTCGTTGACTTTTTTCCGAAGTCATGCATAATAGGTAAAACTAAACACTTTCACCCAAGAACAGTATACTTTACAGAGAGAATGATGAAAAAGTCAACAATAACGAGTCAAAAATATCATTTGTACAAATTAATATGCGCTTCTGGCAACAGGGGTTAAAATAGAGGGCATCTGGAATCAAGTACACGCCTTGATGACCGCGCACAATTATTCTTTATCTCTCTTTTAAGCTTCTTTCTTATATTTTCCTTTTCGCACTTGTGTACGACGAGGGTTCCAAAAGGATTTTCGCAATCTGTATATAGAATTCCTGCTTAGTTAGCTAACAATAAATGTATGCGTTGCTTCACGGAAAAAATAATAAAATTTTATCTACATCACTCTGTACCTATAGTACTAGGGTAACTTAAATTAGTAATAATTAGAAGACATTATTTGAGAAGATACATAAAATATAAAATACTACCTTTTTTTAGGTTAGACTGCATAATTGAGGAAATATTATCAACGGAGAAGAAATATGTTGACGATCTCGCTAAAGTAGTCAAGGTAATATTTTTTTTTCAATTTAATACCATTTTTGAAATAGTAACTTCAGCTGTTAGTATAATCCAGATAAAAAAATTATCTATTTCTTAAGACATTATTGAAAATAATTTTAACATCACCATATACATGGTGATAACCATGTATCTATATACTTCATACTTAACAAGAGAACATCGTGAAAGTTTAAGAAATTTAGCAACAAATTCAATGTTTATAAGTTCATTGCAAAAAGTAACGTCAAATAATAACTATATTATTAGTTATGCATAAAATAGTAGAAATAAACAGGAAAATATTTAAAAAACACTTACATTGGGAACATCCACGGAGTAACCTCCATTCCAATACCATTTGGACTGCGCTATTTTTTCCATTAACCATCACTGAAAAACCGAAATCGACCATTTCCATTTACCGACCGGCGATTGCCACCACATTTATCTCTTAGTCAAAGGCATACGTCACATAGTTTCCCTATATTTGTACCTTACTGTCTTTGAAAATATAAAAATATGTTTGAAGTAATTACGTTAAAAAAAAGATTTTGAAAAACTACTATGTCCACAAGGAAATTTCTGTGATCACATATTCTACTATAAATACATACATACAACGATTTGAAAATTTGTGTAACCACAAAAAAATTTTTCAGCTGATGAAAAATTGAATTTATGATAAAAAGTAAATTGTAAAAAATTGGAAACACCCGAAATAATAAATTGTTGTCACATCTTCTGAGTCTGGAAGATCTCGTTGTCCCAAGTGCGTTCTGAGAGTCTTAGTATTTTAAAAATAATAATTATTAACGAAATTCTTAATAAACATGAATAAATGTTATGAATTTGGAAAAAACTCGAGCTTCTGAAAATATTTTTGATTTGGACAAATTTGAACAGAAAACATTTTTAGCAATTTTTTTTTATTGATAATAATAGACTAAATAAATGTTTTAAATTGGGGAGAGAAATTGTGCTGTCTCAAAATATAATATGAATTATTTATGAACGCGACTTTTCTTTTTATAATTGATAAAATCTTTTTTATATTTTTTACTATTACTGTTTTAATAATCTTCTGTTTCTCGCAATAAGTTGATAATATGTCAGAGAAAATGAATGTCTTAGAGAACTTTCTCAAAATATCTTTGTATCTAAATTCAGCTATACAAAAAATTCAATTCTTGACCAATTTTCATTTCCAATTATAAAATTGATAAAATTAATTATTGGTATTCAATAAGGTTTCAAATTAAAGAGAAAAATTATATTTTTCCATTCAGTAAATAATATTTTTTTTGTATTTTTTCATTATTATTGTTTTGATAACTTTTTAATTGAAATAGAAAATATTAAATTTTTATTATAACCTAAACTATTGACCGATTTGCTCTCAGGTTACAGCGCCGAAAAAATTCACCTGAAAAAGAAGAAACACAAACAAAACCCACATAAAAATATCCTCTTGCTGGGGTGTTTCCAATATTATAAAATTATTGAAAATTAAACAACCTATACGAAGAAATTGTAAATAGCAGAAACATTTCAGTCACACTTTTTGAATAACAAAAATAAAAAATAAATTCAAAAGTTTTTCAAAAATATTTAAAATTTAAATTAATTGCTATGAATGCTCAATGTTAAAAAGGGGAAAATATTCTAAAATTTAAATTATCAATATTTTCAAAATTATTTCTATTTTTGTTATTCGTCACAACATTCTCCTACCTTTTAGGCATATCGCATTTCTTGAGCTGAAACGAGATCGGTAAAATCTGTAAAAAAAAGAAAACTATATTAATTCCAATTTGTTTGATTATAAACAGTAGACCAAAATATCTAAGACATCTCTTAAAGTATGAACATTTAAATAATTAATAAAAAAGGATTCTTAAAGCGGAGGAAATTCCCAATAAAAACGCCTGAACTCCCAAAACTCTAAATTTAACCTGTTTGCTTTTGATGTGGCGCGCGCATACCATAATGACGAGTTGTGACCAGTTTGCAGCATTGTATTGAAATATTGAATAATAGAGGTTTGGTCAGGAATTTTTCATTGGAACTATTTTTTTCAAATTTCTTAAATGACAATACTAACTACGTGAAATTTTTTATAATTATTAAATATAACATAATATGTATTACCGAACCGATATAAAATATATATAACTCTACTCCTGACGATGTAAATTCAGTTTATGAAACCTGTCGAGTAATGTAACGTTATATTTCTGTTTTTCAATGTTTTATTTTTCGATTTCAATCAAAAGAAAGTATTATTTATAACAACCACATTCTATTTCGGTTTTTAAATAATCCCCTTTGAATCTATACACTAATTTTTTCATAAAACAAATTTTGAAATGAAATTATACAACAAATTCAAAGTCATACAACATACCTAATAAGTATCAAACTTTAAAAAATCAAAAATTACCTGAATTATAACAAAATATAATATCCGATGTTCACTACTTCAATTAATAACTCACAATATCCTACAAATTTATATGTTCTTTGTTATAAATTCGTAAAGCAGTTTTTTCTAAGCTAACAAAAAACATTAGTTCGGTGCTTACCGCATTTTATTGGTCATACGAGGTAGGTATTTAATGGGTATTTAGTCGATCGGTGAATAATTTTATTTTAATACAGAGTTGGCTACATTATATTTCAATTTAGGGTTTAAATATACAGAGTGTGTTGTAAATATGAAACGATTTTAATGAATTTTAATTTGTGAAAATTTTATTACGTGGTGCTGCTACTCAGATTCATATCTAAACTATAATTTTTAGCTGTTGAAAATTTTGTAAATCTTTTCGTTAACATTTTTCAACAAAATACAGTAATAATTCCTCTGAATATTTCAAGTGGGATAGAGAGAATTGTATGAAACTTAAATGGACAGATAAAAAAAAATTAAAATTGAATGAAAAAGAGTTTAGGGAACAATAGATACAGTATGATGCAAATAAAAGGAATAGATTCGTTATGTTATAAACTCGGGAGGAGTTAAATCAGGGAACGTTGGTGGCTCAATTACACCTTTCCTACCAATCAACCGACTTAAGAAGACATTGTTCAAGTAATTTCTCACCAGTGCGGAGGCGCACTATCCTGGTGCAGACTCAATTCACTTATGTTTGGGAACAAGTCATCTTCAGTCCAGGATTATATTCTCAGAGCTCCCAGGTGGAGAATATCTACTGTACTGATGAAGTATAAATATGCCGAAATCGGTCTACAAGTGATGCTCTGTCTTTTAATTAATTAAATCATGTAGTGAGTGTCTAGCTGGAGAAGTAACTTCCCCTTTTTCTATCTTAAAGGTGAAATTTACGAAAAAAAAGTTCAACTTGTAAGGGAGCTAATGTCTCCCATTCATTTTATGGACTTCAATCATTGTTAGCCCGCATTTGGTTTGTTATTTAAGCTGACGATCGCAGTTTTTTTTATCATAATGACAATGCGAATGCCTTACAAAATATATTATTTCTTAAGTTTGTAGTACTCTCCAGAAATATAAATACTCTATATTTTTTTTAAACGGTATTAGAAGTAATTTCAAATGACTAATATATCTAACCTGATTAGATAAACGATTTTTTCATTATACTGAAAGTGGGTGAAAATAATAATGATTATAAAATAATTAAGGAGATAGGAACAATTAAATACAGATTGGTGTGATGAATCACAAGCTTATCAACAATAGGCGCTCTCACAATTCAAAACAACAAAATCTTCAAAATAATTTTTCACGGCGTCACATTATACCGATTGGGCACCCTGTATTTAACTTCAAATGTTAATTTCGCTTTGCATTGATTGATATGATGTTATAATATGGTATATACAGTGTATTTAAAAAGTTCTGGCCACTTGTACCTGAAAATGAGTTAAACTTAAAGCTACACAATTTTTTTTATATTTTTTTATGGCTTTGTCTCACGTCATTCAGCCAGTTGCATCAGGAAAAAAATAACAGCATATACAAAAAGAAAAAAATTAATTTCACTTACACCTACACAATAGAAGAAAGGACAGGGACATACAAGGCTTCTTGTCTAGGGGCCCGACAATCTAAAACTAATCTTTTGCAGTCATACGTGTATGATGGTCTTCTAGTATTATATTCAGTAGATCTGATTCCATATATTATTTCACTATACTTTAATAGTTATTTACGTAATTAGTGGGATATGGACATTATTAACGCACGCATGTGAAGTTTGCAAGACGAGGCCGTAGGCCGAGTCTTGTAATCACATAAGTACGTTAATAATTCCTATCACACGTGTTACGTACAAAATTTTATCTACAACTGTTTATTAGTATTATCAACAGTACCTATATTATAAAATTAAAAAAAAATTCCAATCCAACGTATTTTTAATAATATTGACTGCAAACATAAGGTACTGTGTATCATATTTTATGACCATATCATCAAAAACAAACAAGGATGTGGAAATAAAATAAATTAGTTATGTCATCGAATTTTCAAATTTGAATGAACAAAAATCTATAAAAATGAGTTCAAGCGAAGACAATCTCCTTTCGGAAATTGAAAATGCAGCTTCCAGTGTTATTTTAAAATAGTGTCAAATCGTACTCGTTACATGACAGTTGTAGATAAATTAAATTATGTATTTCCTCAGTAGTTTTTGTGATATTTCAGTTTGATTTCCAATAAAAATATCAATAAAGTTTTAACATTAAAAAAATTGCAAATTTTTGGATTGTTGAACTTAAATCGTATAAAACTCTGTATCAGACACCCCGTTGTATTGGAAATATCATATTTTTATGAAAGTGTCAATAATGACATTCTATTTAAATAACGACAGATATACAGGGGGAGGCAAATGAGCCATTCCAAGAACTAAAGGTGTCTAGTGTATGGAACTATTTAGAGCGCTTCCAGACGAGAAACTTTGAGGCAGGCTACTAGTGTCTGAAAAGAATCGCGCGGTTAAAAATACATTAATATAAATAGACGCATTCACACGAGACATAGGTAAGAAATCTATTTATATTAATGTATTTTAAGCCGCGTCACTCTTTTCAGACTCTAATAGCCAGCCACAAAGTGTATCGTCTGAAAGAGCTCATGAATGAAAATACAACCTGTTATACCGAGCAGCTTAGAGCGCTTTCAGACATACACTATGTGGCCGGAATTCACTCGAGAGAGATAAGGAATACGTAGTGTTTAATGTATTTTCAACTGCACAATTCTTTCCAGACACTAGTAGCGATTCTTTTCAGACACTAGTAGCCGGCCACAAAGTGTCTCGTCTGAAAGCGCTCTTATACATTTTGACCGAGTGAATTTATTGCTTTGTTACTACTAATACTACTAATAAGTACACAAATTAATTTGAAAATTATATTTCAGTTATATAAACCATTTATTGAACGTCATGTCCCACCAAATCTAAAAGATTATCAAGGCTATCTTTTTGCCAACTTGGAAAAAATCTATCGAAGACAACGAAAATTCTTACAGGCTCTCGAAAAATGCGATTCGGATGTGGATCAAGTTATTCAATGTTTCATAGATCACGTAAGTATTATTTTCACAATATCTCAGGATTATAAATTATTTCAACCATCTCACTCGCTCCGTTCGGCAGTTAAACACACGCACGCCATGAAAAGTATCACTTTTTCTCCATTTGAAATAATATACTATTCCCTAAACAAATTCGCTGGTGAAGTATGAAAAAGTGGTCCGAAGGTTTGTATTGGAAGATGTAATTATTGATGTTTGAGAACGCGCCAAAAGTTTGAATAAATCTCGGAATAAATTAATCTAGAATATTCATGTAAAAGGTACGTCGGATGGGCTCATGGCCTCACATGTGCCCTCGAAATAGGAGAAAAGGAAATGCTGCAAACATTATTTCTATACACAGTATTGAAAAAAAAAATTCTGTTAGTACAACTGGTTGTATCTCCTTATACTATCTATATTTACCTTCACATTTACTGTCTGCAAAGATGGCAATACAGCAAATACTATATTTCTGTACAAGTTCTTGTCAACTGAAATTTTTTAGTTCAGTTACTTTGTTAGATTCTGTCGGGACAGCTTACAGGACATTGTCGACTAATCTACCACCTAAAGAAGATGAGTCTGGTTTGCCAATTACAACCAAGGTCTTCGTCAGAAGCACAAGCTTGTGGGGTGAATTGTAATCCCTAGGGGTGAGCCACAATAGACTTAACGAAGGTTGCAGTGAAGTGGAGAGAAGGCCCCACTCACATAGAACCTAACCTAACCTAGATTTTTGTTTCAGGACTTCTTGTTCGAAATGTACCCTCATTATTTTAGGAATAAAGCTCGTGCTGACAATTTACTAAAGGAATTCAGTTCAATAATAAAGGTAAGTTTGTTATATCAACAGCTCAATGTTCTAGGACACGCGAATTTGCAATGTATGTTAAACAAATATTCTATAGTATCAAATGTTCAAATTGCACGTCGTTGATTTCATTACATCTAGTGAAACATTTGGATAAAGAAATATATCCAATAATGAGAGTTTTTGGACTTCAAATCACTTCTTTGTTCAGAAGTAGAAATATCTGCGAACGTACATTATCTCTCTCAAATGAAATATATAAAATCAGTGTTTAGAAACAGCTTGAAAGACTCCACTCTTGAAAATATAATCAGAGTTGTTACAACAAATATTGATATGGACATAAAAAAAATCTTGTCCAAAAACTACGTTTACAATGCTCCCATCCTAGGCTTAATTAGATGCTGATTTTTTTATATTTTTTTGTGTTATGTATTATTTTTAATGACAACATTGTTTTCACTTTTCATTCACCTTTCCTTTCCGACTCGCGAAATATGTGCTATAGAAAAAATCGCGTTGGATATTGCTGATTTACACTATAGGTATTATACATTTTTAAAATCATCTGTTGTGGAATTGAAAAATAAAAATATTCTGTTCTATTTCAAAAATAACAACGATGTCATGTACGCAAAATGGAAGATGTCATTCGCATATCCAATGATAGAGTACGATACGCAATGAGTTCAGTTTAAGGTCAGTATTGCCATTAAAAAGTGTTTTTTTCTGACAAGAATGACAGTTAAGGTCTACGGTTCAAAACATAAGATTTCACATGTTTTTTATCATTGCGAACATCTATTTTGCTTTTTTAAAATAATGAGTACACCCCCGAAGCGTTAATCTTGAAATTTAAAATGACTTTTTAGCTGAATACTCAACATATCGGTCACTAGTTATGTCAAATGTCAGTGATATTTATTTTTGTTGATATTCGTTTAATTGTGTATGTCCATTTTTGATTAGATTTTTGTAGCATTTCTAATTAGCTGTATCTCTATTCTTGTAATTACTTTTTTCACCAACATTTGACAGAGCTAGTGACTGAGTAAGAGAAATGAAATGATGACATGACAAGAGTTCCTAGAACTATTGACCACTGATATATTGATTATTCAGCTAAAAAGTCATTTAAAATTTCAAGATATGCGCTTCGGAGGTGTATTCATTATTTTAATAAAGCAATATAGATGTTCACAATGATAAAAAACATGCAAAATCTTAACTGTCATTCTTGTCAGAGACGAACCATTATTTGTTGGCCATAGACTGAACTCCTCTATTGAAAATAAAAATTGATCTTTGCAAGCGTTTTGTAATAATTGCTTTAGAGTCGACAGAAAAATATTGAATTTATTCCAGCCTAAACGTCCTCCCATAATAATTCATTTTTTTAATTTTTCAGGAAATGCAAGAAACATTCGAAGAACGACTGGACTTCTCGGCTTATTTGTTGACCCCAGTTCAAAGACTCGGAAGATATATTCTATTTTTAGAAAATATAGAAAAACAATTAATAAAATTAAACCTACCTGTAACACATGCTCAAACAGCCTTAGCTATAGTAAGAGAAGAAATGTCAAAAGGAAATGATTCGGTAGCTATCGAATCAATCGAACATAGTCCTATCAGTAAAATGGATTATGGATCATTCAAAATGAGGGAGAAATTCAATATTAGCAAACCCAGGAAAGTAGACGCCATGGTTTTCTTATTTTCCAATGTGGTTGTTCTTGCAACTTATGACCCGGTAAGTAGTAACTAAGTGTCTAGATTTCTAGCATAACATAAAAACACACAACAGTTCGAGTTGGAGCTGGAGAGACTACTAAAAGCATCTACAGGGTGGTCCTTAGGTAATTTTACATAGAAGTAAAGTACAATTTCCACTTTAAAATATCGCGATTTAAATCAACTAACCTTGATGAAATTTTGGTATTAAGAGAAATACAGGGTGTTAAAAATGAAATTTTAATTTTCGTTTTTCACAATAACTTTAAAGCTTTCTTACGTATATGCACAAAAATTTGATGTTGGGGGTTTTTGGATTTAAGAATTTATAATTTTGTACCAATTACTACGTATTTTGTAGAGGGCGCCACATAGGCCACGTATGCGGCATAAATGTATGCAAAACTATTTTGTCTTTTACATCAGCGCTACTTTTGTGAAAAATAATTGAAGCCACATCATTACAACACAAAAAAGGTATAAGCTAGTATTCCCAAATCTTAACGGTTCCTTAAGATTATCACATTTCAGTGATTAACTACATGTAGAATTACTTAAGGACTACCCTGTATATAAGGAGGCTTAAGAATATCTGACAACTGACATCAATTAGCAATAATGCACTAGAAATTTTTGCCCGAAGGTGCAGCGTCCCATATATAGAGTGCAATTGTGGTAAAAAACTTTAACCGAATAACCACCTTATCTCCCTGATATGGCTCCAACAGAATTATTATTTTTTGACAATTGAAATGATCACTTCAAACAGTGTCATTTTTTTAGATTAAACTAGAAACGTTTTACTATTATGATAGTATAAAAATGGATGATCTACGAATAGCCACTTTCAATGATCTTACAATTCACCTAACGGACTTCACGAAAAGTAAAAAGAAACAAAATTCGTCGAAATACACGTATGTTCTAGAAACAAAAACAGAAAAAACTTGGAGATCCTGGACAGAGGCAATCGAAAAAATGTTATGGGACCAACTACTCAAAGTAAAAGGTAATGTAAATATCAATTCTTTTGATTTTGTCTTGATTGATTTTCGAACCAAACTATTATTGAGCCTTAGTAAAAATGATGTTATAAAGAAGTATTTTACAGAAAATTCGATGACACTTAATGCTCCTAGGAGACACAGAAATGGAGAAAAGAATAGAACAAAATCAGTTGGTAAGTAAGCAGAATTATAAAGGAAAACATTTTCAATGCTTACTTAAACTTGTATCTAAAATAAAGTATATCACTTCATTGCATTTTCGTATTTCTTTAATAGAATTCTCACCTGTAGGTATGTATAAGGGTTCTGGAATGGAAGCAGATAACATACGACATGGGTAATGGGTAAATTTGCGTGCCTGATAAGCTAACAGTACCCTGATAAGATACGTTCTACGTTAGGTGGTTACAAAGATTCAGTTTAAATGCCTGGGCTATTGAGCACAACTCAATCGAATGAATTGAGCTTGACCTGAACTGTAATTATAGAGCTACATGGTCATTTATCGTCCAAATTTTGTCATATCATTCAATTTTGTTCTTTTTACGGTTGTTTTATGTCGATATAAAGTTTAGTCGAAGATGAGCGCTCTCTCCGCGTGTGGACCTTTGATATTTTCTGTACTCGGATCGTCTAAATGATAATAGATAATTGAAATTTTACTGTGATAAAGAGACATCAAGTGAAATATATTGCAACTCAACGAAAAAAGATGGTTCGACAGTAACATTTGCAAAAAAAAATTAAATATAAACTTAAGCATTATATTTTAATTTAACAACTTATTCATACAGGGTTTCAATTTTAAAACTACTGTACCTCTTAAACTGAAGGATAATAAAAAAATTTCTTGGGTAGAGGGGAAACTAAAATAACATGAAAGACGAGATATCAACCCCCTATAAACCAACCACCCTACCTTCAAAAATTTAAATGGCAGCACTCTATTTGTGATACGTTGTTGTAAAGCCAGTAGACTTATGCTTTCCAACGGTCTAAGTATTATTATAGAGGGTGTAGCAATAACACCACGAGCCGTATGGCGACAGCTTTTATCTTAATCTCCCTCTACTTTTTTTGACTGCATATTATTAGCTCAAACTTCCCCAAAAACTTCTTCCATTCTTTTACATAGTCAGAAATACGTCATTGAATTTGTTTAAAAAAAGATTAATTATTTGTTAATTGATCGTCGAAAATCGTTTTTTTTTGCATTTTGGGTTTAAAATTCAATTTAGACCAAGCTCCTCCAATTTTATGAAAAAATAAATGTCATATTCGACTAGAGAGGGTTTGTCGGTAATATGTAAAAGAAAGGGGGATTATATCTCATCGAAAATATTATTCCACACACATTTTCACTTTTTAAGCAATAAACTCAAATATTAATGATGATTATTTGTAGGTGGATCCGTGTTTTATTGCGAATAAACCAAACTATTTTGGCAAAGCAATGCCAGTTTATCTAGATGAGTCAATGGATACAAATTCAAGGATGAAAAAAATACCAGAACTTAATCTTTTGACTATTATTTATTTTATTTTTTGTGATAAAAAAATAATTTATAACTATTTATTTTAAAAATATACTGTTGTGTTGTGAAATTTATCGTTTTTGTGGAAAAACATTATACAGCGTGTCACCCTATATTAGGTGAAAAATTTTCTTTACCTTAGTTCTATAGATACATTGCCATGAATTACATAATTACGTTTGAAAATTCCTCTACAAGCAACATATCCACATACAGGTAATAAAGGCTTTATAAAAAGCACATATCCATCACCTTATTTTTGTTTTATATCAAAAAATAGTAATTCAAAGTTTACAATTTTGGATACTTACGAAAAACACATCGACGAAAGGCATTCTTTGTGCAGCAACTCTACCATAATGTTCACCAAATTGTTCGTAAAACAATCACTTTCACTATTAAAGTCACCAAAAACAAAAGATAAAATTATTCATAGTAAATAAAGTCTTTTTTTTTCGAAAAATGCACTCCCGATACACGAAACCAGCGATTGTTAAATTCGTATTAGCAATAATGTATTAGTCTTTCGTTTGTTACTCATAGTCTAACTTTTTTTGTTTAAGAAAAAAAACAAGTTAACTGACAAATCAAGTTGGTTTCATAATATCCCAACATAGAACATAAAAAACTTGAATAATATTTTAACTTTTATATGTATTTAAATGATGAAAATTAAGAAATTGTACAATAGGTGTGCATATAAAAATTAAATTATATTAAACAAAATATTAAGCCATCTATAAAATGTTATTTGCAGTAAAATTGAATTTTCTTTTATTGCCATTCTACTCTTACCGTAGGTAACTCGAAGGGTTTGGTGTTCTTGTATGTGTGTATAGATAGAGAGATAGATAGATAGATAGATGATTAAAAAAATAATTCATATAATAAGAAAAAGAAAGAGAGGTACGAGGTTTGGTGATTAGGCAGGCCTAGTCCTGAGTCCAGCAGAGATGATAAATTGATAGATAGTTAGATATGTACACCTATTGTTCCCCCTCACTAGTAGTTAGTTTCTGAGGTAAGTATCAGAGGCTAATATTTCCTTAGCTCTATTTCCCGAAGGAATAAAGGATATCCGCAGGCCTTAAGTTTGGGTAAGTGACTCTATTGTATCCAGTATAGGAGTTTTGCACTAGTTTTCCGTTTTGTTATAAAATCCGCAAGCCTGTGGATAGAGCTTTCTTTTTCCATTCTTCTTAATCTTTTTATAATGCCCCTTCAAGCGACAGTTGAGTGAGTTGTCTTCACCTTGTTGCAGACCATTTTTGCTTTGTATATACAAGGAGTTCACTGTCAGACCTAAATATTTGACTCCCTAATCTCCAATAAATCTAGATCCCGTCAAATTTAATAGTTATGAGGTTGAGTTTTTTTTGTGTTATTGATGAAATGTTTAATCAAATTTCAAGTTACCATACAAGAAATAAGAAATAAATTAATTAGGCATATTGATTATCCAGTTCAGCAAAGCTGGGCACCGTTAATCAAATATTTAACTTCGTTAATCGTTAATCCGCTACAAAAAAAGTTAGCTTCGTTAAACGTTAAAGCGTTACATTTCGGAAGAATTAACGCAAGTTAACGTTAATCGTTAATCCGTTAATATGTGTAAAATTACATTTTTATATCGTTGCGCTAGTGAACTTAAAAAACTTATTGGTTCAGGTTCTGGAAGTTAACAGGTTATGAATAAAACAAAATACATGTATAATTCAAATGTGTAATTTAATCGTCGGACATAAGGTGCATATTTCCCTTTATGAACATTAACATGTTGAAGTTCTCGTCTGAAAGCGAGGCTCGTTTTGGTGTCAAAATGTCTTTACCCGTGGAAAACACTTGTCATTCATTTCATACTTGTCTGAACCTGTTTTTCGCGCCGCGCCGTGGTGCCGTGCGGTAAATAGTAGGCATTGGATTAACGATTAACGGACTTCTGCATATTAACGGAAGTTAACGTGTCCGTTAACATTTTTAAAAGTTAACTTAAAAGTTAATCCGTTAATCAAAATGTTAACTTCGTTAATTAACGATTAACGGATTAACGAGTTAATGCCCAGCTATGCAGTTCAGAGTATTGGAACAGATTTATTAGATTATTGTAAGACATAAGTTTGTGGAGGAAACATCTGAAGAATCAATGAAAATAACAGTTATAGATTCCATAACATACACATACAGGTAGGAAAGCTAATGAAGACATGATAAAAATATAGAAAGTTACTAAAATTGGAATTAAGAAATATACGATGAATAAATATTATTAGAAATGTTGGCCCAAGCAATGATCTCATTGAATCTTATAAAATACGATTATTACCCTCGACTTGAACTCTCAGGATTGAATTAGATTATAAAAGGAGCGATACAATACAACTTGTAAGAAATTGGGGCAGTTTCTTTCAAATATTGCAAATGCTGAAAATCTTGCATGCTGCTTGACATTATGCAATTCTCTTATCATTGCAACATTGCTGCCAATCTAACCAAGAGAAGATAAAGATATTAATCTTGAATAATAATTTAAGCGAAAGTGAGAAAAGCTCAGAGGAAAAAACTAAGTGATTGGAAACAGTTAGTGCGTTGGTAACAAAAGAAATTAGATTTCTCATTTCTCCATTACAAGCAATAAAGATAGAATTGGTCAGCTGGGTCTCAGCTGCGCATGCTTTCGATCAAGATATCTTGCGTATTGCCATTGCATTGCAAGTTGTATTGCACCAGGCGAAGTGGCAAAGAGCGCATAAACGAATATATTATTCTAAGCTAGACTAGAAATATTACTTTGTCTTTTTTTCACAAAACGCAATGCATTCATCCATTTTTCATACAAATAAAAAACATGTATGTCTTCTTTCAGTTCCTGTTTTCGGAAATTGATTAGTTAATACATAATATTAGTTTTTACTTAGCAGATAACAGTATGTGACAAAAATAATGCACGTGATTAATGATTCTAAATATATCCTTCCAAACAGTTTTAACTTCAACGAACGCTTAACCAAACCGTAACGTTCCTTTTTTACGAGTGTCAAGGTACATAAAAAGAATCAACCATTAGTAACGTAATATATTATTGTTCGCGGTTTATTTTATTCAGTAGATATATAAAAGTGTGGTGAATCGTGTCGAAAGTAGGACTGAGGTAAACAAAATAGGTAACCAGAAAGTGAAATTAGTGTGGCACCATTTTAATAACGTCAATGCTGCTGAGTTTCCAATAATTATAAACTAGATATTTCATCAATATCACAAATATCAAAGTACATTGTAGAATTCTGCAGTCTAATAAGGTCTTTCAACCAGAAATGCCTACGTTAATCTTCAGATTCATTGAATGTATTTGTCTCTTTTAATTCTTAAGGTAAATGACTCCGACTATCTCTTAGAATCTGATGGGTTCCGAGCAGGTTTGTTGCCTCTATTTGTAATATCTCTATGAGCCAGGCTCCTTTGTGAAATAGAACTTAACTATTCTTTAAAACTGTTTTAAAAAAAGTTTGAGTTAAACTAGGAGAGATCAGAGATCAGATGAGATCATTGCCTATGGTAGAATGTAAGGTTATAAGAATGTGCACCCAGTTCAATATTGATAGAGGATGCAAAAGACAAAGGATTATCATAATGTCGGATAGTCAAGCAGCCATTAAAGCACTGAGCTCCAGTGTAATCAATTCGAAAATGGTTTGGGAATGCCTTACAATGGACTCCAGGACACACTGGAATAGAAGGAAATGAAATAGCAGATGAACTAGCAAAGAGGGGGTCCGATATACCTTTCTGGAGGCCTGAACCCTTTTGCGGAATCAACCCCAATGCAATATTGGAAAAAATAGCTAACGCCGAGAGAAAGAGAGGATCTGACCATTATAAAGATCTAGCAGGGCTTATACAATCAAAGATTCTTCTGGGTGACTAGAATCTGTTGAGATCAAATGAATGCGTCAACGTAAAGCTGCGCTAAGAGTTTTAACAGAGATCCTAACGGAACATTGTAGCCTGAATGGACACCTGAAAAAGCTCAAAATAGTGGAAGAAGAAGAATGCAGATATTGTGGCATGGAAGAAGAAACCTCCGTCCACATACTTTCCAACTGCACAGTACTCCAGAATCCTAGAGCACAGTACCTGGGAGATTACTGGATAGAAGAGGAATATTTACCTAAGTTGATGCCTGAAGATATCCTAAAATTTCTCCGGGAAATAGGACTAAAGGAGCTACTAGTTTCAGAGACTCTCAGAAATTAAGTAGAAGTAACGGGGCACAATAAATCTTTTAGGTCTCAGTGAATGTCACCTCAAAAATACATACATACACCCATCTGAACCGCTCCATGTTATACTAGTGCCATCAGCAAATAAAGTGAATTTACAATTTACTCGTAAGTCTAAGATATTGTTCGATAATGAATGCTAAAGAAAAAATTGGACCTGAAAGTGAACCCTGAAGTACACCATTGGTAAATATTCCATTTCAAAGAAATAACACGCGGATGCTAAAGAATTGTAGCTTAAATGAGCCAAATTTCTTTTTTCTGATAAACTATTTTCCATTTTCTAATTTCTATTTCATAATTATTATCTACCCCCTTTTAAGGTATACACTTCCAAAGTTGGATTTGCCACACCTTTCTTAACAATATTAAATTTACCTCAAGTGGCTGCCATTATTTTCGAATTAATTAGCCAACAATTTACCCCCTTGACTGAATTATTAAGTTATACCTATAACATTCCATTTTTGCTCCTATCCTACCATGATTACTTTAACTGTATAAACATGAACAACGTTCTCAATATTTTTTCTCCATGAACCCCCGTACCTACAGATACACTATTAACGTTCATTGTACTTTATTTATTTTAATTGGATCTAAAATACTAAAGTTCCGGCCGACACGTCAATATTTCAGTTATTTTTAAGTTCTAATTCCAGTCGCAGTGTGACATCGCGTCAGTAATGATTGTTGTTTAAATAATTCGCAAAATGTAAATTTTTGTATTATTATTAACGTATTAGTCACAACTTTGGTTGTGTTATTCGAATCCTTAACGATAAGATAACGTCAAGATAACTCCGGAAAAATTGTGACATGGAAATAGTGTAAAGTGTACCAGGTAAATAACAGGTAAACATCAGACATTGTTAAAGTAGTGTTTATATGTGATTTGTGGCAGCTGATTTTAAGAAAAGAATAGTGATAATAAGTTATAAAGTTTACAGCCACTTCATAAATAGAAAATACTTAAACTAATCCTTAAAAAAGTAACAGTTGTACTAGATTGAAGTAACCAGTGCTATACGCTTAGCTCTAGAGAACAAAAATGTAAACTGGAAGAAGGAATTTCTATAATTGAAACTTTTTATTTCAGATCCAAAAATCTACTTCTTAAAACAACCATTTATGGAAAACGTAGAACTGAGAAGAGAACCCACAAGGAAATCGAAAACTAAATTTAAGTTATCAACATTCACATCTCATTTTCGATCGAGTAAATCAGGAAGTAATCTAATATCGCCACCGATTAATTTTGAAAAGATAGATCTAATACCCGGCTGTGTTTCACCGCATGTTTCTATCCAGGAATGCCCGTTTGATGTTACCGGTTACGGAATGTTGATTTTAAAGGACAAATTCAAATTGAAAAAACCCGTCAAAAAGAAGAATGTTTTAGTGTTTATGTTCGAGAGAATTATTATCATCACAACCGTAAGTAGAAAAATACATTAAGAGGCTTTTAAACGGGCAATATTTTTACTGCGATAAACTTAACCAGAGTGGCAACCTTGTAGGCAATAAATACGAGAATACAGCACTGTAGTCATAATATATGAAATAAAGTATAATATTTTATCTACAGGTACGATTTGACACTATTTTCGGTGTCATAATGACGTATATTACCGCACTAGTGCGTTTTTGAAAACATTACCACACTAGTGCGATAATTAGAATCTAGAAAAATAAATACCAAAATTAAATATTGAAAATAATACTGCAAGCTGCATTTTTAATTTCCGAAAGGAGATCGTCTTCGCTTGAACTCATTTTTATAGATTTAATAATTTAGACATTGACAATTTGATGGTATAACTAATTTATTTTATTTTCACAGCTTTGTTTGTCTTTGTTGCTGTGGTCACAAAATATGACACACAGTACCTTATGTTTGCAGTCAATATTATTAAAAGTTGGATTGAAATTTTTCATTTTATTTTATGATATATACTGTTAATAATACTAATAAACAATTGTATGTAAAATTTTGTACGTAACACGTAACACGTGTGATTGCAAACTTCACGTACGTTGGTTAATAATGTCCCCGGCACTAATTACGTGAATAACTATTTAGTTGACAAATGTTTTGTATTGTTGCCGGTATAAGTTTCTCACAGCTCTTGTTTTGTGATATACTATTTTAAACTATGTAAGGTGATGATTCTTAAAATATTATTTCAATAATGTTTTACATACTTAGATTCATTATTTTATGAACATTCTATATCTCTTCTTTACTTCAACTTGTAGCATAAAATAAAAGAAAAAAATACCTTCACTAATGCTCTAATAATTTTTTTATTCATTAATTAAGAATCCATCTGTTCCTGTTTATGTTTTGATTTAAACACAAAACTACTTCAATTTGACAACAAAAGATTATTTATTTATTTTTATTCAATTTAAACAGCTGACTATACTATTACATTATATTAAAATTCAATTTAGAAACTTTCTCAGGGTTATTTGTAGTGAAAATAAAATGAGTTTATGGTTTTCAATAATTATTCCCATTCGATTAGTTATCACGTAATTAATGTTGCGCAAATTTATTTCTGTAAATGTATCCAGGTAGGTATCATTAAAATTTTCTGTGTTCAGTTCAATTAATTAGTATTTAGAGATTAAAAAACTGTCATACTTCACCCATTGTTATAATGGAGGTTGATTGATAGTCAAGGTTATTATAGAAATAACCTATAAAGTTGATATTATGAAATACGAGGGATTGTGGCAAAGTTTCAGGCTAACAACTACCTTACTTCTTACAAATCAGAAAGCCTGGAACATACGACAAGATGGTATGATGAAAAAGTATAACTTTCTAAAGGAAATTCGTTACGGAATTAAGCAAGAAGGAATGGGATTTTAATACCATTATCGGACTTGAAAAAAAAATCCATTTAATGGTATACAGACGGCTCAAAAGCAATAGAAGGAACTGGGATAGGAGTATACTGGACAAGAACCAAGCTTGGGAAAAATACCAAATATCTGTCTAGTGGAAATTCATGCTATAAGAAAGTGTGCCTAGTTCAATATCAACAAAGGATATAAAAGGCAAAGGATTATCATAATGTTGGATAGTCAATTCGCCATTAAAGCACATATTCCCGGTCCCGAACTTTTTCCGAACTCTGTATATGTACGTAGATATACTCATACTTTTCCCTTACCAAGGCAACATCTTCCTTCCCAAATATATCATACATAGAAAATCAATTAACTTTTAATGTTGCTCAAATAAATCCTAAAAAAAATATAACGAGCTATTGCTTACCTTACAAACAGAAGGAAAACTCGTAGTTATTCAGTGTTCATTACTGTTCATTATTTTTTATCACTCATTATACAAACTCTACATTAAAACACTTCAAAGTTAACACAAAAAACTTCGGAATAACCTGTTATCACAGATCTGACATGACGTTTGTTAAAATTCAATTTCCAAAGCCCTCTTAGAAAAAATACAAACATTATAACGCGATACGTTCGAATATGCATGTTCAAAGTGCCCATGGTATTACACCGAAAACATAGAGATCAATTTTATATATGTGTTAGTATATTATAGACTTATAAATTTCAAATTCATTTAGGAGGAAGAGCCTGATGTATATTACTACTTGGGAAGCATAAAAATGTGTGACTTAAGTATGACAGCAACAAAGAAAAGGAACAGGATATTATTAAACGACTTCAATAAAAACAGACAAATGGTTTCAAATGTAGAATACAACCTAAAGACAAAAAGTGAAGATATTGCTGATGCATGGAAATATACCATTGAAAAATGTTTATGGAAAGAATTACTTACTGCTCGAGGTAAATAATAGAAACTAAAGTACCAATTAAGTTAATGAGAGCTCGGGAATACTGAGCACAGTTTACGCTACAATTACACCAACAATACACTTTATACTATATTACGCGGGATCTCAAATTGCAAATGACACTACTTATGGCAGAGCTACATATCAAATATCCAGCTGACTTGTACAAACTGATGCTGAACTGGTTGCTATGAAAATAAAGAAACAAATTACAACAAGCTATTCTGGCTGCAATATACTATCAGTCACTAGTTCAGGGTTTTCTTTGGGTCTCTGGATAATAATAACTTGGGAATTGAATGTAAGATAGTGTAAACTGATTGTGACCTTTATTAAAAACGTTTTTATTTTATTTATGACATGAGTGATTGTGCTCTCTGAATTTCACACACAATCGCACTCAAATGTTAATAAATGTTGTGGATTTTGTATACCTTAACTGATTTTTTTTTAATTTGCAGAAAAATCGTTGGAAAATTTATCAGACCTCTGAAAATTTACTACAAAAAAGTTTATAGCGACTGTGATTTAGCAACTTACGTTTAAGTACTTACTTGTTTTGAATTAAATTGTTTAAAAAGATACAAACACTTTTTTTATTCTAGTTTATTGATCTAGGCTTGAAATAAAGAGGTGATTTAAAAACATTATCAACTAAAAAAACAATCAATTGTTCAGACAAAATATTGAAGAAAAAAATAGATCTGAACACAGAGTGGACGGTCTAAAATAAGTAAATAAAATCATATACATAATTTATGTAAAAAGTGAGTGTAATAACAAAGTTGTTTTTTAACAAAACCAAAAAAAAACAACATTTATATTATGGACTGTGTCAAATTTGCTGCTCATGTGTAGAAGAATTTTCTTTATAAAGCTACTACTAGTCATATACTGTTTTTGCACATGAATAAGTTACAATATTGTAATATATATTGAAACTTACTCGTGAAAAAAACTGTACAGAATACCCAGCGACACATAGGTGGTTGTCATTAGTTATGATTGAAGATATATAGTCAACATTTTACGTTAATGATTGATAGCACATATGAAATTATACAAAAATTTAGTATCGGTAGCAAATTTATGAAGAAAATTCTCTGGTTAAACCATAGCTTCAATATATTTTAAACAGTTACAATAAATCAATAAGATAGTAATTACCTATATATAATGACAAAATAAGCAGACACATAAAATTTTATAGAAAAATTATATTCAAATTATCACCTGGTAAGTTAATCAAATATTAAGTATAAAATATAACCGAAGTTTTTTGTTTATACATAAATAATTCATCATTGAAGCTATGGTTCAAGCTGAAATAAAAAGAGATAACATTTTAACAAAATAATACATTAATAATACATCTTCTTACATCCCTAAAACTTAGTGTTTTAAAAACAAAATACTAACAATTATCGAATAAAAAGTAAAATGCATTCAATACATTCTAACTAGTACGGCTCTACTATGGAATAAAATTAAAAATAACATTCAAATTTAAACTATCATTCATCTTTTGATGAGTAAATCCAGATATAAATGGAAAACATCATTTTCCTATAATAACAGGGGGTTATTAGATTCTGGAAAGAATAATCATATATTTACAAATAAGATTCATTATAATAGTATCTACTTCGATGTAAGTAATATTTTGTACCGTAAATGACGCGAAGTAGAAAAATAAACCAAAAATATCGCAATAGTTTAGGCCGCTATATTGTGTTATAGTATCTTTACATCACAGCACAAAACCTTAACAGTGTCGTATATCAATTTTTAATCATAACAGAATAAACTTATTCTTATCTTTTTATTGGGAGACTTCCGTCCAAGATAACCAAAAAAGTTCATATTTTTCTACCACTGAGGAAGGGGAAATTGCATATTTTTGGGATTTGCTGCTTTTGGTCACACGCTCATCTTGAAAATTATCTCAACATAGCTGACCACAATGATGCAAAAAGAACCCAACAAATATTGACATGAAATCAACAAAAATTAGCTCTAAAATTCCTCTTCCCCAATGGTAGAAAATTATGAAATTTATTAGGATAGGTTAGTTTATATTTTTAATGTTTTGAACACTGAAAGTTTTAGTACTGCGTTCTTTAACTCTAAATGTGCAATATTTTTAAAATATCGAATGTATTCAAGAATAAAGTATCTTTACAACTTTGTATAAAACAAGAGTGTACAGTTTTTCCTAATTTCTAATTTAAGGCAAAAGCTGCTTTGTTTGGAAAACGGGTATTTCAAAGGCAAAAATGCAAGCTTGCCTGTACGTGGGCAGTAAAAGTGTAGATAATTTCAAAAACTCTGAATAAATTCTAGTAATTACCAAAAAAAAACAGAAAGTTAATAACTACTCAACAACTTTCTATTTTTATAAACTGCAATTAGTTCAATAATCTCTTTAAAATATTTTGGTATGCAATACTTTAGCTATTATCTTAATCTGATTTAGCACTCATGGAGCATGTTGTTATATAAAATATTATCAATATATCCAATTGACCGGCACCCATTGGTGATCTGTTGTAAGCGCTTCTAGAGCTTCGATGATTTCCCTAAATGTTGTATCATAATCATTGTTCGGGATTACTGCATCTATGTATTTATCATATGCTCTCTGTAAACTAGCGCTTTCTTCCAAAGTCCGTTTGAGATCTTCTTCCTGTGAAGGATTTAGAGAAATCTGTGTTAGTAAATGATCAATTTGGTTGATAACATTTCACTTTGCAGTTCGCAAATCTACTTGCAATATTTTTGATCGAAAGAATGCAAGTAGAGGATAATTTGGCAAGTCTCTTGTTAATTTAAGTTCTTGTCCAAAACAAGGTAATTTCACGGTGCGTAGAAACACCTAACACTGTTAAAAATATATTAGAGTAAAAAGTTTCTTCGTTGCCGTTACAGAAAAACGAAAACTTACCTCATAAAGTGACGCTAATGATTCCAATGTTCTAGCTCTTCTCGAACTAAAGCGTATTGAGCTTTGTCGATCAAACTAACATGCAAAAGAAAAAAATTAAAATATATTTATACAAAAAATATCAAACGTTAACTTCATTCAAAAATAATACATCATTTTTCGAGCAAAAATCCACAAAAGTAAATTTGGTCTTCATAGCACATTCAAAACACTCATAAATAATTCATGAAGCAGCTAGCACACACAACTATTTAAATGAAACATCTAAACAATTTACTTCAATCGATCAATATTATATAACACTTTCATTTCATACTGGTAAGGTAGATTTAGTTTACTGACTCCATTTTGAGTCCGGTAAATTACAGCATCAGAGCCGGAAAGTGTAACCAAAAAACACTCACCGGATTGTTAATTTGTTAATGTATATTCACATCCTTGTTATAAAGAAATGATAGTGCGATTTTAATACAAAAATGCGACTAATAATGTCAAATATTGTTGTTATTAAAATAATTAGATGTGAGTATTCATTTATTTACAGTTTATGAAATAAACTATATCCACCTGACAGTATGAAATAAAATAACTACATTACATGATACATCCGGTAAGTCTCTTACAGTATTCATTTCTATAAACATCTCATTTCATACTGTAATACTTGACTTACCGGACTTATGATGTAAATTACTATAATCTTCACATTCATAATTTAATTTACTGAGCACTCAGCCAAGTCAAAGATGCATTTATTATAGGTGTAGTCAATCGATGAGAATCAATTACGACTCGGCTGAGTGTTTAGTTTTCGTAACATACAGGAAACACTTATAGCTACTTTATAAACATTACTCAATCAATATATTAATATTTACCTTCCATCTTTATTCAAAAACTTACCGTTAGATTTCTACTCGATTGTCTCATATTCGAGCTACCCCTTCCAACGTCATATAGCAATTTCAGCTGTTCCATTCCTGGTGCCGCGATAAATATGACATATGGGAGGAATTCCGAACTGTTGTGAAGTAATTTCAAAGACATTGGACTACAATCCAACACACACATTTTTCCCTACAACAAAAATAGATATTGTAGTCATCGGCTAAATTCATTGGAAAAGGAGTTTTTACGTTGTTCAATGGGATTGTTCATATAATAATTAAAATTTTACTGATTCATATTTTAGGGGACGGATTTGCCCCTATTGCCACCCCTGGCCCATACCAAAAGTATAGTTTTGGAAAAATTTCCTAATAATGCAGAAAAAAATTCTCTAGTCCTGAAGTTTGCCGCCCTATTCATTAGCACCTTGTTTAAATCAAGCACAGCATACAGAGCAAAGAGTACACAACAACTCTGGCATACACTGTCATAAAAGCTCCTGATGTAAATGCAGGTGACGGTAAAAAGTTTTGATATATATATTATAGAAAGAGAAACTACTTAACTATATCCCTATATATTATGATTAATTTTAGTGCCCTACCTGCTTAATAACATCTCTTATACTATCCAAGTTAGTTCCGTACATATGACCATTGTACTCCCCATATTCAAGATATTTGTGATTCCTGATATCTTCTTCCATAGTTTCTTTATCGGTAAACCAGTAACTTTGTCCTGCTTCCTCTAATACTCTTGGAGGACGTGTCGTGTCTGGAAAAAATTGAAGTAACTATAACATGAAACAGCAATATTTCAAATAATTTATTCGTGTCCTCCTTAGAATAGAATACATGGAAATACTAAAAATAGACATCCATTTTTTTCGGAGTCAAGGGAAATTCTTCAATTTTTTAGGAACACAAAAGCTTTTATTGCCAATAAATTTATTAGTTTACTATATTAAATATGGAAAATATTTGACGTAATTGTATAATAAATAATTCTTGGGGATGAATGTTCCGTTCGTAAAAAGTTTTTGTTTATGAAACTGTCAAATTGGAACTATAAATACAAACAATGTTTATTACAATTGAGGAACATCCATGTAAAAACCGCCAAATCCATTTTAGAAAAATTATGGGGAAATGACAAAAATTTCCAGCTAACTGGCTTTTCAATATATTGATGTAACTGTAATTAAGTGTGTTTAGTCCAGGATTATGCTCTCAGATGTTCTGGACGGACTATATCTATCTTGTACTGATAAGCTGCGAATACACCGAAACCGTTCTGTAAATATCCCAATCCTGTTTAAAATGCAATTCAACGTCTGTCGGGGCACATAGCCCGAGAAGTAGTTGTTGCTTCTTAGTTAACGGTTTGTGTTCTTTGAAAAGGCGTTATAACAGTCGTAATAGTATCTATAGTCTTTGACATCTTAGATCAGTGTTTTTAATTTCAGGAACGTTTTTTAATATCATCTAAATGCGTTACATTATTCATTATCGATATCAACTTAATATTGATTCCAATAAAAACCAATGTATATTCGGATTAGGTAATCCTGTTACCTATAAAAAAACTAGGCTAATGCTTATTGCTTGAACAGCTGTTAGTTTCATAAAGTGAAAAAAAAAACGCGCGTGCAATGCTTGCACGTGCATTTTCCAATAAAACAACCACTACCAATTTCACTTCATTCCATATATCATTTCGAAGATTTAAGACAGTCATGCAATGTACCTAGACGTTGACAAATGTATCGCGATAAGTTTTCTTTTAGTTTCTATTTTTACTACCGAAATGCCAATTACAAAAGCTGGCACGCATTTAGCACTAGATGATTGGCTCAATGGACTATAACAGCATAGGTATTTTACACGTTTTTAGAATTAAAGTGCGATGGAAAACATAAAAGAATTGCAAAAGGAATGGAAATGAAGGTCAATCGAAATTTCAAAGCCCGAAAAGGCATAAGTATAAACAAAGAATTTAAAGTTAACTGATTATTTCTTTTTTTATCCGGCGTGAAGGACCAAAATAATGTATAAGATGGTTCTTCGAGATATTTGTTTGCGCATTTTAATTATTTTTGATACTTACACGGAACAACTCCACCAAATTTATCAGGGTCACTATTAATTAGCCTATTTTTCAAAGTTCTTCGTCCAACTCCTTGCGTTCCAATTAATACTAAAGTTTTTCTTTTGAAAGGAGGCATTTTGGTCACTTCCTCATAAAGTAACAGCTCTGCTTTGTCAAAATCACAATTACTTTTAGACTGATACGAGATCTTTTTCTTTTTCTTGGAGATTCTTGCACCGCATATGCTGATCGTATGTACAAAATCTGCTTCAGGATGCACAAAGGCTTTTCTTCTTTCTTCTAGTTCTTTAAAAATCAATAGAGCTCACATATAAGTATTACATAGAAAACATAATAGTAATAACACAATAGGTATACGACTAGTTCAACAGTTTGTATCAGAAAATTAGATTATATATCCAATAGACGAAAAACTAGGAAATAAAAGGATACATGTTTTTTGTTTTAATATTTATCTCCAGTTATCTCGATTACTTTGGAAGTTTTGACAATTGATTGAAAAGAATGCACATGTCCAGATGTTTTACCTCAATTTATGTAGTAGCATCAACTGCTAAATATTCAATTAAATTCAATCTTAAATTAGTTTTATTTCAGTTGATGTTGTATGAATCCACCTTAAGAAATTCAAGAACAACTTATTTAGGTTTCAAATTAAAAAGGATAACAAATGAATTGTTTTTATATTGATGAACATAACACGATATGCTTGCAAAGCAAAAGGTTTATTAAAAACATTTGTTATCTTCAATAAATGTTGTTTTGGTTTCTCCAACATGCTTAGAAGTGTAAACATAAATCACATCTAGAACCGAATTGTAAATATTATGATTTTTGAAACGGGGACAGGAACTTAATACCAAATACTCGGAAGCCAGTAGTAAATGAGGTCAAAATAAATGTTTTTTCATACGAGGCTACGTTTCTGAGTTATAGGATTTCAAAATTAAAACTATACATTGGAATTTAATGCACTTCGTGTCAGTTTCCGAGAAGTATACCCATGGTATAAATGAATCTACATTGTACTCACAGAAATGGGCCAGTATTCAGTAATCCGTATTTTAATTTAATCTAAACGGAAAATGTTTTATTCTGCAACTATTTCAAAAAGAATTACCTAAAGACGGAATGAGACCTGTCGTTCCATCGCCTCCAACTTTTTTTGCTTGCCACCAATTTGGGTCACGTTGATCGACTATCTGTAGGATATCTCCTCGATCGAAGGGAAGACCTATCTCTTTGCACGGCAGTAAGGTGTCTTCCTGTGGATCGTATTGATATAAAGCCCTCATATAGCACTGAAAAGAATACACAGACAAGATTTAATAGCCATCAAAGAATTTAATTGTCAGTGGATCGAAACTTATACAATATTGAAAAAATATAATATCTTAATGGACACTGTTCTATTGGTTCATTTTTCATAAAATTATTTTGATTTTAAAAGATTGAGGACAGTTAAAAACACAATTTGGTATCTTTCTATAAAGTCCTTTCAAATTTAATGTATTAAAATGATCTCTGATTTCATCAACTATTAAATATTTAAAAGAAAACGCCCACACAAGTAAGATTTAGCATAAAATAAATTTACGACCATACGCCACTGGTAATAAAATATATGCTGCTCTATTTTTGTCATTTAATAAGCTGTTTAATGTCGTAGAAGCTTATGGAAATTAAAAAGCAATCTTAATTTTATTATCCTTTAATTTTAACTGCTAGCATTAACTCATACTTTTTTTCGTTCAGAAACATTTTGTCTAATAATCGTTTTCCAATTTAATGGAATTAAGATGAATGCAATTAAGAATATTAGTATATCTAATTAGTGGATAAAGTGGTACTTTTCCGCACTAGTTATTAGGTACACTTATACCATAGACATTGAAAAATTATAGCAGAATTATAATAAATTTCTTAATTTTTCAGTTATTTGATGAACTACAGCCATACAAATACAATCATATTTTAAATATCCAAATGTCAGTATACTCTTTTGTATGTTCCTTGTGGTATATTATTTATTCTTTGTTCTCTCATTTTTTGGGAATCAATCCACAATAAATGCTTTTTTATGTTTTTTATTTCAACGTTTCGGTAGCGTTCCAGCTACCGTTGTCAAAATAAACTAAATATTAACTAATTTTTCTCCCTATCTGACACTAACTTTTTTTATCTATGCCTGACACAACAAAAAAAAATTGACAACTGGACAATCAATAATATTTTGAAGTTTAAGACTGCAAAACTTTATTATCAAATTTTCATCAAAGTCCATTCATAGTAGATCATATCTCTTGCAAAATGTGAAATAAAATATTTCATTTTATGACATTCCAACGATATGGTAGTCTAATAGAAATGGAATCCAGTGAAGTGCACGTTCCAGGAACGGTTTTTATTGGGATAGCGCGTTTTTTCGCTTATATTGGAAATGTTGTTAATAAAACTCGTTTGTTGTTACTTTTTTTTTGTATGATTATTTTTGTTTTCAAAATATGTATACTCAGTTTTGTGATTTTGTGTATTGAATTGTGTATCGCTTAACAACTATTCAAATGATAAATCATAAGAAAACCTGGATAAAAACTTCTATGCTATCCTGATAACGCAGGTAATTGATTATTGGAAATTTCTCTTTCTAACATTGGTAACCAAATTTCACTACATTCCGCTGAAATACTAGCTACACATTTATCTGCATTTAGTTGTATTAAAGCACTTTCTTTGATTTTTTGTCTTTTATTATTGGGTTCTTTCAATATTATTTTTGTTGAATCCCATTGAATTTGATGACCCTCTTCCCAAGCATGACTGACTTAAAGAACTCCCTATCTTTGATATACTTTTTGTGTTCATTTATTCGGACTTTCAATAATCTAGATGTTTCACCTAAATACAATTTGTCGCATTTTACAAGATATTTGATATATGCAGTTTTTAGTTCTTCATTTTCTGGTTTCGTTTTTGTTAGTATCGTCTAAATAAAATGTCCAATTTGAAATGTTTAAAGAGGTATTTTACATATACCGAGTAAACCAAAGTGTATTGCTTACGGTGACCAAGAGAAATATCAGGAACAAAATTGGTGTATATTCTGAAGAGATAAATTTTAAAACAAGTCTATTAATGAGTAAACTAGAAATAAGCTTTTTAACACAAATTTGATTCAGTAATTTTTCTCCTATTTTTTCAAATAAGTGCGTGGCAGACTGGGAATGTTGAAATGGATAGAGCATATGGACGTGCACAGGAAAAAAATCAAAAAAATTGTACCAGCTACAACAATACTATACACATTTAGTACCTATATTATAATTTTGTCTCATCAATCGTTTTCGCAGCGCATGCTTAATAGTGACTTTTAAAGGCAAATTTGTCATCTTTAGTTACTTTATTGTAAATAAAGCAAGCTCGAATAATTTCTTGTTAAAAGGTAAATTGTCTTAGTCCGTCCCTGTTAAGAATCTAATCGACCGTAACTAACTGAACACTGAAAGCAATAACATTGTGAATGTAGGTAAAAAGTCAAACGGAATACCGTAACAAAATTTCTACAGCGTATTGTTTATAGTAAATTTAAGACTAAACGCGTTTGTTTAATATAAATTCATTGTTTCGAATTAAAACAACTCACCGTCAATTTTTTAGTAATTCCATTGTTTCCGTTAGCAATGTTTGAATGTGTCACCTCGGCATTTCCGTAATTGCTGTGTACTTTGAGGGTCACATGATCTTTCGTTTTCGCGATTTCCGTTTGTAGGTCTTCTGGAGTCGCCACTTGAGCTCCGTTTACCTCTAAAATTACGTCTCCCGTGTGAAGTAGGCCTTGTTTTTCGATCATGCCACCTTCAAGTATTCTCGCAATTGTTAAATTTCCATTGTCATCTACTTGTACCTGAAACAAATAAGTTTTTTCAACAATAGTCTAATAATAATAAGAAAACAAAGAAATCAAACCATAATATATTTTTAACAATACTTACCGTTAAACCTAAGGGTTCTCCGGGTTTTTTCCGGACCCCCACCATTCTGTACTCCTCTCCAGTCATTCCGTTGGGAAATAATTTCGGAAAATTGTCTAATTCGACTTTCGGGTTTTCAAAGGTTTTCGCTATTTCGTCGTGACAATCGAGCAATTTTTTTATTTCAGGACTATTGAGCAAATTTGCTAATTCTCTAGCATCTATATTCCACGATAGACTGCACCTGATCTGTACTTCCCTCAGTAAGTCTGTACCTTCGGTTGATACTGGCTTAGGAGCAACAGGTATTTCGTCTTCGATTTCATGAACCTATAAAAGTAACAATTCCACAATTATTTAGAGAAAACAGTTAACTGTATGGTATAAGACTTTGCGCAATAGGTATTTTGTGAGAGCTCTCTAAATGTGTTGTCGACAAAGGCTGCCATAGCAACAACTAATGGTGATCAGTGGCGTGGTGTGGGAACAGGTGTCTTGGAGGCAGTTTGTTTATATTTTTTAAGAGAGCATTTTGTTAGTTTAAAAACGATCTGGCAAGTGAAAATTAGTCAACACTAAAAAAATGTATTGAGCAATAAGTGTTATCTGGTTAAACAGTACAAGTACTTATGGAAAGCTAAGCAAGAAGAACTTATACCTACTCCTAAAGAAGATGGTAAGTAGAAAGCAATTATATTTGAAGAACAAGTTTAGCTTTATCATTATCAATAAAAATACTGTGAATGCTATGAAACAAGAACAAACCTGGGTTAATTTTTCCAATTATTCAGTTTCAAGTTTCTAAAGAATACTTAGTGAAAGAAAAAATAGACAAAATAAGGGTACGGGCTATGTATGGGTGCACTCTAAACATTCGAGAATAGTGCCACCTATAGAGCCTGAGAAGTACTGAAATTGCTGATTTATTGAAAACTGTAACGCCGTTAGTAGTAATTCCAGATACTTCCATATGTCACCACTAGTAACCTAACCTAAAAACCAAAATTGCGAGCAATGACTAAATGTAGTCATTGATTGCGAACGAGTTTTACGACCGTTAGTTTTATCTGGGACATAGTTCAGTTTTTTGTTTTTACAAATTGTTTTTCTATAATATATAATTTAGTTTATTGTTTAGTGTGATATTTTATCATACATTATAGTGAAGGACTGTGATGTGATGTATGTTATCCTCGATGTTATCTAAGTATCTTCTGTATGTTCCTTGTGGTGAATTCATTGTTCTTTTGGTTATTCATTGGGAAATTAAATCACAATATTTTTTGAATTTTTATTTCAACGTTTCTATAGTGTTCCAGCTACCGTTTTCAAGATTAATTAACTTTTTTATAAATTCTGGTCCCTATCTGACACAACGAAAAAATTTGACAACTTTCTCCACATTTTCGCTATCAAGAACTTTAAATTTGAGCTTTTTATAAACAATTTCTGGTTAAAAACAAGTAGAAACAACATAAAATAATAAAACCACCGTAATAGCTGTAGGATTTAGAAATCGCAATTCGATTTCAAACCGCAATTTATGATATTACTGTTTACATGTAAGTAATTTATATCTATTTGATTCGTAATAATAATATGATTTTCTACACGAAACTAGTATCAAATCTGAATGGATGACTGTGTTGTGGTTGCATCATTGTTTTCACTACCGATTATTCAATTTAAAGCCAAGTGAAATTTACATTTGTGGCTTTAAAACAGTTTTATTTAAAAGCCATTTAATTTGGAGAAACATTTTAACCCAAATATAATGTGACGCGCTGGAACCAACAGTCAGAGCTAGCAGCTGATGTTTTTTTTTTCGAGTACTCTAATAATCAAAACAAACATTAAATATCAACAGCTGCTAAAAAACTGTATAAAAAAAAAATTAATTTTCGCAAAAATAATTGTACATTCTATAGACATCATGAAGACTTGATGAAAGAATCAGCGGCTTCTTAAGGTGCCATTATCTTCACTTGAGAAAAATAACGAACATCGAGCGAAATATTAATTTGTTATAACTTTTTCTGAGTACAGCAATAACAAAACAAACTTTTGGTATAAACGGCTACACCTATCAGCGCTTGGTTATTTTCTTTTATAGTTTCCCAAAAAATATACAATTTTGCATTTTAAAAACAATTCTCAACTGGGAATCTCTAAAAAACAAGCTCATAAATATTTTAACTGCTTCTTTAGATGATGAAAAACGCTTACCAACGATTTGATTTTTCTTGCGTTCCAAAACTAATTTCTATTTACACTAAAAGCGTTATAATGTTTGAGTTTGGCTACAAAAATAAATAATGTCAATAGAAACAATAATATTAACTAAATCATAATATTTGAAGGCCACGAATATATTCCATGTTGATCTAGCTGCTTTATCGATTAGAAATATTTCGCGATTTCCATTATTTATTATTAAAAATTGTTTTATCGCAACGTTCTCACAACAATATACCTAACACTACTGAATACTAAACATTCCTTTGCACGATATGATTCATTATCTTACAAAATTACAATAAGGTCAACGTCTTTTGTCTGAAAGTCACTGTAAGTATTCTTGACCATGTACTCTTTACAAACACAATAAACTCCAAGTATACCTATATTATTAAATAAGACAACATTTTTTTGGAAAATTACACAATAATTACAGAATGTTAAAAAAAGCACTTCTGTTTAAAATTGATCATAAAGATCAATTACGTTATAATAACATGCTGGCGAGAAAACTTTTAAGGTGTCAGTAATAGTTTGAACAACTGAAATCGTATATACTATATCTCCGGATAAACTGATTTCCACGACCCATCACTTCAATCTTGATCTAATACAAACTATTGGCCTGGTTAGTCTGCGACCTAAGGGGTCTTTTGTGTATACTCCACATCTTTATGTGAGTCCAAAAGCTTCTACGGAAATCTATTATCCATTTCGTTTCGAAGCTAGGTTTATAAACTGATCAGGCTATAAGTAGACCAGCTAAATAATATAGTCCACCGTCTCATAATGCATAATCTGCATTGTCCACTTTGCTCATCCTACCCATCCTCAGCGCTCTAATCTAATTTATAGTGGACGTAGTGTTTATGTCCAGATAGCACACGCTGTTTATTCCGTCTAGTTTTGACATTACATATTTCAATTCTCACCATCTCAAGATAACAACTGTAATAACCACAGTAACACTGATAAAGAAAAACTTCAAACTGTAATAGTATCATTTGCATTAGCTGTACAAATTTATTTTTTATTGCATATTAATAGGTTTTCCAGAAAGCTAATTCAAAAAAAAATTGAAATTACTTAAAATTGCTACTTTATCAATATTATTGAATAACGAAACAAATAAATTAAGCAGATTCGATTGTAGTTTATTTTTATACGTTAACGAAATTATTGTATGTTTAATTGAAACGAATTTATGATATATGCAAACTGTAGAAATAATTACGGAATAAGCGAGGGAATAAGTAATAATTTGTAAAAATCGAGCTGTTATAAATGTATCAACATCCAATTAGATCTTGTGTAAAATTTCAAAATATTGTGATTGCTCGCTTTTCAAATAAATACAAATGGAAGTTTTAAAATGAAATTAAAACTATGAATATGACTCATTATCCCTAATAATTTTACATTAGTAAATATGTATATAAAGAACCTCGAAAAAAATCTGTATCTATTTTGATCTGAGTAGTTTTTATTATTATTATTATTAAAATTAGCTAAAAATATGTATGATCAACAAATAACTTATTTAATAACTGAATGTTATTTTAAAAAATGTCTTTAGTGGGGATTCATTCCCATTGGTGAAGTAAGTAACATAATTATGCTATGCCAATCATACCGAAAGGAAACAATAAATTGACGGAGAAAATGTAGGCAAAGGCAAGTTAATAGCGCGTGGTAATTCCCTTACTCGATTATAAATAATAATAAACCGCCGGCAAAAATCTTGTACACCTACTTCCACATACTTCCTCCAAACTCCAAACAACCCCTGCTAGTACCTTAACGTGTTCATTATTTGTGGGAATCCCGGAAACTGCGTTTCGTTTTCAAGCACAGGGTTGTCATGTGTGAAAAAGTAAATAGCAAAATAAAACAATCACGCGAGGTCTAGACCCCGCCATGTAATCAATAATAAGTAAAGCAAAGACCCCCGTCCCTCTAAAGTGCTTATGTAATACTTGAACAGCCCAAATTCGATCTAACGGTAAGCACAGTCCATATTAGTTACCCTCTTCTATCCAATAATCTCCTAGATGTTGTGCCCAAGGATGCTGAATCACACCTAGTCCCATAATCCAACTAGTCGATCACTATAGTAGATATCATATCATGAGCGTTCTCAATATGTGATTAATTTTGATCCAGGAATAGAAATTCATTTCCTTACAGTTTTTAAGAGATTCAATAATTAGGTATTTCGATTTTAACAATTTTTTTCTAATTCTTGGTAGTACCGCTATAAAATTATTATCCTTTGTAACTTTAAATAATCAATTAAATAGTGTTTGTTGTTATTAATTACTATAATAATTTAACATATTATATTTTAATCAAACCACAAAACTGAGTTACACATTCCAAATACCTAAATGATTAATCATCTGTGCGGTATGTACGCCACTGACCAACGGTGATGATTTGTTTTGTTACCTACCCAACTCTCTACTAACAGGTGTGGCTGGGTGCATTTAACAGTTCACATAAACATTTCGACGAAAGATAAGACTTTTTCGTGTTTTATTCAAGTGCAAAACTTGATAAACCCTTATCACTAAAACAATTACCTAACGAATTACCTTTCTAATGTTTATTATCAGTCCAGTGGCCAATAACAAACAAGAAATTCACATCACTGTTTAAAATTCCTCAAAGGATAACGTAGAAAGTACAACAATAATAAACACAGAAACTGCCGGGGCTCTAATGCAGCGAACGAAAGAAATCAATACAGTTTTTTGGCCATACGTAACAATCGCGTTAGATTTAAATACGGAATTTTTGCCTCGAATTCTTTTATTTGAAGAAAGAACTCATTCATGTCGTACACGGCATACGGTGAATACTGTGTCCATTTACGTTACAAACCCGTTGTCGATTAGGTTAGGAAAAGGAGCGTAGAGGAGGGGAACAGCGAGAGGTCGGATGAGGTGGCTTCTTGACTCGCTTATGCATCGACAGAGACGGAGTTACAGATGGGACAATAGCGAATATTTAAAATATAGAAGGTTGCTATAGTTTGAAAGAGGTCTTAAGGAAGAAGCCAAAAAATAAATCGAAGGTATCCCACTGAGATCTTAGAAACTATAGCAATATTGTGTTCATTCGTGGAATGCTATTCATATTTGAAGAATACAGAAGAAAATCAATCCAAAATAGCTCAATTTTTAAACAATGAACCAGCTCCTTTGGTCCTATTTCCCGGAAGAATTTTAGGATATCTGATCGGCAGGCTTCAACTTAGGTAAATAAATGTGTTCCTCTTCTATCCAGTAATGTTCTAGGATTCTGGAGTGCTGTGCAGTAGGAAAGTATGTGGATGGAGGTTTCTTCTTCCATGTGCCGTTAGAATCCCTGTTAAAACTCTTAGCGCAGTTTTACTTTGACTTATGCATTCATTTGATCTCAACAGGTTCTAGTCATCCAGAAGAATCTTTGATTGTATAAGCCTTACAAGATCTTTCCAATGGTCATATCTTCTCTTTCTTTCGGCTCCACCTATTTCTTCCAATATTACATTGGAGCTGATTCCGCAGAAGGGTTCTGGTCCCCAGAAAGGTATTTTAGTCCCTCTCTTTGTTAGTTCATCTGCTATTTCATTTTCTTCTATTCCAGTGTGTGCTGGAATCCATAGTAAGGTAACTATATTGTTCTCGCCTAGTACTTGTGAAGCATCCTTAGGAATGAGGTATGAAGGAACCTGAATTTTTTTTTGAAAGGCTTGAAGGAAAATGAAAAGGCCTATGTCCTAGTTTGGATATTATGAAAGGATACATGGTGCTAAGTTTTTTTTGGTTCACTTTCTAGTACATTATCGATTTCGTCCTCTATATGGATTAGTTATTTATCGGCCCCATTTTCCCATTATATTGCAAAATAATATCGTTTTTTTGTTTCCTTAAAAGCTCATTTATCAAGTTCATTCACAATATTCCTTTGGAAACTTTAGTTTTTCAATAAAAGTTTTGTTATCGTAAAGTATAAAAAACCTTAAGATGTTTTTAGAATCAGTTTTACTGGTAGTAATTAATTTTTTGTACATAAAATGATGGCTTAAAACTTTATTAGTCTTATTTGGATATTCAGGATAGACGCTAGACCACCTCCTTAATGAATGACAACTTTTAATGCACCAGCTGCTACAAAACAATGTATACGAAATTACGAAAAGAGAAAACTGTTGTTTAGTCCATATCCTCTTAATTGGATACATTTATTAAAACGCATCCAGGCCTCAAAATCTTCTACGAGATCTTCTCACCTCTTCGTTGGATACGATTTCTTGAACTTCTTTTCAGTCTTCACCCATCATTTTTCATCTTGGAATGGTGAGTAATAACAGTTAGCAATTCACAGTTATTGTTCCAGTCTTGACCAGAAAATCAATCTTGATTGCTCGCTGCTAATCCTGAAAAACCGTAGCAGGACCTTTTCCAAAATATTTTTTAGCAAAGATGACTTATGCATTGAGACACCTGAGTGTCACCATTCCATCTATTGCTGCTTTCCTTGCTAAAAAAGTCTGTACATTTTTCAAACCGAGCATAGATCGAACGGTATGCTTCTAATAGAAACGTTAGGAGAGAAAGTGAGCATTTAAAAAGATTTGATTGTTGTCTAGTGCCTGTCCCAGCTATCCACTTGGACCAAACAAAATAAAACACGAACGCAGATTGCACTCCTTAACTTCACAAAACATACAACAAACAGCCCAGTTTGGAGAAGCCTCGGTTTAATAACTTGGTAAAGTAATATTTGATTTTCTTATGGAACCGGCTTAGGCTAACTCGATATAAATATATCGATAAAATTTCAATTTTTGGACAAAACTCGTATAATATGCCTAGAATAAATTGATATCTAATGGTAGAATTTTAAGTTTTGAACCACACAGAACTTTTTATCAAGAATTTTTTCTCAAAAAAACCAATAATAAAAAAGTTTTCCACGTGGTTACAAGATAAATAGACACACTGTATAAATGAAATTGTCAAAAACAAAAACCAAAGAGAACTAGAGCAATGACATTAATTTTGTAACATTGCTTATTTTATTATCAAAATACTAGGAAAACGTAATTTTACAAATATTTACTTAAAAAAAAGCCATTCTCATACTTATAGAATAGTTATTTTCGATAATAAAATACAAATCAAGTAACTTTCTAATGTTTAATACATTTTAATTTTAACACCAAACATTATTGAAACATGAAGTTAGTGAAAGTTGCATTTAATAAAATTGGAATTCTTGAAAACCGCAATAAATGACGACTATCGATTATTCACTGTGAACAATGGAGCGAAATTATGTACAAATCGCAAAATAAGTACACTATGAATAATTAAAACAAAATAAAATATACGCTGTGACGATTTTTAATTCCATAATGGTGCATCCGCTGAGGATTCCAGTTATATAACTGATTTCCTCCCTGTATATACATATTTTTCTACTCCTGTTTTATAATATACTTATTAAAAGACTAAAACCTGTATCATAATGAAATTCATTATGATACAGATTTTTAAGCCAATAGGAATGCGACATTCGCACAATATTTAGTATATAGCCATGGATACCTGGTTGACATTTCTGAAATTAATCATATTAGGTCTGTTCCCTGCAATAAAAGTGTAGCACTGAGCTATACGATTTTATTTATTTTAATTATGTTTTAATGCTTCTTGCAGTTTACAAATGCAATATACATAGATATTCCCAAATTTAGTAATTTTATACGTATTTTTTCACAGATAGACCTGAATTCTTCAAAATTATATTGCTCAGTGCTACACTTTTATTGCAGGCGAACAGACATATTAAGTGACACTTAATTTGATAGCTGTCAAATAATTTTGATTTTCAAAAGTAACTATATTTAAAATTGATTTAACTCATAATTATTGATTAAATAATTTTTATTAACCGGAGTAGAAAAAATATTGTATGCCACTTTCATGTAATGGCCATTAATACACTCGCATATTATATACGAAACTCGCCTGCGGCTCGTTTCGTATCCTACAATATGCTCGTGTCTTAATGGCTATCATTACATGTTCGTTGCATAAAATACTATTACCAATTCCTTTGCTTTTAGTTTTGAAGGTACTTTGATAAAAAGGAATTGGGTTTCCTCAATCCTGGTATTTTATTCTTTCTGACTTGCTATGGGGTTTATCTGGTTCGAGTAACTTCATTCCCAGTCCCTGAATCTATCAATTTGGAACATGCACACCATTGCAGCATAACTGTGGCAATATTTTTATTGGAGTTGTCATTTTTCAGGGTTCATTCAACGAATATATCAATCGCGAAGACTGTCGCAGAAAAGTTGCATGCTGTTCAATGCTTAACGAATCTTTGGACATCAATTTTGGATCTGTTTGTGAACCAATTCATATTCGACAAAAGCAGGTAGAATCGATTCATCTTCAATTTCACTTGTACGCAAAATAAACAGAACTCAAAATGTCACCAAAATAATGCATAATGCTCAGGATATGGAATATACTATAGTATTAAGAATTGAGTGAGGAATTAAGGAAAATACCATCGTGGTTCAAACAGAAATTGGCTGGTATCTCAATTGCCAAAGAACTAACCAGAAAAAGAATTATTGGCAAAAACAATGACAGCAGACAAGCTCCATCAGCCTTGAACAGACAACGTGTTGTATATAAGTGCTATTATTTGAGTGCCATCAAGATTTGCCTTACGCCTCAGTTTATAATAATATTATCCTGAAATGGGTTAAAGGAAACGATAGGAGTAAACGTTACACCCCCATGCTCTGTCCCTAAAGAAATGGGATGAAATCAAGGGATGCAGTTTTGCCAAGGTCCCCCTAGGAATCTGACGCTGGAGAAATACTTGGAGGAGGAAAACACCTCTCCATGCAATGGGGATAGTAGTCAGACCTCTATGTGGATCGACGCATAACCATATACTCCGACAGTCAGGCAGCAATTAAAGCCCTGAGTGGGTGCACCAGCAACTCAGGACTCGCTAATGAATGTCGAGAACGACTTGCTAATCTTGCAAGGCACAACGTGGTGCGGCTAGAATGGATTCCAGCCCACTCTGGTTTTGAAGGCAACGAGATGGCGGATGCACTGGCTGCGGAAGGGGCGGCAGCTCCCTTCTGCGGCCCGGCCTTGGGCCTAACAAAACAAAGAATACGCAAGGAGACGAAGAAGTGGCTGAAGAATCAGCACCTCGCTCATTGGAATGCTCTGCAGGGTCCTAGGAAATCCAAACTTTTTCTGAAGGGATGGACTGATGGACACGCTAGAGCAGCTACTGAACTACCAAGAAGTAGAGGCTAAGGAAGATAGCAGGACTCCTAACGGGGCACTGCTGTATGATGAAACATCTCCACAACTTAGGAGTAGAGGAAAGTTCCCTATGTAGGGGTTGCGGCATGACTGACGAAACGTCAGTCCATGTTCTCCTAGAGTGTCCACACTGGGCTGTACTACGCAGGCGAATCTTCGGAGTCCCTGTTTTGGCCCCTGGAGACACAAGCAGACATCCATTGAAAAAGGTTGTGGCCTTTATAGAAGGGCTCGGCTTTATGGATGTCTAGGTAGCAGGAATGGCACAATGGGCCCGCCAGTGGCCTCAGTGCCGGAACCTTGGCTTGAGTTTGTCCAGGACAAGGTTCGCCTGCAAACTTAGTAGTAGTAGTAGTAGTAGTAGTAGTCAGACCTCTAAGCAGGATGTGTGAAGAGGAAGACGATATCAGTCATGTCTTAGGTGAATTATCGTCAATAAGAGAGTGTGTGGTCGGAAAATCTTATCCCTTACCTGCCGACATAAAGGAGATGTCTCCTAGTGACCTGTCCACCTTCCTGGAAAGGACAGGATAGATGATAACCTAGGACAACTCCTCGGGAGGACGTACAATAGGTCAGATGTGGTTTAAAAGCCTACTCTACAGAGAGATTTAATTTTGACATTACGATTGAATAACATTAAATATAGATTATAGACAATACCAGCCTGTAGAATAAAATATTTGATATTCTCGTTATATTGATAATATATTGATGGTATATTTGAAAAACGCGTCGGCGTTTCATTTGCATTACGTCGTGTTAGTACGTGCATGTATGACATCATCATAAAAGACATTGACGTACAGCTACTTTCTATTTAAAACATTGTATAAGTAAACTCGTGCTTTGCCTTGATTTTAATATTAATTTTTCTTTATTAAATGGTTAAGAAGACACAAAAGGTTGTTTTACAAAAAAAAAACTGGTACATTTAATGGGATCTCTCTGCATACAAAAAGACCGTTTTTAACATTTTATTTTTCTAAATAATCAAATTACGTGCAGAACGGGTCACCACTTTACCAGGTTAATTAAAGTGCCCTCTAAGGATATCATTCATTCTAATAGAATCCACATCAGTAGCGTACCAAATAATTACTTCAATTGTTAATTTAATGGATTAACTAATATAAAATAAGTAGGTCGCAGCAATTTGAAGGTAAATATTTGTTGGTAGTGCAATGTAAAAAAAAGTATGTCTAGGGGATACTTAAATTTATATTAACAACTCCAGAGAGTATCCAAAGTCGTTTCAGTTCTTTTTTATTGATTTTTTTTTATCAGTATGGCGTCGGCGTCCCTTTGGAACCATGGCCCATGGGTAAAAGTAGTCTGCATTTGTATTGTTGTGTAACTGGATGTTTTCTATTAGCAAAATTGTCGATTTATTTTATATACTTCATCAGTTATCATGCATATTACTAATAATACTTCAGATTGTTGATATTCCTGTTTTGTGGACTAACAATGACAAAACTCGAGAATAAGTGATACAGAATGGCACATTATAGCTGAAATTTACCAGTTTAAATCGATTTATTGGCAGCATCGCCTTCATACGTAAGCACTACTCAAAGACGAAAATATTATGACCTAAAATATATTCCCAAAATTCCTATTGTTTGGATAGTTTCAAAGTTAGTGAAAAAATACTTGACAATGATTTGAAGCACTGGAATGGTTAGTCACCTCATGGTGTATAAAAAGTGAAAATGTCTTCATTTTCATAATACAGGGCAGATAGTTAAGGTATAAATTACCGAACTGGGGCAGCAGATTCTTATCGGTATCAGGTAGACAGAAATCTAAATTCGTCCCTGAGCGACGCTAGCGAATAGTATATTATGCAATGCGCACAAAATGGCCATTTTGTTGCGAGCTGCATACTATACTTTTTCCATGACAACATATCGTTCACGTTTAGAAAACAACTATGAAATCACTCGTTACCTACTTAAACTTTGACAGAAACGATCTGCTGACATTTCATCAATTTATCGCTGGACGTCATAATTAGACGTAGTCGTAATCGTGGTAACGTGGTCCAGTTTCCCTTTTATTCAAACCTTCAACTATTTCTCAATGAATATCGAAAACACCTATTAAAAAATTGTTTTATTAACCACAGCTTCGAATTATTGTATATTGTATAGGTACATTTCACTAAAACAACCGAAATATGTCAACTTGGGATATTGCTTGGTTCACTATCCGTAAAAGTTCTTAAAGAAGCTTTTAGAGGTCCTTGACATAGTGTCAGTTGATATTATCCTTTGTTATCCTGATTTCTATATATTTTCGCCGATTTTCAGGTTTATTTATAACCGCAAAAGTCCGACCATAAATTAGTGTTTATTGTGAAGATTTTTCTATTACTCTAGCTATAACAGTAAACAAAGCTCTACAAGGTATTACAAAAAAAATAACATGTCCAAAAGATTCCATAAATTGCTATTGAGAAGAAAATTATTACAGGGTGGTTAATAATAAGATATTTTTGACTTTTCACCATTGAAAAGGAAGGAAGAAAATATTTGGTAAAACAACTTACGTTTTACCAAATATTTAGTATAGTCTTTTTCATACTTTTTTGTATAGTCACCGAAAAATACGATCTAGGTCGATCCGTAAAATCATGTAGTAGGTCCCAAAAGGGGCCATTAAAAATGGAAAATGGAGTACTCACCCTTACTAACGAATAGAGGATCGGGCTATCCATAAGCTCTTTAAGGAACAATAAATCAGTCTCATTAAGTCTCTCTTCATTGTTTTCTACGTCATCTTCGTCGTCATTTTCATCATCTATGAATTTATTGATTTGTTGGAATGTTACGGTAGCTGAAAAATATCAATATTTGTTAATAATAATATTTTACAATAAATCAATCGCATAATAAGTTTAATTGAATATACCGAGAGTCACTTTGCTTTATAGTGTTTTGAAAAATTTAGCTGGGAACAGCCTTTTGATGTTAATTATGTCACTAATATTGCATTGATGTATATAATTCGTTATAATTCATTTCTCCAGACATGTAAAGGCTGTTAAAAACGTAAATAATCAGCTGATGTCAATGCTAAAAAGTCTTGTGTGAAAATGGGCGACATATGGGCAATCTGAGGTCTACAAGATTACTCCTCTTGGTTTTTAAATGAGGTACCTATAGTCAATTCAAAATTCTGTACCTCTATACAAATATAGAGCAATTAAAAACTTATTTTCAACACCCATAAAAATAAACTTAAAGTGTTTTTAGGATGCTTCAAAGCCGTTCACTAAAAACCACAAATAATAAGTTATAATTTGTATATTCTTACTGAAGTATATTTACTTACTTGTAAACAGTAACTAATATATTTTGAGATCTCGAAGCCAACTAGCATTTTAACAAATGCAACATAATTTTTAACATAAACAAACTAGTTTTATGTATGCTCCTTTATGAAATATATTTCCTCCAAATTACGTCATGTCTTTTTTACAAACACAAACTCTCCGGAATTGTTTTTTTGTTGTTTTCTTAGAACAGCAAAGCAAAAATAGTAGGAGTACAACTTCAGTGTTCGTGGAGAAATCCAGTTTCTTCAATATGTCGGAAATGTAATTTCCGTTTTTGCCTGCTGTGACGTAGCAGTAAGTAACTAACAATTCCAAATAATAAAAATGAGTATTATGAGTAAGCAAATAACGTAATGAATACTAGTGTCTCATAACTCAATTTTATAATATTTTAAGTTGTATTAAATTTTTAGTGTCGCATGTTGGGCGCCAATTATTTTGATTTTATAATGATATTTTATTTGTTATATCAAAAAGATTTTTATACCTAAAAATCCACGAGCGATCCACAATATTTTCAAGGTCATACTTCAAGAAAACTAGAAAACTGTCAAATTAAATCAATTTTAGATCTGTCAGATTGGTAGTCGAAGCCATCCATTGGATATTGATCCAATATAGATGTTGATGTCCATTATGACACGAGACGCAGGCTACATTTTTTCTTCTACTCTGATCTATTTTATCTTCAATACGTTCCGTATTAGTTATCAAATTTCTTAGTGCTATTCAGTCGTATTAAACCTATACACATTTCCAATTACTATTTTATGTTCTACGGTAATCTATCGTAAATGCAGTAATTGAAATGCTCATAAAGTGAAAGGCGGCAATCGCCTGGTAAAAGTGTTACACTTGTTACACCAGCTAGACGATATATTGAGCTTACGCTGTGCCACGACTTCCACGTATTAGTGTGTGTTTTGAGGTTATAGAAAAAGTTATTGCTTGTTCTGGAAAATGTCTTTTCTATACCTAATTTACTGTGATCGGTATCGATAATAATAGTGGTATTATTTCTTAAATAACAATATATCAAGTGTAGAAGACTATTCCTTTATCAGCCAGAAAATAATAATAACTTACCTTACCTTGATGAAGATTGGCATCGAAAATAATAATTTTAAACCCCTTTAGCCGTTTATTGTTACAATTATCATTCAAATAATAATATGGAATCATAAAATCATCACTCGTGTAGATGTGGATACGAAAAACTGTATTGTTTTCGATTGAAATGCAAATAAATTAAATAGTTATGATATAAATTAATATTTTTAGTGTAATTTTTCGTCTTCACTTTTTGGTTTTTAATCAAAATATGATTTTTTAGTAGTTTTTTTTTTCATGTAAGTAGTTCTATTCAGAACAAACATTATGGTTTTCAAACCTTATCAGTTTTTTCAGTGTAGTTATGGAATGCAACAATTTTAATAGTTGGTTACATAAAGTATTTAGGTTACCCTTGCAGTATATTTTTATCTTCGTCTGTAAACCGATAATCAAGAAGTATGCAAAATGTCAAATGTGGAAAGTTACTGCCCCGCAAACAATATTCTGCGAAGTCAAGGATTTCTGTTTATCGATTTACTCCTTAACAATTTCATTTGCACACTACCATTGTCCACTAACACTACTAAACCGCAAATTTATCGAAATAATATTTCATAAACCAATTAAATTGTTTTGCCTTAAATTTCTGGGATAGGTTTCATTAAAAGGGTAAAAAACGTACCCTATTACTATGACTCCACTATCCGTCCGTCTGTCTGTCTATTTAGAGGGGCTCCTATACAACGAACGTGATTTTTTTTCCTAGTTTTTGCTCGATATTGATACGGCAAATGGCAACAGGTAGGCGTTTGAAATAGTCACAGAATATTGAGTTATATTATTCCCATAAATGATTAAATTAAAATAAAATTAATATTAAAAAGGGGCTCTCATACAACAAACGTGATTTTTTTCCACCATTTATATATATAATAGTGCGCGAATCCAGCTCGTACTTTGTCAGTTTTTTTTTAGGTTTCAATTTTAAATTAAATTTAAATTATTAACATGCTTTCTGTTTGTGTTTGCAGAAAATTCTAGATGCATTTCTTAGTAAAAGATAGTTAGTCTAGTTCTAGATGAAAAGGAGACTTCTTTCGTTAGTATCAGCCACTTGAAGTCATTCATCAACTTCCTTGGAAGTGGGAGAGGACTAAGAATTGAAGAATTTTGTTTTGACAAATTTTGATTTGTGATTTGTTTGTCCAAAGTTTAGTTTGGCTTCTAATTCTAGTGTTAAGTGCAACAGCACCTTTGGAGTGAAATAAGGTTGAAGCTTTATATAGAGAAGACGTTACTAGAAGTCATAAACCCAAAAAGACAGTACTATCAACTTCGAAATGAAAAAACTTACTACGAAGTCTGAGAACGCAGAGGATTTAGAATACTCTGAGATGGCGACGTTAAATTTTAAAAAGTGTGAAGGACTATTAACAGGAAGAGGGTGCAGGATATCCTCGGTATTTAAATTATTGACACAAGTTTAAAAAAAACTGATTTCCATTTTCTAGCTCCAATTTTTTAATTCGGAATCCTCCTAATCGATTAAATTAAGTATTGTTGAAAATAAACTGTTAATATATTTCACATTCCGGCAATTGTTAGTTGCTCGTTAATTCAATGCGGAATTCGTGCTAGGCAATAATAAATTTGAAAATAATCTATCCACTGCATGAAATGACACAAGGAATATCCATAAAGACGTTTTAAGTTAACATCTTTAGAATAACTTATTTACCATACTCCGATTATAGGTATGATTAATTTTAGTTAGGTGAAGCATCTACACAATTAAAAATCAGAATGAATGAACACAAAAATTGCTTAAGTCGGATATTTACAAACATACTTGAGAAGCGAGACATCATTTTAATTGTATTCATCAAACATGGTATTAAAATAACCGAAATATCGAAGAAAGTGATTCAATACAACTAAATGCAGAGAAATATGTAGCCAAAAAATTTATTTATTCTTGATAACGGTATAGGGCAGGGCTTCTTAAACTGTGGGTCGCGACCCCCAGGGGGGTCGCGAGACTACTGAAAGGGTGTCGCAAAAATCTGATACCTTTCAATCATTATAAATAAAATTTTAAAATTAGTATACACACTACGTACAAATATAAATACAAATAAAAATCATACAAAATACTATTGTAGTTTTATTATAACTATTTTTTGAAAAAAGTTGCAATGCGAAACTGTTATGTAGGGCCTATAAATGAAAATATGGAGGAGGAGGGGGTCGTTTAAAATTTCCTAAGCTTGAAGGGGGTCGCTATATAAAAAAGTTTAAGAAGCCCTGGTATAGGGTATAGTCCATGCAATTTAGTGTTGTGAGCGTTGTTTCTCTCATGGTAGCTGATTTTGTTTGACAAGAAGGCAAAATTTATCTAGAATAAGATGCACTCATTGCGATCTCTGAAGCCGTTGCGAAAAATTGTTTAAAGTAAGAAGGATTTCAGTGAAATTTCGTGCATAACTTTTCACCCTTCTATTTTAACAAAAAAAAACGTTAAGAACTTATCTTAAAAGATCTACCAAACTTTGCAGGTAATAGTATATTATTCAACGAGCGTGTAATGATGGCTATTACTCATGAGAATGAAGTTTGCGACTTGAGCTGCAGGCGAACGTCGTAATCATTCGAGTGAGTAATAGCCATTACACGAAAGTAGAATACTATACTTTTTCTATGACTAAGTGTTCACCTATCAATTCAAACGAACGAGATATTTGGAGAATATTTTATTGGATAAACTTAATGCTTTATGTCAAACAATTCCATTTTGGAAGCTACAATGAAAATCCATTTATTGCTTACAATACTGATGGTGAAATTTGAGCAGTTGAATTCGTTTTCACTTTCTGTATCCATTCCAATAAAAAGTCAGCTCTAAATCACCTTCGGTAGGTATGTATAGGTACTGTCAAAGTCAAATTATGACATTTCATGGCGAGTCTGATTCAAACATTACACCGAACATAGTCGTGTGTAATGGCATTCTTTGACGGTGATTGGCCAGATAGTCGTGTGTAATGGATCATTACACACGGGGCGTGGCTTGTTTTGTGTAATGCATCCAGTTACTCAACAAAAATGTTAGATAAAAAGGGTCCATTTCTCAACAGTCATAGAAAAAAATATATATTTCATTATTCCGTTTCATTTTGTTTGGTCACTTTTATCTTTCACTTTTCTTTTCTTAAATTTACACCTAATGGTGTCTCATATAGATGAATATAAAGACGAGATAATACTATTTTCGTAAAGTTAGACATTGACGGATTAGTTTGGGTTTTCAACAGACGATTAAAATAAATGCGTTCACAACTATTCGTATCAGGAATTTCATTAATTTTAACTTTGATAATAAAGACTTTTAGTATTAGAAACGTTTTAAATGTTATGACTTTTTAAGTGAATAGATCGTCGAACTTAACGTAATAAATTCTAATAGTATTTATTCCTTATTTATTTTCTACTCGATGTTATTAAATCCAACTCGTAGAGAAGTCGAAACAATTTCCAGGACAGTATCAGTTCTATTAGAACCAACTTCACCGATGCTATAACTTAAACATTTGAGTAAGTCTTAAGGAAATATGTGCGACTGCACCGAGTCGTCAATCGTTCTTAAGTCGAAGTGTAGGTTCTACTTAAGTCCTACTTATGTGAAAGTGAGGTTATGTCTCGGAACAAATTATCGAAATATAGAGAGGTTAGTTTATGAAATCAAACAAAATGGAATTCATAATTAATGCAGAGCATTTTAATGACTGCATTTACGAAATGGAAATCATTGAATATAGCGTTTCAGGAATATAGTTCACAGACAAGATTTTATTCGATTATAAATTAGTTAAAAAGTTTCGATTACGAAAAGAAACAGTCAAATTTCTATGGACGAGTTCTATACAAGGGAATTGCTGCGAACAAAAAAATACTGAAACAGATTAGTCGAATGGGGAAGTGGTTTTTCCAATCTATTTTAGTATTTCTTATATGTTTTGAGTCCCTTTACCACTCATGTTGGAAAAACCACTTCCTTATGCGACTAACCTTTTTCAGTATTTTTTCGTTCGTTATGTTGGCAGCAATTCCATTGTATAGAACTCGTCCATTATTAGATTGTTGTTGTTCCTGCATGGGCGTTTTAGCTTTGAACTCTCTGATATTTTATCCCAAGCAGCATCTTTTTATGCTCACGTTATCACATCTGTTTCCTTAGAACCGTTTTACACGTACGAGAATTATTGCGAAATTTACTCTGAAAATTACTCTGGTAATTTTCATAAAAATTTTGGAAACATTTCACTACTTGACTGCTTTACACATAATATTTTTACCACTATAAATTTCATAAGAATTCATGCCATACGACTGCGCAGTGAGATTGTTTTTGGTATAAGTTGTCATGGTTACGATTTACATATTGAAATTTCTGAATAATCAGCTGTATTGGAACCGTTTATTTGATTGATTATTTATTTTATTAAATGAGATTTGCGTTTATGCCAAGGTTTTGGCTTTCCTGAATGAAAAAAACGACAACAAATAATGACACGTTGACGCCATTATTGTTTTTATTCTATTTTTGGCTTCTGCGTCGATTCTCACGCACTTTCTAAAAATATAGAACATGTCAATATTTTTACTCCGAAAATTTTGGCAATAATTCTTTGACGTGTAAAACAGCAAAAATTATTCTTATGAAAATTTTCAGAGTAAATTTCGCAATAATTCTCGTACGTGTAAAACGGTTCTTACACACGACCTATTTTGCCACACAATGTATCAAATACAAACTTGACATTAGGGACGTAACACATGAAACGAACAAATAAGAAATGGTAAGCCTAAAGAAAATTGGCGTCAGAAGTAGTGAAGAAGTAAGTAGTCGGTCATCGCTAGAATCATTAACTGCTTACATTGACCAAAAAGCATAAAAGTACAGTAGTAGAAAATAATATTAAGAACAAATCTGGGTTCAAATACGACAAAAGATGGAGAAGAGCGGAAAAACTAAAGAAATAGGATGCGTTTGAAGAAGAAAATATATTGGGATGCATGAAGGCCAAAAGGTTTCAATAAGTAGGAAATACTGAGTCAAAGATCAATAATAATTGTAGGAAGATAATCGACTGGATAGGTATCAGTATGACCTAGAAAATGAAGAAGACCAAGAAAACAATGGAAATATGTATGAGGTCTAATAATCCTTGAATAATGGATCAAAATATTTTGTCCTGATCCATAGTCCGGAAAAATTGATGGGCTTCACGATCATGATAAATCATTCTTGTTTCTTCTTCCAGCTCACAATTTTCTCTTCGCTTACCTTTGTTTATTTGTGCGTTTCATGCTAATTATTTTTCTTTTTTTAATCTCCTTTGGGTCAGTGGAGACTATAAGAAAAAAGTCAACATGTGATCGTTTGACACATTATGACTAATTTAAAATATGGATTCCACATATTTTTTTCTAAAAGGCAAGTTCTTAAATCTACCGATATATCTATCGGTAACTAGCTGACCCGGCGAACTTTGTTCCGCCTTAATGGCAATAAATAAGCAGATTGTGTTCTTTTTTATTGGAAAATTTTTTATTGGAAAAAACACAAAAAAATTAAATACCTACATTAATTATTCATTATTATTTCTGTATTTTAGTACATAGGTTGCTCTTCACTTAAGTACCTTGTGATACACGACATTTTTTGTTTTATTATCAGGCGCAAAAACAAACAACGCAGATGGTCTTCCGACCCATGAACATGCCACGTATAATTGACCATGGGAAAAACATGAATGTTCTAGATTTAAACCACAAACTTTTAAGGATTGGCCTTGTGATTTGTTGATGGTCATGGCAAATGCAAGACGTATCGGAAATTGAAGTCTTTTAAATTCAAACGGCATATCGGTTGGGATCATCGGGATCCTCGGAATAAGAACTTCCTCACCTTTGAATTTTCCTATCATTATCGTAGCGTAAATTACATTGTTCATCAATTTTCTAACCACCAAACGCGTACCGTTGCACAGTTTTGGTTGGTTTATGTTTCGAAGCATGATTACTACGGAGCCAACCTTTAGGCGTAAATTGGTCGAGCCATACTATCGCGGCGCTGTTCACGTGCAATTTCTTGTTCTTCTTCAGTCCTTTCATTTGCAGTATTTCGTATTCTTCTTGCATTACGGCTTTGTCGGGAAAGATTCGATTGTCTTGCTCGTGGCATTATTAATTGAACTTCACTTCACTTCAATTTACCTATTATTATAGATTTCAACCATACCGAGTTTTATAGTTCACTTGATTTCTTACAAATATCAAATTGTCATCTATACGTCATTACATAGCTGTCATTATACGTCAATTACATAGCTGTCATTTGCGTTTTGTTATTCCAAGTCTGATTCTTTTTTGTTATACCACGTTTTATAGTGATTGACGTTTCATGTCAAGTCCCACGGGAACGCTGTCGAACGGGATAAAAAGTATCTTATGTCCGTCTCCTGGCTCTAAGCTACCTCCCTACCAATTTTCACCAAAATCTGTTCTGCCGTTCTTGAGTTATAAGTGGTGTAACTAACACGACTTTCTTTTATATATATAGAATACGGTGTCTACCAAAGTCGTTCTTAAATTTACCGAAAAATTGTCAATAGAATCATCCCAGCGTTCTTAAATTCACCGATAGCTCTATCGAACATCTATCAGTTCTACCGGGCTTTAGACTCGATAAATCTGGTAGATTTGGAAGGGGAAAAACAATCAGAGAGCACAATCATCAATCATATGCAATGACAATTAACAATCTTTGTTTATTGAGTTGTTTTGTTTTGTTGGAGATTTTATACTTTTTTTGTTAATAAAAATGGAGTATGAAGTGGATTCAAAATTAGTATAATCGAATTAAATGGTGTGGTTATAGGAAAAAAAGTTTACTAGCGTCTATATGCGTCAATACTATCATTGTCTAATATTAAAGATGGCTGAAAGAATTGTCAAATTTATCTTCTTTCTTTCTTCAATCTACCATAGTATCTAACCAATACGTTCTTTTAAATCGTCTACCGATAGATCAACTTCATTCTACCTGACATTTATCAGACATATCACAGACATCTATCGATAGAGTCTATCGGTGGATTTTAAGAACTTCCCTTAGTTTTGCTTCTTGTCTATTAGTATACCTATTCTTCTTTTTTTTATTTAACATACTGCGTCAACCACTAGGGTTATTGGCAGTTCAGTACATACCAGTTACATTATGATTATAAATTGTACATGTTGATGGCTTTGAAGAATTTCAAGGAATCGTTGATTTGATCTCCGAGAGCTAACTGTAAGGAGTTGGTGATCTTATGCTGTCTTCGTTGGATTGCAAACTGGGGACATTCTAGGATAATATGTTTAATGGACATATTTTCATTACATTGGGAACATTGAGGTGGGTCTACTTTATTTAGTATGAATTTGTGCGTTAAGGCTGTGTGTCCAATCCTTAATCGGGTAGCTTTAATTTGTTCAGCTCTTGTAGTCGGTAGGGAGGGAGTTTCTCTCACATTTGTCACTACTTCATGCATTTTGTTATGGTTCTGAAGGTTCCATTTATGTTGCCACTTATCTACAACAAAGCTCCTGACAGCTGCTTTGTGGTCTTGGTCTCAGCTCCAATTTTGCAATATTCTTCCAATATTCTTTATTATTAGGCATTTAATACATCAATATTAATATTTAGATTAGAAGGATTGCGTTTGTTCGTTACTGTGTTGGATCCTGAGTTTGAGACGTTTTGAGACCGCAACAAGAAAGGCATGTGTGAATGCGTGCTGAAGATTATTATTAATTATTGTTCGAGGTTATGAAGAAATAGATTTGTTACTCAGAATAATTAGGATTTAGAATTGTGGGGTGAATTTATAATGTGAATAGTTTTTATTAATTCGGTAGATGTTTTAATTGAAAGTACAACGCAATTAGCGGTCATAATTTAACAATACTACAAAAAAATTAATATAAATATAGAGGCATTGGTTATAAATAAGTTGTTTTTATTTAAAATTATTGTTTAAACCGGAATTATTATTATATGAGCAAAGAATAAACTATAACTGTATTGTTTTTAGACAATGTTTTATATCGTATAGAACATGTCATGTTTTCTTATATATTTTACTTATTAAAATTGATAGCTTTCAATTTTATCCTAAAAACACAATAATTGAATTAAGTTTTTTTTTCACTTTCGACTGTACTTAAATAAAATATAATTTGTATTCTGGTTATAAATAGTTTTCCATATCAAAACACAAAAAAAAACTAAACGCGTCTAATGTTTTTATTATAGCCATTACTTACCATTGTCAATTTGTTTATTGTTATGGTTCAAATTCATTTTAGGACTATCTACTACAAGGCGTTCTGTCTCTCGAACATCACGTGAGTCTTTTCGAGAAAAACGGACCATTTTCTCTTTTTAAACGCTCGCCGACGGATCATCGTAAGACCGAAAGAAAATTTTCGGGATTTTCAATTTTCCGGAATGACCGCATGACCAGGCAGGATTCGGTTTCTACTGATCGTTGCAGGCGAGTGGGAAATTTCTAATCTAACCGGCCTTGCCTGCTACACACACACACCAACCGACGGGAAATCCCGTTGCTATAGTTACCCGTAGGTTCGGGTTTAGAAAATTCAGGACTGGCTGATCTCTCTCGAATTTTAAAGATGGGGGTGAGTTTTCTTGATGGAGGGGTAAACACTGGCGTTTACGAAGTTTTTTCGGTCGTTAATAAGGCGAAGAAGTATCTTTTTTATGGTTATGCAGCTTGTCAATGTTTGTGGTAACAAAAAGAACGTAATGTATCTTTTTATATTAATTTGTCATCTCTATTACAAAGTTACATTAGCTGTAGTCATAACCCCATAAGTTATTCTAGCTTCACTTATAGGAGTTGTACAATGTGTTATTTATAAGATACGACAAAGCTGTCAAAATTGTCAAACGCGAGCCAACTTTTTTCAAAAAATAACGGTCATATAAAAATAATAACAGATTTGGATTGGTCGTTGAAAAATAAGTTCAAATGCACTTTTAATTTTCTTAAATTCGTTCTGGTTTAATAAAAAAATTGATAGTTATGTTTAAAAACACCATTTTCATATACCACTTTCGAATACTTCCAATCTCGTAAAAGATATAGAAAACTATATATTTTTGGAAAGGAGAATGATTGCTCTTTCGAATGAGATCAAAAATTATAAGGTGTTCCATTCAAAATAATACATATTTTCACCTTTGAATTTGACCAACATTAGTAAAACACCCTGTGTTGATAAGATGAAATGCCAGCCAAGTCTAAAAAAATCTCTTTGATAAACTAGTAAAACAAGTGAAAATACCATCTCTTTGGAGCAATTAATAAGCTGGGCATTTATGTTTAAAATCAGACACTCTTAGTGTGGATTTATGCAGACACAATTAACAATTATCAATTAGCATTTAACAATTAACAATTATCAATTATAAGTTGAACTACTCATTCCACTATGACTCCATTTATGCACACAATTAACAATTATCATTTATCAATTAACAATTGCGAAGTTGGCCAACTTTTATCTTCTTAAATTAATTGTACCGAATTTTCATCTAGTGCGCAACTAGTACGCAGGTCCTGAAATTTATCTCAGTGTGGATTTATGCAGACGCAATTAACAATTATCAATTAGCAATTAACGATTAACAATTATCAAATAACAATTAGTAAAACTACCATCGTTTATGCAGACACAATTATAAATTAGGAGAAAATAGTAAGCACGCGCACAAGCCCGAGATTCTGGTTATTTACATTTACAATAACCCTACATTTTAATGTCTATTGGAACAATTTTGAAGATGTATAGTAGAATTGAAAAAGCTGAGACTTCTTTTTCTTTAAATAGGGCATGTCCACGTGACGTCACAAACTAGCTGGTGGTAAAACAATAAACAAAGCCACGTGGTACTTATAGTGAGGTTATGCTGCTTCATAATGTTAGATCGTGTTTGAGTTTAGTTGGTTTTGCTTCAGTGTACTTTTAAAGTTATTTTAATTGTTGAGCTTGCATATTTAATACTATATAATATAGGTTAATAGTTGTTTGTTGTTTGATAATTTTTCATCGTGTCTATTGTTTATTGTTTTACCACCGTCGTATTGTCAATGTCAGCTGTCGTGGACATGCCCTATAACGATGCTGACACACAACATAACCCTAAATCAACCACTTTTATATGAAAAAAGTGAGATGAATTTCAGGATCTGCGTACTAGTTGCGCACTAGATGAAAATTCCGTACAATTAATTTAAGAAGTTAAAATTTGGTCAACTTCGCAATTGTTAATTGATAAATGATAATTGTTAATTGTGTGCATAAATGGAATCATAGTGAAATGAGTAGTTCAACTTATAATTCATAATTGTTAATTGTTAAATGCTAATTGATAATTGTTAATTGTGTCTGCATAAATCCACACTCACTTTTTTCATAAAATTGATTGATTTAGGGTTATGTTGTGTGTCAGCATCATTATTAAAAGCAAAAAAGTCTCATCTTGCTCAAAATTGTTCCAATAGACATGAAAATGTAGGGTTATTGTAAATGTAAATAACCAGAATCTCGGGCTTGTGCGCGTGCTTACCATTTTCTCCTAATTTATAATTGTGTCTGCATAAACTATGGTAGTTTTACTAATTGTTAAATGATAATTGTTAATTGTTCATTGCTAATTGATAATTGTTAATTGTGTCTGCATAAATCCACACTTATTTGGGACACCTTGTATTTTGTGAACTAATAAATGTTTGTCTGCAAGTTTAATGACATATTACTTCAACCTTCCCTCCTAGAATGTCTTCCTTTTAATACAAAATCTCTTGAGCACAAGTGTCTTTCTTGTTTTCTGCAGCATATACAGTGTGTGTCTACTTAAGTTGGACCATTGTCTAATATTAGACAATGCTTGGACTCATATGGAAAACTTTTTTTTTATTGGTTTTAGGAAAAAAAGTTATTCTTCATAAAAAGTTCTGCATTATCTAAAACCTAAAATGCAATCATTGGATATTTCTTATTTTGAGCCGTATGACTATGATACTTAGTGTGGATTTATGCAGACACAATTAACAATTAACAATTATCAATTATAAGTTGAACTACTCATTTCACTATAACTCCATTTATGCACACAATTAACAATTATCATTTATCAATTAACAATTGCGAAGTTGACCAACTTTTATCTTCTTAAATTAATTGTACCGATTTTCATCTAGTTCGCAACTAGTACGCAGATCCTGAAATTTATCTCACAAAAAGTGTTTGATTTAGGGTTATGTTGTGTGTCAGCATCATTATTAAAAGCAAAATTGTTCCAATAGACATGAAAATGTAGGGTTATTGTAAATGTAAATAACCAGAATCTTGGGCTTGTGCGCGTGCTTACTATTTTCTCCTAATTTATAATTGTGTCTGCATAAACGATGGCAGTTTTACTAATTGTTAATTGATAATTGTTTATTGTTTATTGCTAATTGATAATTGTTAATTGTGTCTGCATAAATTCACACTTAGAATAGTCATTCTTGTTTTAAAAACTTCCTTGAAGCTTTAGCTTTATTTGGTACGCAGATAGTTTGGTAAAATTTTGAAATATAAAAAAGTTTCTCGATTACTGAAAATAGTGCTGCAAAAAAAGTAGTGATTACAGTTTTCTCCAATTTTACAAAAAATCTAGGGTTTTTATACAAATGAAACTAACGCAGTAATCTTCGCTCATGTTTCTTCTGCCGATTAAAAAAAATTTTAAATATCTTGTTTAGTTCCGGAGATATCGCGAGGTATGCGTGAAAAAGTAATAAAACATAATTTTGACAGATTTTTGACAAATTTCGCAATAAAAAGTGTTGTCCCTATTAAAAAATGTAATTTTCGATTTCAGATGGCCAGGGACCTACTCTATCATTTTGTAAAGACCACATGTGGTTGTACCTTCAAAAAAAAATTGAAACTTTTTTGCCCCTTTTTCAGTCCATTACAATGCAAATTTAAAATCTCTTTGTTTCTGATTTTTCTTTACGATATCGAAAAATAAAATGTCCTACATACATTTTATTATTATGTATAGTGTATATGTATGACTGGAGAATATCATATAATTTATAAGTCATAAAGTTTTGATACAATTAATATGTTGCACTTTAAGAGCTGAATTCATAAAAGATATAAATGGGCCACTGACAATATGAAAAATTATATCCATGGCTTTTAAGAGAAATTAACAATGTGCTTACGCAGGTCTACAATGTAGTTCAAACTTATTTTTTAATATTCCTATGTCGGAGTCAATTAGTGAAATCCGTCTGAAATGCCTAGTCATTTCAAGTATTGTCGACAAACAGCGTAATTGTACATTCGGAAGGTTTTGCCTTCCCTTAAAAAATATTCAAGAAGGGGAAGGGTGAATCCAATTATTATATTCCTTTTCTCTTCTTGAATAACTTAATGTGGATTACACACATAATGCCTTCCCCCTCAGGGAATGCCTGAAACTATTAGGCAAACGGTGTACCGACTGTACAATTACGCTGTTTGCCGGGAATACGTGAAATGACTAGGCATTTCAGAGAATGACGGATTTCACTAATTGACGCCGACACCTATATTAGCTTCACTTGTTTGTTTGTCCTTTAAACTGGGGCATCTTTAACACCTTACATATTTTTGTATCATCTACCTAAATCTAGCCTTTCCATGAAAATGTATGTCTAATAGCTGTTTCACATGACAAGACATGAAAAATACCTACTTGAACTTTATTATTTCGAAGCTAATAATATCCACAAAGGTATATATGGCCCATATCATGCTGTACCAGTCTCGTCCGAAATAGTAAGTATAATTTAAAATCTAATCAAAATTTCAAATCCATCATACATAAAACAACAAAGAATTTGCCGATACAAATATTTGGGTCATTATAGAACCGATATATTATGGCATTAACATAATAATATACTGGATGTTGATACTTTTTAAGCAAAGCTAACTGCTTTTTCTTTTTAAACAAAGGTAGTGTTTGCATTCAACTATAGTTAATATAGAAATGTCGCAGTCATCTATAGCTTAATTATACGTTCAATATGGTTCAATCAAGCCTCTTTATCAAACAGATAAAAGAACACCCTATGTATTGAGTGGGGTTTATTAAACAAATTCAATACATTTTGGAGAGTTTGCAGTAAATTTTCAAATCATGATGCAGTGCTCATGTGCTCTTCAAATGGTTTACAAATTTAATATTAAAAAACAAAATAAAAATATTATATTTCTCTATGATTCAATATTTCTATCATATCAATCGATTATTTGTTATGAATATTTGAAATCGATTATCTGGCGATAAAAACGATGACAAGTTAAAATCACAAGTCAAAAGTCAGCTGGTAAAAAGGATAAAAGCGTAATTTATTGATTTCTTTTGTTGTGATCAATGTATATTAATTAGATAATTGTAAGTATTTAACGTGAATTGGAAAATATTATGTATTAGATAAGAAGTTTATCTCATAGATACCTATATAGGTGACAAATCGGATTACTTCATCACACATCAATAAAGACAGGTTTTGTCACAAATTTTAACAATGGGTAAGTTTAAAATTATGTATACATTCGGTTATGAAAAGGATAATTTTTAGCTTTCAAAATGAACTACAGCTTTGAAGGCAATTCCAAATCTAGACCAGAACAAAATTTGTCTGGAGCAAGTAAGAAAATGACAAAAGATATTTTACTGCAAAAAACCCATGAAGAAAGACGTAAAAGACAGGTAATATTGATGAATCAAAGAAACAGCTATAGTATATCATTTTAAATATTTGTATTATAGGAACAAAGACTCAAATTACAAAGTGCAGAATTATTACAGTCGCATATCCGAAGTTATATCGCTAGAAAAATAAAAAAACAAGAAGAAAGGATAATATTCGATGAAATACAAAGCACATCTGGTGTTCAAATACTTCTAGCCAAACTACTGTTTTTCTATGACCCACAACAAGACACAGCTAGATTGGTAAACATATTTGTACATAAATCACAATTTAATTTGGGTATAGTAATAGTTGCAATTGAAGAAAATTATATCAAGTGATGATGGCTAATTTTTTGCTATTGTATGTTTCAGTTGGAGATTGCAGAGAGATTAGTCAACTGTCAAGCAGATGTAATCCAGCAAATTGATGCGGATACATCATTTTCCTGGCTAATAAAACGTTTTCTACTTGTTTGCCTGAAAAATGTTGTTGATAATTCTGAGAGCATGATTCTAATGAAATCACTTTATATCTTTACAACAGATGCTCATACTTTTAGTTATCTTATATCAAAAGGTAAGTCAATAACAATACAAAATTGGAAGAAATTGAACTAGTATACAAATGAATATAAATAATATTAGTTTCGTTTTTCGTTATAACACTCTAATAAATTAGTTTGTGAACCATCCATAACATGTGCAATAATAAAAACTTACTTCTAAATTGTGTACAAAATGTCGAGACAGAAAGATGAGCTTTATTGTCAAAGTTAAGAGTTGATTGTGGAATTCTGCCACTGAACAATAAGGTCTTTCAAGCAATGTCATTGTCAATACACAATTTTTTCAAGAAAATATTACAATATAATAGATTTGGATTTAATTAAGGTGGTATGCTTGGTGTCTACTAAATTGTAACAAATGCTTGGCATTTAATTTCAATATTTCACTATCCTTACAGATTACTTTGGGTACCTAAGAAACCAGTTGGAAAGTGGAAGCCAACACTTAAATGAAACCATCGTTCTAATTCAAAAACCTTTTAAATTCATAAATGATAACGATTATTTGAGTAATTTAGTACTCTCGGAATTCTGCATACACTTTTTAAAACCATCTCTAACTCATAATGTCAAAAATGTCCTTATTCCATACATGAAGAGTCAACCTAAAGATTTACCTTTTGAAAAACTGATTCGATATCTTAACAGTGGATTTCATTTCGAAGGAAGTCATAGTTTGTTTTACTGTATACTGGATTTAGAACCAGATGATTATGGTAAGTCTATTAATAATATAATAAATAAATTTTGATTTCATGTAACTGGCAAATAAAAGTTCATAACTAAACCAAATCTAAATTTGTTATGGGAGATCATAGCATTTACCAAAATGTATATAGTGAAACTTTTTTTTAGAGCCAGACTATGACAGTATACATGTTCTTTCGAAACTAAGTACTAATATTCACGAACTGAAACCTTCTTCTGATTTAACGACTGAAGATAGTGATGATGAAGAAGAAGAGGATCCCGTTACCGTAGAAAAAAGACTTTTACTTTCAGATTATTTAAAAATACTCAATCGATATGGAAAAGTTAAAAAATGGATCAACTTCTTCCTAAAAAATAGTAATGATGATAAAGTACTGATGGCTTTTACAAACTTATGCCATAATTTATTGTTGGTATATAGAGATTCAATGAGAAAGTATCTGTAAGTAGTTTATTGCATAATCTAGGATGACCCATAGCCCTGAAAGTGTTTCTTTTTAGTTTTTTGCTTATTCTTTTGGAATTATTTTACTCAAATGATGTGTTTTGTTTAATTTGGCTGTTGATAGTATTCAAGGAATGTAATAAATGTTTTTATTTTCTAGTTTACTTTATAAATTTGGATTAAGCAGTACCTATTTGACAAAACTCTGGGCTTATTTAAATAAAAACAACAAAGACCAATTCCAAACCAAAATATCAAGTTTGGTTGCTTGGAGAGATTATCATACTATGCTATCTGTATTTTGTGATATGTTCACATTTTACACTGAAACTTTGACTGACAGTGGTAAGATCTTTTTCATTTGTTTTTGTTTTTTTTTAAGTTAGATTAACATCAATACCTTTTTGTTTTAGAAAACTCAGATACAAGTCACACATTTTCCCAGAGCGATCTGTTTTCAATGTCAAAGTTATTGAAAAATGTCTCTAGAGCATTGATAGAAGTGGCATTTCCAATGTGCCGATCTAGTTCTATACCATCGACCCCCGAAGTTCTTCATTTATATAAGGTGTGTTTATATTGTGTGAGGATGCTTTATACATTAGATTTGAGAAAGAAGTTTTGCACATCTGGTTTTTGGACTGCGGATAAAATACATATACCGCCTGATTTGGCTCGTAAAGATTATTTATCAAAGAAAATTTCGTCATTTTATGGAACTAGAGATGAAGGTATTTATATTTCTTATTTAAAAGTATCTTATGGACTGTAAATATTGAATATATCTATTATAGAAGATGATCACATTCCCCCTCTTTCAACTATAGAACAACGTTCCTTGGCAATTCTAGAAGAACTTCCATTTTTGATAAATTTCAACACTAGAGTGTTATTACTTAGAGACTTATGTAGAAGTAGTTTAGGAGAAGATGATTATCAAAGACTTCATCACGAATTGATGCATGACAATGTGGTAGTTATAAGAAGAACGCATATTTACGAAGATGCTTTCGATAAAATCTCTCAAAAAAGTGGTTAGTACAATATACATGTTTTTTTAGAACGTTCAATGGGCAGTGGGAACAAAACATTTTTCTTACTTTCATTTGCTGGTTAACTACTGTAAAATGTATTGTTTTAGAATTAGATTTAAAACATAAACTAAGAATTCAATTTATAAATAATGTTGGATTGGAAGAAGCGGGTATAGATGGTGGAGGAATATTTAAAGAATTCTTAAACGAAGTACTAAAAACAGCATTCGATCCTAATAGAGGATTCTTCCTGTTGACAGCTGATAACACCTTATACCCCAACCCGAATGTTCACTTAATAGTTGATAATTTTACGGATCATTACTATTTCATAGGAAGACTTGTTGGAAAGGTAATTTATATTTTGTATTGGGAAAAGTAGAATTCGATAGATGGCGCTCTGAAATGTCATCTTAGCAACGAGTAAAACAAATCAGCTGCCGTATAAGCTCTTTGATATTTAAGTGGTTTTATTTTGCTGTTTTAGTTATTTTCAGTGTGTGCTTTGTGAAGCTTTTGCTTTTTCTTTGATTGTGCTGTATATAGTATTTTGTGTTAAACTAAATTTTGACTCCTAATATTTTTAATTTTGGAGTAATAGGTATGGTTGATATTTGTCAAAAATAAAGTCTGATTTCGTGTTTTTATTTCATTTTTGGTATAGTCATATCTACATAAGTTACAGGGAATGTACGTTTGTATTGAGTAATATTTTAAATCTTTAATACCGACTTATTTTCTCTTTGTTTTTGTAACTATGGATTAGTATACACTGACTATTCAAAGATTTGAATTTGTAAATGCTGAGCCTTCTTCTAGGTGCATAAATGAGGGACAGACAGTTTTAAATGCTGGCCATATATTTTTGCATGGTACCTATGGAGGAAATAAGTGACACTTTCAAAAAAGTGCAATGAAAACAAAAAATAGAATAACATAACCTCTTCCATAATATCTCTGATTATACAAAAATATAACCTCAGAAATGACAGTTGAGTTGGATAGAAAAACACAGTTTTAAGCTTGTCACTGACTTAAAATTAAACAAATAAAGTACGAATTTACGGTAATTACGTTGACTGGCAAATAATACAAAAACAATGCAAAACGAATTGTTTTACTCGTTGCGACAATTACAATTTTTTCCGCCAGAGGTCCCATTGAATTCTACTCCGCCCTATAATGTAATTAGGCAGTCTCCATTACTAGCAAATAGTATTTTCATTCTGGGTGGCAAAGTAGTAGACTATCTAGCCACTTTAAAGGACTGGCCATATATGGGAATTTTTTTAAATCTCAGATATGATAAAGGTGTATCTACTGGAATAATTTAAAAAATGAAAATAAACCAATTATTTCATCGAAGAACATTAAAAATTAAAACCAGAATCCTTGCTTGACATGGATATAACAGATATCCCTACTGGACATAGCAGCCTACATTATCTTCTAAGCAAAAAAGGCTGGTCGCTTGTTGTCTATGTCTAGAAGATGATAGGCAGAAGACATTGTGTGCTGCTGTGTGGCTACTGAACCAGTCATTCTACAGACTACTATTTTACACTATTCACAATTTTAATTGTAATTTTATTTCAACACAAAAATATCTATTATCAGAACAGATTGAAACATACTTGTATCTTGTATGTATTCTTGTATTCATTTGAATTTAACTTTAACATCACTTATTCTACTGAACATTGAATAATTCTGCTCTAAACTATAGGCGATTTGAAAATTGTCATTTTTAATCAGTTTTGTTATTTTTAGGCTGTATTCGAAAATATATTAGTCGATTTGCCGTTAGCAGAATTCTTTTTAGCTAAATTATTAGTAGATAGAGCACCTGCGCATTATTTAAAATCTCTAGATCCAGTATTATATAGGAATTTACTATATCTAAGAGAATATAAAGGAGACATTAGTGACTTAGGTTTAGATTTCACTACAGTGAATAACGATCTGGGAGAAACTAGGGTAAGTAACCAATTCTTTAATTAAAATTCTCACCACAAGCTTATAGGAATAAAACAGCTAAAAGTATATATGCCAGAAAAAAAATTATGTCTTCAACTGAGCTGAGAATTCTGGAATCGATGCTTAGCACTGTTCACTATCTTACGTGCGTTTTATTAACCATCTTCTTCAGAGAGTTGTCAACTTGGAAATACTTTAACCGTTGGCGATATTCGACACCGAACAAAAGTTGAAAATTATTATAACAAAATCCGCTCCTATTACATTTATGATAGGCTAACCGGGATTTAAAACTTAAGGTTCTTTTTATTTGTTATTGAACTGATAGGTCATGTGCAAATTTATTCTTTGTGACATTAGCAACTGTAAGAATTTTATTAACAGTTGAGTCCAGTTGGGTTTCTGTACTTATCTTCAGTTTTGTCTATATCGATATACTATTTTTAGATTATGGATTTGAAACCAAATGGCTCTAACATTCCCGTGACAAATGAAAATAGATTGGAATATATCCAAAGATTAGCTGATCTCAAATTGAACAGTCAATTACGAAGACAGTGTACTGCGTTCAGAGACGGTATTAACAGTGTAGTACCAATAACATGGTTGAAATTATTCAGTCATACTGAATTGCAAGTAATTATTGGAGGAGACACTCAAGAAATCGATGTTAGTGATTTGTGTGCTCATACAGCATATGGAGGTATAATTATTTAGACTTATGCATATATTTAAGCCAATATTTTGATTATTGATTTATTACCTACGTACATTTTTGAAGAAATAAAGAATGTTTTCATACTTTTAGGTGATTTTACAGTAGACCACCCAACAGTTACGCTATTTTGGAATATAGTACACAGATTTACAGAAATTCAGAAAAAACAGCTACTGAAATTTGTAACCAGCTGCTCGAGACCACCCCTACTTGGTTTCAAGGTAATTTCATGAATAATTCTCAAAATAATTCTTTTTATAATAAAATACCTTAATTCTTCAGGAATTAAATCCTTCATTCTGCATCCAATCTTCTGGAACAGAAAATAGGATGCCAACAGCAAGTACCTGTCTGAATTTACTAAAAATTCCTATTATCACCGAAGAAGAGACATTGAGAAATAAATTGTTATCAGCGATTGAACAACAAGCCGGATTTGAACTGTCGTAATTCTACTTTTATTTATTGTTAATGCCTTTTTTGTTATACTACATTAAATTTTATTATATTGATGTGTAAATATATATATTTTGTTTTATTTCACTCATAGTTGCACTTTCTTCGGTAAATGGTGTTCAAACGCCATTATCATAAACCATCGGAACTATGGTAAGCTCATATGCCATTATCCAAGTTTAATACTTTCAATACAAACACCTCAAATTTCGTTTGAAATGGTTGCCGTTGCATTTCGGTAGCAATTTTTCGTATACCTAATCGATTCATGCAATAATCATTTTCTCACTCGAAATCATACTACCCAGCTCGATTCTTTTAATAAAGTCCACCAGCTTTATACTTCTTGGATAGAAGAGGGATATTTCCCTAAGCAGAAGCCTGCAGAGTGTTCAGACCAGGAACCCAATACACCGAAAACTGGGGAAAACCATCTTTCAAGCGGAAATCCACGCCCAGTTCAATATTGATAAAGAATACAGATGACAAAGGATTATCATAATGACAGATAGTCAAGCAGCCATTGAAACACTGAGCCTTTGTGTAATCAGTTCTAATATGGTGTGGGAATGCCTAGACCAGCTATACTCTAAGTGTGTTCCGCGGAACCCTAGGGTTCCGTGATACCTCTGTCGGGGTTCCGCAAGAATTTAGAAATAAAAAAATCAAAACACCTCTCTCTGGTCGCTCCGCGGCTGTGCGGACTCCGTGGCCGCGCGGAGACAAAACGCTATGAATGTTATTTATTTATTTATTTGTATTTGTATAAGCTTGTGTTACATTAGCTGGTACAATATCTCATAAGTTTGGTCTCAACAATTTTATACTTGTACAACGCGTTCGCTCTAAGTTTGCCGGTCTGTGGAATGCGCGTACCCTCCCCCACGTGACAACAAAACTTATAATGTGTCATAGTTTTACCCAAATATCTAACGTACACAATTTTTATTGTTACAATTAAATAAAAACTTTCGAACGTCATACACTCATACCTATCGCCAGCGGCAAACTTAAAACGAGCGGGTAGTATACTTGTAAGCGCTCAGTCTCTTTGATAAAAGCCGCCTCTGAATTAGACGCTATAGTTGTCAACAAGCGACTTTCGTCTCTAACTTCAAAGGATAAAGTCGATATTGTTTACAACGCTATTTTTAAATTTCTGTTTGTATTTTTGCTTTTTGTTTATCAAAGGTGCCGACTCGAGTATTTTCGAGAATATTTGAGATCGAGTCTAGGACTAAGTATAAAAGCGGCGATCGCGCGTTGGCGTCGTCAGTTGATGATTAGCGTTCGGAGCGATAAGTTACTACCTACTTACAAGCTCGCTAGCGAGAAACTAGTGTTCATTGTTTTACTGCCTGCTGTCTCTTATACGCAGTAACGATTGTGCATTATTTAAACCCCACTATCCTGACTTGTAACATTATAAATAAAGAAGAATGGAACGTTGGCTTAAAGGTGTTAAACGTGTTCCAACAACATCTTCTAATGACGCTGAATGTTCAAAAGCAATGCGCGCGGAGAATTTAGCAATCACCGATCCAGAAGATGATGCCACGAGTGCCACGACGTCGAGCTCGACGGTTTCAAAGACGAAAAAAAGGAAGTATGATGAATCTTATATCAGTTTCGGATTTGTTGATTCCAACGGCTCACCTCTCTGCATGCTCTGTAGTAAACTGCTTCCTAATAGTTCCATGGCACCTGCCAAATTGCGTCGACATTTAGAAACCGTACACCCCGAGACTAAAGACAAGAATAAAGAATTTTTTGTTCGCAAAAAAGATCAGTTATTAGAAAGTCAAAAAAATATGATGCATGTAACACAAACTACCAACGAAAAGGCCACGGAGGCATCATATTTAGTTAGCTATCGCATTGCACAAGCAGGTGAAGCGCACACTATCGCTGAGAAATTAATAAAACCATGTGTATTAGACATAACAAAATGTATGCTTGATGAAAAATCTGCAAAGCATCTTTCTACTGTTCCGCTATCAAACGATACTGTTTCACGACGAATCCATGATCTGGCAAGCTACGTCAAACAAGAACTAGTTACACGTCTACAAAATACACGATTCGCTTTGCAAATGGACGAGTCGACTGATGTCGCTGGTTTGGCTATCCTGCTGGTTATTGTGAGATATCCATATAAAAGTTCTTTTGAAGAAGACATGCTTATGTGTTCATCGCTGCTTACAAACACTACCGGGGAAGAAATTTTTAATAAAATAAATATATTTTTTGAAGAACATAATCTCAGTTGGAACAATTGCATTGACATTTGTACAGATGGGGCCAAGGCGATGACAGGTAAAACAGCAGGAGCAGTGTCACGAATGAAAAATAAAGCGCCTAATTGTAGTTCCAGTCATTGTATTTTGCATAGACAAGCACTTGCGATGAAGCAAATGCCGTCTAATCTAAAATTAGTTATGGATGAAGCGGTAAAAATAATTAATTTTATCAAATCACGACCACTACAATCCCGATTGTTCTCATTATTGTGTGAAGATTATGGCAGCAAACATAAAACACTGCTGCTCCATACAGAAGTGCGATGGCTGTCTCGAGGAAAAACTTTAACAAGGCTATTTGAACTTAGAGCCGAGTTACAAATGTTTCTTTCAGCAGATACTTCTTTTAATTTGAAGGACCGTTTGTATGATAAAACTTGGTTGTTCCGATTGTCTTTTATGGCGGATATCTTTCAAAAACTTAACGAATTAAATTTATCGTTGCAAGGTAAACAGACAACAGTGTTTCAGGCCTATAATAAAATAACTGCTTTTAAAAGAAAATTAGATTTTTGGATCATTTGCATTGGTAAGAAAGAAATAGAAAGTTTTACGTTACTCAGTGAGTTTGTTAGCGAAAACGACTCAGAAATGTTTGAAGATAATGTGTTTGAAGAATTGGTCCAATATCTCAGTTCGATGCGCGCATCTTTTGAAAAGTATTTTCCCGAAGAACACAATACAAAAATTAAAGTGAACTCCTGGATTCATAATCCTTTTTTACCCAACTTGGAAAAGCCTGAAAACATGTCAAATGAGATATATGAATCTCTTTTAGAAATGTCATCAGACACAAGTATGGAGTCATTGTTCAAAACGACGCCTCTTAATGATTTTTGGTGCAGAATCCAAGATGAATATGCAATGCTTGGCCAAATGGCTCTGGATATTCTTCTCCCGTTCCCAACTACATATTTGTGCGAAACAGGATTCTCTACCTACGCAGCCACGAAAACAAAATATCGCAATAGACTGGACGCCGAAGCTGATATGAGACTCCAACTTTCTTCCATCAAACCTGATATCAAGCAATTGATGAAAAATAAAAAACAGTTTCATACCTCCCACTAGTTAGATTTTTTCTTTTTTAATGTTTTCTATTATTGTCCTTACCAAGTGGTGAAGTAAATAATAATTAGTAACTGATACATTGTACTTTTATTATGCTGATTAATAAAGAATACACTTATAAAAATAATTGTTTTATTGTAGGGTTCCATCAAGTATTTTGCTTCCCAAAAGGGTTCCGTCATTTAAAAAGTTTGAGAACCACTGGCCTAGACAAACTAAATTAACTAGGCGAGAACAATATATGATAGTTACTTTACTATGGATTCCAGGACACACTGGAATAGAAGAAAATGAACTAGCAAAGAGGGGGTCTGAAATACCTTTCTGGGGGCCTGAGCCTTTTTGCGGAATCAGCTCCAATGTAATATTGGAAGAAATAGGTGAAGCCGAAAGAAAGAGAAGATCTGACCATTGGAAAGATCTAGTATGGCTTATACAATCAAATATTCTTCTGGGTGACTACAACCTGTTGAGATCAAATGGATGTTGAGTAAAAATGAGCTAAGAGTTTTAACAGGGATCCTAACGGGACATTGTCGCCTGAATGGGCATCTAAAAAAGCTCAAAATAGTGGAGAAAGAAGAATGCAAATATTGTGGCATGGAAGAAGAAACCTCCATCCACATACTTTCCAACTGCACAGCACTCCAGAATCCTAGAGCACAGTACCTGGGAGATTACTGGATAGAAGAGGAACATTTACCTAAGTTTAAGCCTGCAGATGTCCTAAAATTCCGCCGGGAAATAGGACTAAAGGAGCTACTAGTTTCAGAGACTTTTCTCAGAACCTAAGTAGAAGTAAGGGGGCACAATATATCTTTCAGGTCTTAATGAATGTTACTGCAAAAATACATACAAGAGGAAGCCTGTATATATCCTAAAATTCCCCAGGGAAATATGACTAAAGACTACTAGTCTCTGAGACTTTCGTCGGGAAATAAGTAGAAGTATGGGGGTACAATAGATATTTTAGGTCTCAGTGAATATTACCCCAATATACATCTTTTAGTCGCCTTTTAGTCGCATAGTGCATAGAACTGCGCAGTTACCAGGATACCACACACAGAATGTGCCTTTGTCAGAGAATGCCCACAGTTTTGACAGTATTACTATCTATACTCATTCAGTTTCATAGACTTGTGAGCTACCCACTTTTCACAAAAGGGCTTAGGTCAAACGAGTGGCAATGACAAGCCCAATGCGGTCATTTCATCTTGTCAAAGCTACCACAACCTTGCTACTCACTCCGAAATTGAATTGAGTCGTATGTGTTCCAGACAGTTTCTGCTACATTTTTCTTCCAGTGTTTGCTTCTCGGTATAGAAATTTTAGTGTTTCTAGGCGTTTGGCTCATATTTTGTTGACTATTCATATGCAGTGATATAAGTTCAATAAATCTCACATCATCAATGTACGAGTGGTTCTTAAAGCACTCGTGAAATGCATTTTTTTTACTCAACAGCATTATAGCTCTATTATAGAAGAAACTAGAGTGATTAGAGAATATAAATAAAACACATATTTCAAGGGAACACTATTTATTTAACTGAAATATTGGACAGTGTATTGTGTAAATTTAGTTTAGATTCAAGTATGCCACACCGAAACAATTTTTTTTTTGATTATCTGGACATTTACATGGATCACATGACAACTGTTCGCTTAGTTTATACTTAAGCCATCATCTACAGGACATTATAACAGAGAAAAAACTATTGGCATAATATTAACGTGTATTTAATGTTACCAAAAGCTAATTCAAATGAAATTACCTGAGCTGTTTCACCTGAGAAAATCATCTTAAATTATGTGGGCTTCTAATAAGATGTTTTAACAAGTATATATTTGTTCTATACAAAAAAACTTAATAAACAGCATTGCTACTGGCTGTAGTATTTCCACAGAAGTTCCTACTAATGTTAAAGGCCTAACAATAAAGGTAACAAAAATCGTTACCAAGCACCTTCAGGAATATAGTATATAGTTAGCACCAAAAACAACAGTAGAAGTTTAACAATATACAGGGGTGATTGTCAAAACGCAAATACCCTCAATACATAGAGCAGGGGTGGCGAACCTTTGTGGCTCTCATTTTTATGTTATTATATTTTAAAAAATAATTATTTTTCCGTATGTGTTAGCATTATGCGCTAGATGAAACGAACAATTATTTGTATCAATCTTTTGGTAAAATCAAGCTCTACAATTAAAATATAAGCCGGCGCGGATTTATAAATATAATTTCTGTAAAAAAAGTTCAAGTTTAACACCTTTTAAATATGACTCATACTATCAAGGATCTTGGCCACCCCCAACAAAGAGAGTTTTGCATTTTGACACCGAAATGTCCTGTATAGAGAATGGTATCATAATAGTAGCAAAATTTCACAACGACTTACTCCAATTTATTATTCGCACACGTAGAAATTTTGCACCATCAATCTTCTTCAAAAGCAATGGCACACTGTCACAAAACTTGCAACTATTTCTATAATATATATTATAAACTGTGTTGTATACAAATAGTATTCACCGTAAGTAAAATATAAACTTATATTGATACCCAAGTTAAAACATGAACAACAAATATATAATTACTGAGGTAGTTTACATCTTTTTTTTTTTAATTATTTTTTAATGATTACCTTAGATTGGATAATTGATGAAAAGTTGAATGATCCAAGAAACTTGATCAATGCTTCTGGAAAAACTATAAAAGTAGGCAACTATAACGTACGCCTATTAGTTTTTAGTTGAAAAATGACATTGAGCAGCTTTACTGAATGTCAACGTACGACACAAGGCCCCAAAAAGAAGCCCCGAACTGTTACATCATCGTAGTTCTTGGACATGAGCGTTAGTACGATACAAAAATTAAATATTGAATGTCTATTGTGCAAAATTGAATATAAAGAATATAAATGAAAAAAGTATCCAGAACTAAGGTACTAAATCTACAGCGGGCTGGTTTGCACATCAGTCTCCGTCTAGCAAAGTGTAACATGTACTATAAACTATAGTGTTGTAATAAAAGTATACAAAATGACTTAAATCAAGTAGCCCCACTCGATTCCTGAAATTCTTCAAAGATTTTGTACCTAAGCCAAAATATTTCTCTTGAATACTGATTAATTTTTGATAATTATTATAATTTTTTTTTCAATAAAGGGAATCCGGAGGTTTTGATATAAATCATTCTGTACAAGGAAGATAATCTCCAGTCGAGACGCTTTGATTGAATAAGTGACACATCTACAAGACAAATTTACAGGTACAGAAATCCACCAAATACATCCAATTTTACATGAAATTTTTGAAAATTTAGATACAAAACGAACTCGACAGAGTTACCTCCTTTAAATAAAAAAATACCTGATGATTATTATATAATATGCACTATATACTATAGAATGACTTTGATTTTTATACTGGGAGGTTACTCCTGTATTTCAACACCGAACATTACGACAAATTTCAATGACCCTTAATGAAATAATTGTTTTTATAACAAAAGTAATGGAGTACAAATATGGGCCAGCATCTATATTTTTGGAATTAAACTCGAAATACATATAATAATACAGGGAGTTACCTTCCCATAGCAATGTAAATAAATACAGAGCATTCCAAACTAGTTCCAAACGTACTATAGAAAGAAATTCGTTTAGGTCCATTTTGTGATACACTGTAAAAATAGCTTTCAGAAATCTACAAAAAAAAACAAAGTAATAATATGAAAAAATGCATAACTCCAAGAAAAACTATAACTATAGAATAACTTTGTTTCCTATTTGATGATTGAATTTGACCGATTCATATTTCAAATATAATTAGATTGAATATTAAATTTAAACAAATAAACAAAAGATCGCCTCGTAGAAGAATATATATATAATATTTAAATATTTCCAAAAAATCAGTATCAACATATACTAATGACGTAGCGAAGACGGCAAACTTTTGTCGTTAAACATACATAAAATCAAATTCAATCGTTTTAATAGGAGTTTAAGTTAGGCACTATGAAATACCATAACTCTGAATATGTATTGGATTGTCAGTCAGTGGTTTTATTATTTTTCAGTGACTAACTGGTTTTTTTCTTCTCTTTTTTTGAATATGAATCAACATATTATTTAGGTTGACTTTTGATGTGTTAAATATCAGATTAATTGTAAGCACAGGTCGATCAAAGTAACAGATACATTTGAAACTGTTGAGACAAGTAGTAAATCACTTGATCACTTTAGTGGAAGATTGGTTAAGACTTGTCAAAAAGTCCTCTTTGATCGTTACCTGTATTATACAGCAAATTGGTTAATACCTTCACTTTAAAAAGATATTATAATGACATTATCTGTGGTTTGGTGGCAGAATGAGAAAATTATTGAAACATTTCAATATTACATTCATTGATAGCTAGCAATTTTTTAGAAAATAAAATTTATACAAATTTATATGGATTTTATTCTTATTAAATTGAGTGCTATCGCCGGATAGTCCAGATTAACTGTTAAATAGCAAATTTTCTCTTGTTTTTTGGGGATGAAGTACCAATCCGAAACTTCCAAGGAACAAAATATCAACGACTGTTCTAATATAAACTTTTACAGCGATAAATTAACTTCAATGTTAAAATGTCTATACCTGGAAATGTTATTGTCACTTTGACATCGATAAAAAAGGTGCATCCTTTTTTATCGCGATAAAAACCTCTCTTCCTCAATTTCTAGTAAGCGGACGTCACTTTTACACAATGACAATGAGTCGAAATTATTGTTGTTGTTCATCCATATTATATTCTGTCGTTAATTTATCTTGCCAAAAAACACTCGAGCTTTTCTTTTATCACATAAATTTCTCTTCAACTCAATGTTTTGCCAATCACTAAATTTGCTCGAAAAACTGACATTAGATAAAATCGCTCCACCTTCGGTGTCGCGATTTTATCATGTCAGTTTTTCTCGTAAAATTAGTGATTGGCAAAACTGTTTCGTTGCAAAGAGAAATTTATCCGATAAAAAAAAAGCTCTTGTGTTTTTACTGTTGATAAATTCACTTGTGGTTTTTTCACTTATGCATTTGTTTATCAATTATCTCAGTGCTGGTTACCATAATAAATAGTTTGACATGTTTGTCAACAACTTATTGACTTTCTAAACACTAACAATGAGCCGATTCATTGAATTGTCCTGCCAAATTACACTCGATGTTTGTATTGATATCGGGTAAATTTGTGTTGTTTAACTTCTAAACTGTTTCCTTTAGCAATTTGACTCGAAACACTGTCAACCTAAAAACGCTCCACCTTCGGTGTCGCATTTTTAATAGCCGACAGTTTTTCTCGTCTAATTGCTAGGCAACAGTTTCTCATTAAATAATCCAAATTTACCCGATAAAATACAAACCTCTCGTGCAATTATAAGTGAAATGATTTAATCAAATACTTCTCAGACCTCGAGCACATCTGCTTTGGTAAGAAGTTCTATCTTTATAATGAAATAAGAATAAGTGTGGGCCAAAATAAGACTCTACTAATTTTTTTGACAAAAAGGTAAAACAGGAGGAAATTATACAATAACGTGTGTGATCGAATTAAGGCGTAACTAGATAAAGTTGTGCTAAAAACATATAGGATGTATGTCCAAAAGTTATAATAGCAACCAAACTGATTTTGTAGCAAATCTTCGTTCATACCAAATACCAAGTCTTATTTTTGAACCACATTTTTGACTCGAATGTAGTAAGTAAATTCAAAATATTTTCTGGATAAGATCACACAATAAATTGCAATTATGTGGGAGTGACTCTGTCGTTTTTATTTAGAAAAATGTTCCTTGGAAGTTTCAAATTGGATTTTCAATTTCTTACTGTCTTATTTTGAATAAAAATAGGGAAATTTAAAAAATATTCTCCTGCTTCGAGTAATAAAAAATCATATCAAAAGCCAAAATGGATTTATTATTTTTTAAACGCGGAAATTTTGGATTCGAGGTATAAAAAGTGGTGGTATTTTTTTTTGGATTTTTGGATTACTTGAAGCACGCAGTTTTGACTAACCGTTAGATTTTTTTCTTTAAATAGACAGGTGGATGTTATAAATATTGTATGTGAAAAATGGATTGGGTGAATTTGTGGCTACAAAAATCTCTACAATTTCAAACATTTATAAGTTAACACGCATTTAAAAATATTTTTTCCGTAAATATTTTTCAACGTTAATCAACATTATAAATGTTTTATTTTGGTTAAGACAAGTAGTCGTCCAAGTTGCGTTTTTTATTTGTACACTTTGAACTCGAAACTCGTTTGGTTTGTACGTTGATTGATCTTGTTTTCTTGATATTAAAGATCGGAAAAATCTTTTTTTTTGGTATTTCCTAATGTGACGGCTTTTAAGTGTGTATGATATCTTTCCCTTATGCAAGTAACTGTATGGGGAGCATTTCTTGTTCACTAATCTTTCTCTTATCCGAAAATAAATATATGTACCCTTTTAATATCTAACATATTTTCTTCATAAATAAAGCAAGCTCTCTTGGTAACATTTCTTGCACTTTGGCACACTTTTTTTAATAAAATCTGTACAAACGATTTAATTTTTTTCTCTTCTATTTTTTTTATACACAAAAGTAATAAATAGATTTATATTCTCAATAAAATAATTTATATCCATTTTTTCACAATTTTTTTTAATTTCAATTTAAAATAGCGACCCCGCTACATTTTAAATTTTTTAAAAATCTAACAAAAAAAATATCCTCCCCAACAAACAATATTTATCAAAAATAGTTATTTTACATTTCCTGTTGCACCGATCGGTTACTTCATTTTGTCCTTAATGCTAGACCTCAAATTCAATAACGAATTTTTTCTGGGATACTTTTTATCATTCGCAGAGAAATTGTGGCAAGTCAGCTACACCAGAAACGTCAAGATGGGAAGGTTATTCTATTTTTGTGTACCGTGACCTAACCAATACCAAAATTAATCCATTAATCTCAAATTTTTTTGTGAGGTGAACATTTATGCAAACAACCAATAATTCAATAGATAGTAAATGTATATTACGTGACATTAACTATCCGTATGGTCCGTATATCGCCGAAAATTGTGAGTGTCGTTACTAGCGGTTAGAAACCTGTATCGTTTATTCAGAAATCTAATATATACGGACCGTCAAATTACTAACCAAAGTGATCTAAGATATATACGGACTATACGGTATATTTTGCATGACAAGTGACAGCAATTATCTATTGCGTGACACATGACAGCAACTATCTATTGTGTGACACATGACAGTAACTATAATATTGCATGACAAATGACAGTGACATGACAGTGACTGACATGACAGATATAATACGTGTGGAATTCAGTTAAAATAGTGTTTATTTTTCTCACTTAAAAAAAAAGTGTAGGATAAAGCTAACGCATATATATTCAATAGGGTTTAGCTTCATATTATATATTGGTAGCAAAATGAATTTAAATAATCTAGCAAAAGAAGTAACCAAATTAAGGTGCAACAGACAGGGCGTTATCTTCTAACACCATTCTATACTTCCCGAGTTTGTACTATCAGGGACAAGTGACACTACTTCGCCTTGACACAAGGCACGACGAGAATATCTATTTCTCGCACACTCGTCCTACACGTCTTGGGTTATAATACACTTTTTTTTCTTCTTCTCCCGCAAAACAATCGCTACCGTTTTAAACGCTCGAATAACGCCGAAACGGTCCCGCAACACCAACAAATAATATATTATACAAGGGACCGTCGAACACTATGTCTCGCGCAAAAACAACATTATTTCAACAAATCGCCTAACAATAATATTATAATAGTTAAAAAATGTCTTTTCTTACCAAAACATTCACACATTGTTCGTATTTTTTTTTCATTTTGTTTGTTTCTTATTTTTGCCGCAAAATGTTTCACCTTCAGAAGTAATTATGGATTAGGGAAATTGAGATTCTTCATGTATTCTTAAACCAAAAAAAAACCAATTTGGTATAATAAACATCCGAATAAGCAGCTCCAGCTGCCTAAATTTTGTTGCAAAAACCCATTTTTAATTATATTCTCGATTCCCCTAACCTTTTTTGTCACAAAATACACCATTTTAACTTACAAAAATTACTTAAAGCTCTTTTTTCCACATTCACACTCAAATTACAGTAAAAAATAATAATATTAACAGCCACTTTTTCAACTCCGAAGGAACTGTACGCCTTTCGTATTTTTTTGTTTGATGTAGTGCAGGTTCATTCAGATTTTCATTGTTTTAACTGTGACTGGCTGGTCGTCGAACATCGGGAATTGAGGTTAGAACATGACACAATATGCTTCATCGTATCATGTCCCGTACGGTTTTTCTTTGGTAAACATCCATATTTTAATAAAAAAAAAGAACAGTCTGTGGACTTCAACGGCACTTATTTTTAAATCGTTTTCTATTGTACTTACACAAATTTTGCGTAAATGGAAGTTAAACTAAAAACGATTGATTTACAATTTAAAAAAAAACGTAAAAAGTTCGTTTGAGTTCACGCAGACTGTTCTAAACGTTTTAATGAGTGTAAAATATAATATGCTGCGTTTCGGTTATTGTGTGTAAATAACGGAAATTTCTGTGGCTATAAAATCTAATATATTTTGATTATTTGAGGTAGATTGTAGTTTAATAGGCACGTAGTTCGACGCATACCTTATTCCAGGAGAGAGTTCTCCAAACGTTCCACTATCATAACTATTTCAACTAAATTATGTATATATAACTATTCAAACTAACTATTCGTCAAAAAAAAAACTATTGAGAAACAAATAAAGTAATGACAAATAAGAGAAACTCAACGCGTAGCACAACTGGGAACTTCTTCGACGCCTATACTTATGTTTTATTGTACGAAGTTGAGCGACCAGGTCAACGCTTGAAAACCATACAAGTGGAAGGCATCGAGACACGTTTCTTGTAAAAATAGGGTATGCATTAACAAACCCATGCGTATAGGCAGTGTATGAATGTTGCTCTAGTTAGTACTACTGTTGTGGCTCGGATGAGGTAGCTTCCGATTGACTGACATCTTTTTGTTTTGGCTGGCGCTGTCTACCTTGGGGTGGAGCAACCGATTGAAGAACCATCGCCCGAATACGTCGTTGTGCAGACTGAAACAAATTTTTGATAAAAATGAATGCTTTTTAAAATAAAATCTACAATACCGACAAATTTTAATAAACATAATAGTAAATATAGTTAATTTCTCAAATTTATAGCAACAATAAGAGTAGTCTATACCTTGTTTTTAAACTAAAAGTTCAAGTTGGTATTTCTGCAGGCTAATCATTGGTCAGATAGCCGCCCGTTTCACACAACTCTTTTGATACAACTGACAACGCTATTAATTGTCAGTTTTGACTTTTGTGTTTATTTACATACAAATATTCCATTCTTTATTACCACTTTTGCGCGTTTGCTGTTTATAATTTTGTTTGCGTTTGCTATTTCATATTGTGTTTGGATTTATTACCACACATTATTGTATTTGTGTTTTTTACTTCTTATTTTGTGTTATTGTGTTGTATTGCTTTGTTACTATTTGGACCAAGATTGTACTCCAAGCACCAGTGCACCGAAACGATGGGAATTATTAAGTTTGGGTCATTTATCGCTGACAGAGAAGCAAAGTTTATAAGTAAAATCTTATTTTTAATAATAGTTTTGCACACATTACGGTACCTACAATATTTTAGTATTTTGTTAAATCAAAACCTGTTTGGCTTCATTTTGTGCTATACCTAAACTTTCAATGTGAATAAAGGATAATTAAACATAATATACTAATTGCATTTTATACATACTATACTAATTTATACTCAAACTATCAAATGGTCATTCATAATATTTTACATAATATAACCACAATGTTTTCACAATATGACATTTGGTAGCTGTATTCGTCAATGTCTGGCATCATGTCCTGGATCCAATTACAATTAGGTATTTAGACATACTTTGATCTCTCATTGGTCACGACAAATGCGAGCAGTAGAATATTTATAATTTCACATAAGTGTCAATTAGTTCAATAAGTCTGAACACGACCCTTTCGGAACACTCTCCTAATCTAGTAACTTTTAGTGGCGTGTTTGAGGTTTCTTATACTCCTCTTAGTTTAAAAACATTTTAATCAAAACGTCAAACGTGTATGTCTCTTCTCAAAACGTCGAACGTGTGTAATCTGTAGGTAACAAGTGAGCTTTTATAAATCCATCACTCGGAATAGAATATAGTCGATTAAAAAATTTTAATCTCATAATATAACCTGGTGTAGTGTATGTGTTGCTGTAAAAGATGTAGGTAACTTTTTCCAATGTCAAAGTGACGATTGTACTAAAGATTTGTTTAAAATAAATTAAATTGTCATATAAAAAATCTAATTTAGAATTTTATTTACCTGAACACTGAAGAATGGGCCTATGATATGAACTGTGGTTTCATCTTCTTGCGGCGATGTTCCTTGTTCTGGTAATTTAATAACACTTCCTGTGACACGTTGTAGCTCTCTCACATTTTGACCTCCCTTACCAATAATTCGACCGACTTGCGAACTGGGCACCATAATTTCTACGGTTAATCGCACATCATCGGATCCGGCTACGAATCCTTCTTCTCTCATTTTTTCGAAAATCAGGTACTGGGCCTGAAAATTGTAAATTTCAAACTGTTATATTAAAAGTAACAATTGTGATAGTTTCAAATGGAATGTACAAATATCAGTGTTAGAATTCAATAGCAATTACCGGATATATCACGTAACGTATTTTATTTCATACTGTCTGGTAAATATAACCGTTTATCTGAAGCTTTGTTGTGAAATTGCTTTGAAGGAGACGGAAGCAAAAAGGGAAAATAATTCCTGGAAAATCTACAACTCCATAAGAATGGAAGTAGGAACAGTTTTGTAAATGAAAAAGAGAATGTAACAGTTTTGTAAATGTAAAGGAGAATACAAAGTACAGGAAGTAAAAGAACATATTTTCTCAAGAAATTGAATTTTGTTGAAAGTTTTATTCTGTCACAAAACTCAAAATGGAAATCCTTACACTTACTGACTCTGACACTTTAATAGCTCAGTGTGAAATAACATAATATATTTTTACTACAGCCGATATTACTGTTAAACAAGGGGTGACAAATTTTAATTAATAATAAATTCTCAAAATTTATCTAAAATACCATCGTTATATATAGTGTTGTTAAGTGTGGAATGAGGGGAGCAGGTGGTATCTTTTTTTAGAGTTCTGGCTGTTTTAACCAAGCTAGATAACTATTTGATTGATCTCTCTATGAATCTGAATCTGTTCTGGTTTTTTTTTCGTCGTTTAGCATTTGAATTCTTATTCAATTAAATTCAGAAACAGTTTACTGACTGCGCCATGTATTATTTGTAGAGTTTTTATTATTTAAATAAAATATATATTACATTGAAATTGTTCAACAAAATCTGTCTGACAACTAACTGCACCACATGTCAAAACGCACTAAATTCAACTCCAACTGATCAGAGGACCCAACACAATATGGCTCGCTGTCAAATTCAGGTATTCTGGAATAGTCTATTAGGCTACGACTTGAAAGTCTATTCAAACAAAATCCAAACCAGCAGCCTCATTATAACTATTTTTTTTTGTTTTCTGGACTTTTTATTCCTGATGTGTTCTCCAGTTTGCTTTTTAAATGCTGCTATCGACTGCTTGATGCACTGTTTACATCAAGAAATCGTTGTTTAAAGAATTGTACCTCTAAAATAATTTAAAAAACTGAAAACTGACAAAACTGTGTAGCTTTGCATTATCAGTGAACAATTTACAACGATGACAATGAAGTTAATATCGACCGCCCTATTGGATAACTTGAAGTATTCCAGAATAACACTGAGATTATACTATAGAAGTACATAAGCGCAAGTAGGTTAAAATTATTTTTATTCACCAAATTTGAAATAACTCACTTTCCATTGGGCTTCCGGCGATCCAACGATGGTAACCCTCCTCTCGTTTTGGGTTTCCTGTGGTTTTGTCTCGTCAATAGGCGCAATTTTAACGGACGCACCAGAAAATCTTATGATGTTTCTAATGTGAGATCCCTTAGTACCGATGATGGCGCCGACGGCATTGTTGGGGATGTATAAGTAAGTAGTTTCTTGGGTATCGCCACCGGATTGTGAGCCTGCGGGATACATACCGGGATAAGGAGCTTGACCTGAGTAAAGCCCTCTTGAACCATAGCCAATTCCTTTAAGGAAAACACGAGAATGACATAATTGAAATTATTTAACATCAATATAGTTGAATATACAATATAATTTTTATTAAAATTGAATTTTTTACAATTAATTTTTCAATAGATTACTGTATATTCAACGATTACTAATTTCTGTTTGTCATAAGGATTTTGAAAATGATTCAAAAGTCTTTGGCAAATATGTTTGAAAATGTAGGCCACATATAAATAATTTCTATTACTTGTATGTGACTGTAATTTTCTAATAACAATAAATAAATAATTAATAGTTAACACAGTAACTTTGTACGTGATAATTACCAAGAAAAACCAGAGATAAAAATGCGGACAAACTTTCTCTATCTCTTATTGTCTTTAACCACAAATCGAGTTTGTTGTTTTAATACAGATTTTCGGAATCTACCGGATGGACTTCCAACAGAATTATGAAGTGATAAAATCAATCATATGTTGGGTTCCCCAACGTAGCGCTACTGGACCATTAATAAATTTCATGCTGAACGAGTGATTGTCAAATATAGTCGCCACTTTTACCATCAGAATTGGGCGGAGTAGAATTCAATGAGACCTCTGGCGGAAAAAATTGTAATTGTCGCAACGAGTAAAACGATTCGTTTTGCATTGTTTTTGTATTATTTGCCAGTCAACGTAATTACTGTAAATTCGTACTTTATTTGTTTAATTTTAAGTCAGTGACAAGCTTAAAACTGTGTTTTTCTATTCAACTCAACTGTCATTTCTGAGGTTATATTCTTATATAATCAGAGATATTATGGAACAGATTATGTTATTCTATTTTTTGTTTTCATTGCACTTTTATGAAAGTGTCAGTTATTTCCTCTATAGGTACCATGCAAAAATATATGTCCAGCATTTAAAACTGCCTGTCCTTCATTTATGCACCTAGAAGAAGGCAAAGCATTTACAAATTCAAATAAACTTTGAATAGTCAGCATATACCTAATCCATAGTTACAAAAACAAAGAGAAAATAAGTCGGTATTAAAGATTTAAAATATTACTCAATACAAACGTACCTTCCCTGTAACTTATGTAGATATGACTATACCAAAAATGAAATAAAAACACGAAATCAAACCTAACTTGTTTTATTTTTGTCAAATATCAACCATACCTATTACTTCAAAAATGAAAATCTTAGGAATAAAAATTTAGTTTAACAACACAAAATACTAAAGCACAATCAAAGAAAAAACAAAAGTTTCACAAAACACTCACTGAAAATAACTAAAACAGCAAAATAAAACCACTTAAATATCAAAGGGCTCATACGACAGCTGATTTGTTTTACTCGTTGCTAGGATGACATTGACATTTCGGAGCGCCATCTATTGAATTCTACTTTTCCCAATTACACTACTGATCAACGAAACATTTATGACAAATATCATGTTAATAAACATATTATATTGTTTGGAAATATTTTAGGCAGTCGTATCGTATATGTGTCTATAATTCCATATTGATCTCATTCTTGTACCCATTTTTTCACAAATTTTGTTCTACATTTTTTTTTATCGGACCACTATTTTCTTCTCAATTTTTAACATTTTTCACACCCTACTTTACGATCGATCCGTTGGTAACAGATACAAGTATAAAATATCTGATCGGTCATACCTCTCGAAATCACCATTAACTGACAAATGACAGATTTGGTCACAGGGACAGATCGTTGAAAATATTTTTCGTGTATAAGTAATGGTTGAAGTCGATCTCAAATAAAATTAGGTTTTGCTGTCAAGAAACGATGGATGATGTTCCAATACTCAATATACTTTTCGAGACAAATTCTAGCATTTAATTAGTAGCCTGTATTTATCTCAATTTTGGAATTAGTTTCCAATCAATATTGATATACAAACATAACAAAAATAATAATAAATAAAATCTTTAGACCCACCGATAACAAATTTTGTTTTATTTAAACTAAAATAATTTACAAATTTTTCTCCACAGTGTCAGTGACAAAAAAAACGCTTATTCATCAGCCTCTATAAATGAAACAATGTTTATTCCCCTATGTTTTTTTTGGTTGGAAATTTGACTATAAATATATTCTAACCTGCTGTAGCCATCATCGCCATTGGATGTAATCCTGGGAACATCATCGTTTGGGGTGCCATGGCTTGTAGGTCGTTTTCGTAACTCTGTCTTAGTTTTGAACTAATTTGTGATTCAGCTCGACTCATATTTTCAATTGATCCTTTAACAGTAATAATACGTTCCAAGTTGAATGAATTGATGTCGTTTATACTAGAAACGGTGATTTTTGTATCAGTGTCCTGCATTATTCGTTTTATAGTGTTACCGCCTTTGCCAATTATCCTTCCTATGAGATTGTTGTGGGCTAAGATTTTCAAAGATATTTCCCTAAAAATAACAAAAATATTCATGTTTATATTGTTTGTACACATATTAAATCGTGTATGACTTGTAGTGAATGAAAAGTTATGTCAAACTATCAAATTTGGTAAAAATAAGAAGCACTTTTCTGATAATTATCAATATATGTATGTATGTACTTATATTGTGGTCATTCACTGAGATCTAAAAGATTAAGAACTCAAGAATGAAGAAACAATATTTTAAAACATTTTTGTTTAATCGAATTGATCATGAGGTACAAAATATTATCATTATTAGTTTGAAATAGTCTACCAACAATAGATTTCTTTATATCAAATCTCTACAATGGTACAGGGTGTGGATGTTACTGTGAAATTGATAAAAAAAATTTTAACTTACTACGTATAACATTGTAATACCTCATATCACAGAAACAAGAAAATTGAGAGGAATAAAAAAATAAGGAAATATACAGGATGATCTTTTTAAAAAAAGATAAGTTAGGTTCATCCTGCCAATGTAGGTGGCACTGTATATATGAAAATAAGATTCTATACATGGTGTAACAAAAAGGCAGGTCATAAATCATACCACATATTCTGGGGCTAAAAATAACTCGATCCAACCCAAGTTACCCTAGTACAAATGTGCATGCGAAAAAAGTTACAGCCTGGCTGCAGTTAGATATCGTCAGAAGCCATTGCTTTTCCAGAATATTCGGTTTTCGTTAATAAAACGGTGCCGACTGTGTATTTAAGAAAATGGAACATCTGATAAAAACTACACAAGATTCAATCATAAATTTGGGACCCTCGAAAAACTTGAAAATTCATCAACTTTAATTTTTGTTACTCCAAATTTTTGAAGCATAATGAAAAATCTCGATAAAAACTAATAATTGTAAAAAGTGCTAGGGGGCAAACAAGTTTCAAAAATAATGTGTTTGAATAATGGTGCAAAAAAAAGCATTAAATTGTAACGTACATAAAAAATTTGGGGGGATTTAGGGGATCCCAACTCCCATAAATTTTCAACAGGGTGCAATAATTCCTTAATTTTTTTAAGATGCTCTTATCATAAGAAAGTCACTTGTCAACTTTCATTATAATATGTCAAACAACTGTCAAAATATTTGAAAAAATCAAATTTAATTTGGTAACTTCGTAGGGTTGTAACTTTTTCCGCATGCACATTTGTAGTAGAGTAACTTGGGTTGGATCGAGTTATTTTTATTCCTAAAATATATGGTATGATTTATGACCTGCCTTTTTGTTACACCCTGTAAACGGATTGACTTTTATCTAAATAAAATTGTCCGCATATCTCACACCCTATATATTGCTACACGATACAAATACATTTGTTTCATATTATACTAACCCTTTATTTGTGTTATTTGCCTCTTGTTGCATAACTTCTAGAATTCTCTTACATGCGTTGGTACAATTTTCTGGATTTCCGTAAATAGTAATGGCTTTTTCTAAAGAACCTACATTATCCTTTCTGTGTACGTCCACTCGCGCCCTAGTTTGTTGTGTTATTTGTCTTATTGTTGAACCCTGCCTACCAATAATAGCTCCTACCTGCAAAATACACAAAAACGTAGGTAAATATTAAAGCAGGTCAGCACTCAAATACAGTGATGTATACCAAGGATATTAGATGAGAATAGGATTGATCAAAAGCTGAAAAGTGTCAGCCGAGTTTGATGACGTCACTGGTTACCCATGCGCGCGTCGGCTAGCGCGAATTATGAAACTGTGAAATCCGTGGTGTTATTTATTTATTTTTTAAATTTTAATAACAAAAAATAAAGTATTTAATGTATAAGCAAAATTTTTCAACATGTTTTTTTTATGTTAAAATCATTCTGGGTATAAATCATGTAAGTCAATATTCCTTTTACCTTAAATAATAATTAATTGGGCGATTTAAAAGCTAGTTCAGGGGATAGGTAGTATTCTGGAAAAACATAATGCCATTATGTAATAGCATTTTTATTTGGCCTGCAAATGTTCAAGATAATCCGGATAAGAATGATGGAGAATATGTTTACGCACATGACAAATTTTCAAGTGTAATTTTCAATAAGCAATAAAAAAAAATGATTACTATTTACTATGTTAAATTATGTTCCACTTACCCCATTTCTTGCTAAAACAACATGTCATGATCAGTTTTTCAAGTTTCTTTCATTATTATTATTTATAAACTGTGTAGGTAGGTTATTCAATGTTTTATTTTTTTGCAACTCAAATATGTACTAAATTTAGAGTAAAAAAGTATAAGTGTATGAAATAGCTTTTATTGATTTCTAAAAAAACTCGAATTGTGTGATTTATGAGGTTTTTGAAATGGCTGATTCAATTTTATACTCATTTTTATTAATCAGCAAATATAATAGGACAAAACTATGGTATTTTAACATGAAAATAAAACAACACTAATATCCTTGAAGAGTTTCGCCTTAGAAACAGCTGTTGCAATTATCAATAGTTACACTATTACAATACAGTTCGAAATCTGTCTTTGTTTACTACACAGAGAAAAAGAAGATAGACATATAATTGATGGAACACCAATGTCGACAAAAGAACGTTGCTGTGACGTCACTGGTTACCCAAACGGCTAGCGTTGCTCTTATGGGAATAATCCATCCTATTCTCATCTAATATCCTTGGATGTATACAACATTACATAACAACATTTTACAGTAACTTTAACATACATGTTTCGATATAGTAGACTCTATGAATCAAATCAATCGCTGGTTAAATTAATATTTAATATTTACAAAAAAGTGTGAGTTAACAAAATTATATCTAACGAAAAACAAAACAAGTGTGGCTTTGTCAATGTGGTTCTTTTTTTACAATTTGCAGAAAGGGTGCACTTCAACGTTGCCAGACTTCACCGTTGTTCCGACATCTGACGATATAAATTTCTCCAATTCAGGGAGTGAAATTTATATGGGAATATGGTAGATTTAGAGTTGTATGCGGTGTAATCATAGTGAGAAATAGAAACAGAAACATGTCAAATAACAAAAATATTACTGAATACACAATATATCACGTTCTGTATACTTTTTGTGGTTTATTAAAATTTGAATTATTTTTATCTCTTGCAAAGGTTTAAATATATTGCCAATTAGATAATAATAGGCTGTTTAAATGCTTTGATATAACCGAGCCTATATGCGTAGATACACGTATAAAATCGTACATATTCGGTGAATAACCTTGATAAAATTCAATATGTATTTAAATTGAATTATAAATTTGAAAAGCTGAACAAACTTGTCCTAGTATCTCGGTATGAAGATGTTTATTTGCTACTGTATCTATTTTATTTGACTAAGATCATCGAACCTAGCTTTTCTGCTTTCAGATTCTTTTTTCATTGTCAAAAATATCTAATTTCGTACACTAGGTACATGGTTAGGTCAAAAAAACTGTCCTGTTTAGTTGCCTTAACGTTGTTATGTACCTAACTTCGTTTATTGAATTAATTCAACTGAATAGTTTACTTCAACTTACCATATCACTTTGTACAAGTATCCTCAACGGAAAGTCAGTTTGCCTGCTTTGTCCAGGCAAACCCCCGAAGGAGGCACCAGGTCCCCTAGGATTTCGTTTCCCCCGTTTTTCCACAGCCAGTTCTACCTTTAAGGTCTTGCCTTCCACTTCGACACCACTCAGCTTATTTACAGCTCTGAAACAGAAAAACAGATCAAAATTTTTTGAAATAAATACTAAGGGATTCCTGATTACTTCTAAAAGATTAAGAATCTCTAAAAGTTCTACCGATACAAATTTTGTCACAGTTGTGTTACATTTTAATTTATAAACTCTCCCTTCAGCGAACCTCAAATCACTTGTTTTCAAACCAACTAAGAGGACTTAATACTAAAACAGGGTAAGTATGGAATCAAGTTTGTTTTTCAAATAAAAAAGTTATTTTAAGATTGCAGCTAAACTATTTATCTCAATTTTATAGGTCTTAATAGATTTAAAGCTTTCACTTTTTCTATTTTTTTAAAAAGATAATCCCAAGGACATCATAATTATTAGTATTAACTGCCACTTAGTAAACAATGTAATTTAATAATACAATTCCAAAGATTTCAATTAGGGAAGGATAAATAATATAGTAAAACATAAAAAATGCATTAAACTCGGATTACACAAAAACATTCATTAATGACCTTTATTATTAAATGATTTCCATTTCAAACGAATTTGGAATAGGCAACCAAACATACACAAGATTGTTTATTAATGGCACATTTGGAAAGACCTTTCAACTGAAAGAGAACGAAAACCATACTTGAGATCACTTTAATAATAAAGATAATGAAATTAGATGAACAAAAATATTCACAGAATATTTATGCACATGAAATTACAAAACTTCAGTCTCTCAATGGCTTTTAAATACAATTTTGTTGTACTTAGGGGGTGTTATTAGCAGCGCCGATCCTAGGGAGTTGGCAAATGCCCAAAGTGACGCTCCTCCCTTGAGAATATATAAATTATTGAACAAATTAGATGGAGTTGTTTTATAGGAAAGATGAGTGTGACATTTTTTATCAAGCCTGACCTGTATTATTTTGTGATAATTTAATGGAGTTTCCGGATAATGGTTATAACGTGTACCAAATGAATATAAAGGGTAATTCGGAAGTTATGAAGTCTGAAAAAATAGGCTAAATTGATAAATCACCCTGTATCTCGGTTATAAAGTGTGAATAACATTTTCAGTGGCCAACCATATCGTTTAAGTAAATAGAGCATCTAAAACTGATATCAGATATTTTGCATACGTAAATCACCAGTTCTCGGGTGTTTTTGTTTAAAATCCACAACAAAATTGAGTTAATTTTAAACAAAGTGTGTGAATTACGAGAAAACTGCATCACCCACGTGAATAAGATGGTTTATATGTGCAGTGTTCTTAAAAATGTCGATAATATGAGTTAATGATTGCTTAAATAAAAACACAGGAAGTAATTAAGTTGCGATTATTTAACATCAATAGTGCAAGATTATTAAAAAAAAAATAAACAAATAATACCAGAAACTAGTTTAATCAGAATTATATTTTTAAGTTGGATATTAAAGATACTTTGACATTATTTAATAAAAAAATACAGAGTTCGACAAAAGTCCGGAACGGGATATAGAAGAAAATATAAATTTTTTGAAAAATCTTTCCCTACCACAAATTTCAGATCAACTTAAACTATATTTTGAAATATACAGAGTGTCCCAATAAATTTTATTGCATTTTATGAATGTCCCTAAGAGATAGAATACTGTTTCATGATGGTTCTCTATACCGAAATACAGAGGCTTCCGAGTTATGCTGACTTTTTTTTAAAAGTGAACATTTCGAAAAAAAATTAATAACTTATTGATATAAAAAATTCTAGCAAATTTTCTCTTACATCTAAATAGTTGGACATTCGTTGATTGTATTCCACGATTGAGTACCTACTAAATATTTCTTTACAAGGTGTTTCGAATTTTCAGTTTCATTATTAGATTATTCAATGTGTAATATCGGGCTTGTTTTAAATAAAACACCCTGTATTTTAAAAATTCATCATATTAAAAAAAATGTCCTTTTTCGAATTGTATAAGGGTCTCTATACCTAGGAATTATAATTTTCGTGCAATTTACAATTTTCTTAAATTGTATGCTTTAATCGATTTTAAAACATCTGCAATTCTCTCTAAATTTCAAAATAATGATCTTGGAAAAGGTTTTGTAAGAAACTGAATAGATCACGTTTTAAGCCCTCAGAAAGTATAGGGTTATGCTATCCTATACCGCGTGAATAAATAGATATAGCCAGCCACACAGAAAAATGACTATCCAGTTAGATGTCTTTTTAAGGGCAGCGTTTTAACAGGTATACAAACCTCAAAACGTAAACAAAATTTGCCACTTATCTGGTAATTTTTAAGTTCAAAATATTTACGATAGATGTCGCCAGTAGTACTAAATCGGATTTTATTTATATGCATATCTTGACGATTCAAACAAACGCCTCTCCGGGTCAGCTGTTTCGAATTTTCGATATTTTGGTTTCTAACACAATTTCTGCCGACTGCCAGCAGTATAGTCTGGGGCCAGCGACGATTTTTATATTTTTTATTTATTTTCAATCTCAATAAGTGAATTATGATTTCATTTATTTACCAGCTAGTACCTATGTTTATTTTACCAAGTATTCTAGCTTTTTTCTCCTTTGATCGTTTCTGTACTCATAGGTTAATTTTGAAATTAAAATAATATTTCAATTATTATCGTCGTTTCTCTATATTTTGAACTTATATAAAATTATGAAGAAAAGATATTTAGAACTCAAAATTACATCCAAATATTCAACATTGTTTTAGTTACCTACATCAAAAACTTTTCATTCTTTATTTTACATAGAAAATGTGAAATAAAATATTTTTTCATCTAGTTATATAAACAGTGTTGAATATTTAAAAGTTATTTTCAATTATAAAATTATTCCTTGGCAAATGAAGGAAAAAACCACAGGCAGCAATTTGGCTAAATAAACAAACTATATATTTTATGTAATATATCAATGACTTTTTTTCCAATGTTGTACCTTTTCCAAAAATAATCGAAGCCACCCAACTAATACTAATAAAACAAGAAAACAATTGAAGGGCTCGGATATTTCAACTCAACACCAAAGCGATTCTATTGAGAAGCGCTATTGCCATTTCTAGAGTAGGTAGGTATACGAAATTAATTCTTTGGTTTTTTTTAATATCAACAATTGACACTATCACTGTTACATATACTTTAATAATTATTTGAGTTATTATTTTATTAGATTGTTTTAAAATGCTTATAGGTATAATCAATTATTTGCAAGCAAGGTAATTTCGACTATAGGTATTGACAATACAAAGCTATAAACCATTTATATGCTTCTAAAATTTTTAAAATGTAAATTTTATTCAACAATAAACTTATTATTGCCTATAGCAAGAGCCATCCTCATCTTTTTCTACTTTTTTATCGTCATAATCATATAAATTGTAAGGATTTCTAGGGACAATTATTACATTTGACAACGTAACTTTAGAGTCCAAGAGAACTTAGAACTTGAGGTGAAAATAATACTGCATTTACGACCGATGTTGCCATGTTATCCGAAAATCCTCGAACAGCGCGGGGAAAAACAAACAAAACATTTTTTTGACAAGAAAACTGAAAAACTATGCAAGACATAGATTATTAGGTATATATAAATACTTGCAATATCTATAGGTACCATTTTACCTGTATGTTAGGTATTTTATGTTTTCAAAATTCGATATTCGACTACGTAAGTGTGAAGGTACCTATTAGCCACAAGGCAAATTGTGATTATTTTTTAGGTGTCCAAAATAGAAATATATCAGTTAAGTATATTTGCTTATATTTTATTATTGTTTTATTTCAAATAATTGTAGGGTTTTCATTATTTTCTCGTTACGATAACTGGGTGAGTAAATTAAAGATTATTTTTCTAATTATGGCAACTATGTAAATTCTTAACATTTTTGCGGAAAAAACGAACAAGGGTAAGGACACGTAAGGGTAGGGTAGCAGGTAAGAACATTGGGAGGCGGACCAGTTATTTCATTTTATCATTTACAATTGATTCAAGTTGCTAATGTTATGCTTAGTTTTTTAGTGCATATAAGGTGAAAAGAATACCATTTTATTATTTTTCTTTTATTGTGCCATCTTCGTTGGTGAAAAGGACACCCTCTCTTGGTGAAAGAGACACTTTCTTTAATTTTTTAGAAAAATGACACCTATTTAGAAAAAACATCTACACATAGATCCAATGATCCAAATAATTTTCATATAGAAGTGTTCGCTATAACTATTCAGTAAGCAGAGAAAAATTACAACACCTATTCAGAAGAAACAAAATTCTTTCATTCTATTCACAGTTCTGATTATGTAACTAAAATGAAGTCTGATGCAACTGTCCACACAGATCCAAATAATTTTGATACAGAAGTGTTTGCTATAACTACTCAGTAAGTAGAAAAATTGCAACACCTATTTAGAAGAAACATCTAATTCTTTTATTCCATTTACAGTTCTGATTATGTAACTGAAATGAAGTCCGATGTAACTGCCCACACAGATCCAAATAATTTTCATATAGAAGCGTTAGCTATAACTATTCAGTAAGTAGAAAAATTACAACACCTATTCAGAAGAAACATTGATTCTTTTATTCCATTTACAGTTCTGATTATGTAACTGAAATGAAGTCTGATGTAACTGCCCACACAGATCCAAATAATTTTCACACAAGAAGTGTTCGCTATAAATATTCAATGAGTAGAAAGAAGAAGTTAGAAGAAACATCTAATTCTTTTATTCCATTTACAGTTCTGATTATGTGACTGAAATGAAGTCTGATGTAACTGCCCACACAGATCCAAATAATTTTCACACAAGAAGTGTTCGCTATAAATTTTCAATGAGTAGAAAGAAGAAGTTAGAAGAAACATCCGAGGAAACATCTATAGAGTTGTAAGAGATTGATATTGTAAACTTTTTCTTTGTGTTCTGAGGAAAAATGGAAGATGAACTTTGATTGCCATGTATTAATAAATATGAAGATAAATATACATTATATTTGTGATGATAATTTCATTTATATTTTTATAGAATATTTTTGAGGTTTCTTTTCAATAAAAACATGAACCCATTTTTGATGTGATTTTTTTAAATAACTTTGTACTTCAAATTTGTAATACTACAATCAGATTGCCTAAATGATTTGTTTTCGTATTCAATAAAAGAAAACATTTTTGCTATAATTTACTTGTATAATTAAGATCCAAACGAAAAACAGGTAGGTATGTCTGTTTATAACATACTGGAGGAGAACTACGAACAGTATTTTATAATAACATTTGGATACATAACATGGAAAAATTGAAGATATAACATTTATATTCCTGTGTTTCGAAAATAATAGATTACAACAGAATTGAATGAAATATGAAATGTCTATTTTGATCAATTACTAGAATGTGATTAGAATAGAATGTAGTTGTTCTCACTAACTCCGGAGGTCGATGTATATACCTATTTGTATGCTGATTCAATCTATGGCAATGTACAGGTACCCAGGGGAACCAAAGGGCACCGATATGAAGATCAATAAAAATCAGGCACTCATTGGAATTACTAGCAATAGCTAGAAATATTTGTGGTGTATTTCATGTGTATTTCACTCCTAGTCCTCTACACTAAAGATAGGTAATGTATAATACTTGTGGTGGAGCACATGTGGAACCAAAATAAACAGCATTTAAGAAGCACAAATTTACTTTTCCAGCATGAAAATTATTTTATTATAACCGCCTACAAATACTAACTTTAAAACAGTAAATAATTAATTTTTATGTAAACAAAACACATGACAGGACAACAGCATTCGACAGTCGTCATCTGTCATTGCATTGAAGTTTCATACAGCGCCATCCATGAAGACGGTAGAACAGCTGAACTAATGTGAAGAAGTGTTCGTTTGCAAGAATTTTCCGTGCAACAAATCTCAAAAAATATAATGATTTGAGATTTCATATTTTCAGAATCAAATTCTCTGGGCTTTCTTTTGGGGATCAGGTCTTGGCGTTCAAATTGGTGACCACAAATTGTCAAAACTGTCAAAATCACACCTTCACTTAATGGCTTATATCTTTTTTATAACAATTTTAAACTTGACCAAAATACCTGATCCCCAAGACAAAGATTCAAGTTATATTGTGTTAAAATTCCAACTCCTAATTTTACTCCATTCTTTAGATTTGTTGCATACAAAATGACCTAAATTTTCTTGCAAATCAGAGGTGCCAACTGTTTTGAGCTGTCTAAATTATGACCCCCCTCTTAACCACTCGGTATAGGATAGCAGAGCCCTATATTTTTTAATGGAAAGATTTTTCAGAAAATTAATATTTCCTTCGATATTTGTCCGGTCCCGGACTTTTGCCGAACTCTGTATATAAAAATCTAGAAAGAGTGTTTATGTTGGCAAGTTTATAGAATTCCAGGATTTTATTTGAATACGTGTATTTTCAAAAGAAATCAAGATACAAAGATGAAATAAAAACTAAAAAATGGCGAAAAGGATGGTCTTTGTAATGAACTAAACGTAAACTACAAATTTCCCGAACTGTTCCACAGGGTGTTAAGAAATGGGGCTACAAAAACAAGTATTTTTTTCACCCTGTATAAATAATTATTAGCATTTTTGGGAAACTTTTCTAGAGTTTATTTTGGTACCAAAAAATTTATCTATAATTTGGCGTAGAAACAATTGAAATCGATGAAAAATCACGAAGGCAGCGAACATTTTTGCCGGTGAGTAAAGTTGAATACTATTACAAAGTTTTTGAAAATTAGTTTTCAAAGAACAGAGACCCTTCACCAAAAAGCAATAACGACTTCTCGGGCTATGTGCCCCGACAGACATTACACTTTCAAGTTAAACGGCGTTGGGATTTCTGCACGATATAACCAACCAACCATCACTCGTGGACCGGTTTCGGTGGTGCTCACGGAGCTTTTGGGTGGTTTTGTGCTTAAAATAATTGTATCTATTCGGTAATTGCGAGACATGAAGAAGATAAATGAATTCTATATATTGTGAGGCATTCTTAATCAGTCATTAAAACTGAAATATTTTGATAACTCGGAACACAATAAACTTACAGATAAAAGTTTCTATGACAACCGCAAAACGGATGAAATGTGGTTTGATTTTTATTTAATTAATAATAATAAAACCGTAATTTATAATAAAATAGTTATACATCTACAATTATATTTTGAAAATTGTAGGTAGTTGAATTTAGAAAATTAACAAAATTGTGACTTACTGTTGAGCCTGCTCTGTGGTGTCGTATGTGACGGCGACGGTTTGTGTACTTGGATCTTTCGATGTCAATTTGTCACAGGATATAACGCGCCCATGTTCGTTGAGGAGATGTTCGATGTCCTCAAACCTTACATGTGGACCCAAATTTGATATTATAACTTTTGATGTTTGGCTGTAACAAGAAGAGAACAGAATAAGTATTTAGAGAATAAAAGTTGATGTTTATCGTGAGTCGTATTTACTCTTTTTTTAAGTGAAGGAATTTGGAAAAAGTAACGGTTAAATTGACGAGTTTTGTAAGACCTGGTATATGAAAGTTGATGGTCATGTTCTTACTCTATCAATTGGTACGAAAGTAAGATGTTATGATTTCGAGATAATAACAATTTCAAAAGGGGCATGTCAAATAAAATTTCACAGATTTTCACTAGTAAAACCACTAGAGATCAAATTATTCCCGAAAATTTGTTGAAGCTCATGAATATTTTGAAAAAATTTCCGGATTCAATTTAACCCCGTGTGGTATTCGGTGAGAAAATTCCACACCCAATGTGTTTATGTCCAACAACATCAATTTTCGTCATCATCAAGTACTTGCAAAACAATGTATATAAAAATTGCGTTTTCAATATAAATATTAATCAAAATGGTCCAAAGAATTTAGAAAACATCTAACCTTGTAGTTGAAATGTATATCAAAATTATCATGTGAACAAATAAAAGTTAGATTGTCAAAAAAATATTGTCATTTTAAACGCCAAAAAAAAATTTCCAGTATAATTCGCTGTTGGGTTAAAAATCACAGTTAGTTTATCCCTGAAAATATTTAAAATTGACATTGATTATGGCACCAAAAATCCGATAATCAGGTTTATTTTGGATGGACGAAGTATATTTTCAAGAAATTTGATATTTATGAATTTTCATCAAATACAGGAGTTCAATGTGAACCTACTGAAACCAATTGTGAATTTAATTTAGTGGCTCGTTCAAACTCACAACAAAATTTCATGAAAATCTAAACTTTTATGACAAAAATCCTAGTAGAAATGGGTGCAGTCCAGTAAGAGCAAAGTAACGTAAAAGACATTTATCTACAACTGTCATGTAACGAGTACGATTTGACACTATTTTTAGTGTCATAATGACGTATATTACCGCACTAGTGCGTTTTTGATTACATTACCGCACTAGTGCGGTAATGAGAATCTTGAAACATATTAATACCAGAATTAAATATTCAAAATAACACTGGAAGCTGCATTTTCAATTTCCGATAGGAGATTGTCTTCGCTGGAACTCATTTTTATAGATTTTTGTTCATTCAAATTTGAAAATTTGATGACATAACTAATTTATTTTATTTCCACATCCTTATTGTTTGTCTTTGATGATATGGTCACAAAATATGATACACAATACCTTATGTTTGCAGTCAATATTATTAAAAATACGTTGGATTGGAATTTTTTTTAAATTTTATAATATAGGTACTGTTGATAATACTAATAAACAGTTGTAGATAAAATTTTGTACGTAACACGTGTGATAGGAATTATTAACGCACTCATGTGAATACACGACTCGGCCTACGGCCTCGTCGTGCAAACTTCACATGCGTGCGTTAATAATGTCCATATCCCACTTATTACGTAAATAACTATTATCTACAACTGTCATGTAACGAGTACGATTTGACACTATTTTTAGTGTCATAATGACGTATATTACCGCACTAGTGCGGTAATGAGAATCTAGAAACATATTAATACCAGAATTAAATATTTAAAATAACACTGGAAGCTGCATTTTCCATTTCCGAAAGGAGATTGTCTTCGCTTGAACTCATTTTTATAGATTTTTGTTCGTTCAAATTTGAAAATTTGATGACATAACTAATTTATTTAATTTCCACATCCTTGTTTGTCTTTGATGATATGATATGGTCACAAAATATGATACACAGTACCTTATGTTTGCAGTCAATATTATTAAAAATACGTTGGATTGGAATTTTTTTTTAATTTTATAATATAGGTACTGTTGATAATAGTAATAAACAGTTGTAGATTAAATTTTGTACGTAACACGTGTGATAGGAATTATTAACGCACTATGTGATTACACAACTCGGCTTACGGCCTCGTCTTGCAAACTTCACATGCGTGCGTTAATAATTTCCATATCCCACTAATTACGTAAATAACTATTTCGACTCGCAAATGTTGCTCACGAAATTTTATAAATATTTAATAGGAAAAAACCGTATTTTTTTGTTTTGTTTTTTGTTAATAACACGAGCTAAGAAAATTCGGAAAAACTGGAAAAATATTTTGTAAATTTCGTATACTTATTCTCAACGAAGTTTCAGCGCTATAACTTGAAAATCCACGAAAATATTAAATGAATTTATGATATTATGTTCTATTGATCTTAGGTTTTGTTATTTTCCCTACATTATGATCTTATTGGTAAAAAAATCCCATTGAAATTTGTTCTAAAAAATTGAATTTTCTAACCACTTTTCCTCAATAATATTTTCTATTCTTCATTTTCCGATAGTTATGATAATTTTTTTATATAAACTTGGTCCTTTCTGGTCCCAAAAGTCAAATTTATTAAAATCGAGCCAAGATACTCAAACATTGTCATGACCATAGTAATAAAAAACTTTTCTCTAGATTTAATGAGATTTTAACGTGAAATCCCCATTTTATTAATAAAAGTCTATCGAAGAGATTTCCTTTAACCAAAGTTCCTTATTTAACACCAGGTAGTATCTTCATTTGATTTTTCCTGTTCTTATTCTACATTCCCTTCCGTTTTTTTTTTCGATCGCTAAACATCCTGAAATCAGTCACAAGAAATGAGGAAATTACTTCATTTCTGAATTTCTACAGGAGAATGTTTTAACTGTTGAACCTTTCTCACAATTTGCTGTCCTATTCCAAATAACTTTATGCAAAGCAAGCAAACAGTAACAGTAGCTACATACCTAGTCATATTTTATAAAATATTCAATATAGTCTATGAACAAATTACATAAATGATATTTCATTAAATACTACTACCATATATATTATGTATAGATGATATACAGGATCCCTAATAGATAAATATTAAAAATAAATAAAGATATCGAGCCTATCTAATGTCTGTCTCCATACTAAGTAAACGAATATTGTTTATGACAATATTATTTATTTTCGATAGATACGCATACACTGTGATCACAACAATCAAAAATTAATAATCAACTAAAATAAATAATAAATAAAATAAAAAAAAAAATAAATAAACTACCAAGAAATAAACAATAATAATTATATCACGTACGAATTGGTATATTTGTCTGCTCTATCTTGCACATATACCAACCCCGTTTTACTTTGAAGTGTAGCTCAATGTCCTTCCTAGCATATAGCCAGGGAAGTAGTTGTTGCTTCATAGTGAACGGTCTTTTCTCTGATTTCCAAACACTCGTATATTCTAGCTCTAATTAACAAACTTTGTGTAACGTTTCTTATCTGCAGAAAAATTATAGTTTAATTATTATTTTTAGATAATTTATATAAACGACATTGTTTTTTTGTGCCACGGTGTATATTGCACCAATAACATCCCACTTTATCAACCATTTAACTTATATAAATAGTGAATACACAAGAATTAAATAAACAGAAGATAAATACTCGTAAAACCAACTACAGTCATATAATGAATGAATGAATGAATTCGTAGTTTTGAGGATGTTTGTTAATATTGTATGTCCCACTTTTGTATAAGTTGTGTATGTACGTCCAATGATAAGGATATAAAATACTGAAAAACTGGATACAAACAAAATAGGTATATTAAATGTGGATATAGCAAAATATTTTTCAAATACAGTGACCGTTCAACTAAGAAGCAACAACTACTTCCTAGGCTATAGGCCCCGACGGTTATTGAGTAACACTTCAAAGTCAAACGGGGTTGGTATATCTACATGATATTTAACACCAACCAATCGGGTTTGCAATTAAAAGGGACAACCTAACTTAAAAAAACTAAAGCTCCGTGAACTGTATAAGATATACAGGGATTCCTGCACAAAACTGTCAAACGCGAGATAACAAGATAATCATGGCTATTAACTAAGCAAAGTTGTTATAGATAATAGCAACTGTAAATTGTTTAAGGTCAGTTGGTATTCACTATTTAGGTAAAGTCGCTATAAGAGTTGCTGTGCATAATGACAAGTGGCTATGAGAAGTGGTTCACTGGCAAATACTCCGGAGATGTTGTTAACGAAAACCACTTGCGTCAGACACTTATTGGATTGTTTTTATTTATTCATGTGAGGAGTTAAATATTTTAAATTTACAAGAATGGCATTTTTAGTACATATAGACTTTTTATTCATTCAATATGTGTGCTGCTAGACAATTGTCAAAATTGATATAAATATGGTTACTTTTTTAGAGAAAATTTAAGAACCGAAAGAAGATACTTGAGATATTCTAGTAATCCTTTCGAAATGCCAGATACTACATTTAAAAATTTGTTTAGACTAAATAAACAGATAGATATAAATGAATTGATTGTCTGATGGACAATGGACGACACATATTCCCAATAATTTCAAAGTATTTTAAATTTTTATGCCCATGGATGCTACCAAGACAACTTTACATTTTCCAGCAAGCCAAGCATCAGTTGGTAGAATAGGCCCCTTGCAGATAATTTTTTTATTGCATTAAAATGATCAATTATACGTAAATATCATCCCACAGGAGTATTTTCAAATTTTGTTTGATATTAAGGTCGTAATAAATAATTGAAATTCAAACGGGCTAAAATGCCGCCAAAAACACATTTCATGTAACAGTGACGTCACAAGGTACTAATGCCAAGTTTTGACGTCTATCAAAGTTAATATTTTCTGACGTTGTTTTTGGTGATTTCTTGAGAAAAAATGGTTTATCGTTATTGTATCGTGCCAGGTTGTGGAAGTACAACAATCTCCACTCTTGGAAAAATATTCATTAAGCTACCCATTGAAGAAAAACTCCGTAAAAGGACCCAGAGGTAAATTATCAGATTGTGCCTTTAAAAATCCTTCAGACATCTTAATATTCAAAATTAACGATAAACAAAGAAACACAACAGTAAACATGATTAAACAATAAATTGATGCTAATATATATCAAGTGAAAATGCTTTTAAAATAGATAAACGGGAAACCAGATTTGAAGTTTACATTTAGCGGACGACAGTTCGTACCTTGTGACGTCACGACCAATTTCATTGCGTTTTCGTGTGACGTCAAATTTAAAGGGCTTCGTGAAACTTTCTTAGGGAATTTATGAGATAATTTTAAGTACTTCTTGGAAACAAAAAAAGGGAAATGATATTTATTATACTTTAAGAGGTTTTTAGAATACTTTGAGGTAAAAATGAAAATCTATGCAAGAGGCCTATTGTGACATTGGTTACTGAAACTATTTGTGAACACATTGCTCTCAGGGAAATGAGGTTTTCAGATAGAGAAGATGAAGTAACCTCACCGGAAAAATAAACAGCTTCAAAAATATTTGAAGTTTATATAGCTTGCGAAAATCCTTATGGAAGTATGCCGAGTTATACAAGTGCCACAGAAAAACAGCTGAAAGAGAGAGAAAGAATAATTATGCGCGGTCATAAAGGCGTGCACTTTGTTTCAGCTTAGGGGTGTATACTTATTTCCCGAGACTGTCCGAATGCTCATTACCCCCCTATTTTAACCGCTGTTGCCAGAAGCGCAGATTGATTTGTGCAAATGATATTTTTCTCTCGTTTTCGTTGACTTCTTGTCGAAGTCATGCACAATAGGTAAAATAAAACACTTTCATTCGGCAACATTGTCATTACAGAGATATTTCACTAGTTGGTGTGTAGGAGGGCAATGAACATTCTGCCAGCCTCGGGAAATAAGTATACACCCCTAAGTGATGACTGCGCACAATTATTCTTTCTCTCTCTTTCATATATCGTTGTCGTACTTCTGCAATCCTAGTCGAGGGTTCCGTTGTAATTTTCGCAATCTGTATTTGTCAAAGCAAAAAAAACGCCCTTTTCTTCCGCACATTGGAACTATTTTGCGGTGCTGTCACATCCATTTTCACGTATGGGTCTTGGAGGTTGTTATCTTAGCAGTAAGTTGCCAAACGAGTATTAGAGAATACTAAAATTTAGCAAGTGGTTACTAAGGTCATTATCGAAAATTGTTAGCAGAGTTACTATGGTTAACAACTGCGATAACCACCTTATTTAGAGAATAGCCCTGATTGTTTTTTAGACAAAAATTATCTAAAATATTGTTACTAAAGACATTTTGAACAATAATAGTCAGAGTGCTCAATCAAAAATTCATGAAAGTTGAATAAAACTCGAAATAAAAGAATGTTTTAAAATAAACAAATATAATTAAGAAGTGGTCCGTTTTCAATATTCCTTACCCAATGCCCAATGAAGGTAATTAAGTTTCTGTATGGAGCTAATAATATTCAAGCTACTTAAGGAACAATAACGCATCACAGACTGTTTTCGAAACAACAGTAAAACTTTTGAGAGCCTTGCAGCCACTTTCAAAAGCGTCTTTTACTTTCTTCCGACCGATTATTGTTGTATCAGATTCAACAAAGGGGCATTTAATTGATACAAAAAGCTTTTACAACAGTAGTTAGTGGTTATTGTTTCTTAACCAACTGCTTAGTCTTTGATCATGTTGCCGACGTCTCTTGATAAACACAACGTTATACATTTAAAATGTGGAGCACTTTGTATTTATTTTAATAGTCTTACTATACTATTATTTAGTACACCCGTTCAATGTACAAGTCGGAGTAATAAACATTGTAAATCCCATATATCAGTTTTGGGGAAGCTTTTTTACTAGACAAAGCGACAATTGAATATATACAGGGCGCTTTAATAAGTTTTATCCCTCTCTTAAGTTCTCTCAACAAAATTAAGCAAATTCTCTTTCAATCATTTTTACTATTCTGTATTATATAAATACCAGCGTGGTTCAAACAGAACTGGCTGGTATCTCAATTGCCAGAGAAGAACTAACCAGAAAAGGAATTTCTGGCAAAAGCATAACAATCTGCACTGATAGTAGACAAACCCTATTAGCATTGAACAGACAACGTGTTATGTCGGGGCTAGTACTAGAGTGCCACCAAGATTTAGCATCACCTCAGCAGATAACAATATTATCCTGAGATGGGTTAAAGGGCACGACAGGAGTAAAGGTAATCGAATTGTCGATTCTTTAGCCAGGGAAGTCGCTTTACTAAAAATTCTTGGACCCAGTGACACCTACGGCCTAACGACTTCGACAATTGCGGAACTAGCCAAACGTTACACCCATGCTCAATCCCTTAAGAGATGGGATGGAATCAAAGGATGTAGTCTTGCCAGGATCACCCTGGGCGACCCTGGGAAGCTGGCGCCCAAGGAATATTTTGCGATGACCAGGAAAAGCCTACATTTAACAGTAGGATTTCTGACTGGCCACTGTCAACTATGGGGCTAGTGGACACACCTCTATGCAGGATATGTGAACAGGAAGATGAAACTGTCGGACAAGTCTTATGCGAGTGTCCGTAGCTATCGTCAATAAGAGAGTGTGTGTTCGGTGAGTCTTTGCCTACACCTGCCGATATAAAGAGATGTCTTCTAGTGACCTGTCCACCTTCCTGAGAAGGACATAATGAACGATGGAGAAGAACTCCTCGGTATGATGTACAATGGGTCACATGTGGCCTTAGAGCTGTGAGCCTACACTCACAGATCTACAGATACTATTCTGTATAGTTTGTCTCAAAGTTAAGAAGGTCGTGAATGTTCGTATTTAGATGGTTTAGAGCGAAGACGATATACTTTGAGATAAACTATATACATGATCAACTTTGAAATATCAACGAAAAACTCTTGAACACGATGTATGTATGTATTTTCTGGGGTAACATTCACTTAGACCTGAAAGATCTATTGTGCCCCCTTACTTCTACTTAGTTTTTGAGGATAGTCTCTGAAACCAGCAGCTCCTTCAGTTCTATTTCCCGGAGGAATTTTAGGACATCTGCAGGCCTCAGCTTAGGTAAATATTCCTCTTCTATCCAGTAATCTTCCAGGTACTGTGCTCTAGGATTCTGGAGTGCTGTGTAGTTGGAAAGTATGTGGATGGAGATTTCTTCTTCCATGCCACAATATCTGCATTCTTCTTCCTCCACTATTTTGAGCTTTTTCAGGCGCCCATTCAGGCGACAATGTTCCGTTAAGATCCCTGTTAAAACGCTTAGCGCAGTTTTACTTTTTGACTTATGCATTCATTTAATCTCAACAGGTTGTAGTCAACCAGAAGAATCTTTGATTGTCTAGATCTTTCCAATGGTCGGATCTTCTCTTTCTTTCGGCTTCTCTTAAACACGATACTGCCTGTTGAAATTTAAATCCTAATCTTGATTAGGTATGGATTAAAATATTTCTTATAGCGAAAACTTTGTGAAATATAACTGCGTGTCTTTAATTTTTTACCACCTCTTACAGAATGGATCCTAATTAACAGTAAACAAATAATTTAATAGTGAGGGTAATTGACCTGAAACAACTGATAACCTCCCTCGTATTTACGGCTAGACGCCGAAGGATGTAAAATATGTACGTTCTATTCTCATCCAACGAATCCATCGGAAATAGATGCTCGAAATAAACTGTAAATTTCTCTTCTGTTTTATTTGGTTGTTTTACATTTACTACCTGCTAAAAAAATCCGACAGTTTTCCGTGTTCATAACCAGCGAGATTTGAATGTGTTTGTCACAATGTGATACAAACTCGCTCGCTCTTTAATTACCACTTTCGGATTAAATAGTTATAGCGATAAGGTGTTCTGTTCGAAAATTTCAGCAGTACGTTATTTTTACCTGGCTTGTAGCAGAAAAAAACAAAAATTGTGTCGATTTTGTATGTCTACCGCCTGTCCGGCTGTCGCCAGGCTGGTATCTCAAGAACCATAATAGTTAGACTGTCGAAATTTTCACAGAAAAATTTGTAATCGGAAGAAACCGAAATTTGTCTATTTTTTTAATAAAAAAGGTCAAGGTCAATAAAAACGGAGCTATTCTTCATTTACTAAAATGTACCTCATGAAAAAAAATGATTTTGGACCAAACGAAAGCAGTGTATCGGTCTCTTAATTTTTCTTTTGTTGTCTTGCTTTGTCGTTCGCGCATTTCAAGTCACTAGCTAGATTTGTCTAACAGTAATTTACTTTTTTTTCTGAAACACAGTCTTAAATAATTCCCTTGGTTCTATTCGATTTATCATGTTATACATTTCAAGGTCGCAATCAACACACGAGAAAAATTGCGTCTAAATATGGCGTCGACATGTGAATAATCAAAAAATAAACGCTATAGTCTAACAAACAATTGGAGAAGGTGACTAAGAGCTGTTTACGTGCTTTATTATTGCAAAATGTATCGGAATCACGTGCCATTCGGTTGCAAAACATCGGTATCATACCCTTGGCTTATGTTCACTGGGAAATATATTTTTCCAGTGGCGTAAACATTTTATATTGGCAAATTTATATTGGGAATCACCTTCTCCAATTGTTTGTTAGACTATAGGTAGTACCTTCATTGGTGTATAATGTTACATGGGAACGATACGGTTTAATGGAAAATTTTACTTCAACATGTGTCGAGAAATAAAATGGTGACAATCTTAACATCAATACGTCAACCCATATATTATTTCTTAGAAAACTCCAAACATGTGATTTTTAACCAATCAGAACGTGTATTTCTGACAGATCACCATCGCAAAGGATCAATTTTAGTGAAAAATTTTTCCTCTTGGTACTCAACAGCGAATTATACTGAAGAAAATTTTTTGACGTTTATGACAGAATATTTTTTTTGACAATCTAATTTTTAGTTGTTCACATGATAATTTTGATTCATTTCAACAATAAGGTTAGATGTTTTCAAAATTCTTTGGACCATTATGATTAATGTTTATATTTATAACGCAATTATTATACAGGTTGTCCCAGGAGTTCGTACCAATCAGCCATTCAATAATTGATAATAATAGTATATTATTAAACGAGCAATTTATGATAGCCATAATTCACGATGGGTGACGTTTGCGTCACGAGCCGCACATAAATTGCGAGTAGAATACTATACTTTGTCCACGACACTTAATTTATTTATTAATAAATAAAATCAGTAACGATTTGGCATATTACTAACCTCAAAATGTTGTGGCAGCTACTTCAAATAATGACATATATAGAGATGGGCGATACACTACAGTGTATTATGAACCATAATTCACGACAGTTGATATATGGGTACCATATACTTTTTGTTAGGAGGTAAAATATTGACTTATTATTAGGTGGACGTGGACAAAAAACTATTTTTCATTCCCAGCTTTAGAGCCCTATAGTTCGTTAACAAAGGACGTAAAGAAAAAATTTTATATGAAATACCATTATTATTTTTAGTCTTTCTATCACCTCCTAAGTTTTTGGTACGAACTCTTGGGACACCCTGTATACTATGTTTTGTAAGTACTTGATAACGACGAAAATTAATGTTGTTGGGAATAAACATTTGGTGGAATTTTCTTACCGAATACCACACGAGGTCCAATTAAATACAGAAATTTTTACTCGCTCATGAATATTTTTAGAAATTTATCAAAATAATTTTCAAAATATTCATGAGTTCAAAAAAATTTACGGAAATAATTTCACCTCTAGTTTGATTTTATTTATCAAATATAAGAACCGTTACACATGGGACTGATGGTCAGTACTGATCATCCGCGGGGGCCATTAAATATGACATTTCACATGTCAGTCCGGGGCAGCAGTGGCAGCACTGATCATCAGAACTGACATACTGACTATCAGTCCCACAGACCAGATACAGATTGCGAAAAAGCTTTTCAAACCATGCACACGTATGACAAGGCAAATATGAGAAAAAAAGCTTGAAAAAGAGAGAAAGAATAATTTTGGGAGGTCAGAGATGGTGTATACTTATTTCCCGAGGCTGGCCTTTTTTAACCGCTGTTGCCAGAAACGCAGATTAATTTATACAAATGATATTTTTGTCTCGTTATCGTTGACTTTTTTTCGAACTTATGCACTATTAGGTAGAACTAAACACTTTCATCCGGCAACAGTCTCCTTTACAATACTTTACATATTGAGAGGTTTTGAGTAAGGGTTTCGTGACAGAGGTTCGGGGAAATGGTAGTTTATAATATCGAGCAGGAGTTAATAAGAGTTCGGTTTTTTAATTTTTAGCTCCTATTTTTTTAACAATTTTTCAATAAGAAACTAATTTTTTTTCATATACGTCATTTATAAGCTATCCTTACAACAAATGTACAGACTATACTCGACACAATTTTCATGGAACCGAAAGATAACAAAAGTAATTTGAATAATAAGTTAAATATTTAGCTGTTAAGTTTCAACTATTACAATAAAAAACACAAAATTCGTTATAAGCCTAATGATTAAAGGGACATAAACCATATTTACACCGATAAGATACCAGTTATCAGTGAGATTAAGTGTACATATACACAATATGGCTTTTCCTTTTATCAAAGACAGGGGCACAATACCATGAGATGATAAAAGGTTCATTTCCGGAGATGTTACATTTTTTCCATGATTAAGATTTCAACTCAAACATTTTAAAAAAGGAATTAATTTTTTATTAAAGTCGGCTTTTAATTAAATCCAGTTTATAAAAAGATTCGAATAGGAAGTCAAATTTTTCTAATTTATTGCCGAGAGACATAATAATATAATAATTCTCACTGTCACTTCTTAAGGTGTGCATACACTAGACGAGCAGAACAATCAATTACTTTCAAATTATACAATTCCGATTTATTCAAATCACACTTCACTCACTACCGTAATAATTCTCAATTTCTTTATAACCTGTTGAAAAACGAACAAATTCATCCGTTGCTCTTTTAAAAGGCTCTAGATCCTTGAGGAGGAGTTTTTGGGTAAATATAAAGTAGGTTGGATGGACGTAAAATCCCCAGTATCTAGTAACTGTAATCTGTAATCCAATTTTTTTTCAAGTGTATAAAAGTTCTTGGGTGAAAATAACCCAACCATAAACTGTATTCTATTTTTATTTATTTTCTTTTTCAACGAACAATAATTGCAAATATCTAATTATGGACAATGAATTAAAAAAAAAAACGTCGTTGGTTGTAGGTAGGTAGGTGGGTGAATGTACTGTCGAATGATTCACCAATTCCCTTCCGTCAGTTCTGGTTACAAGACCAACCAACAACGTGGGCAATAAATAGATACACAATGGAATTACCCAGCTGAAAAATCAAGTATCCACTTAAGAAACGACCATTGCAATGCGTCAACAATAAAAATTAGTGAAAAAATTTAAATCCTTCTCCTTTTGACAAGAAAGAAAAGCTGAAAAATAAAAATTATACTAGCCCATTGAATTTAAATTACTTATTAATGCAAGAAGTGAGTGTTTTTTTGCTCGCGACGTGAAATTGTCCAACGAGGCCTTTAGGCTGAGTTGGTCGACACGTCGAGTGCAAAAAACACGTTTTGCACGAGTTGCATACAATATTTTTTCTACATTCATGCAAAATCTGAAAAATTAGAATATACTATGTTAGGAACTCAAACCGTTCTTCTTTTTTGTTGTAGCTTCATGGCCTCCACCTTGTCAGCTGGTTTTCGCTTTGTCCATTTAAATTTTAAATAGTCAAAGATTTTTGCGATAATTGTAGCTCGTCGAGACTAAGTAGTAAGATATACATATATTATTGCTGTATTAGTAGAGCAGGATCAGACACTTGCTCTGGATTTTCATTTTATTTAAATAATAATTTCATAACTAAACTGACAAGAATGGATGAGTGCAACAAAAATTTTGTTGTACTAGTGCAAAAAAGAACCACTTTTTCCATTAAATGTGTTTCACAAAAGTGTTGTTTTTGCATGAATGTAAAAAAAAATTATTCAAGAAAAAAGAAGAAAAAATTTGAAATTATACTACAAAGAACGAAGTTTCGAACAGAAAAGTAAAATTTCAAATATTTATAACAAATAAATTTGGATAAATAATTGAAAAGACTTTCTAAAGATTTGTTTCAGCTCTTTTTTTGGTATTTTTAATCAAGCGAGGTTTTTTTAATAATACATTATCACTTTTGGCTCTATTGAGCTGTCTCTTATTATATTTTCTAGTTTCACATGGAATAGAACTGACGAAAGTGGATCATATTGTCTTAAATCTCTTTTTATCAAAAGTACCTTCCACCAAAACGTTTTGAAAAATGTTTGCAATAAAATAGGGACGATTTTGAATATTTGTTGTAAAACCTTTTGTCAAGTACATAAATAAACATTATTATCTAATAATTAAAAACCAAAAAAAAACTATAACTTTTTGGTAAGGCTGAATGTTAAGAATATTTTTTCTAAATCTACTTTACATACAGGGTGAGGTGCAAACATTTTTTATTAAAAGTAATAGCGAATGTGGCACAGAGGTTATACCGGAAGTGGATGTCAACTTTGTTATTTTAAATAAAACTTGATAATTTTAATTTTGTTATTATTTTTTTATTTTTTTTTATTTACCTACTTTACCGCATCAACCTCTAGGGTTATGAGCGGGGACAGAGTGATTACATAAAAAAAACATACAATAGTTCTTATATTTTGAAATAGAGGTTGGGTTGGGAGTCTTTCAGGAATTTCAGCACTTTTTCACAATTTTCACTCAATGCGCTTTTCAAACTAGGAGGGATATTGTAAGCTGTTCTTCTGACACTAAAATTTGCACAATCTAACAGTATAATATGTTTTAATTTTGTTTCCGAATTCTACGTGTAATTTTAGATACAATTTGTCTTACTAATATAAAAAATAAAGAGTATTTTACGAGATATTTAGATTTTTTTTCAAAATTTTGAAAAAATCCAACTCATTATAATAGTTCGCCGTTCGTAATGGTTTCCAAATGGTTCCCAAAAAAATACTAAAAAATAATAAGGAATTTCGGGTTTTTCTTTCAAATTCTATTAAATGGATAAAATTTAAAATAGGTTGTAGAATAGTTAGTTGAATTACAAAGTGGTGACATATTTATATTCGTATTACGTTATGATTGTAGATTAAAATGAAATTGGAAACTACTGCAAATTAATATGCTAGCTTTGCCGTTTCAAGTGTTTTAAGTACTCGACAAAATTCAAAGAAAAAGATTTTCACAAAACGATTAATAAAAGCTTTTTACCTTAACAGCAATAAAATTGGATTTTTAGAATTATCTTCAATTATTGTCTTTTAACATAATTTTTTTTGAGGTATAAATTTTACATTTGTTTTTATTAATATAGTAATTAAAAATAACACTGCCCCCGCCCGACCCTCAATAACATACACCCATGCTGTCACATTCTGAAGCAGAAGGAAAATAATAGTGCCAATGACCCCATCAAGACTGGATACGTTCTATGAATGGAAATTTTAAATTCAAGGTGAAACATTGTTTACTACGGCTTTCGGCATTAATAAATCCAGAAGTGATTGTCGTAGATAGAGATAAAAAAAAACAATCCAATAACATTCGAAACATGTCGAAAACTTCAAAAAAAAACTAGGATCACAACGTTGGCACCGCCGATATCTCTGACATTAAAAGCATTTACAATTTCGCTCAGTCGCACATACAAATTGTTGATTTAACAACAATAAAAAGAAATGACTTGATAAGGAAACGTTGAAATGTAATAAAAATACTTACAGAGGGTTTTTAGACATCTGCATGGCCTCAAACGCCATCGAAAACTAAAAAATAAATAACAAAAACCGACAAATTTTCAACAAATTCCTTTCAAAAACATAAAAATATCAATGAAATTAACACGCGCGGCACTGTAGTACGTCAGCGACTGCTGGAAATATGCCGCGATGAACTATGCAGCACCGTTGCCGGTTCTATTTGTTAAAATCACCCAATTGTTAATAACAATATTGACACCATATAAATTTAAAGGACTACAAATTTAAAGGACTACAAACGCGACATTATTTCGTTACGATTTTCATTTTTATTTATAAAATTGTTTCCTTTATCCCTAATATCTAGCAATGGGATATTAAATCATAGAGATATTTATCAATAAAATAGTGTACAAGTTTTTACTGTGGGTCATTGGGTCGCTAAAGATTGCATGTCTATATCTTAAAATTAAAGTTAATAACTTAATAACGCAAAAGTAAAAGTGAAAAAACTGCCAAGGGCTCACAAAATTATTTTTAAATTTTATGGAATCCCTGGTCTAAAGCGTAGTTTCTCAAAACGTTATCGCGAAAATGACACAGTGTTTGGATAACTGAGGGGCTCGCGTGCAATACCGGACATATCGACTTGTCAAAATTTTCCAGGAGATGAAAAAACGTCCTACATGTTTATTTCATAAAATTGTTTTCCTTTTCCAAGACAGTTCAAAAGTAATGAAGTAAAATATCATATATTTTTTTGAAAATAAGTTGTATATGTATGTATTTTTGGGGTAACATTCACTGAGACCTGAAAGACCTATGGTGCCCCCTTACTTCTACTTAGTTTCTGAGGAACTTCTCTGAAACTAGTAGCTCCTTTAGTCCTATTTCCCGTAGGAATTTTAGGATCAACTTAGGCAAATGTTCCTCTTCTATCCAGTAATCTCCCAGGTACTGGAGTGCTGTGCAGTTGGAAAGTATATAGATGGAGGTTTCTTCTTCCATGCCACAATATCTGCATTCTTCTTCCTCCACTATTTTGAGCTTTTTTCAGGTGTCCAGGAAATAAAGTGAATAGAGAACTTGAGGTTTTCTTCAAGAAATTTTGCCTGGAATGTTAAAATTTCCTAGCAATTTGCGGATAATGATTTTAATTTGAAAGATGTCATTCGTATTCCAAATGACACAAATCCGGTATCCATCAACATAGAGAGAGTGCTATTTGTATGAAATCTACTACATCGGGAGAAAATGTATGGCAAATTTTATACAATTCATAGAAGTAAAAGTGTAGAGTATGCTTTAATCGAGTATAGAAGGATAACACAATTTGGTCGCAATTATTCAGTTATTTATGGCAAATCACTACTTGTCGTTAGCAAGCAATAAATCAAAATATTGTATCTCTTGATATCAGGTAAAAGTCGATCTTGAGTTATCTACTGCTTTCTTTAGTTCTACACGAACGATAGGAGATGCAATAAATAAAAATGTAGGATATTGAAAGATTAGAAGTATCTTGAAGATATGAGATGGAATCAAAGGATGCAGTCTTGCCAGGATATTTGAGATGACCAGGAAAAACCTGCGTATAGCAGTAGGATTTCTGATTGGCCACTATCAACTAAGGAAACCTAACCTCCATATTATGATGGGGCAGCTGGAGACACTCCTATGCAGGATGTGTGAACAGGAAAATGAAACTGTCAGGCATGTCTTATGCGAGTTAATGACAGAGTGTGTGTTTGGTGAGTCTTGGCTTACACCTGCCGATATAATGGAGATGTCTTCTAGTAACCTGTCCACCTTCCTGAGGACAAGATGGACGATGACCTAGGAGGACAACTCCTCGGGAGGATGTACAATGGGTCACATGTGGCCTAAGTGCTGTGAGCTTACACTCACGCTCCCTACTCTACAGATACAGATCTTGAAGACTTTGCATCCCTAACCATATCTGCCAATATCTACAGATCTACAAAAACATATTTGATGTAACTATTAGTGTAGAATCTAGGACGGTTAAGGAAGTTTGTAAAAAAGAATGTATAACAAAAATGAATCGAAGTATAGATAAGAGTTTAAAGAATAAAAGATAATGGTAAGTAAAACTACAATTTTAATTACGACTACAAACAAGATGGTAAACTAAAGTTCATTAACTAAAAAGGTGCATAGAAAGTAACTAGTTAAAAGACAATACTAATAAACCATTTCCACATTTTAAATATTCAATTTCCTTATAATCAAATAAAAATTACTCAATTTGACAACACCGGTAGTTATTTGTGATAGAGATAAAAGACACGGAAAGAGAGAGAAAGAAAAGATCTTTTCGAAATGTACCGGCAGATTCTTTCGGTAGCAACTAAATCGCCGAATCGAAAAGGCAAAGCGCGCACTCTCACTCCCCGGCTTCGGCGGTTCTACTTCGACCGGCGAACCGGCCGGCATTTTTTGGGTATTTTAAATGCTGCCGAATCTATCTTTCTTCCCTCTCTTGTTTGTTAGTTACTTCATACGTCACTACCGTACATAAACGTGCACTTGTAGAGCGTGAACGTTGGTTCCGTTTAAGGGTTTCTTTCCATATACAGGGTGAATCTTTTACAATCGGTTTTTGTAATTGATACGCTTAATTAGCGAGATGCGTTAGAAATATTTTTTGGAAGCAAATCAATATATTTCTAAATGTTTATTTTTCATTTAAATATATTTTTCATGTCATTTACCAGCATCAAATATCTGACAGTCCAAAGCACTCTCCATAAATAAATTAATATTTGAAATCCCCTTCTGATGTATGTATTTTTGAGGTAACATTCACTGAGACCTGAAAGATCTATTGTTCCCCATATGTACCAATAGTACCAATAATATGACTTACCCTGTATATTGAAAGTAGTCTCAACCGAATATAACTGGCTAAGCAGACTAGGGAAAACTAGACTAAAATATGTTGCGTAAATGTGCTATTTATCCTAAGCAGCACTCTAATCGTAAACAATAATTTTGCACTCAATGCTACAACGTAGAATTTGTACTTTTATTTTAAAAATCCGTAAACACGAATTTTCCGAATTGTAACGGCACTCCCCTAGTAATATTGCGTTATAGGGATTCATTAGGACGATTTTAAATTTCGGCGAATACTCCCTATTCATATCAAAATCGGATAATTAAAAGCGAGGTTGTTGAACTTCCCAATATTTATGATGCCAGCAGGCCAGATTCTAAAAAAAAATTATATTGTATGTTTTCACAAACAGTACATACAGTATACAGAATCGTGGTTTATATTTTATGAAAAAGGTAATTTGAATTTTTTGGAAGAGATGAAGCGATCAATAGGGAAAACACACGTATATAAAATTATTAGAATTTTAACAGAGAAGAACGGTTATATAAAATAACATTCACGATACCTTTACATGATTCTAACGAAGACATTTTTTTAATATCAATAATTATTCAATTACATTTGAATTAAACAATATATTAGGTATAGTTGAAGAAATTATTTTTTTCCAAAAATACCTGATATTGACAATTATTGCTTCTTAAAGCCAACTGAGAAGTTGAATTTGAAGATCAGCGGATATAGTTTTGCTGGGTTCCCAATATCATTGCACAATTATACTGATCTTAAATGGGAAAAAGATATTCCTGATATCCCCATAAGGGATAAACCTGAAGGGATAATCTAGCTTTGATTGAAACACAAGTTGCAATATTGTCTCAGTACACAAATCAAAGAGCAGCAGGAAGTTGAATAATCAGTATATCAGTGGCCGATAGTTCTAGGAACTCTTGTCATGTCATCATTTTATTTCTGTTATTCAGCCACTAGCTCTGTCAAATGTTGGTGAAAAAAGTAATTACAAGAATAGAGATCCAGCTAATTAGAAATGCTACAAAAATCTAATCGAAAATGGACCTACACAATTAAACGAATATCAACAAAAATATAAAGAAATATTGGCCACCGATATGTTGCGTATTCAGTGTATTCATTATTTTAATAAAGCAATATAGATGTTAATGATAAAAAACATGGAAAATCTTATGTTTTGAACGGTAAACCTTAACTGTCATTCTTGTCAGAAAAAACCACTTTTTGTTTTTGTATAGCTCTTACACTCAAGGCACAGCTCAAGGTGTAACATTTTAGCATTGAAATAATGTATAATATCAATTATTTTCAATTTTTGTCTCATATTTATAATTCTCGCACCTTATTTCGCTCGGGGATAAGGCCACTCGCGAAATAATTTTGGTGCTCAGTCAATAATAATAGTCTTCACCACCTTGGTGTATAATATACTATTTTTTCTACTCCTGTTTTATAATATACTTATTAAAAGACTAAAATCTGTATCATAATGATATTCATTATGATACAGATTTTTAAACCAATAGGAATGCGACATTCGCACAATATTTAATATAGCCATGGATACCTGGTTGACATTTCTGAAATTAATTAAAATAGGTCTGTTCCCTGAAATAAAAGTGTAGCACTGAGCTATACGATTTTATTTATTTCAATTATATTCTAATGCTTCTTGTAGTATACATAGATAATTCCAAATTTAGCAATTTTACACGCATTTATTTACAGATAGACATTTTTCAAAATTTATAGCTCAGTGCTACACTTTTATTGCAGGCGAACAGACCTATAAGTGACACTTAATTTGACAGTTGTCAAATATTTGTTGAAGTTCCTTTCATTGTTCTTGTTTTTTATAATTAAATGATAATTATTAATTGAATAATTCTTATCAATCGGAGTAGAAAAAATATTGTATGAAACTTTCACGTAATGGCCATTAATACACTCGCATATTGTATACGAAACTCGCCTGCGGCTCGTTGCTCGTGTCTTAATGGCTATCATTACATGATCGTTTTTAGCACACCTCGGAACGATGAGTACTTTTGAGGTTTTCTTTATAATGATATTTAGAACAACTATGCCAATTTTCAGCTTGTTGGGAATTTATGTAACCTTGAATGTGTAAATAGACCGGATTATCTAAACAAATCGTCTTTTGTATTTCCAGCTCCATTGTATCCTCTTACTTTACGAGAAATAATTTATCTTGCAACTTCTGCAACTTGAAGAATAGTTATTTGTTCAACTAGGTAGCAAACAAGGCAGGCAGCAACAATTCCCACAATCTCTTTATTTCAGTTGGTTGCTATGGAAATGTATAATGACAGGCAGCAAACTAATCACTTTCGTGCCTAGCAAAGTAACCACTTTGCTGCCTAGGCAGGAAAAGTAATACTTTGCTGATTGATATCAGTCAGCAAAATTAATATTTGCTGCCAATCGGAGAAAAAATAGTTTTCATTTCATTTCAAAATTTAATGGAAAAACAAACGCTTGTAGGTGCTTTTGTCAAATATGGACGACCAACAAGCGTTAGTAAAAATTTGAAATAGAATTATAAATAAAAAATATACGAAATTTTGTTGACAAACTGTATTTGTAGCAAAAAATTCTATTCATTTTATAAATAGACCAGCACTACGTTACGATGCTTACCCCATATAACTAGTCAAACTACAAACAAAGGGTAGCAAAATTCTTAGAATAATAATAACTGCCGAATTTCTAAATCCGGTCGTTGAGAAGGACCCCAACCCAAAAAGTTTTATATTTATAGGGTCTCTTGCGCTAACATTTTCGGGGTAGGCATCGCTTCGTCTCTTTCTCCGACAGTATTTTTGTCTCCTTTTCTCTCTCTTACAATGAGAGTTCAAGGTCAAGCCACCCCTACACACTCATACACTCGCACATAAATATCACCATCCTCTGTCTGTTTCCCTCTAACATATGGGATTAGGGCGTGTATTAGAAGATGACGTTCGGTTAATCGACGAGTGTGCTCCCCGTACAGGGTGGACTCAATAACTCAAATCGCTGTTGCTACCTGAGTTGGAATAATTAGGGTAGTTGCGGTACAGGTAAATTCGATAGGCACAAAAAGAGCTTAGTAGGAAATCTGTTTGTTCACTGTTTCAATTTTTGGGTATAATAATTCATCAACAGGGGAAGAAAGAGGCTGAAAAATATAAAATTATAGAAGTAACAAAGAAACTCTATCATACGAAGAACAAAAACAGTTTTAAACAACAACTAAATATCAAAGAAAACCAAGTTGAAAATAAAAGACTCCGTTTATCGGACCTGAACCATTTTTTGGCACAGCCATAACTACCTGGGCAAAGAGGAAAGCTCACACGTCCTGGACAGACATACCGGGGATCTCTCTATCGAATGCGTTTATTACTCATCGAGTACAAAAAATAAGCAGATCTTGGAATGGAGTGGAACAAACCTACCCAATCTGTCGGGACTGCTGATACAGGAAATTGTCGACTAAATTACCACATAAAGAAGACGAGACTGGCTCAGATCTCGGACTGTCGGTTCTGGAATTTGGAGGCCGAAACTGCTGAGCATGTACTATGCTTATGCTTAGCTTTGGGCAGGGTAAGGTATAATATATTCGGTTTTAGTACCTTAGAACCGACCGACTATGGACTTCGTCAGAAGCACTGGCTTGTGGGGTGATTGATAATCCCTAGGGGTGAGCAGTGGAGGTGGCTAGAAGGCTTCACTCATATAATAGAACCTAACCTAACCAAAGTTGAAAATATTTAAAACAATATATGGCACACAACGGGGATGTTAAAATCAAAGAGTGAAATACTTACTTAAAGTCCCAGAATTGAAGTTGCAAAAAGATATGGAGACGCAATGCAATATTTTTTCTTTTAATCATCATATTTCCTATTTTATCAATTATTCATAAAAATCCCCAAAAAATCTTAAAAAACATGCGTTAAGTTGACAGTAGTTCATTTGCATCACTGTATAAGTTTAGAGAAACTATCAAAGTTTTGCCATTTTCATTGAAAGATCATCGATACCTGGTCATTTAAGAATTAATAGAAGTTTTACGACAACCCAGAATTGCAATAAAAATCTCGCTATATATATATACTTTGTCCAGAATCGAATAAGTATTAAAGCTATTGCAATTGATCATTTTTAATGATCGATACATCCCATCCGATCAAGACATAATTCCGATACAGAGATGTCTCGTGTCTCGCTGCAACTGTACTCGAGACCAGGAGACTAGGTAGTCGAGACTTACAGTGTCTCGCGACAGCACGGAACTTACGCCTAAAGTTTTTCCTTGACATTATGAAACTGAGAGTTTAAGAGCGGCTCGTCGAAAGTTGCTTTGGTTTAAATAAATAATTTATGCGTTATTAATTAAATTATATGAGAAAATCATCACATCTCTACAATAGCAATACAATAAACGAGAATAATTTCTAGAAATGATCTAATTAATTAAGCAAAATAGCATTTAATCGTGTCAGTAACTAAAACTAATAAACACTTAACAAACAATGAAAAAGTATTTCAGAAATTGAAGCATATTAAATGTTTGTAGTTATAACATCTATTTATAAGCAAAAAGAAGTACACTATGGTAAATACTATTGTATTTTCTCGGGTACAGAATTTAGTACTTTATTTATCGTACTAGTTCACCAAGTGCATATTACCCTCTTTCTCATTTCAATTTCGTGCCTCTCGTAAGTTTCTCGACAATCACTCATGTACTCGCCAAACTGTACCCCATTATGTGATTTTTGACGTGTTTTTTCCATTTTTCCAGAAGTGTGACGCATTCAAAATAATGTGCGGTGGATAGTTTTCGTTGAAATGCTCTATTTCGGCCGTCTTTTTTCTATTTTAATGATATAATTCATCAAACCGAAAGGGGGAGATACTCAACTTATCATGACTGATATAAGTAATCTATATAATCACCCTCCTTAAATATGGTTGAAAAATTAATATTAGTTTATGTAGGTATGAAAAAATGTTCAACTAAAGCTTTTAATCCAAGTTATTTAGCAATAAAATTTAATTAACATTTAATTTAATCAACTTTTCGAAGAAATTCATTACAGAACTAAGCAACAAGAAGGAATGGGATCCAAACACCATTACCAGACTTGGAAAGTATGCCATTCAACGGTACGCAGACGGCTCAAAAGCAATGGAAGGAACTGGGAAAGGAGTGTTAGGGCCAGAAACCAATCTCTCCGAAAGCTTGGGAAAAACCCCAAGTATCTTTCAAGCGGAAATCCACGCCATAAGAAAGTGCCTAGACAAACTCAATGAATAGGCGAGAACAGTATAGAACCTTACTAAGGATTTAAGGACACACTGGAATAGAAGGAAATGAAATAGCAGATGAACTAGCAAAGTGGGAGACTAAAATAGCTTTCTGGAGGCCTGAACCCTTTTGCGGAATTAGCCCCAATGTAATATTGGAAGAAATAGGTAAAGCTGACCATTGGAAAGATCCAGATCTGGGCGATTACAACCTGTTGAGATAAAATGAATGCATAAGTCAAATGAAAACTGCGCTAAGAATTTTAACAGGGATCACAATGGGACATTGTCGCCTGAGGGGGCACTTGAAAACGCTCAAAATAGTGGAGGAAGACCTCCATCCACATACTTTCCAAATGCACAGCACTCCAGAATCCTAGAGCACAGTAACTGGGAGCAGTGCCGTTCCTGGGGTGGCGAACGCCTGCGTGCAAGAATAATTTTGTGTGACCCTATATACTATGATTAAATTTTTGATGATAAGGCCAATTTTCATAATCATTTTTAGTTTGAGGTTTAAACCTCAAGAGTAGCGAATAGTTGAATTTGGCGCCCTTTAAATTGGGCGCCTGCGTGCGGGGCATTCGCTACATACCCGCCAGGAACGGCACTGTGGGAGATTACTGGATAGAAGGGGAACATTTACCTATAAGCTAAGGCCTGCAGATATCCTGAAATTCCTGCGGAAAATAGGACTAAAGGAGCTACTAGTTTTAGAGACCATCATCAGAAATTAAGTAGAAGTAAGGGGGCACAATAGATCTTTCAGGTCTCAGTGAATGGTACCCCAAAATACACATACATACAGACATACCGGTATCACGTTTATTTTCATATTTATATCAATCAAATTTCATTTTTAAGCATTAATACATGTTCCCCCCCGCCCTTATATTTTATTATGATGATATTTAATTCAAGTACAATTCAACGTCATTAAAAAAATTATTCATTATTTTATTAAACAATAAATCTGTGATGGTATCACTATAAATAAATTCACTAAATAATAAACGCATATATACACAGTAATCTAAATTTGAAAGGAAATTATTTTTTTAATTAAGATGTATATTTATTTATTACGAGGGTTGTTTTTCATTTAAAGTCAAAATAAACTGCCATGTTTAGTCAAATAAACTCGGACAGCTTCGTTTAAAGTTGTACCTAAACTGAATATTTTATCAATGAATCAGTTGAAAAATGGAAATAGGCCGAGAAAATATTAACTCAATTATTGTTGACAATTTTCGAAGACAGTTGATATCTACACCCAACCGTACCTCATGTCATTTTGCGCTGGAGTAAATGCAGCGAACCATCCTGATGAAATCACCCACGCACATCCAAGAAAAGGTCGTGAAATTGGAGAATCATTGGGTATTTCGAAGATAACCATTCAAACAATTTTCAGTGAGTTTCTTGTTGATTGACATCGGAAAAACAATAAACATTCAAAAACTCTAATTTTTTCATTAGATATTGCTCGAACTAATTGTTTTATACTCAACATTTCATAATAACAAATAAATATCTTATTGACTTTTAAAAAAATATAATTGAACTCAATAAATAATCCCTTTGAAATATACTATGTCCACCTTGTACTTCTAATCATTTTTTCCTTCTTTTTAGGTACGTAGGTACCTACCAATACATAAATATGTGCGCCTTGTGGATGGATAGTGGAAGCAGCTGCGAGGTGGGCCAAAACACATTCATCAGAACTTCGCGGCGGCTCTTTAGACACACGCCAAGACTCACCTGCCGCCTGGGCACGGGCTAGTAGGGCTCTCTTCTTCGCCGAACGAGACCGGACCCGCAACACGTCAAATGAAACAACCCCATTAAAACCAAAAAGTAATCATCTCTCTCTTTTATTCTTTCAATGTCGACGTTCAATCTTATATCGGGTACACGAGAAAGTAAAACAGCAGGTATGGATTTGAAAAGGAAGAAAAAGGAGCACGAAAATTTCACTGGTAGTTTTCACAATGTAAATAAACATATTATTACGAATTTTTAGTAATTATTTTATACTTTTGGTTTAAAATAAAATTTAAACTTCACAAAATTGATTCCCAACACGAAAATTTGGTTTCGATAATGAAGAAATGTTTCAAGAAGCTCAGCGACTGTTACTTGTTGTTATAACTTGTTTATTCCATATTCAGTACAAATCGCGATTGCCGCCCACAAACTGGTGGTGTGTGTTCTTGCAATCTTGCATGAACTTGTTTCCGGAGTTTCGAAAAGAAGAGTAAAGTAAAGCCATTTTTCCATGTTTGGAAAAAAAGGTAAGAAGGAGCCAGATCAGGTGAATATAGCGGATGATTTATGGACTAGTTACAGAAATAACGATCTCGGCGTTCAGAGTTCATATGGCAACTTTGAAGAGAAGAGAACCTCTCACAAATCATTCCATAGAGAAACGTAGTGTTGCCAACCTCTAAAGTCACAATTTTATATAAAATTTTCAACAGTTTTTTGTACAAACAAAAACATATAAAAAGGGTTTTCAACGACCTGTTTCGTCGAAGGGACAGATCAAAAGACGCCCTTTGTGATATAGCTAAATCCGAACCTGCCGGATATAGCGTGGGTCAGTAATCCCTATATTTCAACCCCAAGTTTTTCGATAGGTAGGCCTAATAATAATGGTTGTGACTGGACCCATTGCAGTTGTATATAGGTGGAAGATTCTATACAAAATTTTGTCTTTCAATTGACAAAGCGATCCTGATCCTTCTATTTTAGAAGGGATGTTTTTTTATTCTTATATATCTTACGCTGCGACATTAGGGCTGATTTGTGGGTACTGTTACCTTTGAAAGGTAAAAGACCTGGCACGGGCTCATTTTCAAATCGTTGTTACAAATTTAGTATTTAGCAAGATTTTGTTTCTTATTACATCGCTCAAATTACGATGCAGACGTGCCTTTCGTTGCGCAATGTATCCTTCTAATGACTCATTACAGTTTTCGTCAGATCTGTACTTTTTTATTAACGGTCAATTATTATTTATGATAGTTAATATTAATCTTATTGTTATATTTTAATCAAATAATACAAACATAGGCCTAGATTCAAGGAAAAACATGAATACGATTCTGATGATTCTGTTTATCTAATTTAAAGTTAGCTTCAAAATAGCAAATAAAATAAACGACATACCCAAAGCCCGGATATACGTCACAAACGATGACGCACACCAAGAAGGCTATTGAACGTACTATAATAAACAAAACAATAGCTATTTGTGTATCAAATACATAGTACTTAGGAAGTCGAGACAGAAAGTTGCCAATCTGTCGAGACTACCAAAGGACTTTCTGCTCGAAATACAGACAAGATTGTTCCTACAATCACACCAAAATAAAATTAATTTGTACTTAGCAGTTTCCAGTATGTACCTATGTACGTATAGGCAACACTTATTACATTAGTATCAGATATTATTACATTTAATGTCAGATATTTTTTTGATTTCCCGATTTCTCATTGAATTATTATTGCGCCAAAGTTACAAATAAACGATAATATAACAGTTTGATTGACCTACTTTCTAAAAAATAAATTTTCTTCCAATGAGTGTTTGTCGTAAAGGGGCATTGGTCGTGAACTTTGAAATATACTTTAAATTGAAAAAAAATTCTTCAATTATACTTATGGAACGTAAGCGACTCTGAGCAAAACAAATTATACAAATTTGGGCGAGACCAAGTTTCACCGTATATACCTGCAAAATTTCTAAGTAGTCATTAGGACAATCCCTAGTAGGACCCTATTGTAATGTTTCTTGGAAATTATCAAGTTGTTTTAACGAACCGAATTTAGATTCATATTACCTTTATATATCAGATCGGGTATAAAATTAAATAGTAAATTCCTTAGATGAATGGTGACGCTTATGGTTTACTACCTGACTAGCATCTGTGACCTTTTCGAGTGCTGTCAGACAATAAGAAACAGACTATAGTTTCGTATCCTTCATTAAAGAGTAATTCAGTTACCTGTTACAGGAGGTAACACTTGAAAAATATTTTAAATGATCTCACGTAACTTTATTTACAGGTATAATACGTAGGTACGGATCTTCAACCAAACAAGGTCAGTATTACCACCAGCAAACTACCACAAATAAAAAAGAGCTATAAATAAAAAAAAATCGATATCGATTCCAACAACTCGAGTATTCCAATTTCATCAATGAGGCCTCCTTATATTTGGCTTCCTCTTACCAACCCGGCTCCTGTGGCACAACACGTGTCGCATTACAATATTGCATTCTATAGTACCCAAGGCAGTGTTGCCAACGTATTAAATCAGAGACAAAATTATGTTCTTTACAATAAATAAAATAGGGTGTCCCAAATAAGAGTGACTGATTTTAAACATAAATGCCCAGCTTATTAATTGCTCCAAAGAGATAAGGTTTTCATTAGTTTCACTCTTAGATTAATAAATACAAGAGAGATGTTGAACGTGTAGCGTTTTGTGGCACAAAGTTACCACTAGCGCCTACCTTGGCTACCAAGCATTCAAGACGCGCGCCTTTTGAATTTTGAAGTTTTCAGAATACGCGTGTAATATTGTATTAGTATCAGTAGGAGAAAAAAAACTCTGTTAGTAAGAAATTACTATAAAAAAAACATTTTTATACAATAAAATATCGAAAATAACACAAAAACAGTCAATAAAAATAAAATGAGAACAGACAAACAAATAATCCACACTTATACACCAATCTACCTGGAGGCATCTTGAAGCACACACGAATATCACACGAACAATGTTCGAAATACCACTTTTTCATATAACTAGAACTTTTAGCGAATCTTCCTTATAGTCTACAAAAAAAAACGATAAAATTAAAAATATTATTTCCATTATTTTACTTTTTTTAACTCACCTATGATATCCTATGATAATAATAGGTGCCAATGTTGAAGATAATTGATTTAAATAGAGAAAGGCTAATAAGAATTAAATAAAAATAGATATCACATAGATATGGTCAGAAGTGACTAATCTCAAATTAAAATAATATTGACATATTGACAATTTTCGTGTGGTTTGAGGCGGGGTTTGTTAGTTCAGTTAGTCGCTGTGATGCGCCATGCTCAACTGGCTGCGCACAAACTTTGTGCCAGTTTCTTCCATATGTTTTAAAACCTATCTTTCATTTATCATATTGTGAACTGCGCTTTCTAGAGGTGATTTTTTTCTCTAAACTGTACGATATAGTATGTTAAGCACCTAGTGTCACAAACTTTGTTTATCTATATCTATAAAGATGTTTTCGACATGAGGTGTTTACCATATTATTTCTACGCCTTCAGGCATAGTTATCATTATTATTTTAATTATATTTTACAAGATGAACAAGATGTGACTTTTCGCACTTTAAACACTAGTGTTCAATCATTCATTCACACGTGTGGGTTGGGCTCAACAATCCTGGCACTTGAACTGAATCTTTGTACCATTACCAATGTTATCTACCTAATTCCATTCCAGAAGCTTCGTGTCTTCTCTATAGTCCTCCAGCTGCGAAACTATTTTTATTTTGATTGGAATTTATAAGCGTTTAAAATGTATTCAATTATCTTGGACGCTCTGTATTAGGAAGTCAATTCGTGTAGTTTTTCTTATATTACTGGGAGTGTCTATACTTTTCAATGTAATTTAATACATTGAACTTCCCAAACAAATATTCTTTTCTCCTATTTACTTGGTAACTGATAAGGAAGTGGAATGAATTTTATCAAAATGTTTTTAAAAAATTGTCGAGTTCCGCACCGATAGGCATGTGTTGATGTCGATTTATACAATCTAGAGAGTGCCCCAATATTTTCATTTGCTTTACAAGTTTGTTCAAGTTTACTATTTCTTTAATATTAAATAATAATAATTTTCAATCCAAAGGAGTTTAAATTAAAAATATAATTATTCAAATTGTTTTTTCCAAACTTCAGTGGTAAAATATATAAAAATATTAAGCTAGGAGTATGGGATAAAAAAAAGAAGAAAATCACTGCTTTATCCAAATTATACCAAAAATATTCAATATTCCAGTCATGTCTACATAAATTATGTAATAATAAAATATGTCAACAGTACCACCCCACACCATTTATATGTGGTACCAACAGCTGCAAGACTTTCTTTCTTTAAAAATGTATCCAAACGTCAGTATTTGGCAACGCCGAAAAGAAACGGAACATTAAGAAAATGACAGCGAAGGCAACGGACACAAACTTGCCAAGGGGGGCAAAGAGGTAGTAAAACGAATTTCTGACGGGCACTGTGAGCCTTTAGGAATGCAGTTTCCTATGGTACTAAATGGTTATGTTTAGTGTTACGTATACTCGGCGTTAAAATTTTGTTCTGAAAGGTATTTACGTTCAGGAACCTGCATTTTTCAAATTAGAGTAGGTGTGTTATTGGAATATTAAAACAGGGGCGTTTCTTGGCGAAATTTGAAATGGCATGCAAATCTGATTCTTTTTTAGTCAGATTCAACGTAAATAGAAAAATGTCATGAATGAAATTATTTAAATTATATATAATTGTTATTTGCCTATTTACTTGTTAAAATTTTTGTAATTATTATTGGTGTCTGATTAAGAGAGATAAGGGAGCGCCCATCAATTAGGTGAGTCATTTTTGAGGATTTTTTGACCCCCCTCTCCTAATCTTATGTGAGATTTTTTCAATAATCTCCCAGGTAATGTGCTGATCTCAACAGGTTGTAGTCACCCAGAAGAATCTTTGATTGTCTAAGCCATACTAGATCTTTCCTATGGTCTGATCTTCTCTTTGTTTCGGCTTTAACTGTTTCTTCCAATATCACATATTTGTTCATTAACAAACTATCCAAAATAAAATATATATACACCGCTAAAAATTTGTCTCTCCTTATTACTTAGAATTTTTCTTGTATTTAAAATTCCATTCATGAAAAATAATCGTGATTCATATTTAATTGTAAAACATTATGTTAAGAACTTTGACACCGAATGATAAAACAAATGAATCTTTGATAAGTAGATGATTCTTTTGGACCTCTAGGGGGATCAATGATTTCTACTCTCAATGAACACTGATAGTGAACATGTTTTTAACTAGAAATTTGTTTTTAAAAATGCGTAAAAAATGGAGGTTGACACAAGGACACCTCCATACAAAGAGATAGGTATAGATAGACAAGGAATTCTCGTCCAGGCTGTTGGAACTTTTGTATGCATTTTTTCCTGAGAATTAAAATGAACAAAATAGGGGTAGTTTTTCGTACCTACTTAGCACTACCATTCATTTTTCAACACTGCCATTTGGCATAGTAGAGCATATTGTGCTCTGCTCATTTTGGCACTGACACTTTGCTCTATATTAAATCAAAATATATAAAATAAATAATAATTAATTACAAATAATTAAATTAGAATAACAAACCTAAAAACAAAGTTATGCTTAAACTACTACGAAAATAAGTTAGGTTTTACCAAGGGCGATATTGAAGTGATTAAGTCCGGAAGTCAGAGTCACTGGCCCTCGAGAGTTGGATCTTACTTCAAGGTTATTAATATGATCGAAACGTAGGGTTTTTGGAACGTATACTATACTTTTTTTTATTTTACTTAATTGAGTACCATCTGTCTTTAAAAACATGACCAATAATAAACCCGTTTCCACGTCGACGACAGTTAGTTAGCGTAAGAATGAGATCTGCCACAAAATTTTGGCAGCACTTCGACTTCCTAAGGGTGTTCATCGAACACGTGCCATTCGGTCGAGGTAAGCTATATAGTTAAGTCGTCATAATTAAAGGTTTGATTTTAAATAACGACATTTTGATAAAGATATAAACAAAGTAACCGGTAGTCGTCGAAATTAAGTCGTAATTGGGCTAAAACCACAGAAACACTTCCTAAACAGAAGGGTAATTTTTTAAGGAAATGCCAGTTCTTGAAGTCAAAGTTAGGCAAAGGTGTGAAAAATGTCACTTTCCGCACACGTTACGTAATATACTATACCCTAACTATAAAAAAATTGAATGGCAATTAACTCATAATGTGTAATATTTTGTTAATATATTTTAAAACCATCAACTAATACCACATTAGGATCTAATTAAGTGAATGAAAACAGGAAATAATAAAAAAATTAACCCAAAACAAATGCATATTTAAAAAAATAAGTATTTTTTATTCAGTCATTTTCACCGGATAGGTACATTAATAATTATTGTTAGTGTTGGGATCCTCGTCTCTTGTCTCGTCTCGCCCTCACCAATCTCGACGAGACGAGAGATATTTGATCTCGAATAATGAATGCTCCGAGACGAGACGAAGATAAACCTTCTCTCGTCGAGAAATTCTTGTCTCTCTCGAGCAAAAAGTTACTGTTATACAGGGTGATTTGTTAAAAACCTCAAAAATTAAGTCCTTTTAAGTCGAATGGTTTCAATTTAAGTAAAACGAAGGTCTCTTAAATATTATGGTCAAACAAAACTTTTTATGATATATATACTCTACTATTATTATTATTTTTTTTTTTTAATATTTCAATTTTTGGAGACAAACAATTTTATGAGAGGCCCATAATACGCTTTGTCAAAAGATTTCATTGATACAGGAGATTGACCTTTGCGCACTAATGAGCCCCCCTGTAGTAATTACCAAGCCAAGTTTTATCACATTTAGGTTAGGTTCTGTCATATTTGACACATGTTGCACACAAATTGAATCACGAGAAGCGAGAGACGAGAGAAGGTTGTCTCTCGTCTCGTCTAGTCTCGCGGCAACACTAATTATTGTCAATATTTACCACATCTATTTTAACATTGTGAGTAATATTATTGGTAAGTTATTTTTATACCAACGACAACATCCGGCTTGTTTATAGGGAGGTATTTGAAAATGTTCATACAAAAAGTTAGGCGTTTTTAGTTCTCACCTTGGTTCCGGTTCCTCGGCTTCGAAAACTTGATCATGATCATCGTCCGGTTCTTGAAATTTCTCCATATCGACCGATCAGTAGAATATTCCTCAAAAAAATATCCACAACAGTAACAAATTACACTAGCAGCACTTAAAATTAGTCAGTCTTAGATGTCAAATAAATACGATCTTTTTTACCCCCACATATACTAATTAATGGAAAAGAAAATTGGTACAGCAAATCTAATAAATGACAATGAAAAAGACAAAAGGAAATTAAAAATAGATTTAACAATACAAAAAGGGTGAAAAGTTTTTAGCCGAAAGGTGTTCGAAAATCGCCGAAAAGGGTCACTTTTGAAAGCGAAACCAAAATATGTTTTTCTTTAAAACGACGTAACACAACATATCACTCTAGATAGGAGCTAAATGCGTACTAAAGCCCGTAAAGACAGCGCTGTGCGTTCGGATTTAGGTTCACCGCGCACACTACGCCACGCCTACCCCCCGTTAAGTGCAGCTTTTCCCCCCTACCCTTTTCGGGGGTAAATCAAACCTCACCCTACCGCGTTAGTATACATACAATTTCGTTACTTTATGTATTTTTACCAAGTCGAGGTAGGTATCTATATGATTTTTCATGACAATGTTCGTTCTGTAAATTTGATTAGTTCCTGTCGGTATGAGTGATTGAAAACCTTTCGAGAATATTTTAGCGCATCCCATTACGTTTCAAAACAATGTTCAATTACGAAGATGCGTTGACCGCTCGAATGTTTATTTCACTTCTTCAAACAAATACAAACAATTGCCAGAAACTTTTTAAATAGAGTAAGTATTTAAATAAGTCTGTTTTCTGGAAATAACATCGTCAAAATAGGATGCAGACGTACCTTTCATAGCAGCAACGTCTTTTTCTAATGTCGTCAGGTCTCTACTTTGTTTTTACGGTCAATTATTATTTATGAAAAGTGAATATTAATCTTTTTGTTATATTTATTTGAATAATACAAAAATATCCTCAAGTTCTCAAGTATTTTCAGTTAGAAAACTGGTAATTAATTTCATAACTGTTTCGAATTTGGCTGAATACGATCTTGATGATTTTGAGTTAGGGGTATATGTATATGTCAAAATAGCAAATAAAATAAACGACATATCCAAAACCTGTCAAAAACGATGACGCACACCAAAAAGGCTATTGTATTTACTATAGTATATTCTCTCAGGCCAGAAAATGAGCTTTAGCAAGACTAGATGCAAGATCGAGCGTAGCGCAGCAATATGAACACCAAAAATAGAACGAAAAGTATTGTTTAGTAGCCCAAGGGCGGGACATCCTGTATACATCGTATTACATTATGAATTAATTTCGCTGGACGAATGTTGGAATTTTACGACACAAACAAATTTCATTACTATGAAGGATATTTTAATTTTTGTTTTTAATAAGCATGGTTCAAAATCAGTCAATCTTCTTAGAATAAGCATACGATATTTGAGATGAAATCCAAAGGTGTAACTTTTAACCGCTGATTTTTCAATAGGGCCAAAAACCTTTAGAAATAGAATGTATAAGAATAAAATGGCATTTTCAAGGTACATATATATACCTGATGCATAACTGTTTTTATCTCAGGTAGATTTTTAAGCAACATTAAGGGAATCTGTATCAGGCGTAGAACAGATATTTCAAAAAGGTATTTTTAAATTTAATGATGGTCAATAGAAAAGATGAAAAATAAAAAAAAACAATATAATAAACGAAATAGAAAATAGGGAAAAACTTTACAGAATAAGTAGGAACTGCAATTCCCGTAAAATCACTTTCGGATCGTGTTATGTACCTACAATATTTATTCTGTAACCATGACGTATTATAACATGCTTCAACCTACGACAAACTTAGACGCCGTTACTCTTTTTCAGAATGATAATAAATATACGGGGAGGTAATAAAAAACGACGTTGGCGACGATGGGTTCACTTGTTTCTAAAGTTTTGCGCGACTGCGATCTAACAGACATAAAACGAACGGATGGCACTGTGCTATGTGCCTCATCCCACAGGAGCATTATCCTAAGTTGATAAATAGCCCTTATATTGCATAATTATCAAGAAGAAAAAAAAACAGAACTCGTGCTCTATACGAGAGAGTATCACCTGTAAAACTCAAAATACCTTGCCGTTTTATGGGAGTTACAAAAGAGAGCAGGATGAATTGACAAAAGAACCCGATTGAACGAGGGGTTAGTTTCAGTCCACTCGATATACACATACAATTTGAGGCGTTTATAAGGGAGGTCAACGGCCATTAATAACCGTAGAATGAATATTCCACGTCAAGAGGATAATGGAGATTAAAAAATGGCGAATGGATTAGATCTGATTTGGTCTAGCTAAGTAACCATGACCAAAGATTACAGAATAAAAATAGTATTAGTATTGACAAGACTTATTTTTAATATCAAGCTTTGGTAATATCCGGAAATCTTCCCACATCAAAAAATTTCTCCCAGGTAATATACATTTAATTAACTAATGATTGGAAATTTTTAGACCTTGAAATGCCCTGAGGAACTGTATATTGTCAAGAGAGCATCATCGCAATCCACTTTATATACATGGTTAGCACCACAAGTTAGCTGCACTGCAACAGCTTAAGCACAATCAGTTCGAAAAGTGCAATGTGCAAATTATGTGCAATTTATGAGAACTTTGCATTTTTGTTTGTTCAAAGTTGTGCTACCTTAAACTCAAACTGTTACAATTTTTTTCCGATTTTAATTCGTTTATGACTCGTGCAAATTATGTGCAAAGGTCACAATTTTTGTGAACTTTCACCTTTATAGAAAGTGGTGCTTCGTTAAACTGACTCATTTATTCGTTGCAATCACCAACTTTTTTCCGATGATTAGCATCCAATTTCAATTCCTTTATGACTCGTGCAAATTATGTGCTAAGGTCAAAATTTTGTGAATTTTCACCTTTCCAGAAAGGGGTGCTTCCTTAAACAGACTTTCATAATTATCTTTGTTGCAATTTCCAACTTTTTTCCGATTAGCATCCGATTTCAATTCATTTATGACTCGTGCAAATGATGTGCAAAAGTCACAATTGTGAACTTTCACCTTTCTAGAAAGTGGTGCTTCCTTATACTGACTTTCACATCTTTGCAATCATCATCCGATTTCAATTAATTGATTGCTGTTATTTTGTGCAAATCAGGTGCAAAGGTCACGATTTTTTTACACTCAAATTTTTATTAAAAGTTGTACTACCATAAGCTCAAACTGTTACCACTCATTTCCGATTATCACCCGATTCCAATGAAGTCATGACTTGTGCAAAATTATGTGCAAATGTCACCATTTTTGTGAACTTCAATTTTATTATTATTGAAAGTGGTGCGTACTGATTTTCACATCTCTTTTACAATTATCATCCGATTTCTATCAATTTATGACTGTTATTTTGTGCAAATTATGTGCAAAGGACACAATTTTTGTACGTTTGAATTTTTACTAAAAGTTGTGCTACATTACTAAACGCTTAGGTCCAAACTGTTACAACATTTTTCCGATTATCATCCAATTCCAATAAATTCATAACTTGTGCAAAATTATGTGCAAAGACCACGATTTAGTGCAATTGAATTTCTATTTTGATCAAAAGTTGTACTACCTTAAACTGGAACTAGCACATCCTTTTTTTTTTATTAACAAATTTCAAGGAATTTATGACTTGTGCAAAATTATGTGCAAAGGTAAGATCTTTTCTTTCGTTTGTTATCAAATATTCCAATGAATTTATAACTTGTGTAAAATTATGTGCAAAGGTAACATCTTTTCTTTCGATTATTATCAAATTTCAATGAATTTATGACTAGTGCAAAGGTATAATAACATCTTTTTTTTTAGATTATTATCAAATTTCAATGAATTTATGACCTGTGCAAAGGTAATCCCATGGATCGGTCCTGGTCTAACATTGCTACTGAATCTACTATGCATCGCAAAGAAAACATTTGATTTAGTTCTGCGTGTGATCAATAAATGACCTTGAACTCTTTAAGCACCCCAATAATGTCTTAGAGAATTGTTCTCTTTGAATTTGCGTCATCAAATGAACATCAATTCATAATATTTTTAATAAAGACTAGCATATTCTTATAAAGTACAAATAATAATAAAAACGCTGTTTTCGTTCCACTTAAATGTGAGTCTATTTGGCAGCGTGATAAATTGCCTTGAGAAAAATGACATTACCTCATTTAATCTATATGCGGTCAATGGAAGGCTATCGATTTGTTTATATTTACTTCGAAATTATTCATAAGAGAGAATTTCAGGATGTACGGGAAAGAAAATGTATTTAAGTATTTAGAATTTAAATACAGCTTTGTTCGGTTCTTTTATATTCCTCAACGAGTTGGGGGAAAATATGGAACAAAGAAAATGTTTCAAAACGGTAACAGTGATGGAAATGTGTCACAATTTCACTCACTTTATTTAACCCAATTCGACAATTTCAAAGTGTTGAAACTTCACTGACTACTATATAATAATTTAAACTTAAATATGTTTAATATCAAATATTTTTTCGTGATTGAGTTTATGAGGAATAAAAATATTTTTTGACTAAAAAAATATTAATATAAAATAACCTGTTTGATGTCGCAACTAGTGATATTCTAGATGTAATTTATCACAGACACAAGCACTAGAAAAATGGCTGACTACCCTAATACCAACCCCACATCTGTGTGGTATGTTTTAGAAAAACACAATTTCTAAAAAACGTATTATTTACAGATGAGGCACATTTTTCAAGAGTATACAGTATACATCTTCATATATAATTACGTAAAGATAGACGAAAACTCGCAAAATTGTTCCCAAAATGTTTTTTTCAGTGAATCTTTGGACATTTTTATTAAATGGAATGTCTTATACCAGTTTTCTTCAAAATTAACTTGCTGAACCAATTGAAGACATCCAACAAAGCATGTGGTTCATACAATATCGGGATCCAGTACATTTCAGTAAGATTTCTAGGCAATACTTAGATGGAACTCATCCCAACAGTTGCATTGGTCGAGAAGGGGGCCTTCTGAATCTCCAAAATTAAATCCATGTGATTTCTGTTTATGGGGTTACCGGTTATCAGTTATACCAGATAAACTGTTTGCAAAATTGTGTGTGATACTATAAGAATTCCGCCTAAAATATTTGTGCTTGCTCGACAATCGATGAAACGTAGACGTTCATGTATTTTGACTGGAAATGATCATATCCATTGTTTATTACGATACTACTTTTTTTTTCGATGCAAATAAATGATTCTAAGCTAAAATACAACAACAAATGATGTTCAGCTTCCTACAAATCCAACTTTTTTCAAGATTGTCAAACAAAAATTAGTAAAAATCGTTAGGTACGCCACTGAAGCGGCACAACAGGAAGTAGTTTAGGTATTTAGACAAAACGCCGGGCCACGGCATGCTATGCTCTTCGTATATATATAATATATAACCAAAGAGAGCTCTCCTCCTCACCTTTTTACTCATCGTGCCCTCTGCCCCTCAACCCCTTACTCGACGAACGCCCCTTCTAATTCATTCGCTCAAGCCATTCGTAACGGATTTAGAAAATTGGTGAACGCTGCAACAACCATTAGAAGGTATACACCAAGTTCGACGAAGAAGTAAAGGAAAAAGAGAAAAATAGAAAAGGATGCGTAACCGATATCAGCTTGCTCTCCAGATGGATTAGATTGTTAGGTGGAGCGTACGAGGGTAAGTAATAACATACGAGGTGCACAAGATAATACAGTTTAGTGCAAACTCGATATTAAATAGTAGTTACTGTTTGAGCTTTTATTATTGATGGCAAGGGAATCGATATAATATCGATGCTTGACAATGAGCTACATGGAAATGTGTGTGTGCCCCCACTTATCTACCTCATGAACATATCATACGTACTGCCCTAGGTTAATTATCCTTTTTACGTGACAGTTATCTGGCATCCCACTCTCAAATACGGCCATTTACCCCATTCAACATTGGCTTGGTATCTGATATCCCAACACTTGTACCGCTTGACAATGCCATCCTGTATAACACATTTGTTTGTTGACGAAAAGAAAAAATGAAAACACTTTTGAAAATATCGCGGTACATGTTTGTTATTTTAAATTTTCAAGGGGTAAATTAAAAAAGATGAGATTGTAAATTTAATTTGATTTTCAAGTTAAACTCAATATTTCCCTGATTACTTTGAGATTTCAGTGTATTCATTTGTAATCTACGTGTACTGAATTGGTAATGAGATGATTCGTCAATCCAAATAAAGTGAAGCACCGGAAAATCTAATGTCAGATTTTGGCGGATGCGCAGGTTTAATAGAAACCGTCCAAATTTTTATTTAAATTCTTACGTAAAACTGGGAAAAAGTCCTAGTGGAGGATCGAATAAACCTATAAACCTCCGGAAAATAGGACTAAAGAGGAGCTACTAGTTTCAGGGACTCTCCTCAGAAGCTAAGTAGAAGTAAGGGGGCACAATAGATCTTTCAAGTCTCAGTGAATGTTACCCCAAAAATACATATGGTTCATACAACAGCCTTTTTGGTGTGCGTCATCGTTTGTTAATATCTTTCTAACACATTACGTGGAAAGAAATACAAAAAAAGTCAGGTCTTTGATTAATCCTAATCAAAATATCGCAATAATAAACCGTTCAAATTTATTACAAACGTCAATCCTAATCATTGACTTACCAAAATTTGATTGGTTGATGTTCAGATTAAGCGTAAGCACGACCTATCAATCGGGAGAAATTTCTTTATTTAAAATAGGCATGCAGATATACCTTTCGTATTGTCAATGTGTCCGACATCTTTTTCTACTGTCCCACTGACAGTTCTTGTCAGGTCTGTACTTTGTTGTTCACGGTCAATTATTATTTATGAAAAGTTAATATGAATATTATTGTTATATTTATTCGAATAATACAAAAATATGCCTAGATACACGAAAAAACATTAGCATTTTGAAACTTCTCAAGTATTTTCAGTATAGAAAAAGAAGCTGGTAACTATTTATTTCATAGCCTTGTCGAATTTTGCTGAATGCGATCCTGATGATTTTATTTATCAAATTTAGGGTAAGATATGTGTCTAAATGGCAAATAAAATAAACGACATACCCAAAACCCGAATATACATCACAAACGATGACGCACACCAAAAAGGCTGTTGTATGAACCATACATACATACGTATGATCAAATAATTTTTTTACCGCCCGTTGTAGAAAAAATGTTGTTCCTAACACAAGCTAAGCGGAGTTCAGGAAAATAACAATTTTTTGTACAAGATTCGTGACCAAAAGCGTATTTTTATTGGTATATTTTTAAAACAAACAATACAAACTTCCAAGCTTGGTTAAATTTTTGTTTCGTTATGTTACAGTTTCTCACAATTCTCGAGATACACACACGTACCAATTACGCATTCTTTAACGAGTCCTTAATCAGTTCTTACTGTCAGTCAACCACCTTAATAAAGATAATTGATAATAAAGAAACGAACCTAAGCCTTTAATTGGTTTATTAGAGTTATTGACTTGTTTTTTTTTTCAGTTGGGAGAACAAAAAGTAAGAATGTAAAATGTTTGTGTTTTTAACGTTAATCAATGTTTATCTACTCGCCAGCGGTTTCTTTGGAAGGTCAGTAAATTTTTAGGAACTGGTGGTTGACGAGATCTCGCCTAAAAAAATGAAGCACCGTTCTAAGCATTGAAAAATCACCCTCCACAAGTTCCACAATATTATTTAGCACTATTTAATGAAGCAAGCAGCCATTAAAGTACTTAGCTTTTGTGTAATCAGTTCTAAAATGGTGTGGGAATGCCTAGACAAACTCAATGAACTAGGCGAGAACAATATAACTATGGATTCCAGGACACACTGGAATAGAAGGAAATAAAATAGCAGATGAACTAGCAAAGATAAAATAAAATACCTTTCTGGGGTCCTGAACCCTTTTGCGGAATCAGCCCCAATGTAATATTGGAAAAAATAGGTGAAGCCGAAAGAAAGAGAAGATCTGATCATTGGAAAGATCTAGTAGGGCTTAGACCAAAGATTCTTCTGGGTGACTACAACCTGTTGAGATTAAATGAATGCAGTTAAAGTAAAATTGCGCTAAGAGTTTTAACAGGGATCCTAACGGGACATTTTCGCCTGAATGGACACCTGAAAAAGCTCAAAATAGTGGAGGAAGAATGCAGATATTGTGGCATGAAAGAAGAAACCTCCATCCACATACTTTCCAACTGCACAGCACTCCAGAATCTTAGAGCACAATACCTGGGAGATTACTGGATAGAAGAAGAACATTTGCCTATAAGTTGAAGCCTGCAGATATCCTAAAAATCCTCAGGGAAATAGGACTGAGGGAGCTACTTGTTTCAGAGACTCTCCTCAGAAACTAAGTAGAAGTAAGGGGGCACAATAAATCATTTAGGTCTCAGTGAATGTTACCCCAAAAAAACATACATACATACATTTAATGAAGTTCCTTCAAATTTGCATGTCATTCGTGTGTCATTCTTACCAAACTACCAAACTGCTTATTTCTATGCTAATTACTTACTCCAAAAAAGGTAATCAAACTAAAATCATTAAATTTGTGAAATTTTTTCGAATTCGAATTATATTTCGTACATGAAATTAGATCAAAACAAACTTAGATTGATCGAAATTAATAGAAATAAATATGAGAAATTTCACCAGTCAAATATTTCAAAACTAGCGCCCAGAAGCTTCATAAAGCATAGTCGTACCTTTAGATAGGGCTACCAGTATGTATATGATATTAAATAATATAATATTAATAATAATATATCAATTATTATCTACATTAAGTGGATTGATGGTTAGATTTTTACCAAAAATGTCCAAGGGGATGAAATTCATTATCCATTAATAAATACTTATACAGGGTGTACCATTTGAAAACACTTTGCAATTTTTAGAATGTAAAACTTTTTTAAGACCTTTCTTTACATTATAAAAATTCAAAACTGGAGAAATCTTGTCTTTTCATTTTGACAAATTTTAATGTAGATACCAACTGAAAAAAGTAACAGCCCCAATATGTCCTTAAATCCACCTTTGATGATTGTATTTTTCTTTCTAAATAATTGTTGTCTTCCAAATGATAAATGCAATTTTTTTTTGTTGAGAAATACGGGTTATTTACATTAAATACTATAATAGTTTTCAACACTTTTAGTCAATTGTATATAGCCTGGAGCATGCACGTATTCACATCAATTGTATTGGATTTTATAACTGTTATTGAACGCGGAGATTTCACATTTAACATCATCGTGGTTGCCTTTTTATTACTTCTTGTTTACCAAAACCAGAGATCGAATCGTTAATTATTACCTCAGTACTCAGGACAAGACGATTAGTCATATTTTTCTGATGAAGAATTTAGAATAATTCTGTATATTATGATAATTTGTTATAATTTTGTGTGTATATAAATCTTGTTGCTCAATAATAATATAACAAGAGAGTTAGAATAAATTGAAAATAATTTGACAGATTTTTTGAAAACTTGTTGCCATTTTTCTAATTTATGGAATTCGTGAGTTATATTCGACTAGATTATTTTTTGATTCACAAATTCTTTGGTGAAGGTCTTAAATTGTCTCCATATAGACTACTGATTACTTATTAGAGTATTTTTCGAAGTAGTTTCTAAAATCCAGCCAGTTTATAACACCCTGCATCTCCTTTCCGGTTTCAAGCTCTTATAGCACATTTTATCAGATAATATCCACAACAAAAATTATTTAAATTGAATTAATAATAATATTTTTTTCACTAAATCATTTTTGTTGTACTAAAAGCTTAAATAGGGGTGGAAGAACATATTTTTTATCAATTAAATTTAATATTTGTGGTTGACTAGATACTAACACGACTAAGAAACCGCAAATTTTTCGTAAGAACACAATAAAAATAAAAAAAAGTCTAATAGTGTCAGGTGCGGCATCCCATATGGTCCACTCAACCCTATACCTGACGTGCTGCGTGGGGCACATAAATGAAACCAATAGAATTATAAAAAAAAAGAATAGGTAGAAGAGAGCCGAAATAGCGGTAATTAGCGAATACGTTTCCAGGAAAGGACTCCCTAAATACAGGGCCCTGCGCACAGACACATATATTAGACTTCTGTCGCAACAGCAATACCAAAAACGTTTCCGGGTGTCGTGACCGGCAAGGTACCGATAAATACTGGGTGCAATAGAAAATGTACCTAATTTTCAATATTTATTTTCTCCTTTTTAAATATGGATTGAAAGTTAGACGGGTAATGGATTTTTTTTACATAAACGATTTCCAGGTCACGTTCCACCTTCTCTTTTGTTACATTTTAACTACATACAGCGCGAGTCATGAGGAGTTTACTCTGATATTTTAATAATTTACAAGGTGGTTGTATATTTTGATAATTTAAGATGAGATTTTACGCTGTTGTCAGGAGGGAAAACTTTATAGGTAGACCAGTTATCTTTTATCTTATACATCTGTTAAACAGAAACGCAAAGTACTGTCAAAACGTACTCTGCAACTGAAAATCTGTTGCCAAAAAAGTCTCAAGAAGCTTACGAGATGGAATACAAAAAATTGGAAATTGGATGCAAGAAAACTACGTAGATGTTCTCTTTATGCCCCCGCGGGACATAAAGTGAACTTTATGTCCGCACGGGTATAAAGTACGACCTTAGATAGTTGGTAAATAAGCAATAAAAACACAATAATGAACTAGTATGACTGATTTATTAACAGATTTGGAATGGTCGTTGAAAAATAAGTTCAAATGCACTTTTAATTTACTCAAATTCCCTCTGGTTTAATTAAAAAATAGATAATTATGTTCCAAAACGTCGAACTCGTGTAGGTTATAATAAACTAAAGTCAACTTTCTTATTAAATCGGATTCCAGAGATCTTTCTTCGTTTTAGAGGGTGAAAGTTTTAAAATACGAAACGGAGAGAATGCGAGGTGAGCAAGTGAGTGTTCGGGAGAGGCAGGAGAACAACAAACCGGCGGTGTTGTCAAATTTAAAAGAAAACTTGGTACCTATTAAAAATTAAGGAGGAATTAGTGGAACGAGAGTGAACGAAGGGGAAAGTGACAGTATTAAAATTTATTGTCGAAAGGGAGTATCCATAACATGATAGTTTAAAAACTCCATTACCATCACTGAAGTCACCTTTGGGCTCCCCAAAACCTTCAGGGATATCTCTCTAATTTTTAATCTGACACCTCTCAAGTTGTTACTATATACGCATATTTTAGAAAGTTATTTCTTTGGTTCGAATCATGTTTTTTGTTGGATCTGGTTTTGACAATTTTAGAATAATAACAGCATCAAGTTTTTAGGTTAAATACTACCCCCAATAGATTTTTATAATAAAAAGAAGCAAAGTTATTTCAAGTTAAGCTGACCATAAGGTCACAGAATGAAATATTGGGGTGTTTTTATGTATATCCAAGTTATGGCGAATTTAGTGGGAAGAAAATGAATACTGGGAAATAAATTTCAAAAGATGTATTAGGTTTGTTCGTTTTTTTCAACAAACCACTAAGCGTTTCCCTAGTTGAAACTTCCAACATTTTTTTCCTATTGGTCGGATCCCTTTGATAAAAACTGACAATACCAACGCCACTGAATAATCAATGTCAGTCAATAGTCGAAAGTGAGAGGGAAGAGCACACGCACGCGCTTGCCAATAACAAGTTAGGTGATTGTCTAGCGACCGATAAATCTCGACCAAATGAATTCATATACAGATTGCGAAAATTACATCGGAAACCTCGCCTCGGATTACACAAGTACGACAAGGATATATGAAAGAGAGAGAAAGAATAATTGTGCGCGGTCATCATTTAGGGGTGTATACTTATTTCACGAGGCTGGTGGAATTTTCATTGCCCCCCTATCCACTAACTAGTGAATTCTCTCTGTATAGGACAATGTTGCCGGTTGAAAGTGTTTTGTTTTACCTATTGTGCATGACTTCGAAAAAGAGTCAACGAAAACGAGAGAAAAATATCATTTGTACAAATTAATCTGCGATTCTGGCAACAGCGGTTAAAAAAAGGGGGGAAATGAGAATTCGGCCAGTCTCAGGAAATAAGTATGCACCCCTAAGCTGAAACAAAGTGCACGCCTTAATGACCGCGCATAATTAAACTTTCTCTCTCTTTCAGCTGTTTTTCTGTCGCACTTGTATAACCCGGCATATTTCCAAAAGGATTTTCGCAATCTGTAGAGGACTTTGATGGCTCGAATGAAACCCAAAACATATTAATAGAAAAAAATTCAATTAAACAAGCATACCTATTAAAGAACTAACGTCTTATCATTAGTAATATGTTGTTGATAATTAAATGTCTATATTCTAATTATTATCACCACATACTTACCACTTTTGCTTTTTTACAGTTAAACGTGGCAACATGGAACGTTTTCAGCATAATTCCTTTCAGAGCTTCAGAAAAGTTTGCCAAACTATGCAAGTGCAAACTTTTAAAAGTATTCAGTAATTATAGTACCAATCGAACATCGAAATTACATCCATACGTAACAATGGATGTAATGAAAATGAAATTGGAGGTCCTAACAGGATGACCGTTTGAGTCGGAAACTCTAATAACCCCGCAAGCAACAAGGGAGAACTCCATTTAGGTGCGAAAATGTGTGTTTGGCAACTTCAAGTATTGGAAACATAATCCTAGTGCCAAATATGATTTACTTAAAGATAGTGGCACGTCGTTAGAAGTTTCGAACAGCAATAAAAGAACAAAGAATATAAATCTACACAAATATACAAATTGTTGGACGTGTTGTTTTAACACCCACTTATCTATTTAAATGCAAACAACGTGACATGTCTCTCTCAACTAAGAATAAAAACGAATATAATTTGTAATTCGGCGCTCGCCAAACGTGCTTTATTTATGAGAAATTACACACTTTTGAACCAAAAAAGGATTCCCCACTTTTGGCAACGCGAGGGTTTATTGGTTTCTAGGCGAGCGGGGAAAACGCTCAGAGGGGCTAAGGGAGTCTTATTCGATCGATATCCTACAGCCTCGCCCTCGTCACACCGTCTCCAAGGACGATGACACAGATTACTAACGAATTTTCCAACTTTTCTTCACGAATCTAAGACTATTTATCATTTAACGCACTACATATTTTCGACAGTTGAATTTGTCACTGGAGAAAATTACCTACGTCGATAATTCACTTGTTGCTTATAAACGTACCAGTCATCGTTAGGGTTACGTTGAATTTCGGTGATTAATACAAATAGGCGTAAGGGACAGACTAATGGACAAATAATCATTCGATTTTTTGTCATGACTTTTAAAAAAATGGGATTCTTATCATTTTTTTATAGGTATCTCGAGATAAAATATAAACAATCCTTGTGCTCAACAGTCCTGTCACTTGAAATGAATCTTTGTACCATTTCCATAGTCGCAGCTAGGGGGACTGGGGGTGCCAAGACCCTCTAAAGAGCTGCAAAGCCCCCCCAAACCAGCCAATCCCCAAATTTCGACAAAAATTGGGCGTGGTCCAGAATTTCTTTCTTTGCAGGTCAGAGCAGTCGCCGCAAAGGAAACCTAAAACCTAACCTCCCTTGTAGTTGTGGCTTCAGCCCCCCCCCCAAAAAAAATTTTATGCTAGTTGCTTGCGCCTATGACCATTTGCCATTTCAAAAGCTTCGTGTCTTTTATATAGGCCCCTCTTTTATGGAATATATATAGTTCTATCTAGTACCAACCTATTGTCCAAATTGTCCTCAATATTGTTTGGTATGAATAAGTCTATCGATTTCAGCCAAAGATTTGGAATCATTGCCTCTGCCATTACAAACATTTACAAAGGAGGTGATACGTGGTGATACTCTTCTCTCCTCACTGGAGTAAGTTTATGAACGTAGCCAAGGTGTGTCTTCCAATTCAGTTTGGAATCAAGGGTCACTTTCAGATAAGATGGATGCATATAACACATTTGGAGTTTGTCAACAATAGTATATTATTAAACGAGCAATTTATTATGACCATAATGAATATTGGCCTTAAATTGCGAGTAAAATACTATACTTCGTCCACGACCCTTAATTTCTTTTATTAAATGAAAGTCAGTAACGATTTGGTATTACCAAAAACCTCAAAATGTTGTGACAGCTACATAAAATAATTCGACATATTATAATATAGATGGGCGATACTGTGTAAAGTATCAATACAACGTACCGTTTTAATTCTTACAAATAAATTTATATTATGTATTTTTTATTGAATATTTCCAAACTAGTTTTCTAAGAAAATCATGAGCTAACAGTATTTTGAAGTAATGGGAAACATGTAAAATGAGCACAACAATTTCAGAAAATATATGTGACAACATTGCTTTATTTTATGGTCCTCAAACTAACTTTGGTCAAAGTATATCAATACTAAAAATTACAATATTTTATCGATATGATATATTTCAGAAACAAATTTCCTGAACAAAATACACAGATTTCATAGTTTATTTCATATTGTACCCCCATCTCTAGTCAGTATATTATGAACCATAATACACGACAGTAGATATACCTATGGGTACCATATACCTTTTGTTAGGAGGTAAAGTATTGACTTATTATTAGGTGGTCGTGGACAAATATCAATAACTGTCGTGTTTGGTCACAACGAAAAATTTTTGGACAACTTTTTAAAGCAAAAAATATCTAATTTTTGGTCAAAGCTTGTACTCTTCAGAGGATGAAAAAACTCAATTTTGAAAGTACCAACAAGGCTCTATATGAAAAATATAGAAGGTAACCCTATTAATTATCTACATTTTATAATGTTATGAAATTTTAGGGTTGTTCAAATCTAAAAGAATACAACGTAAAATTGTACTTCTAACAATGTGCTATCACTCAGGCTATAATGAGTGTTTCGTGTTTAATTTTTTTTAATAATTATCAAATAATAGCGGTATTTACTTAAAATGTAATTATACATCATGCGAAACATCAATTTGAGACAGTCTGTACATCAATATATCTAGCTGTTTCAAAGTAATACACGGTATAAATATTATAATGGAACAGCTGGTAGTAAAGAATTCATAGTTTTCGGATAATTAGGAATATTGGTCAGTTAAAAAAAAACAAATTAGCATTAAATGAATACTCACATCCAACCGTTGCCAACCTGCATTGGTGGGGTGGTGGGAATTCCAGTAAGAGACCTAAAAAGAAATAAGTCGTAGAAAAAATATGGTGCACAACTCGGTTGGAAAATTGTGTAAAAGAACGTTGAAAATGTGTTATGTTGAGAAGTACTAAAAATCTTTTTATTTGTGAATTCGACTAAAGTTGAGTAAAAAATGCATAGAGGGGAGCATTCCATGCCCCCTTCGTTCCCAAGAATTAGTTTGCATCTAAAATGCATAAAGTCAGGCGGTGGTCAATGCCACACATATGTTTTGCTGTTGGCCGGTTAGGTCCTTAACGAATTCTCGGAAGTAGTCGGCCAAATTGCAGACTAACGTTGGTATTTTCTAACGTTTTCTGTCGATTTTTAAAAGATAATTATTTTTTATATTTATGCTTGCCGTTTAGATGAATTTCACTCATTATTAAATCAAATATCAGTTATTGTCAAGTTTAAAGATACTGCACTCTATATTTTTTGAAATACCTAGTATACGACTGAAAAAGTTGATATTTGATGACTGTATTCTAGGTTTCAAATAATGCAGAACTTTTTAAGAAGAATAACTTTTTTTCTAAAATTAATAATAAAAAAGTTTTTCATATGATTCCAACTTAGGGACGTATATATTTTTTCAACAATTATTATAAATAAAAATATATTAAATTCTTTACTTTATAGGACTCTAAATAGCATTTACGAAATGGCTCATAAATGTTATACGTGCAGATTGCTAAAATCCTTATGGAAGTATGCCGGGTTATACAAGTACGACAGAAAAACAGCTGAAAGAGAGAGAAAGAATAATTATGCGCGGTCATTAAGGCGTGCACTTTGTTTCAGCTTAGGGGTGCATACTTATTTCCCGAGACTGGCCGAATGCTCATTGCCCCCCTATTTTAACCGCTGTTGCCAGAAGCGCAGATTAATTTGTACAAATGATATTTTTCTCCCGTTTTTGTTGACTTTTTTCGAAGTCATACACAATAGGTAAAATTAAACACTTTCAACCGGCAACATTGTCCTTTACAGAGAAAATTAATTCACTAGTTGGTGTGTAGGGGGGCAATAAACATTCCGCCAGCCTCAGGAAATAAGTATACACCCCTAAGTGATGACCGCGCACAATTATTCTTTCTCTCTCTTTCATATATCCTTGTCGTACTTATGTAATCCGAGGCGAGGGTTCCGATGTAATTTACGCAATCTGTATCAGCCACAAGTTTTTGGTACACCCTCTATTTTAAAATTAAAGTATAAAACAAAATTTGATATACTTTCATGCAATTTTTAAAAGCGTATCTTATTTCAAAAAATATACATACACCGTACTATAATTTTGAACAGGTGAATTAAAAATGTCTTCATCGATATTCGTTATGATGAAGCTGAACGAATTTTCGCAAAGAAGAACAAGAGATAAAACTTGTAGCTTAAGGGTATTAAAAAGGTATCGCCGTCTTTATTTTCTTTGGGTAAATACATCATACGATCACAAGACCAGATTACATTATCTTATATCCTTTTAATGAATTTAAAGGATACAGTTTTATCTTTATATATTATCAGAAAAAACAGTTTTTTAAATTTTTAATGCTCGATGAGATATCAGATTGAAACGTTAATTAGATTCAATACTTCTTCTGATAAAAGGTACACTCTGTATAGAGAAAGTAATGAAGGAAATTTTTAATTGTAAAATCTAGAGTTCGGCTCATCAATTATAAAAACAGTTTTCCACGTGCCGATACAGTACAGCACAGAAAATTTTTTTCAAGTCTCCTAATTTTTTTCCCGGTGAGTGTATATTTACTAATATCGAATAGTAAATGTTACTTACCTATACAGGGTGTAATAAAAAGGCAGGTCATAAATCATGCCACATATTCTGGGGCTAAAAATAACTCGATCCAACCCAAGTTACCATAGTACAAAATGAGCATGTAAAAAAAGTTACAATTAGATATCGTCAGAAGCCATTGCTGTTCCAGAATATTCGGTTTTAGTTAATAAAACGGTGCCGACTGTGTATTCAAGAAAATGGAACATCTGATAAAAACTACACAAGATTCAATCAAAAATTTGGACCCTCGAAAAACTTAAAAATTCATTAACTTTAATTTTTGTTACTCCAAATTTTTGAAGCATAATGAAAAATCTCGATAAAAACTAATAATTGTAAAAAGTGCTAGGGGGCAAACAAGTTTCAAAAATAATGTGTTTGAATAATGGTGCCAAAAAAAAGCATTAAATTGTAACATACATAAAAATTTTGGGGGGGTTTAGGGGATCTCAACTCCCATAAATTTTTAACAGGGTGCAATAATTCCTTAATTTTGTTTTTAAGATGCTCTTTTCATAAGAAAGCCACTTGTCAACTTTCATTATAATGTATCAAACAACTGTCAAAATATTTGAAAAAATCAAATTTCATTCGGTAACTTCGAAGGGTTGTAACTTTTTTTGTACTAGGGTAACTTGAGTTGGATCGAGTTATTTTTAGCCCTAGAATATGTGGTAAGCTTTATGACCTGCCTTTTTGTTACACCCTGTATATCGATTTATTTTTGAAAAATAAACAAACACAAAACATTTAAAATCACAAAAATAAAGTTTATTAAAACTAAACTCAAAATACAAAAGTTTAAGAGGTCATATAAAATTAAAAATACAATAGGATGATAAATGATAATAAATATTAAATATTCTAGGACCATTCCAACGTCTTCGTAATCCCTAACGTTTTATAACCAATGGTTATATCCGGTTTTTTAAATTACATGCGATATAAAAATTTTTCATTACCGTCTGTAGTTTCCACAATAAACCAACGTATTAAAACACCCTGTATAAAAAACAAGCACACATTCAAACAGATTTAACGACAACAAAAATCCATTGAGTACTTTTTTTTATTATGGAGATGTGATCGAACGAGGTTGCATTACCGGGCACGTGACCAAAAAGCAGGTGTTTTTGAATCTTTTATTTTTTTCTCTTGCTTATACACAGGGGCCTGCAATACCGTGTCCATATTCAATGGTTAAATTTTAATTCATTCGTTTTATTTTGATAAGAAGATTCTTTTGATGGCTGGAGATGTTCGAGAATTAGGTACCACTTTTTGTTGATCGTTTTTTAGTTGTTGCATAGCATTAGTATGCAGTTTTTTTATGACAGCTCGCGGATAACATCAACTTTGCAGTTGCTTTTCAAGGCACAAAAGACGACTTTCCATAGTGGTCGTAGAAAAAATTATGTATACACCATGGTGGTACAGACATTTATAAGCCTCGCACTTTATTACACTCGGGGCAAAGCAGGGTATGACCCTGTACACTTCTTCAACATTTAAACTGGCAATGAATCTACTTTTTTTTCCTAATTTCACGACACCAGGTGAAAACAACCTTCGAGGTTATGATTAACAACAATTTATGGGCTTTAACCGTGGAATGCAATATAACCGTTAATAATAGATTATTTGGATTTAAATACTTGACTGTTAAGTCCGGAGGCAACGACAATTTGCAACGAATCAATGTTTATCTGATAAAATTTCATGGAAATTAAGGAAAATAAGGGAAAATTAGAATGATTTCGATAAAATAAGGGAAAATATTAACATGTATTAGCCCAGGTACATATGTACATTTATTAATACTTTAGGAAATATTTAGATTGTTCTGTATTATAAAATCAACTATAAGTAGTTACCGTAGTCTCAACACTTTTCTCAGTGTAAAACATCAACTGATATGCAACTTCGGGACATGTGGCAAGTTTAATTCAATTTTTTCGGTTTTCAGTTAAGTAAACAATGATGTGCCGATTAATAATCGCATTTTATCACAGGTACAAATGTTACTTGTTAATGTGAACAGTTATTTTCTTCGGGCTGTTAGGCTTACTTAAACAGCTGCCAGATGAGAATGATTTAAACAACGTACATAAAATAAAGACAAACACAATAAAACATTAACGCAATTCCAATTTCGATTCTGTTACCGACTTAGTGGGTATTCGACATTCGTCCACGAACCAGTTGCACTTTTTTTTTCAAAAAGTTTCAATGTAGTTGATATTTAAATTTAATCTAAGGATAAAGTGTGGAAAAGTTAAATGCATTATTTCGGCTACTGTACAGGGTGTCCCAAATTGGTGTTTTTTACAGGGTATCTCGTAAACTAGAAGAGATAGAAGAAAATCAGTTAAGATGTTCTTCTTTTTTTGTTAAAGTAACGATAGCCTAATTGAGTCATCAGTAATTCCCTGCAGTTGGAATATACAGGGCGATTATTGAAGAGTGTCGAAAACTGCAAGGTACTAACTTCTTAATTAAGAAAAATATAAAAAAACGTTATGAAAACCCTGTACAGGGTTATTCATTATAAATGTCCCATCCAGTAACACGGTTATTATTGCTTAAACAAAAAAATTTTTGGAATAAATGTTGTGTGGTTATAGACTAATTTTAATATAACATCAACAAAAGTGCAGTGGCGTGCTTAGTTTAGGGGACACAGAAAAATTATTCGTTTTTTAATGAGATATCCTATATATTATTGAATTTTTGAAAAGATGTGTTTTTTCTGATTTCAAAAACATACCCCTGTCTTCAAGAGTTCAACTTCCTGAAGTTGAAAATATTCTTGAAGGGAATTTTTTGGACGTTCAACTTCAGGATATGATTTGGATGCAAGATGGAGCAGCTCTGCATAGTGCCTTACCTGTTAAAGAACATTTGAATAATGTATTTCAAGTGTGGATATGAAATAGTGGAACCATATTATGGCCTCCTAACAGTCCGGATCGATCCCCTATGGACTTATTTTTTGGGGGCTCTTAGAAGACAAAATAAATTATAATGACTGTTTTCAAAGACCAAAAATTCAATAATATATAGGGTGTCTCATTTAAAAAGACGGATAATTTTTGTGTGTGCCCCAAATTACTCACGCCACTGTACTTTTGTTGATATTATAATAGAATTAGTTTCTAGCCACACAACTTTTATTTCGAAAATTTTTTTGTTTATGCAATAACTATGGTAAGGGCTGGGACATTTATAATAAATAACCCTGTATCCACACCCTATCATCGTTATGATTACTTTTCGAAAAAAAGTCTTATATACAAGCTGTTTGGTTACAGCTGAATTTTCTTACTATTTCATCAAAAGTTCAGTAGCGTTCAAATTCAAGGGGATAATATATTTTTTAAATGGGATACCCTGTATATTTTCACATTTTGGGAATGGTCTTTTTTTTCTGGTTTCAAAAATATACAGGGTGTAGCAAAAAGGCAGGTCATAAATCATACCACATATTCTAGGGCTAAAAATAACTCGATCCAACCCAAGTTACTCTAGTACAAATGTGCATGCGAAAAAAGTTACAACACTTCGAAGTTACCGAATGAAAATTGATTTTTTTAAATATTTCGACAGTTGTTCGACATATTAAAATGAAAGTTGACAAGTGGCTTTCCTATGAAAAGAGCATTTAAAAAAAATAGGGAAATATTGCACCCCGTTGGAAATTTACGTTACGTTACGTTACAATTTAACGCTTATTGTGGCAACATTATTTCAAACACATTATTTTTGAAACTTTTTTGCCCCCTAGTACTTTTTACAATTATCGGTTTTTAACGAGATACGGCCTATTTTTCCTTATGCTTCAAAAATTTCGAGTAACAAAAATTAAAGTCAATGAATTTTTAAGTTTTTCGAGGGTCCCAAATTTTTGATTGAATCTTATTTATTTACAAATGTGTAGTTTTTATTAGATGTTCGAAATGGCCCCCATTTTCTTGAATACTCAGTCGGCACCGTTTTACTAACGAAAACCGAATTTTCTGGAAAAGCAATGGCTTCTGACGATATCTTATTGCAGCCAGGCTGCAACTTTTTTCGCATGCACATTTGTTCTAGGGTATCTTGGGTTGGATCGAGTAATTTTTAGCCCCAGAATATGTGGTATAATTTATGACCTGCCTTTTTGTTACATCCTGTAGAGTCCTACACACCATTAGAACCATTTTTGCTTTGTAAATAATCTCGTTTTCGTGTTTATTCCACAGGAATTTACTGTCCAGAGTCAAACCTAGATCCTTGACTTCTAGTCTCCAATCAACCTCGCTCCCAGCCAGTTTAATTGGTTTTGAGGTTGAGTTTTCTTTTCTCAGTGAAAGGATATATTAAAATTCTTTGTTCAGACTATTTTGTACGATGTTAAAAAGGGTGTTTACGAATTTTTCTCTGCCTGTGACAATTTCATAGACTTTCCTGTCTAGGGTCAGACCTAGATACTTGTTAACATTCATCAGTTTTTGAGTATGAGTTTTCTTTCCTCAGTAAAGTTTCTGAGGAGAGTTTCTGAAACTAGTAGCTCCTTTAGTACTATTTCCCGGAGGAATTTTAGGACATCTGCAGGCTTTAACTTAGGTAAATGTTCCTCTTCTATCCAGTAATCTTCCAGGTGCTGTGCTCTAGGATTCTGGAGTGCTGTGCAGTTGGAAAGTATGTGGATGGATGTTTCTTCTTCCATGCCTCACTATCTGCATTCTTCTTCCTCCACTATTTTGAGCTTTTTCAGGTGCCCATTAAGGCGACAATTTCCCGTTAGGATCCCTGTTGAAACTCTTAGCGGAGTTTTACTTTGACTTATGCATTCATTTGATCTCAATAGGCTGTAGTCACCCAGAAGAATCTTTGATTGTCTGAGCCCTAAGCGAAATTAGTTGCAGACAGTCCCTTATTTTTCTTGATCCGACTCTGAACCATATTATGAACAGTATAAAAATCCTTGTTTCGGTCCTGTTAATAATCATAAGGAGGTAACTGTTGCAAAATGACCAAGAAAAGCGTTTGCTTAGTTTTGGGGCATCTGCGGCAGGTGATAACTGTCCTCTCGAAACAACTGATGGATGTAGCTATTATAGTTGTTAGTTGGTAGGTAGATTCGTGTACGAATGTTTGAATCATATTTAAAAATATTCTAATAGAACACAAGTCGTTAATTATAAAATCAGCGAAACAGGACTACTTAATTTATATATTTAAAAATGATTCAACTGAATTAAAAAAAATTGTAATCGTTACTTAAACTTTGTTTTTACGACTCCTGTTAGGTCAGCCAAATTTTTATATAAGGTATCCCAATACTGAAAAAAATGTTAGGAATAAGGCATAAAAATTATTTCTGAATGACGTATAATCAAAAACTTAATTTACTGTATATGGAATACAACGATGTAACATATTTGCTGGTATTTTATTATTAACACCAAAAAAAATCAACATTTTATGATATTTTGCTTTAATAAATTATCCTTATTGCTCCCACCACTGATTTTAATTTTTTGAAAATTGAAGCATTTTTAGCCGCGGATAAAATAGCGCAAGGCAAAAGCAGTGCAGGGCAAAATAGCGCATGACAAAAACAGCGCAAGACAAAAACAGCTAAGGACAAAATAGCACAGGCCAAAAACAACTTAGGAAAAAATAGCGCATGACAAAAACAGCGCACGACAAAATAGCGTAGGACAAAAACAGCTAAGGACAAAATAGCACAGGACAAAAACAGGGTAAGGCAAAATAGCGCTGAGCCAAAACAGCTCAGGACAAAATAGCGCTGGCGAAAACAGCGCACGACAAAATAGCGCAAGACAAAACAGCGCAGGACAAAATAGCACAGGACCAAAAACAGCTTAGGACAAAATAGCACAGGACATGAACAGCGCAAGACAAAATAGCGCAGGACAAAAACAGCGCAGGACAAAATAGCGCAAGACAAAATAGCACAGGACAAAAACAGTGCAGGACAAAATAGCACAGGAAAAAACAGCTCAAGACAAAATAGCGCAGGATAAATTAGCACAGGACAAAAACAGCTCAGGATAAAACAGCGCAGGACAAAATAGCGCTGGAAAAAACAGCGCAGGACGAAATGGCGCTGGCGAAAACAGCGCACGACAAAACAGCGCGCAACAAAATAGCGCAAGACAAAACAGCGCAGGACAAAATAGCACAGGACAAAAACAGCACAGGACAAAATAGCACAGGACAAAAACAGCGCAAGACAAAATAACGCTGGACAAAAACAGCGCAGGACAAAATAGCGCAAGATAAAATAGCACAGGACAAAAACAGCGCAAGACAAATTAGCACAGGACAAAAACAGCTCAGGATAAAACAGCGCAGGACAAAATAGCGCTGGACAAAAGCAGCGCAGGTCGAAATAGCACAGTTTAAAAACAGCTCAGGACAAAATAGCGCAGGACAAATTAGCACATGACAAAAACAGCGCAAGACAAATTAGCACAGGACAAAAACAGCTCAGGATAAAACAGCGCAGGACAAAATAGCGCTGGACAAAAGCAGCGCAGGTCGAAATAGCACAGTTTAAAAACAGCTCAGGACAAAATAGCGCAGGACAAATTAGCACATGACAAAAACAGCTCAGGATAAAACAGCGCAGGACAAAATAGCGCTGGAAAAAAGCTGCGCAAGACGAAATGGCGCTGGCGAAAACAGCGCACGATAAAATAGCGCAAGACAAAACAGCGCAGGACAAAATAGCACAGGACAAAAACAGCACAGGACAAAATAGCACAGGACAAAAACAGCGCAAGACAAAATAGCGCTGGACAAAAACAGCGCAGGACAAAATAGCGCAAGACAAATAGCACAGGACAAAAACAGCGAAGGACAAAATAGCGCAAGACAAAATAGCACAGGACAAAAACAGCGCAAGACAAATTAGCACAGGACAAAACAGCTCAGGACAAAATAGCGCAGGACAAATTAGCACAGGACAAAAACAGCTCAGGATAAAACAGTGCAGGACAAAATAGCGATGGACAAAAACAGCGCAGGACGAAATAGCACAGGATAAAACAGCTCAGGACAAAATAGCACAGGACATATACAGCGCAGGACAAAAACAGCGCTGGACCAAAAATCGCCACAAAAAATATTCGGTGGTTAGTTTGTTCAATAATTTTCATTATCCATTGAAAAAGGGTGATTAAAATTTGGAATTAAATTAACAAATATTCTACTGAGTGTTGGATTTATTTCGTCTAAAAATATCAGTAATAGAGCTATTAACTGCATTTGATCGTGACCAAAACAAGACCAGTTTGCATCGTGAAACGTATTAACTGATGCATCGAAGAAAAAAAAACGAAAATAAGAAGTGTAAAAAATTGTGTGCCTTCTGGTCGTTTGAAATTAGCGCCCGTGGTCATTGGTAGGCGTCAGCAGTGTAATGCAACACCCGTGTGCTAAACATGGACGTACCAAAGAATTTAGATTCAAGAAAAAAATTTATAGAAAATGCATAATCACAATAAATCTATTATTGGGCGGAGTAGAATTCAATAAGACCTCTGGCGGAAAAAATTGTAATTGTCGCAACGAGTAAAACAATTCGTTTTGCATTGTTTTTGTATTATATGCAAGTCAACGTATTTACGTAAATTCGTACTTTATTTGCTTAATTTTGTGTCAGTGACAAGCTTAAAACTGCGTTTTTCTATTCAACTCAACTGTCATCATTTCTGAGGTTTTATTCTTATTATAATCAGAGATATTATGGAAGAGGTTATGTTATTCTATTTTTTTTTTCATTGCACTTTTATGAAAGTGTCACTTATTTTCTCTATAGGTACCATGCAAAAATATATGACCAGCATTTAAAACTGCCTGTCCTTATTTATACACCTGGAAGAAGGCTCAGCATTTACAAATTCAAATAAATTTTGAAGTCAGTGTATACCTAATCGATAGTTACAAAAACAAAGAGAAAATAAGTCGGTCTTAAAGATTTAAAATATGACTCAATACAAACGTACCTTCCCTGTAAGTTTTGTAAAATAAAAACACGAAATCAGACCTAAACTTGTTTTATTTTTGACAAATATCAACCATACCTATTACACCAAAAATAAAAATATGAGTAGTCAAGATTTAGTTGAACAACACAAAATACTGAAGCATAATTAAAGAAAAAGTAAAAGTTTCACAAAACACACTAAAAATAACTAAAACCACATAAATATCAAAGGGCTTATACGGCAGCTGATTTGTTTTACTCGTTGCTAGGATGACTAACATTTCGGAGTGCCATCTATCGAATTCTACTTTACCCAATAACTGTATTTGACTCGAAAAACTGTCAACTATTTAAAACGCGACACCGAAGGCTAGGCAACAGTTTCTCATTAAAGAACCAAAAATTACCCGATAAAGCACAAACCTCTTGTGTAATTTTGTCAGGTGTTATCTCATTATTTTTTCTCGATTTTTGTAGAGTTTTGAAGAGATCAAAACAATTTCAATTAAAATCTTCAATATTTTTTAAAATCTTTGTTATTTTTTTTAATCTTTATTATTATTTTAAAATCTTTATTATTTTTTTAAAATCTTTATTATTTTTTTAAAATCTTTAATATTTTTTTAAAATCCTTAATATTTTTTTAAAATCTTTAATATTTTTTAACTAACGATAAAAAATCAAACGTTGAAAAAATGGTACGTCTTTGAATTGAAAAATGTACCACGGCGCAGATTGCATAGCGAATGCAACGGGAGCAGATGCGCCTGATGATACATTTCGAAAAATTGCCAATGCACTGGACAAACCTACGATTCTTCTCGTCCACCTTGCAGATTTTGACTCGTGCCGCATAAATTTTCTGCTTTTACATTTTTTTTATTATGCCGCTTCTGTAGTTGGTATTCTTCAATGTGATTCGTATTCATTAAATTTTGTTTTGCATGACATTACGTTGAAATTAAATTGGAACAGGTATCGCGTGAAGATTACGTCAAAACAGCTGGAGGACACACACAAATGCGCTCACCGACAAAATGACAAGTAACGAAGTGAATAAAAAAGTTGAATGATCATGATGTATGAGGAATTAAAAGTGGAAAGAAGCCACCAATCTTGAAAATTTTTAATAAAAATCAAGTCAACACTTGAGCGAATAGGATTTGCTTGATCGAAAATATTTTTTTCTACTACCGTGCGTTTTAACCCACTTTCCCGCGCACATTTTAGTTTTGAGAGTGTCACTTTCCCGCACTAGTGCGGGAAAGTAATAAATGCGTGCGGGAAAGTAAAATTATGCAAATTTTGACCTTATTACAGATTGCGAAAAAGCTTATCGAACCTTGCAATTTACACAAGTACAACAAGGAAAATATGGGAAAAACAGCCTGAAAGAGAGAGAAAGAATACCGCACTGTATAGTTCTATGGAAAGTGGCCATTATTCATACGAGTAAGGAAAAAAAGCTTATCCGTACGTGTACGGATAAAAAAATGGCTAGCCTATTTACCCTGCAAATTTATGTATATGTCAAATGCGTATTTCCTAAGTTGATTTGTCCATATAATATGATTCATTACTTTTATGTCATACTACTTCATTATTGTGTTTTTATTGCTTAGTTACCAACTATCTAATGTCGTACTTTATACCTGTACGGGCATAAAGAGAAATAATTTTTCATCAACATCTTCTACGTCGTTTGCTTGCATCCAATTTTTCGTATTACATGACATAAGATTGTATAATATGCCTGATTCGGTAAAAGTATATTGCGTGGTCGTATGAAAAATAGTCTACATAACTTGTGGGAATGTGATTTTCCACCCTCGAGGGATTATCTCACTCGAGATCTCACTGGGCATGCGCTCGTGAGTCAATACTTCCCACTCGTGTGAAAAATGTCACTAAGTAATTTTATGTCAAATTCAAAAAATATCTTCAATTTTCTTTTAAACAACCTGTAGACTACTACTTTTATAATTTGAGTTTTCAAATTAAAAAAGTGTCAGTAAAACATACTAAACCACTGAATGGGGACACAAACGGTATTGTATACCCTAAAGACCAATCAAATATTTACTTACTTTTTCTTTCCCGACGCTACAGATGGTTCTACTACCAACGCCACGCCGTTAAACGTAAAACCTGCAATAAATACGAATTATTCAACAAGTCATTCGAATATGTATAATAAAAATTATCATAGACAGTGTTATTAAACAAACTAAAATTCTAAGTATTTTTTTATAATTATTTTTAACCACGTGGGTAGTTCCTTCTTAATTTTTAGATAAATAAAAATGTCGTTAGGTGTTAGGTCGGGACTATATGGAGGATGGTCCAACAATTAAGAACCTAATTAGGAATGTAGTTTTTTAGAATACGACTAAACTACAGATGTGGTGGCTACACTATTGGTGAGTATTATTAACTTTCAAAAAAAGTTTTCCTATCATATACAGAAGTGTCTCAGACTAATTTATCCAGACTATATGGGGTCTATTCTGTAACCATTCCTTTAAAATTTAGAGGCCGTTAAAAATTTAACAGGCCCTGAAATCACATCTACAAGCAGGTAGATGTGATTTTAGCGCCTTTAGATGTTTAACGGACTCTAAATTTTAAAGGACTGGTTACAGAATAGACCCCCAATGTCAATGTCTTAAAAAGAGATTTTCGAGTGGGACAAGAACTGATCTATTCCATTTTTAATATACTTTAATATGGCGTAGAAAAAATCATCCCCTAAATATTCATCTCTTAGTTACAATCACAAAAATTAATTTTTTTAATAGCACCCTGTACATTTTTTTTATAATTTTGGATGTGGCTTTCCATCGTCTTTTCAACAAATTTTTCAAAAATAAAGTCGGTTCGTAAGTAATTAAGAAAATATCGGTTTATTTTTAATTTTTGTTAAATTAATCAAAAAAGCATTTAAGCTTAAATGAACTATAAAAATAAATGTGATAAAAATTAAATGAAAAAATAAATAAATGAAAATAACATCCTATTTGAAAATATCAATTCGTATAGCCTAGACCTCGGCCTAGACACTGTATATTACAAAATGCAAGTTACGCCTCTGTTCAACCAGTTTTATTCCAAAAAACTAGGAAAATATTATCAGAACCTATACCATTGATTAGACCTAGTTACTAATTCTACAAAGTGACTCGTTCATAAGAACTTTTCATACTAAAATTAACATCAGCACAAAAATAACCCAAGCGAAGGAACATATTTTAAAAAACATAAATTTACTTTTCATCTCAAACTTTATAATTTAAATTAGGTTTTATTCAAAATCAAAATTATGAAATTTCTGTTGGTTAACTGTTATTTATATCAGACCTAATCTCAGACAAATAATTTGAATTAAATGTAAAAACGCACCATCTTTCACCTAAAAATACAACAGCGACACCATAAAGGTAGATACTTCTTGGAAACTCCGAAAAAGTACCGGATTCAGTTTTCATTATAGCTATCTAGAAACTCATGGATACGGGACAGGGTGCGTAAAATATAAACTTATCTGGGTTTGTTTAAATATCTAGTTTATAACACTAGTAGGTTAACAAATAAAATATAATATAATATATAAAAATAATCAAAAGTAACACAATTTTATTTTATATTATTCATATATGCATTTTTATTTAAACGACCAATAATGCTAATATTTACGAAATAAAAAAACCTTGCTACAACTCTGTATTCTAAATTCTACCTAAGAACCAGTTTCAAGCCGGCTAGCTATTAAAGAATTTGACAAGAAGGTTGTCCTAACCTAACATTTTGAAAGTAAATTTAACTTAAAAAATATACATTAACAATTAACAAGCAATGCATTTGTTCTAACATTGTTATTTATTAACTGTATTTACAATTACTAAAAGCCGTTCTCTCTAACAGAGCTCATTTTACTAGTAAACAACACTACATATTTATACACAAAAAACTTTGGCAGTGACATTGAAACTTTTGATATTTATTGAAAGTACTGAGAAAGTAAAAGTATTGACTTACCATTCAGTTTGTCGATTGCTCTATCGGCAGATGATTGATCTGGACAATCAACAAATGCATATCCTCCACGTTTTATCAAAATTGTTGTACAAGATAAATTTTGTTCGGTGAAGAGTAGCCGAAGTGAATTTTCACTAGTTTCATTAGGTAAATTACCAACGTATAGTTTGCTCATTGTAATCGGAGGAATTTTACCCGTCGTCGACATCTGAACAACTTAATTATATAAATTATCTCACTTAAAATTACAAAAAATAACTATAAACTTCACGAAAACTCAAACACCACGTCCGCAACGCTTATAAAGTTTTATGACATGCGCACACTTTTCGTTATGCTTGGAATGCATGCACCCGCATAGGAAAGACAACATTCCAAATCTCTTATCATTGGATAATAATTCGGCACGTGATACATTCGTAGATATGCGACAAGCGACAAATTAATTTTTAAATAGCTTCCTGATAATAGTTATGTTTATTTTTCTTAAACCAGAGTTTAGCAATCAGATATTTTATTGATGTTATTCAATTCATATTACATGTTGCTATTAATATCACTTTACCACGATGTAGTATCAACCGGCGCCGTGGCTTAGTTGGTTAAAGCGCCTGTCTAGTAAACAGGAGATCGCGAGTTCGAATCTCGCCGGGGCCTCGTGAATAAAATTTTTTCATATTTTTTACATAATCAATTTTACAACATAATAGGAATCAATGGCAAAGAACTTACTTTAAGGTGTAGCTAAACTGAAAAAGATCTGAAGAATATTAAACTATTAACAATAAATTCATAACAAGTGAAGATAGTTATTCTTCAATACATCAATGTTGAACTAAATAATGATGGAAAATTAATTTTTCTATTCTCACAGAGTTTTTAGGTCGATTTTAATTCGATATTTATGCTGTGACGTACATAATATAAGAGTGAAGTTAGCTACAAAGGGTTGACAAAGGACCACAATTTTGTCGTCTTCTTTTTTAAAATCGAGATTAATAGCTTATGTTTTTGTTATATTGTTAAATTGTACAGAAAATAGTTATTTATGCAACAAGTGCAAAAAGTGAGTCGAGTGCAAAAAACACGGTTTGCAAGAGTTGCATACAATATTTTTTCTACATTCATGCAAAAACTGGAAAATTAGAATATAATAGGTTAAGAACTCAATCTCAAACCGTTCTTTTTTTAATCTATATTGCCTCCACCTTGTCAGTACTTAATAATAGCTGGTTTTCGCCTTGACCATTTAAGTTTTAAATAATTAAAGATTTTTGCAATAATTGTGATTCGTTGAGACTAAGTAGTAAGATATACATATATTATTGTTGTATTAAAGCAGGATCAGACACTTGCTCCGGATTTTTATTTAATTTAAATGTTCATGTTTGTCATAATTCATCACAAAACTGACACAAGAATGACAGATGAGTGCAATAAAATTTTTATTGCACTAGTGCAAAAAAGAACCACTTTTTCCATTAAATATGTTTCACAAAAGTGTTGTTTTTTGCATGAATGTAGAAAAACGAACTAAACTCAACTAAAAAATATTAACAAAAAGCTTTTATTTTTCTTAAAACTATTGGAACGTCAAATTCGTATAAACTCTGAGTAAAAACAAACAAAACACTCATACATATTAATAAGACTTTGACAGTTCTTTAAACTTTAAATTCGAATGGCCTTTTTGTAACTGGTTCATAAAACATCTAAATCAGAAAGTGGCTAACTTCATATGCAGGTTTATGACGTATATGTAGTGAAAGTTGCAGACCTTTAGGAATCCTCAATATCCAGTTTTCTCCTAAATATTCGGTTTGAAAAATTTTTAAATTAGTTTTTGCAAGTAGGTACCTACTAATATTCATGCATATATGTTTGGGTTGTGCTCAACAGCCTAGGCCCTTGAAGTGAAATACTTTCCAGTTTAAAAACTGTCAACATATGTCAAATTTCACCTGGAAGCGTGAACATATCCTAAAGTTTTTAAAATATCATAATATCACTTTCTTACCATGGGATTATTTTTTAAAGAACAAAAAGAACCTCAAAAAATGTGTTGATGCATTATTTAAAATTTTGAACACATGTTTGGTGATACCAAGGGTATTGTATTTTTTCACACGGTTAAAGCCTAAAAAATATATAATGGCGGCAGGATTAAATTCACAAAGACAGGTTAGACGACGCAAAATGTTATTATCATAAATTTCTAACGTTTAAAAACGTCCTAACGCACTGACCCACTATCAGAGGCGCTACAAAAGGGGGTACTTATAACCAAATCTAAATACAAAATTTTCACTTTAAATAGGTAGACAAGCACGTCATTTTTAGTTACTTTTTATAGTCAATAGGATAATATATGTCTAAAACAAGAAGCAAAAACGGGCTTATACGGCAGCTGATTTATTTTACTGTTTTATCTCGTTGCTAAAATGATATTGACATTTCAGAGCGCCATCTAACGAATTCTACTTCTCCCAATTTGGACCCTACACATATACATGTACTCTAAAATGAAGCCTTCATCCACTTATTCCTTCAATAATTTGGTGCATTTTTTTGACTGATGAGAAATTAACGGTAACGCCACTGGCAAGGGCAGGAGGTACTAAATGGGAAGAATTAGAAATTCTGCTTCTGAATTTCACCCCGCGCAGTGATTTTGAATAATGTAATTGTGTACCTCAGAAACGAAGATTGGAAATGTAAAACTTGTTCTTATTTTTTGGTAGAACGATTGTTAAGCGTACAAGTTCCGGTTCCGTATTATGCATAATATTGACCTTTAGACCCTCAACAAAAGAATGCTCTTTGTCAGTTTAGTAGAAGGTTTGTACATCAAGAAATTGAGACCTGTTTACATTGAGTTTTGTATACAATGTGTTTATAATTTGGTATAGTTATTGCCGTTCTTTCACCCAAAATTATATATAGGTAAACGTTATCTAAAATTCAATAACTTGCAATTTGGTAGTACAAAACTAAGCCACCAATTGTGAACAAGTGATATAGAAACTTTTGAAACAAAATAGTCCATTTTTTTATTAAACCAGAGCTAATTAAAATTAAAAGTGCATTTGAACTTATTTTCCAACGATCTTTCCAAATCTGTTATTATTATTCATGAACGCTATTTGGTGAAATAGTTAGCTCGAGCTTTACAGTTTTGTACAGGAATCCCTATGTCGCATCTTATAAATATCAAAGTGTATTTTTAGCTGAATAATGTTATTTCCTAGTCTTTTAATACTTCACTTGAAAGACCAAAAAACAAATATTTATGTGCAAAATCATTAATTGTATATATTGTATAATACTTCGCGTATCCTGAGAGTTGAGAAATTCAAAAAGTCCGCGTCTTAAGTGATAGTTCATACCTGTAGCCAAGGAAGGCGCCACTTTATGCCATAGAACTCTACACGTTTAATAGCTATCTTATTACTTATTTCTCTCTATGCTTCCTAAGATTTAACAAGCTGGTGGCAAAACAATGAACAAATCGTTCAGAACACGTGGTACTTAATAGTGAGGTTATGCTGATTTATAATGATGGATGTGTTTGAGAGTTTGAGTTTGGTTGGTTTTGCTTCAGTGTACCTACTTTTAAAGTTATTTTAATTGCTCAGCTTGCATATTTAATACTATATAATGAAGGTTAATAGTTGTTTGTTGTTTGATAATTTTTCATCGTGTCTATTGTTTATTGTTTTACCACCGGGGTATTGTCAATGTCAACTGTCGTGGACATGCCCTATAATGGACGATTTCTATACAAAGGAATTGCTGCCAACACAACGAACAAAAAATACTGAAAAAGTTTAGTCGCATAAGAAAGTGGTTTTTCCCATCCATTTTTGGTTTTTCTCATATGTTTTAAGTCACTACCACCCATGATGTACCAGAAAAGTTTGGGGTATATTGCATCTTACAGTTGACGAAAAACTAATGTCAGCTGTCAACACATATTTATTTGGCTTTGTTTGTGTTTCTGGTACTTATACTGAATACTAATTTTTATCCTAACTTCGTTTGTGATTTGTGAGAGTCTGATCTGCTTTTATTACTGCAAATACCATCGAGAAGAAAGAAATATGTGTTGACAGCTGTCATTAGTTTTTCGTCAACTGTAAGATGTAAAATACCCCAAACTAAATAGACCTGCAAAATTTTCGGTTACAACTCTTTCAGGTAGAACATGGGTGGTAAATGGACTTAAAACATATAAGAAAAGCCAAAAATTGATAGGAAAAACCACTTCCTTAAGGCTGCTTGACATGGTGCAATACAACGTGCAATTCAATGCAAGACTCAATATTTATCGACTGAAAGCATGCGCAGTTGAGACCCAGCTGATCAGTTGCTGCAATTTGATACTATTGCAATTTATCGGTTTTTTTCCCTTTTTTATTGCATGCAAGCTGCAATTCTAGGGAGAATTCTAGTTACTTTTGGTTTAACAATCAACCAAATCATATATCAATCGGGTCAGTTGATCAACTGGACTGGAGCAAAACTAACCATGTTGATGTGCTGTGTTGTTGTGTTAATTATTAATTTTTGAAGCACAGAAGAGAAAAGGATTCGTTTTGGTTGATGGCAATCACGACGCAATTGCAATAAAAGACTTGCGCAATGTCAAACAACGTGAAAGATTCATCATGCCATATTTTGACCTTGCAAAAAATTGCATGCAATCCCTTGCAGGTTGTACTGCACCATGTCAAGCGACCTTTATGCGACTATCCTTTTTCAGAATTTTTTTGTTCTTATGCTGGCAGCAATTCCCCTGGTATAGAACTCGTCCATCTCCATTGTCTCGTATCCCAGCACAGCCAAAGTACCTAAGTCAGGCTAGTTATTACAAACTCTTTGAAAGCTTAAGAAAAGCTCCAATCATACCTATCTTTCAAGTGGAAATTTAAGAGAAGCATATTTTTATTATCAATTTTTACGTAAGATGTAATTAGGGTTGGATAAATAACGAAATACACGTGAGGTATTTCTATCGGTACCTACATTATATAACTAAAAATTATCTAAATTTATTCCATTCATCAGAATAGTTGAATAGGAAATATGAGAATGTCGGCTACAGGAAACTGATTGTGTTAAATGTTCTTATCACGTGTATTAGAAAATGGCTGTAAATCAAAAGAAGAATATTCTGAGAGATATATAGAAAACTATAATGATAAAGGTGATATGGTTCATACAACTTCTTGGTGTGCGTCATCGTTTGTTAATGTCTTTCTAACACATTACGTGGAAAGAAATAAAAAAAAGTCAGGTCTTTGATTAGTCCTAATCAAAATATCACAATAATGAACCGTTTAAATGTATTACAAACGTCAACCCTAATCCTTGACATACCAAAATTTAATTGGTTGATGTTTAGATTAAGCGCAAGTGCGACCGATTAATCGGGAGAAATTTCTTTTTTTAAAATAGGATGCAAACATACCTTCCGTATTGACAATGTGTCTTACATCTTTTTCTACTCTCACACTGACAGTTCTTGTCAGGTCTGTACTTTGTTGTTCACGGTTAATTATTATTTATGAAAAGGGAATATGAATCTTATTGTTATATTTGTTTGAATAATACAAAAATATGCCTAGATACAAGGAAAAACATCTGCATTTTGAAAGTTCGCTAGTATTTTCAGTTAGAAAAAGAAGCTGGTAACTATTAATTTCATAGCCTTTTCGAATTTTGCTGAACACGATACTGATGATTTTATTTATCAAATTTAGGGTTAGATCAAAATAGCAAATAAAATAAACGACATACCGAAAACACGGCTATACGTCACAAACGATGACGCAAACCAAAAAGGCTGTTGTATGAACTCTACCTACTAAACATTTATTCAAAAAATGTTTGGTATAATTATTTTTGAATATATGAGGCTTTTACTTGATGTAGATCCATAGTAAATTATGAAATTATGACATTCCTTTGAAAAAGCTACTGTGTTAGCGAAGCGCGTCACAACTTTAAGTTTAAATATAATGTAGATTTAACAAATTAAAATTGTTTGATTCCATAATTTTATAATTATTATCTTACTTTGGAAACGAATGATTAAATAATGTTTTTAATTTATTTGCTTAATTAGGTACCTATATACAGGGTGTCCCACGACGAGTGAAAACTATCTGTATATGGTAAAATACTTATTGTAAAATCATGAAAATTTCCACGTTTGGGTTTTCGGATACGATCTTTTCAACTAAAATATTTTCAAAGATGGCCGACTTCCGGTTCCACCGGAAGTCGACTGTAACTTTGTTATTTTAAATGGAACACCCTGTATATTAATACATTTTTGAAATCTACGTAATATTTTAGTATACTTTTGTCTAAAAACTTTTTTCGAAAAATGCACACTTTTTGAGTTATTGACTTTTTTGTAGAAAATTTGACCGTTGAAGACCCTTATAAATTATTTTTTTACGAGGAGACCCTTGAAGATGTGAAAATGGTTTCTGTTCAGTGGCCTTAAGCAAGGTCAAACGTGATCGAATCTATGTTGAAAAATTTTTCATTTTATACAGGGTGTGTATAAAAAGTGTTCAAAGTTTAACTTCATAAATATCAAATTTCTTCATTTTTTTAAATAGAACCACCCTGTTTTTTCTATTTTAATGCATTCAGGGGAAAAAATAAGGCAAGTTCATGTATACTTTCCTATACCTAAACCTTACCGTTATCCAGATATTAAATGTTTTATAAAAATTTTTAGAGATGCAGGTGTGGTCTAAATTTTGATACAAGTACTAAGAAACAAAAAAGTCTTTTTCTTCATCTGTCTAAAAAAAAATCAAATCAAATTCTTTTTATTAATCCTATTCCAACTTTTAGTCGTCTCCGAGATATTTGAGGTTTTAAATTGTTATTATATTCTTAACAAGTTTAAATTTTTCATGTATACTTTTAGTAGGCTTTGTAATAAATGCCACTTATTTAACTGACATTAGTTAACACCTAGAGAAGATTGTGAGCTAAGAGTTCGAAATTCCTTCAATTCCCTTTCTGAGATGATGATTATCAGTGCGACGAATGAAGGTATACTGAGAAGGGTTGAAAAATCTATTGTTCAAGTTCAAGTGAGCAATTTTGAAAATTTACTTTAAAACATCAGACTATTTTTCTTTGGCTTTTAATTTTCCATAAAATTTTGTAGCATATCTTATTATTCTCACAAATGGTTTAACTCGATTAACTTTTGCTTAAAATGAACCGAAAAGCTTCAAATTGTTAAGTATTCTTTTAACAATGTGCGATTTCGATCGCAGTCAATCTGGATATCTTACTGCAAATAAAGCACATGTTCTTGTTAAAACTTTGTCATATTTACCATGTAAATTCACATAATAATTTTTATTTCTTAGTGCTTGTATCAAAATTTAGACCACACCTGCATCTCTAAAAATTTACATAAAACATTTAATATCTGGATAACGGTAAGGTTTAGGTATAGGAAAGTATACATGAACTTGTCTTATTTTTTTCCCATGAATGCATTAAAATAGAAAAAACAGGGTGGTTCTATTTAAAAAAATTAAGAAATTTGATATTTATGAAGTTAAACTTTGAACACTTTTCATACACACCCTGTATAAAATGAAAAATTTTTCAACATAGATTCGATTACGTTTGACCTTGCTTAAGGCCACCGAACAGAAACCATTTTCATATCTTCAAGGGTGTCCTCGTAAAAAAATAATTTATAAGGGTCTTCAACGGTCAAATTTTCTACAAAAAAATCAATAACTCAAAAAGTGTGCATTTTTCGTAAAAAGTTTTTAGACAAAAGTATACTAAAATATTACGTAGATTTCAAAAATGTATTAATATACAGGGTGTTCCATTTAAAATAACAAAGTTACAGTCGACTTCCGGTAGAACCGGAAGTCGGCCATCTTTGAAAATATTTAAGTTGAAAAGATCGTATCCGAAAACACAAACGTAGAAATTTTCATGATTTTACTATAGGTATTTTGCCATATACAGATAGTTTTCACTCGTCGTGGGACACCCTGTATACGTATTCTGCATATTCACATAATAAATATTATCTATGATCTTCTATACTTTCCAAAAAATAATCACTCAAAAGACACTCGTCAACCATTCGTTGCTCAGTGAGCGCTCATTCAACAGTTGAGTTGTACAATAAGTTATGTTTTCTGAACGCAACCTTGATTATTTCAAAATCCATAAGGTAATTTTTTGTGAGAAACTGTTTCGAAACAGTTTTGACACACTCTATTTTCTTGAATCATTTGTGACGTCACACTTGATTCTGGTTCAAAACGTTTTGAAAGCGTCTCTAATACCGTTTCAAGACGGTAAACTGTCAGAAATAACGGTATTAACCTCACTTTCCTTTGTGTTTGTTTTGTGATCAGAGTATCACATATCGTATACATAATATATATTGCTACCCAATAATCCTACAAAAAATTAAAAAAGAAATGGAAAACGATAAGATACAATTGATTCTGGGGAAACTGATCACTTACATTTTTTTTTTATAAAGTAAATATTTATGAAAATTCTGTTATGGTTCTGCGATAAGGCTTAAAATAATATTCTCTTTCTCCATTTGGAAATAAAATTCAACACATATAAATAGGAACTAGGGACACCAGATTCCACCTTGAACACTATAATATCGTTTTATGTGTAAACATCAAAATAACATTTTGAATTTCTTGAAGATGGCAACTGTGACACGTGACGTTGTAAAACGTTACATTTTTTCGGCTCATAAAATAATGACGTAGAAGTACAAACTGTTTCAAAACGGTCTTTGAAACTGTTTCGTCAAAAAAAAATGCTTTAAGTGAATTGGCTATATAGTTTATTCCAGCAAGAAGCGTCATCTCCTTTGTGAAATATTTTATGAATGGGGATTGTTTCTTATCTATCCCATTTCCTCATCTTATGTAGACTCATATAGCAGTCATAGCTACCTCGTTTCTTGCTACATTAGGTACACAATTCTGCTTTGATTTGTGTATAATGTCACCCCTATAACAAATACAACTGTCCTAGTTTTAAAAGTAATAGTTTTCAGGACCGGTTTGACTTATAGTTCTTTTCACGTTCTAAGAAACTGACCTGACCTCAGGTGGGATAATGACATGCAACAAATCTACAAAAGTATTAGCTTTGACAGGGTCGTATTTACTTTGTTGGCGATAATAAATTATTTTTTATTTTTTTTATCAGGAATAGTGCGGCTGTGTACGGTAAGAACGAAAATTTTCATGGTTTTATTGCATCTCACGCCTAAGTCAAATCAATTCAGTTCCTTAGATCGTGAAAAGAACTATACATATACTCGTAAATACAGAGTTATTCTGAAATAGGCTTGCAAACTTCGGCTGGTTGGGTTAGGAATAAGGTGCGAGGTTTATAAATGTCTTCATCACCATGGTGTATATACAATTTTTACCACTACTAGCCAAAGACAAAAATTAAAAATAATTCACAAAGGCGCCACGAGAAGCGTTTATCCCGACAAGTACACTGTCAGTTTTCGATATATCATGAACGTACTCGTTGTGTCATCTGTCATTTTAGGTTGAGCGCGAATTTTAAACTAATGGTATGTAAATTCAAATAATTTTATCTTGATAGGTAATTTAACGCAGCAAATATGTTAAAGACAATCTCATGGGTATATAGAATTAAGTTTTTGTTGAACTACTATTCATCAAAATATTTGAATTTGTCTATTATTAACCTAAATTATGAACCACTAATAGAGAAATTCAACTTCTCAGTTGGCTTGAAGAAGCAATAATTGTCAACCTCACAGCTACTAGAGGAAGAAAAAATAATAAAAATGATTTAAACGCCACTGTAAAGTGTGTAAAGTGTTTGATGTCCAACCAATGTAATTTAAACTTTAACCCCGCTTCAGCAAACTAACCACTCATTGTATCTCCAACCCATCCGTCACTCCCTTATTGTACCTTCCGAGTGTAATAACTTGAAATAATTGCATTGAGCAATAGAAAAATGCAATTCACGCATACCGGAGAATGCACATCGCGAGCACATGCAATGTACAGAGTCATACACGCGAATTGCAGTACTTGCAGTCGCCGATTGGCGGAAGCGACTGTCCCGTGATATCCAATCGCGGATCGCAGTTTGTGCAGTCAGTTTAATGCATGTGCAAGTGATGCACTTTATGTAATGGTTACCCGACCCTTGTTTCAATTATTTAATCATTTTTATTAAGTATAAAATATTATTTGCGTTAGGAATACATAAATAATAAAACAAAGAAGATGTGGATTGAAAAACTTTAAATCTGAGAACCATTTTTAATTCTCAACAATTTATCTTTTCTTTCTAAAATTTCATTCAATTGATCTGACAGGAGTACTTTGAAGCGAAAAAACAAACTAATGTTAGCGAATGCAAGATCAGCACTCTGTTATATGATGATGAACTAGCAAAGAGGGGATCTGAAATACCTTTCTGAGGGCCTGAACCCTTTTGCGGAATCAGCTCCAATGTAATATTGGAAGAAATAGGTGAAGCCGAAAGAAAGAGAAAATCTGACCATATGAAAGATCTAATAGGGCTTAGACAATCATGATTCTTCTGGGTGACTACAGTCTGTTGAGATCAAATGAATGCATAAGTAAAAGTAAAACTGCGCTAAGAGTTTTAACAGGGATCCTAACGGGACATTGTTGCCTGAATGGGCAGCTGAAAAAGCTCAAAATAGTGGAGGAAGAAGAATGCAGATATTGTGGCATGGAAGAAGAAACCTCCATCCACATACTTTCCAACGGCGCAGCACTCCAGAATCCTAGAGCACAGTACCTGGGAGATTGCTAAATAGAAGAGGAACATTTATCTAAGTTGAAGCCTGCAGATATCCTGAAATTTCTCCGGGAAATAGGACTAAAGGAGCTACCTGCTAGTTTCAGAGACTCTCCTCAGAAACTAAGTAAGTAGAAGTAAGGGGGCACAATAGATCTTTCAGGTCTGAAATTTTTATATAGTCATTCAGAAGCCGGTCCTGTCGTGAACTATAAATTTTGGCGAATGCGACCCTTCTAGAAGATTCCATAACGGAGTAATGCGATGGTTTATTCCCGACTCTTCTGGAAGCTCTGGTGGTAAATTCAAGAAAGTTCTAGAGCTGCAAAAGACTATACAGGATGATTCATAACTATTCGGAGATAGGCTAAGGGTAGATTGTTTGGACCAAATTATGAAGATAGGACCAAATATAACTCAGTAAAATATTGCTGTGGAAAAAGATAAAGGGCGTTAAAGTTGAATTTTTTTTTTGGTATTTTGCTGGTAATTTTACTGTATATTTATCGATTGTTATCAAAATCGGCACAGACGCATTATTTTACTTGACATTCGCGAATGATTTCTGATGAAAATTGACCGGTAACTTTTTTTGACGAAACCTTTTAGTGATTTTTATTAACAATTGTGATATAAACATTATTTCTACGTAATATTGGTACTCTTGTTCAAGCACGATATTCTCATTCGTTTTCGAGAAAAACGCAATTGAACAATTCAGGCATAGGGGCGACAGGAGATTGTGTTAATCAAATGAGCGCATAGTTATATTGATGTTTACGGAAATCAATATAATGTTTTTTTTTACCACATCAACCGATAGGGTTATTAGTGAAATATTATACAAAATATTAGGTACAAACATAAATTTTAAATTTTGTTAAATAAGTTAGTGTTCTTTAGGAAGTTTAACACATTGTCCATTTTTAAAACTAGGGAATCTTCAATTTGTTCTGGTAATTGTGCTATCGTTCTATCTTGATGGTACTGTGGACAGCTTGTTCGGATATGGAGGAAAGTTATATGTTACATGGAGGATATGGAGGAAAGTTATATGTTACATGTTACATCTTGGTGGTTCTTCTTTTGTGATGAGGTGTATAGATGCGTCAATGCTGTATGACTAATACGGAGGCGGTTGATAATGATTTGGTTTTTTCTTCCCCGTGGAAGAAGTAGCTTTGATCTCACTCGAGGTTGATTTCTTTGCTTTGCATCGTTCACGTTCCACTATTGTTGCCAGGTATTATAAATATGGTCCTTGATGGAGATTTTAATGTCTGTTAGAGGAATTAAAGAAGTGGTATTAATTGTGAGATTTGTAATTGAATTTTTGGCTATTTGGTCCACTTTCTCATTATGAGGAGCATCATTCAAAACACAGGGACACCTCCTTGTGGATTGGAGATCTGAATTTCTTGCAATATTATCCTTTCTTAGAGATGAACAGCACGTCAAAGATTAAAACATCAGAACAATGTTGGATATACTGACGACTGAAACTGATAATGAAAGTAAGAATTTATAGTTTTACGCATAACCTGAAGTTTACAAATGAAAATCTTTTATTTTTAGATGAGTGTGATGACGCCTTGTTGTGGAGCCTACATGGTTATATGGTTCCTACCAATAATATGGGAAAAATGACCGATCCCTCGCAAAAGTAAATAATATACTCTGTGAATATTTGAAGAACAATAGATAATATGTTTTTTATTTTAATCCATTTTCCTTCTACCATGCTTATACCCCTGAAGCGTATATCTTGAAATTAAAAATTACTTTTTAGCTGAATACTCAACATATCAGTGACCAATATTTCTAGGAACTCTTGGCATGTCACCCTTTCACTTCTGTTATTCAGTCACTAGCTCTGTCAGATGTCAGTGAAAAAAGTAATTAGAAGAATAGAGATACAACTAACTAGAAATGCTACAAAAATCCTAATCGAAAATAGACATACACAATTAAACGAATATCAACAAAAATAAATATAACTGACGTAACTAGTGACATATAACAGAAATGGAATGGTGACATGCCAAGAGCTCCTAGAATTATTGGCCACCGATATTTTGAGTATTCAGCTAAAAAGTCACTTTAAATTTCAAGATTTACGCTTTGGGGGTGTATTCATTAATTTAATTAACCAATATAGATGTTCGCAATGATGAAAATCATGCAAAATCTTATGTTTTGAACGGTAGACCTTAACTGTTGTCAGAAAAAAACACTTTTTGTTGGTCACACTGACCTAAGACTAAACTCCTCTTTTTCTTTCTGTGGCATATGATTAAAAAGACGATCCCCTCTATATGATTTTTGGTTTGTTCTTTTCATTTTTCAGAATTATGTCATCCCATTATTACTGTACTGTACCTACATACATTTATATTTATTTGTTTTAATGCAACTTCTTTTTTTTCTTCTGTTTATTCAGAATAAAAAAATCATACAACAGTTAGAAGCATCTGCGTCCTGTTCGCATGAGAAAGTTTTTGTAGGGTCCCGTTTGGGAATAGAAATAGACTGAGCAGTTACTCACCTATGACATATAAAATAAGGGATCTTAACAATAAAAACTCACCACAGGTAATGTGAGAGCGCGTTCCGGATCTATTAAAAAAAACTAACGGTTTTTTAAGATCTGATTTAGATAAACTGTGAAAAAGAAAAAAATAATTTTATAACAGGCACATCTTAATCCTTAATAAGCTTCGTCAAACGTTTTCTTGCTATCTTTATTGGTGCAGGAGATATTTACCTTTGTCGCACTAATGGGCTAACCTGTAGTAAAAACCAAGCAAAGTTTAAACGCATTTAGGTGAGGTTCTGTTATATTTCACCCCAACGCGTTAAAATTTAGCTTAGTTTTTACTATATTTGGTTTACCTAGATCACGAGAGAAGTGAGACGAGACGACAGAAGGTTGTCTCTCATCTCGTCTCGTCTCGTCTCGCCCTCTCTCGACAAGACGAGAGACACATTTTATCTCGTCTGACCAGACGAGACGAAATTATACCAAATTCTATATTTTGTGGTGGAATATAATAATTCCAGATGGCTTAACTATTCAAAGAAGGTTTTAATAATAAAAAATATCAATGGTTCGATTCAAATTTTAATTTCATCTACTAGGTATTCGCTCTTTCAAATTTTGATTTTTTTGCTGTAACCCGTCCTCAAAGGTAAAAAAATATTCAATCAAATCAAATACAAATTCATTTGGTTTAATACAGATATTTTAAATTATAGACGTCGCGTCTCGGGGTGAATGACTATACCTTCCCGCCCGTTTTGTAATGGCTGACTCCCCCTCCAAATATACCTAGTGGAAGTGGTACGATAGGGGTTGTAGGAGAGGTAAACGAGGGGTCGATTCTACCCCGATCCCGGGTTATCGTACGCATATACATAGAAACTGAAAGTGAAACTAAAAATATAGTACGAACCATCTATTACACAGCAAAAAGTCGATAAATGATAAAATATAGGAAGTATTCAAAAAATCTATGGTGCTATATTTACCTGTATAGGTACCTAATACTTTAATAATATATTCAATAAAGACTTGATCGGTAACAATCTTTTCTTTATCCTAAAAAGCACACAAGATGATCAAATAACGCACAAATCCACTCGAAGATACCTAAAAACGAAAGTTATACCTTGCAATTCGACAATTTTCCATTCTATATCACTCAAATACAAACAAAAACGCAAAAGAGCGCTGAAAACAGTCTAAAAGCGATTAAAAATACGCAATGCGATGTTATTTCATCCAATAATAACGCTCCAATTAACGTAATTATAACCTACAGTCCGAAACGATCAACGATGCTCGATTAAATCAGTCAAAAAACCCATAAATTCTACTCGAAGAGCACTCAAAGATGACGAAATGCACAAATCCACTCGAATATACTCAAATTTTAGACCTCAACAAAATTTTTAAATCGGCAGTGAAAAAAATATAAATTGTCAGTAACAGAATGATATATTTTACACCAGCATTATACGTGATAACTTACGTGGTGATAACAACTTACCAAATCATGTCATAATATATTCTATGAAGGCAATTTACCTAATCATAACTAATTATCCATATTTATTTATTATAAATACTCATATTATATTATTAATTATTTTAACCGTCATAACATCACGTACAAGTTGTAGGTATACAACTTTGTTGTAGAAAAACTTATTGTTTATATTTTATATTATTTTCGTAATTTTGTATGCAAATTATCTGATACCATAAACAAAAATGGGTTTAAACGTATCTGTCTTATACGTGGCTCGTACTATAACCGAGAGGAAAAGTATTAATTAATATACAAATGTACATACGGAATTTCAGAAACGAAGGGGTGGAAAACAGAAATAATAAAAATATTATGTCCTGAGCCATGATTAGTTTCATTTTAGATTTATGAGTTAGCGCGTTAGATTTGTCTATTGCAAATCAATATATTCGTGATAGCGTATTCGTAACGTAAAACGGTTATGAGTATTTAGGCACAGGGGTGATATTTGCCGGTGATGTAGGTATTTACAATTACCTTTAGCTGTATCGCTTTCATTTATATTGATAGTTTAAAAATTATTTAGATGTTTTTTCTTGAATAATTCGTGCAGTAGATTTTCATACTTTGACTTGTCCTTTATCTGGAAAACGTATCCCATATTTTTACCCGTTGGTTCGTTACACGTGAAGTGAAGAATAATCGAGTTAATTCCAAGTTTTCTCATTGCAGTATCTTTCTACTAAATTACTTACAAAACACTTTCATGTATACTTATTTAAATAATTTTCCTTTAAAGCCGGCACTGTATGCACAGCATTCATACCATTTCAATTAGAAACGACTCTGTATAAATAAAGCATATGAGCAGAATAATAATTTGATCTGGAAAGGTTTTTATACAATTGCACTGATTTTGATTATTGTTGCATTCCCACACCATTTTGGAGCTGATAACTCTAGAGCTCAGAGTGCTAAATAGCTGCAGGACTATCCGATACACTATACAGTGTTGCTCCTGTTGTTCCCTTGCCTTCTATATCCTTAATCAATATTGAACTGGACACACTTTCCTACGATGTGAATTTCCGTTTGAAAGATACTTGGGGTTTTTCCCAAGCTTTTAGAGTGGTTCAAACTATTATCCATTGTTTCCCAGAATTCCCAGTAGATAATGAAAACTGTGCCATCCAGCAAAATATGGCTGATCTATCAGTTAATTATTCTAGATATAAATAAAGTCATCCTACCCCTTTTAGACCTTTAATAATTTAACTGACTTGAAAAACTATTTTCTGTCAAAGCTGTTTCTAGTAAAAAAGAGTCTTGGAGCAAGACCAATACCACTTATTAGATTGGAGGAAGATTAATCCAGTTCTTGGTTTTACATTGGCTCATCATTCCTTAACAAATTCTCTTTTGCGCCCAAATACAGGTAAAAGCAAGCTCTTTTCACAGAACGTAATTTTTACCTGTGCTAATATATTTTTTGTAACGTCAACCTTAATTATGCTTCCACAAATCGTTTCTCTCCTCCCCTGAAATTAATTTTTTTCAACACTTTTTTTGTCTCACCCATCTCATCCTCCTCCATTTTGCAAAATATCTGAAATAGTCCGTCCCTTTTTAGGTTATCGAACGTTTTCTTGAAATAATTCTTGGTGTGAAGAATAGACCATTTTTCAATAAATAAAACACAAATATAAATATGAAAATTTTTATTTTCTACGTATTTTTAAATATGAACTGACCTAATAGATGTATGCACACATTATTTCAAGTATATAAATTTAGATTTTATGATAAATCGTTGGTAAAAATTCAATAATCGAGAAAAAATAACAATATTCACGTTATATAAGTATCTATTAAAGTACATAATATAAATTCGATATATTTTATATACATTTTTATATATATCACAGAATTTATTCACATAATGAACAGGAATTCAATATTTGTAACTTCTGACAAATTTATCCATAATAAATGTAAGTTATATTTAATAAAACCAAAACAAATACATTCAAAGTTTACACAAAATAAATTATTTCCCCTTCTTAGCAAAAAATTACGTTACTGAGCACAACCACAATAGATAAACTCGTTTATTTCGCTCTGTCCGAGAGAAATTTTCACGTTCAAATTTCAAGCATCCTCTCAAGATGGATTTAGAAACTCTGTTGTTCGTTACTCGCTTTTACTGTTTGCTGGCGATTCATTATTCATGTTGTTGTTTAAAAACTTCTAGTACCATTTAAAATAGTTGTTCTAAATTTAATAGCGTTTAACATGGAGCTTACCGTTAACGCTGTTAGCCAAAACCCTCTCCGTTAAGTCCTCGTTTGAATTATTAGCGGGCATGTAAATGTAGATATGAAATCTTCTCAGTCTTTAATAAAGTGCAACAAATGCACCTTGTAAACACCTTTATCAATAATTGTAACCGCGTGACTTGATAAATAAATAAAAAGTAATTTGAACACCCCTAATGATAGTAATATTAATAAATAATTTATAAATTAACCTCGGTTTCAACCGGTGTAAAATAATTCCAAAAACGTTTAAATTAATTGAAATGCTATAAACACAGTCGACAGAAACAAACAAGAGCACTAAGTGTCGATGTATAGTTAGATGCAGTCTTATCATGCGGGTCATACGATTCAACAAAGACATACTCACAGTTTTTGTTTTCTTTTATTGCGTTTAATTATAACTACCAAATAAAATTCAATTATGATGGGAAAAAGAAGGATATATACCTATTTAGTTTACAACGATTCTAAAAAGTCTTTCACCAGCTAAGGTTTTATTTACATATGTCAGTATTATATGAATAATAAGTAGGAAATTTTTGTATCCTCATGCAAAAAAAATGGTACTTAGTTTGATAGATTATTTCGAAAATGAAAGAAAAAGTGGAAATTCTTCAAACAGTGTAATCTCACATTTTGGTAACCTCCGAGTTTTCTGATTTGATACATATGGTTAGTGACTTTTGTCTAGTGTCAAAAGATATGTCAAGAAAAATCCATAGCAATCAATAACCGGTAAAAACGAAATGCATCTAGTCGATGTGGTTATTAATGGCGATAACAAAGACATCACTCTACCTTTGACATTTTTATAACCAACGGTAATTACTCTGTTCTCTAGCGGTGTAAATATCGCGCTTTTTGTTGGATATTATCAATTCGTTTTTGTAAATGTTATCACAGAGTTATTCTCCTAAAACCCGGTACTTTCGCGTACAAATATATTCAGAAGATAAGTGACAAATCTGTCTCTTTAGAAATGCTATACTTCATTTAAAAACCAGGAGTAATTTGAATATAAGTTAGCAATTCTGTAGACCTCTGATTGGTCAGATTCCGCCCAGTTTCACACAACACTTTCTATAGCATTGACATCAACTGATACCATTTTTTATGGTACTGACAGATGAATATATTCAATTTTGTCATCGCATCCACTCTTGTTATTTTATTATTTTTACTCAGTTTCGTTGAAACTATTCCTTTAAAACCTTTAGTGAGCAATTTTATTGAAAATTCGCAATTATGGATCCTTCTACTTCGAGTACCAGCTCTTCGCTTAGTCCGGTAAAACAATGTAAGGTCATTTAAGACCGTCAAAAATCAAATACATTAATCTTATATCTACAATAAACATCTAAATAATCTACTAAACAGACGAGAAATATTACTCCTGGTTATTGAATGGACTTTAATTTAACCCTCTAGATAGACAGATTGTTATTTACCAGATAGTAGAAATTTATATGGAAGTGGAAGTATCGGGCCTAAAAGTAGGGGCGTTATTATTACTTATTCAAAGTTATTTAGGCGGGTTACGGTAGTGACATTTTCTGTTAATAAACCAAGGTGGAAAATATATTAACCACTTAAAGTCAAATCTGTTAACTTTTTATTTAATATTTAATTCAAATTAATAGAGTGACCAATTTGGTATATTTGGATGAATTGTTCCTTTTTCAGAATTCGTCAAAATCACCAAAAGGTCACCGTGTTGTCTAAATAAAAGTCTTGTCTTCGACCCTAGCCAATTTATTGTGTATACTTCATTTCCCGAGGTTAGCAGTGTAAATGTGAATTCTCTCTGTAAAAGACAATGTTGCCGGATGAAAGTGTTTTGTTTTACCTATTGTGCATGACTTCGAAAAGAAGTAAACGAAAAGGAGAGAAAAATATCATTTGTACAAATTAATATGCGCTTCTGGCAACAGCGGTGAAAATAGGGGTGCAATCAACATTCGGCCATTGATTTCTGAAATTAAGACCACGCCTTGATGAGCGCGCATAATTATTCTTTCTCTCTCTTTCAGCTGTTTTTCTGTCGCTCTTGTATAACCCGGCACACTTCTAAAAGGATTTTCGCAATCTGTATATCCTTCAAAAGTTATTCAATCCAAAAATTATCCACAAGTTTGCATCTGTAGACTGAATCTATTTTATTTTTACTTACACAAAATCAAAATTTTATCCTGTTCATTATAACTAAAAATAAATTCTAAACTCACTTTACAATTCTATCAATAAATAGGAATCTTCTTGGTAATCGTTTTCCTGCACATATGACATATCTTCAACGTATCGGCACATTTCGAGCAAGTGCTATGTCCACACAGAAATACCACGTTTCTTTTTCTTTCCATGCAAATACTACATGCGTGACTCTCTTCGATTTCTTGTATTTTACATTCCAAATAACGCATACGTTCTGCGCTAGGTTGTCGACTTTTGGCCGGTATGACGCGACCGTCTTTCGTTACGCGTTTCTGTACGAGTTGGCCGCACTGTAGGCATTTTTTCATGCGGGAAGAACAGTCTTCGCAAGCCGGTTTATGATTACAAGGTTCTAATCTAACATTTTCTTCCGATAGTTCGGAACAAACTAGACATTCTACTGGTTTATTTGGTATTAAGTTGGCGGTGCGGTTGTCTTGAGAAGTACCAACTTTATCTGAAAGAAAATCTTTAAAACATTCTAGAACAGAACAAATAAAATTACAGACACTTACCCCTGTCTACCTTTTGTCTGCTTCTTCTTCCCCCTTCAGAATTCGTATTTATTTTGGATGGTGTATCTGTCAAATTGTATCCTTCTCTTTGATCGTCAGTGATAGAAAGATTCTCTAAGTTAGGCAAATCTTGTTGATTAAAATCTAGTTGGATATTTTCTACAGCTACTGGTTTATAACTTTTGATTAATTCTTGTAAATGTTCGTCCTAAAACCAAAAATAAATACAGGATATTGAACATAAATAAAAATCTAAATTGTCAATTGTACCTGTAATAGACTTAAAGCAGTTTGTCCTTTATTATTAGGAGCGTCCAAGTCAACGCCCATTTGTACAAGAAAACATGCTATAGTAATAGCTAAACGACACTCTTGAAGGTTACCGAGATTTTTGTAGATGGAGTGAATGCTTGGACTATCTTCTCTCAGCGCTTCTCCAGTCAAGTGATTGCGCTTCGTCAGTGCGATGTGCAAAGCATTGTCTTCATCTTCGTCTTTGGCATTAATATTGGCATTTAGTCTTATGAGTAATTCTATAACTCCACAGTGTCCTAAAACATAGTTAGACATAAGCTTCTGTATCTGTAAAGTAAGGAGGGTGAGTGTAGGCTCACAGCACTTAGGTCACATGTGACCCATTGTACATCCTCCCGAGGAGTTGTCCTCCTAGGTCATCGTCCATCCTGCCCTTCTCAGGAAGGTGGACAGGTCACTAGGAGACATCTCCTTTATGTCGACAGGTGAAGGCCAAGACTCACCGAACACACATAAACATAAACTTATTTATCGTTAACTAGGACATCTGATACAAGGGAGGATTTCTCCAAGAAGGACCTAGTGAAAAGACTGTTAAGGGCCATTGGTCTCTTCACATAAACGGAATAACAGAGTACAAAAAGCCTCTGACTGATGGTGCCGAACTAACCAATCAATCAATAGACATGTGGAAAAGATATAATACAATAGTGACGGAGAATTCTCGAAGGAAGAAGAAAATTATACATACGCGTTAAGAGGATTTAGCATGCAATAAAATCTTCTGAAAAGAAGGGTATAAAGAAGATTATTATGTCCAGACAGTGACAAAACTTAGTGTCTTTGTCACTAGGGTATATATCAATAGAGGAGTTCAGTTTAAGGTCAGTGTGGCCAACAAAAAGTGGTTTTTTCTTACAAAACTGACAGTTGAGGTCTACCATTCAAAACATAAGATTTTGCATGTTTTTTATCATTGCTTTATTAAAATAATGAATACATCCCCGAAGCGTATATATTGAAATTTAAAATGACTTTTTAGCTGAATACTCAACATATCAGTGGCCAATAATTCTAGGAGCTCTCGGCATGTCTAGCTCTGTCAAATTTCAGTGAAAAAAGTAATTAGAAGAATAGAGATACAGCTAATTAGAAATGCTACAGAAGTCTAATCGAAAATGGACATGCACAATTAAACAAATATCAACAAAAATAAATATAACTGACATTTGACATAACTAGTGACTGAATAACAAATGAAATGGTGACATGCCAAGAGTTCCTAGAATTATTGGCCACTGATATGTTGAGTATTCAGCTAAATAGTAATGTTAAATTTCAACGCTTCGGAAATGTATTCATTATTTTAATAAATCAATATAGATGTTCGCAGTGATAAAAAACATGCAAAATCTTGTTTTGAATAGTAGACCTTAACTGTCATTTTTGTTGGCCATACTGACCTTAGACTGAACTCCTCTATTAGCACCTCTTGGTAAACGAATCAATTTACTATCTGACGGTCAAGCGTCAAGCTGCAATAGAAGCACCCAAAGCCACATGGGAATGCATTTAATTGGCAAGTGGAAATTAAATTGCTTTTGACTGTGTGTCTGGCTACAAGTATCATGAAATAGCTGATAAACTAGCTAGATTAGGCTCACGAGCGCCCTGGCTGAATCTGTAGGGGTGGCAAAGAGTGAGGCAAGGACAAGGACACTGCCCGGTGGGATAACACCTTAAAAATATGGATCTGCAAAACAACAACAGATACATACATTGCATTAGATAGACCTAGACTAAATGAAAAGAAAGCAACTTACATTTTGTAAATTCAAATTCCTGAATACCTAAAGAGAAGAATCATCAAAAACAATCTGTAAATTACGGTCATAAAGAAAATGACAGTCACGTCAGATGTTTTTATGACATCCTTGTCATTCATTTTCCATCAATTTTGATTAAAAAAAATATCTGACCGTTATTTAAATATATGACAGTGTAAACACTATAACACTTGGTAGCAGTGTTTTGTGTTTTTAGAACTATGAGTGACAGTAACCATGTAGTTACTAAAGCAGTAAGGTTGTTATGTATTTGTAAAAAGAAATCTGTTATCATCCATTACCAAATAAAATATAAAAGGAAGACTGACATTTTTATTCAAAAGATACCAAAGGAAAGTGAAATAAACAAATAATATTAAAACATTCAAGGTGAAGCAATTAAAATAATGATAAATGACGTATAAATGACCCTAACCATACATACCTTGGCTAACAGCTAATAGCAATGCAGACTGATTTCTATTATTTCTGAGATCTATGTCGGCCTGACCTACTCTAACTAATGTTTCTACCACGTGTTTATGTCCATTCAAAGCAGCCAAATGTAAAGCTGAAAATCCGTCGTCTTTTTTCACGTCTACCAATTGCCTAGCTACACTGAGTAATTTTCTAGTAGCGAAAGCTTTTCCTTTTAGAGCCGCATGATGTAAAACGTTGAAACCACGCTTGTTTCGAAGGGTGAAATCAGTACCTGAAAGATAATTTTATTTATCATTCTTCAGTTGATGGATATAAATCTTGTAGGTCCCATACATACAAAATATTATATGCTTTACCTTGAGCTTTACACAGTAATTCGATAACTTGAAAATTATCTTTTCCAATTGCGTCGTGAAGAGCAGTGTCTCCATAAAGATCGATACAATTTGGATCTGATCCGGCAGCTAATAAAATTTGTATACATTTGGCAGGTTGCTTGTGAGCGGCTATATGTAAAGCAGTACATCCACTACGATTGGCAGCATTTACTTCGACACCAGTTTTAACCAACAAATCTAATACCTGGATTCAAAGAAACATAAAATGTTTTCATTCGAGTTTAGTGATACCAACAGAGCTAAATTTTAGTTTCAATTGTAAAATTTTTGCAGGTTAGAAATTGAAAAAAAGTTATGCAAAATTTACGATTTCACTATTCCAGTTTTTCAAATTCTTGTTTTGATATGGATGAAAAATAAATAGAAATCGTTATTGTGAGAATTATTATCAGAATTAGAATATACAATATTTTGCCAAATAATATGAAACTTCCTAAAATACCTTCTGTATGTTCCTCATGGCATATTATTTATTCTTTTTTCTCCGATTGGCAGCAAATATTAATTTTGCTGACTGATATCAATCAGCAAAGTATTACTTTTCCTGCCTGTGATTATACATTTCCATAGTAACCAACCAAAATAAAGAGATTGTGGGAATTGTAATAATTTGCAAATACAATATCCTCATGAACAATTGGAGAAAAAATTATATGTTCAGCTTGGCAGCAAAGTAGATTGACTGCCTTAGCTGGATTCCTAGCCTCGCTACGCTCGGCTATGAATTCAGCCTCGGCAGTCAATCTACTACTTTGCTGCCTAGTTAAACAAATAACTATTTTCTCTTATTTTTTGGGTATCAAACCACAATAGTGATTTTTTATGTTTTTTATTTTGTTTCATTTGAATAGTTGTTAATTGTTACACAATTCAATACACAAAATCACAACACTGAGTATACATATTTTGAAAACAAAGTTAATCATACACAAAATATTAACAGCAAACGTGTTTTATTAACATTTCCAATAAAAGCGAAAAAACGAGCTATCCCAATAAAAACCGTTCCTGGAACGTGCACTTCACTGGATTCCATTTCTATACCTCATTTAAGAACCAGGAGGAATAATTTGAATTTAAGTTGGCAATTCTGTAGATCTCTGATTGGTCAGATTCCTTCCAGTTTCACACAACACTTTCTAGTATTGACATCAGCTGATAATTTCCATTCTTGATAGTTCTGACAGATGTCATCGCATCCACTGTTGTTATTTTATTATTTTCACTCAGTTTCGTTGAAACTGCTCCTTTAAAGATTCAGTAAGCAATTGTATTGAATATCTGCAATTATGGATTCTTCTACCTCGAGTACCAGCTCTTCGCTTAGTCCGGTAAAAAAATGCAAGGTCAACAGACGAGAAATCGACTTATGGCTATGAGCGGATGATTTCTTCATCAATTAAGGCATATTTAATAGATTTGGAACACGACTGTTGACTACCTTTTCGGAACACACCCTTTAATAACTAATCTGATAACTTTTAGTGGTGTGAGTAAGGCTTTTAAAATTACTCCTGGTTATTAAATGGACTTTAGTAGACTATCATATCGTTGGAATGTCATAAAATGAAATATTTTATTTCACATTTTTCCAGAGATAAGATCTACTATGAATGGACCTTAATAAAAATTTGATATGGTTCATACAACAGCCTTTTTGGTGTGCGTCATGGTTTGTGACGTATATTCGGGTTTTGGGTATGTCGTTTATTTTATTCGCTATTTTGACACATATCTAACCTTAAATTTGATAAATAAAATCATTAGGATCGCATTCAGCAAAATTCGAAAAGGTTATGAAGTTAATAGTTACTAGCTTCTTTTTCTAAATGAAAATACTTGCGAACTTTCAAAATGCTGATGTTTTTCCGTGTATCTAGGCATATTTTTGTATTATTAAAATAAATATAATAATAAGATTAATATTCCCTTTTCATAAATAATAATTGACCGTGAACAACAAAGTACAGACCTGACAAGAACTGTCAGCGGGACAGTAGAAGAAGATGTAAGACACATTGACAATACGGAAGGTATGTTTGTATCCTATTTTAAAAAAAGAAATTTCTCCCGATTGATAGGTCGCACTTGCGCTTAATATAAACATCAACCAATCAAACTTTGGTTAGGGTTGACGTTTGTAATACATTTAAACGGCTCATTATTGCGATATTTTGATTAGGATTTATCAAGGACCTGACTTTTTTTCCATTTCTTTCCACGTAATGTGTTAGAAAGACATTAACAAACGATGACGCACACCAAAAAGGCTGTTGTATGAACCATAACAAAGTTTTGCAGTCTTAAACTTCAAAATATTTTTGATTGTCTAGTTGTAAAATTTTTTTTCGTTGTGTCAGATAGAGAGCAAAAATTAGTTAATATTTAGTTCATCTCGACAACATTGAAATAAAAAACATAAAATAGTAGTTTACCTAACTAGTGCGGAAAAGTCACTTTACGCACGTGTTATGTACACTGTTTTTTCTTCTATCGTCCGGAAAAAATCCAAAAGTTGAAATAAAGAAACATTTACTATTAAATACATATCAACAACTTAACTATTATTATTATTATTATTTGACATCTATTTGATAAGGCTTTTACCAGGGCCATAAAAAATTATTGAAAAAAATGCTCCTTTTTATAAAAAAATCATAGCAGAATTCTAATAAATTTATTGATTTTTCGGGCATTTGGTAAACTACAACCATACAAATACATATTTTAAATGTTCAAATGTCAGTATACTCCCCAAAAACGCTACAAATTTACTTTCCGCACTTGTGAGAGAAAAGAGACTCTTATCGCACGCTTTTAAGTGCGGAAAAGTGGATCTTTCCGCACGGCAGTAGAAAAAATTATTATTGTGGTTCGATTCCCAAAAAATAAGAGAAAAAAGAACTCCTAAAATACATTAGAATGTGATAATTTTGTAATGGTACCACACCTTCCAATTGAAAGTTTAATTGTACTTACCTCTGGTTGATTCCCAAACGCCGCATAATGCAAACAAGTATCCCCATCATTATCACTAGCATTAACTGACGCTCCGTACTTCAACAACAATCCTACCACATGTGCATGTCCTTGATGTGCAGCTACTTGTAACGCAGTCTTTCCACTACTTCGAGCGTCTACAGTTTCTCGAGGAGCATTTTCGAGCAACCTCTGAACTGCCTCTGTATGACCCTGAGCCGCAGCTCGTACAAGTTGATCTGCTAGTCCGTTACTTAAACCTTCTGCTTGTTGATTGGGAGACCATTGTACTAAAAATATATTTAAATTAAAACACAATAAACGATATAATTAATGAATTCTAGATATAAACTAGTAATTTAAAGTCTTCAGTTGGCATAAAAGGCGATTTTTAGTAACTGTAGTTACTATTGGATAAAATTTTGACGTTTAGTGATCGTTTTCACGCGACATTATAGGGATTTTTTCTTGACAAACTGTTTTAAAACTGTTTCTAACTGTCAATATTGTTACTTACATGCATTTCTCATTGATATTATGAATTATGACCACTGACATTTTCCGTTTTGAAATAGTTTTAAAACAGTTCGTCAAGAAAAATTTCCTTATTTCACGTCAAAACAAACCTTAATAATTTGATCTAACGGTACTTACTAGATGGTTCCTGTCTTTGATTTTGAACGGCGTGCATTGTATTCGCTAATTCTGCGGCGCTTCCTGGTACTATTCTTACACACTGCGGATGTAAAGTCCATGCATGCCCTTCTAATTGAACTCGCAAATCGCCATCCGAATATACTTTTAAAACTTTTCCCAATTTTCCAAGTGACTAGAATATAAATAAAAATAAAGTATTTTTTGCTCTTTGTTTGTTAGTTTATCATCTTAACTTACATTTCTCATGATTTCTATCCATTCCCCGTGTCCCTTTTGAAGTTCCTTTACTTTTTCAACGTCAGTTATTAAGGTAACTACATCTCCCACAGAAAAACTGTTTACTTTGTTCAAAGCAATGGGATTAAATGTCCATCTATTATTACATCCTTCATATTGGACTCTTATATCACCTTTATCAGTCACTCTATGCACAGCGCCTATTTTTCCGATGTACTGAAATATAACAAAGTAAAAGTCAAATTGTTCCTGGTAATTTTTTACGATTTAAAAAAACTTACCTCTGCCATTCTAGGATTCCATCCACCATGACCTTGCTGCATCGCCTTGAGCTGTTCTACAGAAGCATTTACTTGGACTTTATCACCTACGGTAAATGGACATGGACCAGATCTACCTGGTCGAACTACAGGTTCTACATTTTGGCCTAAAAAGATTATTTGTAATATGAGCAAATTATGAATGGGAAATAAAAAAGAAAAGAAGTTGTTGTTCTTGACTAAAAACATTTACCTAATATAGGAAGATGTTCAGGATAGTACTGTCCACCAGAAGCAGATTCTATAAATTTTATATCACAATTTCCTTTATGACCTATTCTATATACATTTGTTGAACCAGAATACCATCTTACATTGGCTACTGATCTACTACTTTCATTGTCCCAACCACGTATATCCAATACAACACCTATTTTACCTAAAATAAATTAAATCAAATACAGAAACCAAAAAAATAATTATATATGACTTTGTTTCGCTGGTAAGTATTATTCTTTACCAATATTATAATAATGTAAGTACCTTCTCCTCCATCTTGATTTCCCCACTCCCAGCTATATCCTCTGACAACTTTGGCTCCAACAAATATACCTCTCAACTCAGATTTTCTTCCTTCTGATCTTGGAGGTAAATCGATTCTAAAAAGATATTCAATTTATTTATAATAATAATATAAACATTAATAACATTATTGGAAATTAAATACTAACCCCAAAGATGTAACAGAGTCAAATCTTTTAAAAGTATGAGTAGTATTATGTTTATCTGCATGGTAGCACATGTAACACAGATCAAAGTCATAACAGACTGTACATTTATAACTCATACCACTAATACCTTCACTTCTACCTTGCCCATTGCAACCATCACAGATGATATTTGGTTGTTTAACTCCTAAAAAATTGTAAATATTAAAAACTAATTTAAATATGACTCAAATAGTATATTGTTTCACGAGGGAAGGAAATGAACTTTAGCAGCCCCAGACAATAAGATGCACATTAAATTAAAACTAATGTTTATATAATATAATACTTACCAATTTGTGCGTTATCAATAACTCTCAGATCATATTTTGTTAAATATCCAACTCTATAGTTAGTTCTAGTACCATTATCCCATTGGACAACAACTGTCCTTTCAGGAGAACCTACAGTACCTGCTTTGCCAATTTCACAAACTGTTCCAACATGACCCTCTCCACCATCTGGAACAGATGTAGTAAGTTTTAATATTATATGAACAGATTTGATACTTATACAACACTTTTGTCTGATTCAATAATTACTACAGAAAACTTGAAAATTATTAGATAAGCAGGAAATAATTTGGAAAGTAATTAACAAAATATTTCTGGTGCCATTTGCTGGATAAATTGGTGAGAAGGGTGCTTCAAGAAGCTGCCACTGATTGATACATACTTACTCAACTAGATAAGGGAAAAATATAAAAGAATGAATCATGAATCATATTGATGGTAACAGCAGAGGGGCTTGTAGCATAGTGTACTTAAATTTTCATCACCAACTCTATCAATAGAGATACCAATGCTCTGCAAAAACTATGGTGATCTGTGATTAATTATTTGAAAACTGGCATAGCAATATATTATGAAATTAATAAAGAATAAAATACAGAGGCAACAATAGGCAATATTTAAAGTTATAATTTCAGTACCAGATTTTATATTACTCATTAATCTGTTTAGAATAATGAATGAAAACAATAGGTGAATCATACACATCAGAAACTGTTGGGATACATTTTTTCCGAAAGTGGATATTTTATTATAAAACAGCATTCATTTAATAAGTTTTTTTATGAGATATTCCTATTATTAAGACTTTGTTATGGATTATAAAATAAATAACTAATTCCATAATTCATTTAATAATTATGGAAGAGTTCAACAACATAGGGATGAATCAATTGATTTGTTAGGAATTAGGAAAAAATACTGCATAATGTATCATAATATTTACCTTGATTTCCCCAAGACCAATCGGGTCCTCTAACAATCCTTATACCAGGCATTAACATTGTCAGTTAAATATGAAACCAAGTAACGAACACAAAACAATTTGCATAATAATATGAAAGGGATGTTTATCTAGCTTACAACTTAAGGCATACCTATATTTAGTTGATCAAGATATATCGATTAAATAAATGATCTAGTTAAGCAAAAAAAAATCAAATTTTCATTTCTTCGATAACAAAGATAGTTTATAATTTCTGTATACACCTTGATCAAAAGTGAATACAAGAAAAATACAAAATAAAAATCACAAATAGAAACTCCACTTCACTAAAGATGAAAAATCAACTGTCAAAAGTGTCAAAACATTCGTCTTGTTTTTGGTTATAGTCACTTTTTAGCTAGTAGAAAAAGAGCAGTGCCGATACTGACATCTCTCATAAAGTTACCTCTAAGCCTCTAATAGGTATGCAACCAAATATACATTAATGTATGTATGTATTCTCAAATGCATGCTTAGTTGCATACCTATTGGAGAGGTAGCTTTCTGATAGATGGCTGCATTGGAGTAATTCTTTGTGTCAATTGTCAAGTGTGATTAGTGTGAAAAGAAATTTAAAGAAAAGAGAAGCTCTATGGATAGAGATAACAGAACAAGCTAATATTAGAAACATTTTAACATTTTTATTTTGTAGATTGTATATTTAGGTCGAAGTTTCTGTTTATATTTAATGATATTTAAAAAAATTGCGAAGATTCAAGAAAAAGTTCTTAGTGAAGTAATTTATAAGCAACATTTTCGAAATGAGTGCACAACCTAGTCCAGCAAATCAAACAGTAGAACGCGAAAGGGTTTACATGTGGATTTTGGAACTTACTAACCCTGAAACTAGAGAAAATGCTCTTCTAGAACTGAGGTAAGCTATATACCTATTTAATAAGATAAAACATATTTAAACTATCAATCTTTTAGTAAAAAAAGAGAGGTAGTACCGGATTTAGCTCCTATGTTGTGGAATAGTTTTGGAACAACAGCTGCACTATTACAAGAAATTATAAACATTTATCCTGCTATAAATCCCCCAACTCTAACTGCACATCAATCAAATAGGTAAGTTTGGTTCTATTTATGTTAATGATAATACTAATTTGATATTTTGTAGGGTGTGTAATGCTTTAGCTCTTCTTCAGTGTGTAGCATCTCATTCAGAAACTAGGTCACAGTTTTTACTGGCCCATGTACCCTTGTTTCTGTACCCATTTTTACACACTTCATCCAAAACCAGGTCATTTGAATATTTAAGACTTACAAGTTTGGGAGTTATAGGAGCATTAGTGAAGGTACGAGTACATACCTATTTAAATTATTTGTTGGTATAAAAACTTTAAAATAATGTATTTCAGAACTTAAAAGGAAAGATTTGTTAATAAATTATGTTTTTCCAGACAGATGAACAAGAGGTGATCACTTTTCTATTAACCACAGAAATAATTCCCTTGTGTTTGAGAATTATGGAATCTGGCTCTGAACTTAGTAAGACTGTGGCTACTTTTATATTACAAAAGATATTATTAGATGACAGTGGATTGTCCTACATTTGCCAAACTTATGACAGGTTCAGTCATGTAGCTATGATTTTGGTGAGTACAATAATTGTTTACTTGTTCATATCTGTTACCTTCTGCTCTTTGATCTATTTGATGAACTAGTAATATTATTTTTTATGGGAATCATTATGGTATTAACTGCTGTTCTTCTTTTTTATTTAAAAAAATGAACATAAGATATTACTTTATTAATTGTATTTTCTTATTGATACTTAAGGGCAAAATGGTTATATCTCTTGCCAAAGAACCTTCTGCTAGACTATTGAAACATGTTGTGAGGTGTTATCTACGATTATCAGATAATCCAAGGTAGGAGTTTTTAAAATAGTTAATTCCACAATAATATAACATACATTCTAGTCATTAAAACTTTCAACATTATAGTACACAATTGCTATAAAGCTTTGTTAATGTTTTTAGGGCTAGAGAAGCTCTTAGGCAGTGTCTTCCAGATCAGCTTAGAGATAATACATTTAATGTATGTCTTCAAGAAGATAAATCTACAACACATTGGTTGTCACAGCTATTGAAGAACCTGGAATCAACAGCTGCAACTGATCCGAGGCAAGTTGGAATGTCTCCGTTAACATCCCAATAGTACTGAGATTATTGGAAAGGTAAAAAATTGAAAACTATGGTATGAAAAGGCTGTGCAACCAAAAGCATCTTTGTACATTATGTAGTTCATTAAAAGATTGTTAATTCATTCTAAAATTATAAAATTACACCTATTAGTATAAGTTTGTAAGAGCAACAAAATATAAAAGACAACAAATAATATGGTATTAATATGAGAAATGTGAAAATCTGTTTGTATACTTTTTATGTCAGGTTTTCAGTTTATTATTGCAAATTTTGAAATAGTACAAAATAGTGGGTTAAGCAACAGAGGGCGAATTGATGAATTTTTGTGAACTGTTTCACATGTGAAAATGAGAAAAATTTCACCTGGTATATATTGTGTGAATTGTCCTTTCACATGTGAATATTTTCTTTGATTCAATGACATTTTTTTAGTATAAGTACATATTGAAAAGTACAACCACAAATCAATAAAAAATATATAATTTAGAAAAAGTAGAAGCCATTTAACAGAGACAACATTTTCTAAGAGATAGAGGTCCATTTAATACCAAAAGTAATAGGTATTATTCTTTCATTAGGAACTAGTTTCTCCTAACTTTTTTGCCACTGGAAGTTACCAAACGCAATAAGCGGTAGTCAGCCAGGCCAGTGTTAGCAGAAGCATGAAGCAAGTTGTGACTCTTATTATACCTCATTTAAAAACCAGGAGGAGTAATTTAAATTTAAGTTGGCAATTCTGTAGGCCTCTGATTGGTCAGACTCTGTCCAGTTTCACACAACACTTTCTAGTATCAGCTTCAGCTGATAATTTCCATTTTGTCATCGCATCCACTCTTGTTATTTTATTATTTTCACTCAGCTTCGTTGAAACTGTTCCTTTAAAAACTTCAGTAAGCAGTTGTATTGAATATCTGCAATTATGGATCCTTCTACCCTTCTACTTCGAGTATCAGCTCTTCGCTTAGTCCGGTAAAACAATGTTAGGTCATTTAGGACCGTTGAATATCAAATAAATTTATCTTGTATCTACAATAAACATCTAAATAATCTACTGAACAGACAAGAAATCGACTTATGGCTATGGGCGGCTTATTTCTTCATTAATCAAGGCATATTTAATAGATTTGGAACACGACTGTTGACTACTTTTTCGGAACACACCCTTTAGTAACTAATCTGGTAACTTTTAGTGGTGTGAGTGAGGCTTTTCAAATTACTCCCGGTTATTAAATGGATTATAATTATATTTTTAGTACCAACATAATTCGTTTTCTTCTGATTTGCTGGAATTATAGTTATCTCCGACATACGTATTTATTTTGTTCACAAGTAAAATCGGTTCACTGAAAGTCAAGTCAAGAAAAGCAAATTTAGTTTATGTCCGAATTTTAATAGGTGAATCGTTTCACTAACGAACTAATTACGCATTTCCAAGAACTGGCATCGTGTGGTAAAGCCATTTCGTATTTAAGACATTTATGCTTTATTATTGGGATTTTATAATATTCATTATTTTATAACAATGGTTCATATTTAATTTCATCAGTTGTGTATAAATGATATTTACATTAACTATGCAATAATAAAACTGCTTTAATACATATTGACATTTTTTCCCAGTGCTGTTATAAGTTGAATTATGTTAATAAAATCTGTAATCTTTGGTCTCTTGTTACAAACATGGATATGTGTTTGAAATTGTAGAGGTTGAATAAAAAAAATAGTTTGCTAAATATAAAGTATTGCATAGACTACAGTTGAAAAAAAATTTGACAATCATATCCAATTTTCCCTTTTGTTTATACCATTCGAGTAACTTGCTTTTATGAACGATATGTTTGATTGGTCTATTTATTTCGAAATGTTCGTGTGAATCCCAACAAGCTGTAGCGACTGAAATTATAATTGCTTCAGAGGCAAATACATTGCATTGCATTTTTTTCAATCACTTCCGCAACTAAGTAATAAGTAAGAAATAGACCATTCCAGAACACCTGGCTTTGGCAGTTCGGCCATATTGAGCTGGTCCTCCTATCAGCTGGAGTTGAAGTTTGAGTGTTTTGGTCTGTGGTATAAGTCAGCTGGTGTCAGACAGATTCAGATGCACAGAGAGATCAATTAAATAGTCATCTCGCTTGATTAAAACATCCCTTGTTTATCAGTGAACTGTGACATGAGGAACCACAGCAATATGGCCGACCTGCCAGTGACATTCTTGAATGTTCTATACGGTTCCAAATAGAACACATAAATCATAATCCCTTCATACCGCAACCAGATCCTCTTGTCAACCGCTCTCTGTACTATACAGGTGGTTGCTTTTAGGCGTGCAGCTTGAATATACAGGATTTTGTTTAGTTGATTTCATGCCGTACACACGCTGTTTCACTAAATTATTTTCGTACTGGTAGACTATTGAAAAAATATGAACTAATTTAGAATAGAGCATAGGAAACGTGATTAAAATGAAGTAGGTATGATGCGTTTTGCGTTAAAGGGTAGAGTGAAAATATTAAAATATATTATTTGTGAAAATAGAAATTTTATACTAAACGAATTTTAAAGTGCATGCAACCATATAGATTTTGGCTGTTTTAATATGGGAATGTGAAAAAACTTTTAATTTCGTAGCTTTTATATATAGTTTCAATCTTTCTTCACATCCCTATTGAAGCAGCCATTTTAAAAATCACATATATAAATCTACATTTTGTCACAAATGTTTGTATCAACATTTTCAGTTATTGGTATAAGCATCTGGAAGATACATATTTAAGATTTGTGTTGATTATTGTTTGATATTTTTAAAAACCAACATAAACTTTCAATTTTTGTAAACGTTGAAAATATAGGTTTAATGACTATCATCGATTAGTTGTTAGTCAATTTTGGTATTGCTGGATTTATGTTGTTTCCTAAATGATGAATAGGATTAAAACAATTTTGTTTGATAAGACTTTCACTGTAAACTATTTAATTTATATTGTATTATTATTAATGCGACATAAAGAATGGTTTTATATTTAAAATATGTCAAATTTGGTATTGATTGTAACACAACATACCTATTTATATCCAATGATTTTTTGTTGTGTCAGTATTGTTTGAAAAAGCAGGTTATTTTTAGTACAGATTTCAGTGGATTATGTAGAAATTTATGTTAAATCGATGCCAGTGATTTTTAACATCTCTAGGTTCTTATCAATTAAAATTCACAGATTACTACGTATTCAACCTTGGCTGTTTGGAGTTCTTTCATATTTTACTTAATGTATGAGTATGACAAGGTATTCACACTGCACAATTTTTATTTGCCTGTCCTATTCTTAATTCTACATAAATTAAAAGAAATTTTCGATCCAGAAACACTCACCAAACAATAACGTAGGTTTATTGTTATAAAAATACAGTGGCATTTTGGTTTAAATCTTGCTTCATTTATTACTTAGTTTATTATTGCCGCTCTTACCACTCAGTTCATTTTTTATTTGAAATTTCTATTTCTATAGTATTATTTAAACTTTCTGACTATTTATGTGTTTTTAATGTATTCTGTTTGATGTTACTTTATAAATTTTTTGTTGAATCCCGAATTGAGGCTGTATAATTTACTTGTGATGTAGATAATTGTATTTGTATAATTTTCAATAAATTTTTAAGTCTAATATGGCTTTTTTTTACCTAAACGTACTAGGCAACGATATCGTGCCACAGGGATGATTATATTGTTTACCTAGTGGGAAAAGCCTAACATTACTGAACGACTGTAAAGTCGAGGCTTAAGCCGACACTTAGCAAATTATTGTAAGAGAATAAACAAATCCAACCCACAACACTCATGACTACAATAACATTCGTGAATTGATTGGGTGCAGTCCAAAGAATAAATGTACAGAATCCGCTTCCAATATCTTTGAATAGAACCGTGTCATTTTTAAAGAAGAAGAAACATTTGTGGATCGGGTAATTGGTAAACTGTGCTATATAGTTGAAGGAAACCAAAAACTAGATGAGGGATAGAAGATCAAAAGATAGTTGGAGAAAAAATCATTATCACTTCACAAAATACTTTATTCACAACTATACAGTGCTCATAATATTTCTATAACCAATTTGATCTTCGTACATTTTTAAAAAAACTTCATATTTTTTATTGTGATACTCTACAACGTCCTTATTAGGCTCAACAACTTGTCCTTCCCCTCCCATACTTTGTATGGCAGCTGTCATATCTTTAAAATGACCTGCAGCACAAGCTCCCAAAATCGCACAACCAAGAAGAACGGATTCGATTTCATTAGGGCATATGGTAGGTAGATTGCAAACGTCAGCTTGACTTTGTGTGAAAATTGGATTTTTGCTGAGACCTCCACATATAAGTGTAGATTTAATTTCATTGTAGCCCGATTTTTTGAGAGTGTCGATAATGTGACGGGTTCCATACTGAAACACAAACACATTATTTGGATATACAGTTAATTAGAGTTAATAAAATAGAGAAGAGCTAAAACTGTATTATATAATATAGGTACCTATAAAAAATTTACTGAAAATATGAGGATGAGGGCAGTTAGAATGTTTCAATGGCACTTTTTAGGTAAATTGTAACCATGTTTGCATATTTTGACAAATACTTACTGATAATGCTTGTACTGTAGCTAAATATAGTAATGCTAAATTTTCTTCATCAGCTGCCAGTGTAAGCCCACATATCTAAAACAGTAATAATAATGCTGATACAACTTAAAATAAGTAGGTATTCACTAGAAAAAGGTTATGGTCAGTGTTTTTCATAATGGCTTGCAATACAAAAATAAAATAGGCAAGAAATAGTGGGTATGACCAGCAATGTACATGACTATTTCTACAATTTGCCATTTCTCAGCTTTGAAATTCCAAAAGCTTTTCATTGGTCTTCATCTCTTTTGGATTGTTTCAACAATAAATAAAAAAAGTTAACTTTGAAAAAGCAGCTTACAATTCCTTTTAAAGATGGGTCGGCAATTGGAGATCTGTTACCATGAAAATCTGGCCAGACATGTAAATCCTTAGTGAGAAAAGCAACTGACTTCAGATTCCGTTTTTCTGACATTTGTTTTAAAATGTTACTTAAATATTGTTGTATATGCCTAAAAATATATTGATGTAAAATAGTAAACAAGCGACAATCAATATTATTCAACTCTCGTTCTCCTTCATAATACTCCTTTTAATTGTTCAAAGTAACGAAACTTACATATCACCAATTTTCTGTTTAATTTCTACAGCTGCGGGATGAGTATCGATTATATGATCTATTAGTTTTCCGGTAGCACTCTGGCCTCCTTCATTTAACCACATTCCAGGCACCATAGCGTTTTTATACGGTCCCCAAATTCCTGGAGTGAAAGTAGCTTCCTTTGAAACAGCCATGTGGCATGTAGATGTTCCGCAAATAAGTCCTGAATTAAATCAAGATAAAATTGAATAATCGCAATGCAGTTAAAAATGATAATGAAACATAAGTAAATATTGAAGTTACTGTTTAGACCCCTTACTTTTTGGAATCTACTCATATTAATGTTATAAATGAAACGAATTGTTTCTAATTAATTGCACTAGGTATTTAATTACGTCAGAATGACCAATATTTGATGTAATGCGTTTCACATAAGTAGAAGCCATGTGAAGTTTGTCGACTGTCTTGCGCAGAAACCAAAATCAGTCTTGTTTATCTATGTCGCCTTTTAACCACCGTTTCATTCTATTGACGTTACAAATGTTTTATGTTGACAGCTTTTTGATTATTGACATTTGAGGTTGTGTTTGAAGCAATCATCTATTGTCAATTATTTTAGATTTTTGAATATTTTGACGTTTAGCTATCCAAGTGATATGTGCTTCATTTGACTCAACCAAGATGTCACCACTATTTCTCCACGACTGAATAATAACGCACAAATTATTTTTACATATTTAGCTACATAATGATATATATTCTTCACACCAGTGAATAATGAAAAATAATTCACTCTCGTTAGCCAATCACATTCTATTATTATCGGAATTCACGCTTAAATGAATTAAAATGAATAAATCGAATCGTCTCTTTTAAAACGTCAAATATGAAATAATGCAAATCGATTCTGACAGCGCGTTGTTTGAAACGTCAAAATAATGATAAAATTATAATTTTACGTATTATTTAGAGAAAAAATGTAGTTATATTTAGTTATACTCCCAATTATCATTTATAAATGTAAGGGTTTCGATTAGAACTGTATGTTACGTATCCCTTTTTGAAAATAAACATGCTCTATAACCTAGTGGTAGAAATAGTTGACTCTGGCGCGGACGATTGGGGTTCGATCCTCACTGGCAGTTTTCTTTTTTTAGTCGTGGAGTAAGTATAGTCTTTTACTTGTGTAGAATGGCTAATATTCACTTGGATGATTCCAAAATTCACTCGCTGCGCTTGCTCGTTTTGGAAACTTATCCATCGTCTTCGATTTGCGATAATTTTCAAAATATTCATGAGCTTGAAAAAATTTCCGGAAATACTTTAACCTCTAGTGGTATTACTAGTGAAAATATGTTTTTAGGTCGTCTCTCTCAATAAACAAATTAGACCTTCTACAAAACCCACTCTATTTTTCCAGGAAAGTGGGCTCTTCGAAAACGTGAATTTCATGTCCGAAATTAAGGTCATGTCAATATTAGTTAATTGGTTGAGATTCAACTTTTATGTGCACTGATGGATCAAACTGGACTAGAGTAACAAAGGGATGTTTTTAAACATAATTGCACATGACCTACATTTACGATGTTTTTTCTCATTGTAAAACGAAAATACTTTATCGACGAAAAGGAGGTCAGGTGGCGTCCATTCATCTCGTGAGGCATTTTTTAGGATTATTTGTTCTCCCTTCCCTCCTTGATGAGATGTAGTCAAATTTACGTGAGATTAACGAACGTCTCCTCACTGAATACCTTGAGAATATACTGAGTTTGTTTGGTGTTACTGTCTTCATAACAATTAACGACATTATTCGTATAATATAATACTTACCAACCCTGGTATGAAATGCAGGATCAACTCCAGGAACCCTGCATCCTATCAAGCCTAATCCACCAGCATGTGCGTCAATCATAGATGCTCCAACGGGAGTTCCAGCTAAAAGACCGAATTCTTCAGCTGTTTTTTGAGATAATCCTTTTCCTACCGCTGATCCTGGAGGTAGAACAATGCTACCAATTTTTTTCCAGTTGTTTTCGGCTAATTCTTCCAGGCCTATTTCTTTAAAATAGGAGTTATTCCAACTTTCGGTACCGTCAATTGACATTTCGTAAGTCCATTTACATACTAAGGAACAAGAAGATCTAAAAAATGTTTGTTTAATTTTATTGGCGTTTGTCACATTGCGTATTTTGGACTGTGAAGCTGCTCCGACAGAGTAGACGTTCTTAATGGTTTAAAAAAAATACTAATAAACTGTTGAAATTATCTTTTACCTTGAGTCTACTCCTGTAGCTCTCCACGTTAGGAAATCTGGTAAATCAAAGAAATAACCAGCTTTATCCCAACATTCTTTTTTAAGATTTTTTTTGATCCATAGTAATTTTGGCGTTTCCATTTCCGGTGATATTTTTCCACCGACATATTGAAGAACGGGATGATTTAATTTATTTATTTCTTCAGCTTCTTTCACAGCTCGGTGGTCCAGCCATAAAATGATATTTTGTTCATTGTTACCTATAAAAAGTTTTTCCTGAGGTTACATGTGATTTGAATAAAATACTTCACTTCTAGCCCTAGCTTAGTCCTATTTTAGCTCGAGTATTATGCGCATGCGACATCGAATTCATGGAATCTGTCAGTTTTTATTCTACCAGGCAGTTTATCTTATTTTGTATTGTGCTAAAGGCCACGGTTCTTTAGCTGTGACAAATCCTGTGCGACGTTATTACCGCAGAAGTTATATTGACAGTTGAGCATGCGCAGAATGAGTTCGAGAGACACGTTGTGGTAATACCGTTAGCGCATCAACGGCAGAACAACACCTCACGTAAAACGTTGCGCTATCCTACTTCGGACAGAATCGGATAGATCCGGTAGCGGCTTTAGCTGAGCGGAAACCTTTCGAGGTTAAGTTGTTGTTCCAAACATTGTTAAGACGTAAACGTAATATTTAACGCGGAGTAAATAACACACAGCATGCGCTATCGCGATTTGCAATATCTCTCTATTTAATCCAAATGTCCATATTTGTAATGATGTCCGATTGCTTGATATTTATGTTGGTTCTCCTGGTTTTACGTCAATAATAGCAACCAATCAATATCGACTTTGGATAAGAGATATGTCACAATTGACATTATTGACATGGAATCAGACACCCCTACAGTTCTCCCCCATTGAGAAAATGTGACAAATTTGTAAACCAGTTCGAAAATTGTAGGTTAGGATTAAAGACTATTACAAAATCTAGTTGTTTTATGGATTCGAAATACCACAAAATATTTTATATTATGAGGCTGATAACACAATTGATATGAATATTATAATAGAAGAATAGTAAAGAAAAAACGTCATTACTAAACGATTTTACAAAGATTAGATTAGATTTTAGATAAATTAATTTACATTACCGGTTGGACTGACAGACAAAGGTGATCCATTATTGTCGAAACACGCTAGGTAGCATGTAGCATCGAATCCAATTCCTTTTATTGATTCAGGTTTCACATCTTTAGTGACAGTCTAAAAATTATACGTAAGAAATTGAAAAAAAAGAAATATACAGAACTTATTTGCCTGAATTCTTAATAATATTCAAACATTGCCAAATATATATAGGTATTAGAGAAGTAAAGCCTAGAAACATTTTAACATTCAGCTCTTGTTGAAGCCGCAAAATAATACAATGGACGAGTTCTATACAAGGGAATTGCTGCCAACAGAAGGAACAAAAAATACTGAAAAAGGTTAGTCGCATAAGGAAGTGGCTTTTCGATCAATTTTTGGTTTTTCTTATATGTTTTGAGTTCCTTTAACACCTAAGTATCACAAGAGCTCTCCGGCCCACGTATATTACACTAGATGGCGTTTTTCATAATTATTAATAATATGTAAGGGGGCTAACACATCTGCAGACTGCAGAGACCACATTAACACCTTCTATAATAAAAACTTAAAAATCCCTCACTGTACAGAAGAGATTAATAGATCCGTAGTCGGTAAAATGCAGATACATAAAATAAATTTAGCTATTTATTAATTGGAATTGAACAAAATAAACTTTTGAAACATACAGGGTGGTCCACTTGTATTTCCTACATATAATTATGTTTTAAATTAAAAATATGTAGTTTAATAATGGCCACATAATAAAAATATGTTTTGGCATAAGTCATATCTTGGAACGAAGTATAGGAGATTTATTTAAAAATATTACTAGAGATACTTCGTTGTTAGTTATAAGGTCTTTATTATTATTATTCTTCATAGATCATAATTATTTATTGTTCATTGATACTTAAAAACAAATTTAAAATTGTGCAATTGATAACTGAAACACCTTTCATACTATACTATTTGTAAACAACATTTTTTACAACTATTTCAACATGCTAAGTATACTGAACGTTGATATCGTTATTTAAACTTGTAACTATACTACTATATTTACCTTGACACAGCTGACTACGGCGTTCCAAATATCCTCCGTGGATTGTTCATAAAAATCCGGTTGAATATTCCAAGTTTTTGTTACTTTATCCGCTGATTTCACAATTTCACCGAATTCCGTAACTAGTGCTGATCTGACACTGCCGGTCCCCACATCCACACCTGCAAATGTGATCATAAATAATAATCCACCAATAATTATCTATTTATTTTTGGATTGTATATTGTATTGATAAAAAAACTACTTTACCAACGAAATATGTTTTACTTCTTCTGCTACAATTACATGTCGACATTGTTAAATATTGATAGTATAACTTGCTGCTGTGGATAAACACAATTGAATACCGGTTCAAGGTCTGTGGCATAATTTATACATACAATTTGATAACTGTTACATGTGACGGATTATCAACGTTATTCAAGTCATTATTTTTGTCAGTGTTAAGAAAATTGTCAATTTTATTGTCTATCTAAAATAATGTAAACATAATATAATTATTATAAGGATACAATTTCATTTATGAGGAGTGGCATTATAGATTATTTTATTTCCTTAATATTATAAATTTCGCAACAAGCAAGAGAACATGTTCACCAACTGACAAGTTGACATTAATGACAGTAGTCCTGAGGATAAACAATCAATTGTATAGATTTAAGATTTGTAATTTGGTTGTATTGTATTTATTTAATGATCTTTTTTATTATTAACAATCAGTTATAGCTTTTAAAATACCTAAGCAATTGAAAAAATATTAAATGAACTCGAATAAACTTGGTTTTGTCGATTTTGTATGTGTTTACGTTGTCAGTCTTCCCCATGTATTTTTTTATTTAAAATCGATGTGAATCATACCAAATCAAGGAGATACGGAAGATGCTAAAAAAATAAAAAATAATGTTCTGCCTCTGTTATTATTTGGTATATGAAAACTATTTCTATTACTGGTCGAGCCGATCACGGAGAGTCTAGAACTCTAGAACGTCAATAATTGAAGTGGTTTGGGATTATGGTAAGAATGGCAACTCGATAGGGCAAATCAAATCAATAAATTATTGAAGATCTAGAGGCAGGCCTAGAAGAAAATGGGATGATGTAGCGCTGGCATCTTGGAGAAAGAATAACAGGAACTGGAAGGAACAAAAAGAGCTGGCATAAAATAAGAGAAAACATATATACGACCAAGATTGAAAATGAGGACGGGACCAGATTCGAAAAGTTATGTGGGCTACTTATTTGGGAATTTGATTATTTTGGAGTCTAGTATTTAGGCCAGGGTTTTGTGGACTTTTTTACCTTGCTTAACTTAGTTTTTGCTCCTAATTTGAACACCTTATCGCTATAAGTTTCTAATCTGGAAGCGGCAAACTAAGAACGGACCTACTATATAACTTATGCTTAGGTATACGTTATTCACGAATGACTATTATTATAATTATTACTGATGATTTTGAGGTAGGTATATTGGTATTTGAGCCAGCTGTGAGTGAAGCATTATTTGCACGATCACGTGTGTAATTAACAAAAAATTTGTTATCAATTACCACGGAATATCGGCACGTTAGGTATATATGTCATTCACATAACGTAATTATCGATCCATCAGTATGCTGAACCCGATAAAGTTAATTATTAAAAAAGTTTTCTCTCACTGGATAAATAAAATTTTTCATTTCCGTTAACCACTCGAATTTTCATTATTTTTCTTTACAAAATACTTAACCTTGATAAAGTAAATCATAAAATGCAACATAATATTTCTTTTATAGTTAAACCCCACCCAATCAGCAGCCATACCTGTGATTATAGCGCTTTAATATGCCAGATCCCTTCATTTTTTTGAGTGTATTTCATTATCATACCATTCACAACCAACCCTTTTACATTTAGTTATTTCTGGAGCAAAATTAGAAGTAATATTTTCATTACATTTTCCAAGCAGGTCATTTACATTCCAAAGTTTTTCCTTGTCAGATATAAAATAGCAAAAGCAAACGGCCCATTCTATTTCGCGATTCAATTATATAACATTTACCAAATTTGATTAAACCAATTTTATTTTTAATGCCTCATTTATTATTGATCAATAAATTGTTAAAAGCGTTAAACCAATTATGCAAAACGAAGTGACACCTCTGAAAGAATCGAAGTTGAAACATTGTTACACCTAATCTATTCAATTGTGCATCAATCATAAAAAAACTACAATTTTATTTACCAATTCAAACCATTCCGTTTGTTTTGTTGGTGTGACTTCATTTTGTAGTAAATAAAGGGGAATAAACTCATTATACTACGAATTTCATGATCAATATAGGGTGAGTCATAATTGTACATTCATACCTGGTGGTATATTTTAATAATATACAAGGGGGGTTGTGAATTTTGATTGATATTTCTTTTGATCTAACTTTTTAACAGTAATTTCGCAATAGAAGAAAACTGTCTTCATTAAACATATTTTCTACTAACAAACCTTTATATAAATACTTATTGAAGTATTTTTTGTCCGTCTGCGGTCTGTCCCTTGACTCCCTTGTGTATCTCCCAGACAAATAATACTGAAACGCCATTGGCACCCACGGTATTTCTCTCCGATCCGACATATGTTTTTTGCAAAGTTTTCCACAATTGTACAAGACTATAAAAACATGGGATAAGAGTTTCGGGGTTAATTAACATCCTAGACTGCTAAAAATGCTACGAAATCATCTCAAAGCATTTCAAGTGTTACGTTTTCGAAATGGAAGAATATGATACGAAAGTTGAATTCAAAATTTAAATCTAAAAAGTATGAGCTGACTATTTTCTTAACTCACTTACAATAAAATTATTGTAAAGCCAACCATATCTTACTCTAGCTTAATGTCTTTAATTTTTTTTAGGTTTATAGTACCATCGCGTAGGAATTGAAAATGTCGAAAAAACGTTTGCCCCTTTTTTTATCCCCTTTCTATTTGGCTATTGGTGTCTCAAATAAATATTTGTTTGAGATAGTTTTGTTATAAATATTATTTCAATAAAAATTTAGGAGCAAATGTAAAATGTCTATAAAAAAAATACTACTTCAAAAAAATCTATTATTTTATTGTCTATGTTATCCTTCAGGATACAGATATATCTATAGACTTTTATCTTGTACCAAAATTTTGATTTGGATAAAAATTCAACTACTGATTTTTCTAACAATAACCAATTATTGACACAGTTTCTGTTGGAGCACATTTAACACGCAGCCGCACCACGCTACAATCGCAAAGAGCTTTGCTTTAAAACGTCAACAACGTTGTCATATCTTAAAGTTTGTTAGATAGTAGCAGATAAAAAAAAACGAAAGATGTTAACGTTTGAAACATTTCAATCGATCTAAATGATTCACTTATATAATTGCAAATGTCGATTTTATTTCCTTCGTTTTAGCTATTTCTTGCTCCATATTATTTTATTTCTTTTCACTTATTCATTGCTTCTTTGTTTTTTTCTGTACAGATTCTTGTTTTTCGAACTCCTTCTCTCAAAGTTTCCTTCCTTCACACCAGTGTATCAAAAGCCAAAACTTATATGATCATCAATATTTAAGTGTTATTTATTTTTATGGTTTTCATTTCGAGGTCCGCTTGTTGTCCGCCGTTGGCCTAGACCTAGACCATTGGCGTAAATTTCCGCCTGAAATTCAGTTGCATAGTATCCTAGGAGGTTGATATTTCAATTCTATGTATGCAGCCGTATACACCTACACCAGAACCTGAGGGGATTTTTTTAGCGTGTACCAAGAGATATCTACTCGTAGTAGCTCCTCCACACGGGGGACTCATCTCTATTCTAAATTAGAGCATTAGTTATATGAAGTAGTCTGTGGATCCCAAATGACCTCCAGTGTCCACCAGTAATCTGATACGCTCAGTATAAGTCTGCTTTCTACATTTGGAAATAAGCGCAATTCTATAAGCTGTTCATCTAGTCTAGGAAAGATTACCTTGGCTACTAACGATATGTAATTATCAGACAAGCCAGTCTGTTACCAGAGAGGTTTGTTTGCGACCTCAGCTTTGACCAAGATTTTCCACAGAACCTACGACATGTCCAAAAGGATATTTTGGCCTTGTGAATAACTTTTTTCAAGTAAGCTCTGCTGCTGCAAGGGTTGCGACACCTAACGTCAAAAATGTTTAACCTTGGAATGGGAAAAACAAACCAAATTACCAGTATAGTGTGTGTAGAATTGTATCAGAATACTTATTTAGACTCTAATAATGACCAGAATGTGCAAGAGATGTATTGGTCTATGCCATGGAGCTATAGTATTTAAGCTCCGTGGTCTATGCCCATAAGCTGCAGCGTAAAAATATAAGGCTGGTTTCACAGTCGCTCTCGTTTGTAAATTTATCAGCCTTTTAAAGCAGGGATGTTGGGATAGTTGAGAACTACCCTGTATTTTTTCAAATAAGGTGCCACTATTATGAGGTCGCTTTCATGGAATGTGGTTAGGATGGTTAGGCTAGAGACATTTTCACATGTTCTATTTATAGAGGAACGGCTTGATCTTGGGGTCCATGGGGCACTGCTCCATCTAGCCATCCGGTAGCTTCGCCACTGCTTATGAAGTATTGAGTTATAGGGGGTGGGGATCCATGAAAATGTGGTATGTCTTAATACTACTTTATGTTTTTTTTGGTCCTCTTGTAACCGCTTCAATGAAGTGTTACTTTTCTATATTCTCAAGCGAATAGTGAAGATTTTCATTAGGGCGACTTGGCAACACTGGCCGCCGTCGATCTAACGCTTTGGACGCGAACAGCCTACGATCGTCGCTTTATCAAAATAATTCGCGGCGGCCTGCGTTGCAGCTTGCAGTGCATTGCACGTCAACAAATAATTGACGATCAACAAATAATCGCCAAGTTTTTGTCATCAACTCGTCGCTACGGTAACTTGATATCCCTGCGGTGTATAACAAGTGAGAAGATCAAGTACTACACAAAGAGCTCGTGAATATCTTTGTTAAACGCGTTTATCAAGTTAACAGTACATTAGAATCGTTTTGAGGAAGGAAGTGTTTAGTGAACTGGAAAATATTGGTTGTTAATTAATGGTGAGTGTGTGATTTTATTAAATAACACCGATAATGGTTTGTTTATTACGTTTTGATCGTATTTTAATGGAAATTTAATTATTAAAAAATATACTGATACATATAGGAGCAAATCTTAATTTTTAAAACCTATAAATATTCTTATATTTGTATTTATTAAAAAAAATTTGAAAAAAAAATTCTATTACCAAAAAAATGCATGAGATTAAACATTTAAACCCTGCGTAAAAACCACCCAGTTTCATATATACTAAACTAAAATTTTCCGCTGCTTTTGACAGTTTTTTCATTTGACAGCTTGTTTATTTCATTTGCTTTATTGAAAATCGATTAAAACTGATGTGTGCGATCGCGCTTTGTTACCAAATTCATACGAAGATTGATATGGAAATGGAGTTGTTTTATTTTTACAACGTTTTCCTGTATCCAGGCAAATTTGACTAGAAACTAGGGCAGGTGCAAATCGACAATAAGGGTTAGCGTGTGTATTTTTCAAAGGGACTCTCGAAGTAGGATTTCCTTTGTTTATATTTATTGGGGCATTGAAAATATGGTGGTGAAAGGGTTGAGTCATGCAAATGTCCACTATCGTTTAGGGTGGGATTATCTGTCTCTTGATTTGAATCTATTTCACGTCGCTAAAATTTAATACATATCTATTCCTGTTAACTGAAAACAATGTTTAAAGTAAGGACAATTTATCCCTCAGATTCGTAATCGAGGATCATGTTCGAGTAGCGAATAAATGAATAAACACAAAAAGCGAAACCAATAGAAATTTTCAATTTCAGTAATTCATATATACGTTCTAGCCAATCAAATAGTATCGTATAATATTATACATCAAGGTTTACCGAGCACCAAAATAATTTCGAATAAGTTGCGAGGCTTTTTCCACTACTAGCCAAATTTAAGACAAAAATTAAAAATTATCTAAATAAGCGTTTAACCCGTCGTTTGACTAAAAAGTACACCGTCAGTTTTCGATATATTATGAACGCACCCCTTATGTCATCAGTCATTTTTGGTTGAGCGCGAATTTTAAACTAATGGCATTTTTATTCAAATAATCTGATCTCAATAGGTAATTTCAAGCAGCAAATATCTCTTGGGTATAGACAATTACAAGTTTTTGTTGAACCACAATCTCTGAATTCTCAAAATATTTGAACTAGGTTAATTATAGAAAATATTATTAACCACTAATAGAGAAATTCAACTTCTCAATTGGCTACAAGAAGCACAGCTAGTAGTGAAAAAACATTTTTCTACGACCGTGCGTTTTAACCCACTTTCCCGCACGCATTTTAGTTTTGAAAGTGTCACTTTCCCGCACTAGTGTGGGAAAGTAATAAAACAGTGCGGGAAAGTGGAATTGGTGCGGGAAAGTAAAATTATGCAAATTTTGACCTTATTAGATAATTTTTTACTTCGAAAGTTATAATTATTGTGACTACAGGTAAATAAATATTCACGAAATAGTCCATAAAAAAGTCTTTTTCTGCTTTTTGTTGCATTTTTTATTTTTTTTAAATATGTAATAATGAAGATATATTTCTATAACCCTAACACCAAATAACTCCACTGGACCGGCAATTTCAAGTAATTTACAGAATGTAACAAATTGTGTTTTAATATTAATATTTATAATAATTAATAGTTTTAGTTAAAGTTTTATATATTTATGTTGAAATGAGATAATTTTTGAAAAATGGGTTGGTATACTTTTTTGTAGGTACCTATATACGGTCGTAGAAAAAATAATGTTCCTAACTCATGCGTAAAGTGTCTTTCCCGCACTTGACCGAACTCCGCTCTGCGTCGTTCGGGTCAACTGCAGTCGCGTGCGGGAAAGTATCACTTTCCGCACTTGTTAGGAAAATAACTATATTATAGTGGGAATAATTAATTCATGTATGAAAAATCCCATAAGCCGCGTGATTTTGTGATTATAACAGCGAAAAAATTTTCCAGCGAAAATAACGGAACCTAACTTTTGAAAGTATGACAACAAGCATTGTAAACAAATTATGTCAATTTTTCTTAGACTTGCGTTGTCAGAAAAGTTTCCATTTCATCAAAACCGTACCTTCAGTTGTATGAAGAACATCATAGAGAAATCACTGGTTCCATTCGCACTACCGTCCAGGAAACAGTTACCACAGAGTACAGTGTACTCTGTGAAGTTACTACCACCGCTCAAAATACTAGCAAAATATTAGGTAACAAAAGAGACGAAAGTAGGTACTGAAAATCAAGCTATTTTTAATAATTGTTTCTTAACAATTGTACTTTTCGTTGAATTCAATAGACTAATTTTTTCATTTATTGATTCACATATTCATTAAATTACACTCTAGCTTTTTTTTTGAGTCGAAGTTATCCAACCTATAAAAAATCAAATTACTTAAATACTTAATAATTGAAATACCTAACAAGAAAATTAATCTTACCTTAATCATTAAGAATTCTTTGTCATCTGAACTTGATAGAAAATGGTTCAAAAATGCGATAATCTTGGGGAATTTGCTTATATTATGTTGTCGTGAAATTATCAAGAATATTGCGCAAATAATGTGGAAGACTTGTAATTCTTTGCATTTCCACTGAAGTATGCCAAGAAAACATTCTCGCTGCATACTTGAACATTTTTCTCTTTTTTAATCGATTGTATGCTATATCGTATAAAAATCTTGACTTCGTATGCAGCAAATTACTTATTGCATTGCAATATTTGCACAGCCTCCACAATCTCTTTTCCGACTTACAATAATATTCATTGTGCACTAAACAAAGTTTAAACTAAACTAATAACTAGCACTCTTTTTTTAATTTCTTGGGAAATTAAACCACAATATTTTTGAATTCTTTATTTCAACGTTTCGGTAGCGTTCCAGCTACCGTTTTCAAGAAAAAATAAGTAAAAATTGATTTTTATTCCTAACTGACACAACGGAAAAAATTTGACAACTAGACAATAAAAAATATTTTGAAGTTTAAGACTGCAAAATTTTGTTATCAAATTTTTATTAAGGTCCATTCATAGTAGATCATATCCCCGGTAAAATGTCAAATGAAATATTTCAGTTTATGACATTCCAACGATATGATAGTCTACTAGAAATGGAATCCAGTGAAGTGCACGTTCCAGGAACGGTTTTTAAATTGGGATAGCGCGTTTTTTCGCTTATATTGGAAATGTTGTTAATAAAACGCGTTTCTTGATACTTTTTTTGTTTATGAATATTTAAGTTTTCAAAATATGTACCTATGTATACTCAGTTTTGTGATTTTATGTATTGAATTGTGTATCGATTAACAACTATTCAAATTATAAATCATAAGAAAACCTGGATAAAAACTTATGATGCTATCCTGATAAAGCAGGTAATTGATTATTGGAAATTTCTCTTTCTAACATTGGTAACCAAATTTGACTACATTCGGCTGAAATACTAGCTACACATTTATCTGCATTTAGTTGTATTAAAGCACTTTCTTTGATTTTTCGTCTTTTATTATTGGTTTCTTTTAATATTATTTTTGATGAATCCCATTGAATTTGATGACCCTCTTCCCAAGCATGTTTACAAATAGCTGACTTAAAGAATTCCCTATCTTTAATATATTTTTTGTGTTCGTTTATTCTTACTTTCAATGGTCTAGATGTTTCACCTAAATAAAATTTGTCGCATTCGCATGATATTTGATATATGCAGTTTTTGGAAGATTGTTCTTCATTCTTTGGTTTCGTTTTTGTTAGTATTGATCTTAATGTATTATTCGATTTAAAACTAGTTCTAATATTGAATTGATTACCAATTTTTTTAATTCTTTCTGATAAACCCTTAACATACGGTATTGTCAAGTTTCTAAAAATTATGTTTGCTGAATTATTAATATTATTGTTATGGGGTATTAACAATGAGTCCCTCTCTATATGCTTAATCTCCTTATTTACAAATTCTGCAGGGTAATTATTGTTATTTAAAACATCTTTTAAAAAAGTTTTCTCCTTTGTAAATTGATCATCACTAGAACAAATGATTCTGGCCCTATCGTATAAAGATTTTACTATCCCTTTTTTATACGATAGGGCCAGAATCATTTGTTCTTTAATCAATTACCTGCTTTATCAGGATAGCATCATAAGTTTTTATCCAGGTTTTCTTATGATTTATAATTTGAATAGTTGTTAATCGATACACAATTCAATACATAAAATCACAAAACTGAGTATACATACATATTTTGAAAACTTAAATATTCATAAACAAAAAAAGTATCAAGAAACGCGTTTTATTAACAACATTTCCAATATAAGCGAAAAAACGCGCTATCCCAATTTAAAAACCGTTCCTGGAACGTGCACTTCACTGGATTCCATTTCTAGTAGACTATCATATCGTTGGAATGTCATAAACTGAAATATTTCATTTGACATTTTACCGGGGATATGATCTACTATGAATGGACCTTAATAAAAATTTGATAACAAAATTTTGCAGTCTTAAACTTCAAAATATTTTTGATTGTCTAGTTGTCAAATTTTTTCCGTTGTGTCAGTTAGGAATAAAAATCAATTTTTACTTATTTTTTCTTGAAAACGGTAGCTGGAACGCTACCGAAACGTTGAAATAAAGAATTCAAAAATATTGTGGTTTAATTTCCCAAGAAATTAAAAAAAGAATGAATAATATACCACAAGGAACATACAGAAGATATAATAACTAGCACCTTAATTTAACAATTCTTTTTGTTTGTTTATTTTGACAATAACTCAACGAGTACTAAATAAATGCTCAAATTTGAATACAATAATTATGGTGCTACTTTCTTCATAATGACATAATATGTGTTTTTAAATTAATGAGACCGTGGAAAAAATAGTATACACCATTCGGGAGAGATGCTTTTTTGTCCTCGGTTCATTGCACCTCTGCTAAAATAACGCATTTATAGTATATAAGTCGACTGAAAAACGGAAAAAAGTCGCTTCCATTTAACATTCAATTCTTACGCTTTTATACCATTTTGACTTAAAATTTTTTAATTAAATCTAAATTAATTTTTGAATAAACTTAAAATTAGAATGAAGCCGTTAACAAAAAAGTTATTTTTAATGTAAAGAAGGCGCTCTGAATTTTTTATCGGCAGCTATTCGCTGAAGTCGACTTATCATAAGAATCAAAAAGCCCACAATTTTTTTGTCAACAATTTCATTTTGAGCGCATTAAAAGATATTAAATTATTTCTGCTCCCGAAAATTGTATTTTACTTTTCGTCTCAGACCTTCTATATAAACGTTTTTTTTTCAAAAGCTCAATTATAGCAGAATGCATATCAGGGTCTTAAAATAATAAGTATTGAGTGACAGCTAGATGTTATAACCACGAGCAAGTACTCTCTATTCACGGCCCTAATCAATTTGATGGATATAGTTCATATAAAAGGGTTTTGGATATATGTCGTTTATTTTATTTGCTATTTTGACAAATAGCTAACCTTAAATTTGATAAATAAAATCATCAGGAACGTTTTCAACCAAATTCGAAAAGGCTATGAAATTAATTATTACCAGCTCCTTTTTCTAACTGAAAATACTTGAGAACTGTCAGAATGCTGATGTTTTTCCGTGTATCTAGGCATATTTTTGTATTATTTAAATATATAACAATAAGAATAATATTCACTTTACATAAATAATAATTTATCTGTCAGTGGAACATTAGAAAAAGACTTAAGAGACATTGCCACTACGAAAGGTATTTCTGCATCCCATTTTGCATAATTACCTCACAACATTCACAATAATTTAGTAACTGATTTTCAAAGTTTGACTCTTCAGTTTACTGAGTCACCAGCTTTGTTATAGAACACCTGTTGATGATATCAAACACAAATTATACAATAAATATGACACGAAAAATAACAAGTATCAACCTACCATACCATGAAAAGAATGTCACGTTGTGAATACGTACCGTACACTTGTCTCTATAGCATAATAGCTCTGGACAAAAACAGCGTCTGACAAAATGGCGCCGCTTAAAAATAACGCAGAACATATACAGCGGGGGACAAAAATAATTAATCTTCATTATTTTACTATTTCATTCATAAAAATATAGACTATAGTGCTGAATTAGCGTAAGTAGCAATAAAATATTCTTCATAAATAATAGTAACAGTCATAACAATAGTTTTCCTACGTCAATTCAACATCGCTTCCCGACCAGCTGACAAAGATCAAAGTGTAGACAACTAAACTAGAATATCAATTAATAGGATTCATGCATGCTCATAATTATTTAATTTTCATTATATTATAATTATATTTACACCAGGAAAATTTATAGTTTCCCATGTTGTACTAAGTACTTCATATTCTAATGATATTTCAAACGCTATTTAGTCGAAATGTTATTTTGTCGAGCACTGTTTTGTACGCCACTGTTTTAGTTTTGCATTGTTTTTGTGCGGCGCTATTTTATCCAGCGCTATTTTGACTGACGCTATCTGCTACAGAGCCCGTACCATAGAGTAATAAATGGAAGAGAGATGAACGTGTAGCGTTTTGTGGCACAAAGTTACCACTAGCGCCTAACTTGGCTACTGGTATGAACTAGCATTCAAGACGCGCGCTTTTTGAATTTGGAAATTTTCAGCATACGCGTAATATTGCATTAGTAGGAATAGGAGAAAAAAAACTCTGCTATTGAGAAATTACTATTAAAACAACATTTTTCATACCATAAAAACAGTCAATAAAATAAAGTAAGAACAGACAAACAAATAATCCACACTTATACCAATCTACCTGGTGACATCTTGAAGCACACACCAATATCACACAAACAATGTTCGAAATACCACTTTTTCACATAACTAGAACTTTTAGCAAATCTTCCTTATTGTCTGCAAAAAATTAAAATGAAAAATATTGTTCCCATTATTTTACTTTTTTTATCTTACCTATGATGAGTTATAATAAATACTATGATGATAATAATAGGTGCCAATGTTAAAGATAATTAATTTAAATAGAGAAAGGCCAATAATAATTAGATAAAATAGATATCATATAGATATGTTCAGAAGTGACTAGCCTCAAATTAAAATAATTTTGACAATTTTCGTGTGGTTAGAGGCGGGGTTTGTTAGTTCAGTTAGTCTCTGTGATGCGCCACACTCAACTGGCTGCGCAAAAACTTTCTGCCAGTTTCTTCCATATTCTTCTTCCTCTCGTTTATTTATTACTCTATGGCCCATACCAACACTGTAGTTCTAAATTTAAGCACATCAACGAGTGTTTCGAGTGAAAATTTTCAGTTTATCTATAATGACCCATATTTCGTTTGTTTCATCATTTCTAGTTGGCGCTTGTAACGATTCTATCATATATCAGAAAAATAAACAATACATATAGCTGGTTGCATTTGAATATTTTAATAATAGGTAGTACCATATTTTATACTCACGGAATTGAACCATCAACATATTTATAATGCTAACGGTCGTTCACCTGAAACAAAAAGCCTAGCACGATGTTTTTCTATTACCGATCCGATGATAGGCACTTATGATAAAAACATGTATTTTGAAACAAGAATTAATTTTAGTAGAATTTGAGCGCGGCTCGATTTTTTTTTTCTATATGCGTTGTTTACGACAATCATAACAGTGCTTTTAAAATTTTTTCCAACCCATCTACATGGTTCACGCTTTTCGATTCTGTCAATTATAATCTATAAAATATCTTACGGTATTTCTACCGTATTTTTATTATTAATCGTAACGAATAAATGGTTTTTACTACTTTAATTTTTTTTAGTATGACTTTAAGCAAATTCTTATACGCAGGAACAAAATAATAAAGTTTTATACAGAAATTACTTTATACCTTACGAAATAATCATTAAATCAGCTATTTGAATTTTATTTCGGTGGCATGAGACGATGGTCACGATTTTTCATGAGATGATTCCTAAGATTATCGCTGTATTGGTAGATTGAATAAATTATGTATAGATTATGTAACAAGAACTCGAAGCTCCATCTTGTTTTGTGCGAAATATTAATGTGTAGGTACTTAAATAAAATCAGTTGATGTTGATGGCTACATTTTTTTGTATCAGAGCTGGGACGACTACAGAAAAAAAGTAATCTTCGACAGACTACAACTGCGAATACAATTTAAAATTAATAAGTATCAGAATATCTTATTAAATCTATGTAAAGCAATATTAAATTATCGTTAAAACCAAGTAATTAGTCCAATTTGAAACAAATAACTTTGCTTTATTTTAAATTTAATATTTTCAAGATAAAAATTGTGAAACACTTTCCTGTACTTCTACCCATTCGCTATATGAAAATGGAGTTCGACATTTTTAAACATAAATATCCATTTTTCTATTAAACTAGAGCGTATTTCAAAAAATTATGGTGCAGTTGAACTTATTTTTCAACGACCTTTCCAAATCTGCTATTATTTTTTATGAACGCTAGTATTTGGTAGAAAAAGTTTTGTCAAAGATTACAGAATAAAAATATTCTGTAATCTTTGGTTTTGTACAGGAATCCCTATGTCGCATTTTTTAATAGAAACAAAACAAAATACAATATAATTGTTGTTGGAAATACGTGCCTATAACAACACGAAATGGAATGAATTGAGCACGAACAATTATGAAATGATAATACAAAAAATATGTTTAAAAATACAAAGGTACAATTTTTGTTCAAAATTTTATACTTCATGAAAACTATTTTTTTTAAATTTCTGTGCGGTGACTCCAGACTGTGCGTTATTTGTGGGAGAGATGTAATCATAGAATTGTAATCCCGACTACTAATAAATTATTTTTTGATTCACAAATTCTTGGGTGAAGGTCTTAAATTGTCTCCATTTAGACTGTACAGTATTTTTCGAAGTAGTTTCTAAAATCTTTTTTGATATTTTTGCATCAGAAAAGGTACTAAGCCGATAATTTTCACCATTTTATATATCGCGTTGACACAATTAGGTAATTATGACAACCATCTGACACTTGCTATGTAAATATAAGCCACAGCTATGGCCACAGCCACATAATCACAAGAGATTTGTTCCCACTATAATATTCACATAATTGGTTGAAACTTACCTTTCTGACAAATAAAGAAGCATTTCATTGGTTTTATGAAACGTCAAAAAATAATCACATACATAGATGAAACCTGATGATCTCATTAATCGTCTCACGTGCTTTGAATACCTGCGTCCTGCGTGCTTGTGGAGTTCGCCTTCTGACACCTGGGTCGGTACCAGGTGAGAAAGGTAAATAAAAATAAGAGTGACTCAACTTAAATATGTGTGGCTGATTTTTATGTACTTATTTTTTCTATTTTTCTGAAGTAGTAGTCATTAAAAAAGCTACAACTTAGTTATTTTATTTTTTTTTTTCGTATCTTCTGTATTTTCTGAGAAATTTTAAAGAAAGGTTGAAAAATATGAAATCGCGTAAAATCTTTTACTCTTTAAACTCCAATTTTTCTAAAATTAGGCATTTTAAATTAGTTAAACTTCTTGGATGTCTTAATAATACATATATAAAGAGAATTACTGAAGGGTGGAGATCAATTTTAATTAGTTAGGGTGTTTTTTCGTAGAAAAAAGTAGGTACCGACCATGCCTAAATTATTATTTGACTTTATACATTTGACGAAAAAAAACTAACCATTAACATGCCGCATCGGTCGTAAAAGGATGATTTAAAAACGTCGATTTTTTCTACAAAAATCTGTTTTTCAACTGCAATTTTCTAATATTACCGTCACCTCTTCGATTCAAAAAATAAAAGAAATACTTCTAATCTGACGACACGACGATAATATCAACAGTACAAATTGACTCACTCCTGTAAAATAATTCACCCTGTAATGGTTGTATAAACACGTGTCTTATCGGCTACAATATTGTCACGAAGGTTGACATTATTTGAATTGGTTGTTTAAGAAGTCAAACGCTATTTCCGTTTTAAAATAACAGGTTATTAGTAATTGTTTATATAATATGGAAGTTTGGTTTTATTAAATAAACAAAGAATATCATAGTCCAGTAACTGAACGGCATAAAATATCCAAACCACTACCAGTTCCCATTCTTTTATGGTTTTATTTGTAGATCTTGATGGGTTAGTTACAAATCTGTAACTTGAGATCACGGATACTGTTGCTGAATTGGAATTAAGCGGGGAACACATTGTTCTGATACTACACGCCACGCCACGCTATCCGACATGGTGCGTCAGAGATCTACTTTGTGTAGGTACACTAGTAGTTCCTCAGATAAGTGGGAAGAAGAACTAGGATGTGCAGCATCAGCTTCACTGTTATTGGAACGGAAAAAAGAAGAAAATGTTGGGTACATCGAATAAATTGTTATACATATGTCGGATGGAGTCGAGTCGCGTGGGATGGGATTGCATCAGAACAGTGTATACACAACATATTCATATTATTATTAAAATCCACGGTGACAGATTCTTCAGACGTTGCGTCGGATGGCGTGGCGTTGTGTAGCATCAGAACAATGTGCTCCCGGCTTTAGGGTTGCCGTATCTTTGGGGAGTATTCCACTTTATCGAAAGTAAAGGTTAGCGCTAAAATGACAATTTAGGACAATGGCTGGTTATCCGTTTACCTATTTCCAATTTCCTTAGATCAACTTAGTTACTCGTGTTGAAATTTTACTGATAAAGTAAAAGTAGGTAACTATGCAACACTTTCGTTGATATCGATGTTTATATATTAGCATCGCAATATTGAAACACGTGAAAAACATTTTACTACATGAAAGTTGAATGAGTGAAACATATTTTAGTACCTACATGAAAGTAAGTGCGTGTTTACGATAAGAATTGTTGCTACTTACCTAAATTTCGTTAGAAATTGTTAGTAGGTATACAGAATCGATTACTCAGGGTATTTGTTCATAAAGTAACGCATAAACTCTTTATTAACTGGATAAAAACATGAAAAAGTCCCCAAACAGGTCGATCGAAATATTTACAGAAAAAGAAACGTACACTCTAACAAAAACAACCCAAATAATATCCACAGTTACTATTCAAATTGTTTAACCTGATAATAAGTTTCTTTTTTGTACGTTAATTTTTTTCTGTATGACTTGAACGTAGGTGGTTCAGTTTTGCTGTGGAGGCAGACAGTATGATCTTCTCTAATTTCTTCATCAGTTGTTTGTGACAAATGTATTTTTGTATTTACCTCGTCCAGCCTCAGTTCCAGTATTTTGAGATGAGCATAACCTCTGGGATTTCTATTTTGTTAAGCTACAATTTAGAAGTGCCAATCCACCTTTAAAGAAAGCTGAATAGATACTGCTGAAATTAGAATTTCCAAAAATATATACAGGAACATAAGGGCGTGAGAGATTTAAGAGAAAAATGTTATCTTTATTAATTTTATCACAAGTTATTCCTTTAAATAATATATAAACTGAAAATTATAGTGTTAACCTGTTGATATTTAATTAATTTTATTAGATAATGAGAAATATAGCAATATCGATAGATTACTTAATAATTAATCAAGTTAAACGAAGTCGAAAAATAACTGTGCCACTAGTAAATTTATATACAACACGAATACGAAAAAAGAACATAAAGTCAGTCACCCGAGAAAATGAGAATGATGTTCAATGTCAAATGTAAAAATATTAGATGTACAATGATGAGTAATAGATTACTGTTATACACGAATTTGAATAAAATTGAATGTTTAATTTTAGACTGTCCTGTTTTTTTGGCTCATGCAATATTAGTTTTATAGAAAAAATATTTTTTTCTACATTCATGCAAAAAGCAATACTTTTGTGAAACACATTTAATGGAAAAAGTGGTTCTTTTTTGCACTAGTGCAACAAAATTTTTGTTGCACTCATCTGTCATTCTTGTGTCAGTTTTGTGATGATTTATGACAAACATAAACATTTAAATAAAATAAAAATCCAGAACAAGTGTCTGATCCTGCTCTAATACAGCAATGATATATGTATATCTTACTACTTAGTCTCAACGAGTTACAATTTATTACAAAAATCTTTAATTATTTAAAATTTATATGGTCAAGGCGAAAACCAGTTATGATTGAGTACTGACAAGGTGGAGGCTACAAAGATGCAAAAAAAACGGTTTGAGTTTGAGTTCCCAACATATTATATTCTAATTTTTTCAGTTTTTGCATGAATGTAGAAAAAATATTGTATGCAACTCTTGCAAAACGTGTTTTTTGCACTTGTTGCATAAATAACTATTTAATTTAGAAGCACCAATACGATATTATTTCTTTTTGTAAAAAAACTTGAAAACTATCCTAAATCTAGTTTCAAATTCTAAAATATCTAATTACGACCAATATATAGTATCTTGTGTCAGAATGTGGAAGGAAATCAACAATTCTAGCCACATAATAGATTTGTTTCCGAAGCCATTACTAAACAAGTTTTCAACAATGCACTCTGGTGAAATATAGAGCGTAAGAGCTACTGTCATTTCACTTTACAAGTGGCAATACCGTGAATGACCGTGACATCCGAGATGCAGACAAATACCTTCTTTCGACGTGGCGGAAGAAGGTAAGTGGTGAGTCAAACCAACAAATGTTGACATAATGTCGGAAAAAGATGAAGGAATGCGACTTTTTGCTCTTTTGTTAAGGAAAAGAAGGAGATGGACAAGGAAAATGCTTTTGCTTCCGATATCATCTTCAAGATAAACAAAAGGATTGTTTTATAATATTCTTGATAAACTTTTAGCTGAGGAAAACGAGGTATTCAACTACATGAAAATGTCAAAATCCTCCTTCTTTGAACTGCTTTCAGTAATAAAAGTAGACATTATCGAAACAAATACTCCTGGTGACTTAACTGGTGTTGCGGCTGGCTGATCATACAGTAACCGTTGATGCCACTGGTAATGTCGCCTGGTGACCAAGCTTAAAAGGCCCTTAAGGCAGAGACACAGATAAGCGCACCATGTCCGATGCCCGTGCTCGAGTGTTCTGGAAGAAAATCGCAATGTTTAAAGTGCTGGATACATAAAACTGTGCCTTTCTTCAACCGAGTGATAATCAACATTCGGATGTGTCCCAGCCTTTACTCGTATGATACGGTCGTCGGTCACACGGTACGGTATTACAGTAATTGCTTAAGCCAACACGCACTTTGTAACCATGCCTTAAGCTTCAACAAAATGTATGATAAAAGAATAAATTCACCCTCAATAAATATATAAAGAAAGTATTTACTTTAATTACAATAATAATAATATAACTCTGTTCTGATCAAATTATTCTCTTGCGGGAACACGTAACAAGTTTATTAGCTCAGAACTCTGCTCTATTGAAAAACTTTTCTATACTGCGCAGATTCAATAACATTTAGAAATAGATGATGAAATTCATAGTCGACAGGTGAGGGTCACTCATACTTCACGTATGCAGATACACTTGACAGGCGAAAAGTGAGGTTGAGTTTGAGTGTAACTCGGGTAAAATATAAGTACAGATTCTAGCTCCCTTGAGTGAAAATTTCTAACCTAAAAACCACGTTTGTACTTCACACTGTGATTTTACGATATCGAAATTTTGTTTGGCTGTTATTTTTCTGTAATAGTTTTAAAATTTTTGTAAGCAAATTAGTAGGTATGATGAGATGATTTTATTGATTTGGTAAACTAGCTTGAAAAATAAACTTAGGCATCAAATAAGAAATATATATGAACAGTAAAGAACTAAACTGAGAATAAAATACTTGCAGAGAGCTAATACATAAGCTCACAAACTCGAGTATGAATGTATTGCAACAATTGTCAGAAGAACCAAACGCAACCAAAAGTTCCTAATTAATGCCAAACTTTCTTCACTTAAATTGAAGTATCACTTGAGTAATTTCAGTGGATATGAAAATTCGCCTCGAGCTAAACTCAAACTAAGTTGTGTTTGAGTATGAGTGAGCCTCAAGAGTCGGGTATGAATTTCACCCTTAGGATATTTTTTTTTTCAAACGATTGAATGTGTGTATAAATCCTACAATATTTGTTTTTACTCTTATAATATTATTGCCTTTTATTTCATAATGCTTTGAATGAATGAATTTAATATGTCCAGTTCTTAAATAAAATGCAATTCAATTTCTCTATTCTACGTCTTCCCTTTATTGTAACTCGATGTTTTTTCTATGTATCAAGCTTTCCTCGTAGGACGGTCTATTTAAAATTGCTGTACAGAATACAATACTCAAACAATCGATTTAAGTTATGAAATGAAGAAATATATGAAATAATAGGAATACATTCTTTGTCTGAGCAAAAATCTTATTTTTGGAACAATTTGCTGTAGAAAACTGCATGCTTTTTACATAAAAACAGCATAGTTTAGAATTTATTTCAATGTATTTGTTTACATACAGAGCCAGTCTAGTACGAACGCGAAACTCTAAACAGGGACAATTATTGACAATGGTCGCCTTCATCCCAACGTAGCACTACCGTAACGATATAAACAGTTTCCTTGTTTTCTCAACTGATTAGATGTGGTAAATACTGGCGATATGAATTTCATGTAACGTAGTGGAGTTGTTTGTGAAACTCCGTATCGTTTATGTTTAACAAGGTAGTTAAAAATGCGAAATCTGTTATTTATAACGATGAATCTCAAGCCATCTGAAGGTGAAATTTACGCACCTATAATATATTGTATAAGAAAATTTAACAATAAAAATTGATACGACCTCTATTAAGTGCAATTAATGGTTGTAGGTAGAAGCTAACCATTAAATTGAAGTACCTAATTTCTGACACACCTACATCGTCATTTTACTTTTTGTACGCGATATTTTTTCCGAATAGTATAAATATAATCATCAAAGCAATTTTGTTTGATTTATGATTCTACTAATAACAATCAATATTAGGTACTGTGATTAATTCTATAGTTCATCTTAAAACCTGTTTGGAGAAAAAAATATGACAAGATGAATTCACTGAAAAAAAAATTATTAAGTTTGTATATTGATTTTATAAATAGAAATTTGTTCATTTAGATTTAGATAATTGTACCTTTAATATTTAAATTGCTTACAAATATATGAAAAATTTATCGTAAGTATATTGGGGAGATATTAACTGAAACCTAAAAGGGCTAAAGAAATTGCTTTATTCCTATTCTCTGTATAAATTTGAAGGTATCAGCAGGCTTCTCTTCTATCCAGTATCTTGGGTGATGCGCTTTAGGATTCTGTATTGCTATAAAGTATTTTCTTCAATTCCACAAAATCTGTATTGTTCTTACTCATGTCAGGACACTTGGCAAAGCTTTTACTGCAATCTTACTTTAGTTTAGGCATCTATTATCACTCTCCTGGGTTGTGGTTACCAATGAGTAGGTATCTTTGATTGTCTTAGTCTTTTTAGATATTTCCAATGGTCATATCTTCTCTTAAAATTACTGTTTGGACAGTTACTTTGTGGAATTTACTCATATTACAATTATTTAATGGGTAAATTAAAAAAAAAATTAATTGATAATTATTACGGAATTGACATATCATCGTCAGAATGACATAATGGCCTGAATAGGCACGTAAAAAGCTAAAAATAATGGAGGAAGAAAAATGTAGATTGCATAAAGAAGAAACCTCCATCCACATACTTTCCAACTGTACATCACTCCAAAATTCTAGAGCACGGTACCTGGGAGATTAATGGATAGAAGAGGAACATTTACCTAAATTGAAGCCTGCAGATATCCCAAAATTCCTCCGGGAAATAGGACTAAAAGAGCTACTAGTATCTGAGACTCTCCTGAGAAACTAGGTAGAAGTAAGGGGACACAATAGATCTTTTAGGTCTCAGTAAATGTCACCCCAAAAAATTAATACATACATACATGACATAATTATGTGAGTGCTCTGCATGATTAGTGTTTTTCTCAAAATATTTCTTTATTGCGCATCTCTTATATATTTTATGGGTAAATTGTATGTAGTTAAACTTGGGGAATCCTAATATGTTGTGTTTCATTTAAATTTTAATATTCTTCTCGGCTGAATTCAAAATTTACCCCATCAAAGTTTGGATGATATCTATCTATCTACTTAAAAGTTACATATGTGTCACAATACCAATTTACACCCGGTATACATCTAGTATGTTTACCGACGTCTTGATACACCCGGTATATATCTAGTATATCTCAATTCTTATGTTTACCGACGTCTTGAGAATTATCTGTATACTATAATGTCTACACAACGTTTGAATATTTTATACACTTGGAGGACAGCTGAATTACAAATTGCTTGCGACCTTGATCCGAGTTGAGATTTAAACTATTTCTGTTTTTGGTTAAATTCATTTGACCTACTAAAAACGACTATGACCTAATCGTTATCCAATATAATGGGATGGAACCTACACTCACAGTTACCGAACCGAATCGGACGTCATTATGATTGTACTACAACAGAATCTCTCCAGTTTTATACTCCATTTCAATATATTTCGTTCATGAAAATGAAACCATAATATACCACACCACTAATAAATAAAGCAAATCGAGGCTCTGAGGGGTAATTACCCCCTTCACCCCTCCCTGGATCCGCCACTACCACATTTTTTATCATTAGCAATAAGGCAATAATATATATTACAAAAAGTAAATAACATATGTATATTTTTTTACAGATTCTGTGAAAGTGATTGTTACTGTGATGGTGATTGCTTATCATTGAGATATTCATTATCTTATCGATTACCGAGGATTTTTCCAAGAGTGACTAGACACTTTATGACGACGATTCTTCAAATAAAAAGGACCATGTGAATAAAAAGGTATGAATGATTTTTATAATAAGAGCGTCTGTAGTTAACCAGTTATTCCAGAAATTATATTTTTTATTCAGAATCGATATAAATACTGGATTTATATATTTTTGGAGAAATTTGATATAAAAAAGATTATATTTAAGAGAAAATAATATTACAGGAATGATTTTATAACAAAGATTCGAAGTATTTGAGATGATTGTGCAATTGAGCAGTTTGTTTGAAAAAAAATTTCTTAGCAGCTTCGAACAATCTATTGTAGGTATGCTTCAAAAACAATCTTTAGATAACAAGTAAACAGATGATAAGTAGAATTATACTTCTGTGTAATATATTAGTTTATTTTTATGTGAAAAAGTAAATAAAGTTGAATGTTTTTGTAGTTCAATTCATAAGTAAGTTAACCACTCTGTATCCAGAACATAATTCTATTTTTCTAAACACCGAGTGTCCAACAACTATTTGAAAACGCTAGAGATGATAATAATAAAAATAATAATCGATTATCGATTTATGATTTAATAAAACTGTCTATATATGAACATCATCAAATTTACACGGGGTTTTTTGATTTAAGAAAAGTATTTGATAGCGTTCCACATTCCTGGCTTGTTGAAGTTCCTCAAATTTACAAAATACATCCCACTCTTGTTCATTTTCTTGAATCATAGATAAAGCACTAGCGAAAGAAAACTTTCCGTTTCATAAACCGACAATTTTTCCAATCGGTAGGTAGGTTTATTTTGGCTTCATTTTGCACCCCCACCAGAAGTTTCCCACCGCCCCCTTTTATGGTCCACACTTCCAAAGTTATCGGATTTGTCACACCCTTCTTACCAAAATTCAATTTACTATGTATGTATGTATTTTTTGAGGTAACATTCACTGAGACCTGAAAGATCTATTGTGCCCCCTTTCTTCTACTTAGTTTCTGAGGAGAGTCTCTGAAACCAGCAGCTTCTTCAGTCCTATTACCCGGAGGAATTTCAGGACATCTGCAGGCCTCAACTTTTCTATCCAGTAATCTCCCAGGTACTGTGCTCTAGGATTCTGGAGTGCTGTGCAGTTGGAAAGTATGTGGATGGAGGTTTCTTCTTCTATGTCACAATATCTGCATTCTTCTTCCTCCACTATTTTGAGCTTTTTCAGGTGTTAAAATTCTTAGCGCAGTTTTACTTTTTACTTTCAATTTACTTTAAGTGTCTGTCATTATTTTCAAATTATATAGAAAACAATTTACCTCCTTGACTGGGGTATAAGCGAAGTATGACTATTAAAAAACCTTTTCTATCCAACTTCAACGTGCTGTATTACAATTAACCCAGATCCATAAGTAAATTTTTATTTAAAACCAAAAAACACTTTCAACCGTACCAAACTAAATACCTTTCAGGCATCTCCATTTCGCGAATTTATATTTTCTACACAGCTTGTACCTGATTGGACTTTTGCCAACGTCAATATATTCAGAAGTTTGCATATCAGCATTCCATTAGCTAACAGTGATGTTCAAGATCTGCTACAACAATTGCTCGAAATCTTACTTTATACACCAACAAACGACTTTTGGAATATTTCCAATTGTATTAAATATCGCAGATGGTGATATGCATTTTTCATATTTGTAATAAACAGAACTTATTTTTACGTTATACTGCAGAAGTTGAGAATTGCTTTGAGAAATGTGTTAAATATTGTATCTTAGCTGTTGCCCAAAGTGTTTATCAACTGACAGCTTGCATTTGTCGATTTTTCGAATTTTAAAAATTCATAACTTTTTAAATATGCACGTATACAAAAAAATGATAAGGGACTGTCAATGGGACATTAGAAAAAGACGTGAGACAATGCCGCTACGAAAGGTACGTCTGCATCCTATTTTGAGCGGAGGTATTCGGCAGCATGGATTTCTCCCGGACATTTCAAGGCAAAAGGCTGATAACATTATTTGTCCACGACCACCTAATAATAAGTCAATATTTTACCTTACAAAAGGTATATGCTACCCATATTATCTACTAGAGTGAATTATGGTTCATAATACAATGGAGTGTATTATGGTTCATGATACACTGACTAGAGATGGGGGTACAATATGAAATAAACTATTAAATCTGTGTATTTTGTTCAGGAAATTTGATTCTGAAATATATCGTATCGATAACTTAAATCGTTTATGACAGAGCGTCGTTTGAAACGTCAAAATAATTATATATAATCATAGTTTTACGTATTATTTATAAAAAAAATGGACAACACTTATAAAAGTAAAAGGTAAAGGATTTCAATTGAAAATAGAAGTTATGTTTATATTTGCTCTTTACACTGGAAGTCGAGGAGAACGTATAGTCTTTTACCTGTGTAGTATGGCTATTATTCACTAGGATGATTCCAGAACTCACCCACTGCACTCGCTAGTTTTGGAAACTTCAACCGCGTGAATAATGGCCATCATTCAGCATTCGTTGAAGAATATACTATTATTTACAGCTAGCGTAATCTACACCACTCAATTTTAACTTCTTTGTAGTTTAAAATAGATTTAAGTTATGTCTGACACATTTCCATTAGTACGTACAATCAATTAATCAGAAACTTCAATATTTGCTAAGGAAAAACTAATTTCATTCCAATCATTAGTGCGATCTATTTGGTTGATATTCGTAGTAATCATTTTAGATTGAATTTGGCTGTTTGTTTATATCGCTACTTTAACTGACTTTAACAACCTTCTACTGGTTGTATACATAACCTAGATAGCTTTCACGCCGACATAATAATTGTCGATAAACAAACACGTTTTCAACTGAATGATTTGTAGAAATTTGGTGGTTCGGAATCGTAAAATTGTTAATCTACAAAACATATATGCTTGAAAGTACCTACCATTGCGTTTGCGGTATTCGATTCACAGTTTAAAAATACTTTCGAATTCAATGAATATTTGTTGCGATTTTTTTATTTCCTGTAAATTTTAATATGCAGACTGTGCAACATGATGACTCTATTAATATACATCTACTTATTTATTTCTGCATAATATAAGCAAACAGATATCTGATATATCTTAAATAAACTTTTTTATTGTTACTAATACTCGTAATATGTGAAAATGGCGAGTTGAAGATTTTTCGGTTGCATTGGGTTAGATATAATGCCCAAGGGATGGATATGGAGAGAATGAAACATTATACACCATTCCAAAGATACTAATATGGAACAGAAACAAATTCTGGTATCAATACAGACGGCGAAAGATAAAACTATACAGTCCAACACACAACCTCTTTGTACCTTCTAGATGATTATCATTCGGTGCTTCTAGGAAGGTTAAAATGAACGATTATGAAGAAAGCTTTTTTAAATATTGACGTTATAGAATTTGAATTGGGTTAACGAAACGTTAAAAATAAATCTTTTAGCGTGCTTTGATTTTTAACCCCTTATAGAATTGATACTTAGGTATACCAGTGTAGTCTTAATTTAAAAAATTTAAAAAGCGGAATTTCTGAGCTTTAAGAACGTGAACGATAATAATTCACCTACCTAGTCCATTACTTAAATGAAAATATATACATCGTATTTTATCAGATTCCTTGGGTTTCCCTCCGAGGTACAATACTCTCAACAAGGAAATTTGCAGGATAATTTGGAAGGTAGCAGCAGTGCCTTTTTTTATCTAAATTGAAATCAGAGGATCAATATTCAAGCGATCCTATAAATAAATTATGTAATAGTTTTGGATATCTGATGATGATTATGATGAACGCCTCTTCGGCACTCCTTGTTCGCTAATAATATACGAGGCTATCACGCAATGCACTTAAAACTGTTAATTAAAAATATTATTTCCTGCGTATTTAATGTCTTTATGTTAACGTTTGCTAATAATAATTACAGTGGCTCTTATATTTATATTGTTTTTTTTTGTCTTTTTTTTACGGTTACGTATCATACAAATTAATCTTGACGTGGTTATATAGGGTGATCCGCGACGAAAACTTGACCACCTAGAAATTCAGAAACCAAGAGATTCTTCATGATCTAAGGAACAGGTCAAATTTTATTGGGAGGGGGACGTATTTGTATACAAAATTTATACCCATAAATGCAATTGTTATGTATGTGTGTATGTATTTTTTGGGGTAACATTCACTGAGACTCTATTTTGCCCCCTTACTTCTACGTAGTTTCTGAGGAGAGTCTCTGAAACCAGCAGCTTCTTCAGTCCTATTTCCCGGAGGAATTTTAGGACATCTGCAGGCCTCAACTTAGGTAAATGTTCCTCTTCTGTCCAGTAATCTCCCAGGTACTGTGCTTTAGGATTCGGAAGTGCTGTGCAGTTGGAAAGTATGTGAATGGAGGCTTCTTCTATACCACAATATCTGCATCATTCCTCCTCCACTATTTTGAGCTTTTTCAGGTGCCCATTCAGGCGCAATTTACTTTGACTTACGCATTCATTTGATCTCAACAGGTTGTAGTCACCCAGAAGAATCTTTGATTGTCTAAGCCCTAATAGATCTTTCCAATGGTCTGATCTTCTCTTTTTTTCGGCTTCACCTATTTCTTCCAATATTACATTGGAGCTGATTCCGCAAAAGGGTTCAGGCCCCCAGAAAGGTATTTTAGTCCCCCTTTTTGCTAGTTCATCTGCTATTTCATTTCCTCCTATTCCAGTGTGTCCTGGAATCCATAGTAAGGTAACTATATTGTTCTCGCCTAGTTCATTGAGTTTGTCTAGGCATTCCCACACCATTTTGGAACTGATTACACAATTCTGTAAAACTAATAGTATGATATATACCAAGGTGCGAGGCTTATAATTAAATTATGGGAAGTTTTTAATAAAAAAGGTGTAGGCAATATCGTCACATTATTCGATCATTTATATCAATTGTGCCACTTGTTTGAAATACCGGATGTGGATATAACAACACAATTTTTTAAGTGATTGCCCAAACGGAAATCGTTCGAAGAACGGTTTAAGGGACATAATTTTATTAAGTATTCTACGTGCACTTTTGTGATTTTTATCACTTGATACGCTAAGAGAATTAAGTGGTTACAAATCTTAATAATATTCTCGTGTTCTCAAATCACGTCCCTACTATTTAACTTACATCATATTATCTTTTATCCATAAACGTTTATCTGAGCCAGCATTTAAACCTGTCCCTCATTTATGGACCTAGAAGAAGGCTCAGCATTTACAAATTCAAATAAATTTTTAATAGTCAGTGTATACCTAATCCATAGTTACAAAAACAAAGAGAAAATAAGTCGGTATTTAAGATTCAAAATATTACTCAATACAAACATACCTTTCCTGTAACTTTTGTAGATATGACTATATCAAAAATAAAATAAAAACATGAAATCAGATCTAAATTTGTTTTATTTTTGACAAATATCAACCATACCTATTAATCCAAAAATAAAAATATAAGGAGTCAAAATTTAGTTTAACACAAAATACTAAAGCAATATCAAAGAAAAAGCAAAAGTTTCACAAAACACACACTGAAAATAACTAAAACAGCAAAATAAAACCACTTAAATATCAAAGGGCTTATACGGCAGCTGATTTGTCTAGGATGACATTGACATTTCGGAGCGCCATCTATCGAATTCTACTTTTACCAATTGCACTTAAACTTAGTTTGCAGATTATCAGACTGCGCAGGGACATTAGTTTGGGTACACCAGATAAAAATTTTAAAAGAAAATCAACATTTTTGTTAACTTTTGTCAAAATGTTTTCTTCTTAATGCATTATCAATAAAAGTATCTGTAACTTTAATCACGAGTGAAGACAATCGGCTAATAATTAATAGTTCAAGCTGGAGGACAGTCTATTATTATCACGAAGTGGTTAATTATCTAAATTACAGGAAATGGGTAAAACAAAAAATTGCCAAGGGTTCCATGTTCCAAAGCATTAGTTATCTGAAAAAAAAATAAATACTTTTCTATTACTAAGACTCCGCTGTCCGTCCCCCTGTCGCCAGGCTGTATTACATGAACCGTGATAGTTAGACAGTTGAAATTAACATTCAAGGAGGCTCCTATATAACAAATGCGCTTGCGAGATAAAGAGCTTATCAAATTTATTTAAAAACGATTACTCAGCTTAATTTTTTTTTAAAACGTTAATGATTTGTAACACCGTTAAAAATAGTTAATTGTTATAATTATCTATAAACGTAATACGAATACGAAATACCTAATCGCAGCCAAAAACCTTCTACTATATCTGAGAAATATAAAAATATAACACTCCGTATATAACAATACCTAATCTTGAAAACCGGTCCTTTAAAAAAGAACAAGTCAACTACTAGACGATATAAATAAGGTGGAATCGAGCATTTCAATGAAAGGTAATAAACAGCAGTAGAAGTTGAACTGAAATGTTGTAATACCGGAAATACGACAATTATTATACAATGAGGGTCTTTTTATACACTCTTTATCGGATCTCACTTTGTTACACCTATCTTCAGGATATTCACCTTATTACGTTATGTGTGAAGTTGCATCTATACCGAGGGTTTCCTTAATAATCGCGTATACGTATTTTTTTCAAATAATTTGAAAGGTTGTTTATCTTTTATAATAATTCATTGTTTAACCTTTTTCCAATTTATATAAATTGGCTTACGACACTATAGTTTGTGACATCAAAATATATTTCTTAACATTCTGTCTATGAACTTGAGAAGTAGACGTTTGTATTTGTAAAATTTGATCAAGTGTGATGGTTTTACATACTTCCATGTTGCGGTTAATTGTATTCTAGTGCGATCTAGCAGCGCTTGTCGATAGTAGGTATGACGTAGAAAAACAAGTAGGTATAGTATATTGTAACATCTAGGTACACACATTTATTACAATATTTATACAAAAATATAAAAAGTTAACAACCCAATATCACCACTATTTTACCAACCCCTACTACACTTATGCAGTTAAGAACCCATGCAGTTAAGAAAATAAACATGCAAATGCTCCTAAGTACATATCTATAACTGGTGAGATTTCTGGTACAGAAAATCAAACAAAATTAAAAAAATCATGAATTATTCGATGGAACCGTCGTAGCCTGTAAGAAAGTGTTGGTGTTCTGAAAAGACAGCGCTTAGCTTACATATGTCTTTAGAAAAAATAATCAACTCGTAAAAGAAAAAGAAGACAATATTTGGAAAAATGGGGAAAGACACAGCTTACCTATGTCTTTTGAAAAAAAAAACAGCTGGTAATAGAGAGATATGACTATCAAGTAGCTATTTCACATGTAACTTAGGCATCAACGATATTTTGACAGCCCATACTGGCAACTATTTCCCCAACTTGTCATCCCATACCATACCCATTCGACAAACGGAAAACACTTAAGCGCACTCGTCCTGTCTGGATGACTGCTCGCTTTGCAAACGAGGCTTACCGACAACCTAGGAACGAGCACTTTCCCACAGTGTGGTACTACGTGTATCCGTGCGGGAAAAAGTCAATCGCAGACCACCAAGTTTTCACATGTGACGTACTTAATAGATAAATATTCAGAAAATTGAGGAACGACATAGCTTACCTATGACTTTGGAAAAATATCCAGCTTGTAAAAGAAAGAGAGGACAATAGTTAGAAAAATTAGGAACGACATAGCTTACCTATGCCTTTTGAAAAAAATAACCAACTCATAAAAGAAAGGGAAGACAATATTTAGAAAAATTAGGAACGACATAGCTTACCTATGTCTTTGGAAAAATATCCAGCTTGTAAAAGAAAGAGGGGACAATAGTTAGAAAAATGGGGAATGACTCTGGTAGATGGAAGTTTGTCCCCCATGGCTGGAAGATGACCCCAATCAGAAGAAAATATAATCAATCGGTCAAAAATTTTAAAACCGACGAAAAATATTCTCCACCGGTTTACAGATCTTCCAGAAGCTTGATTTTACTAACAACTGAATTATCAAAACTGTATGTCAAATATCAATAAAATATTTAAATTTTCTATTATATATCTACAAGAAGGTATGGGTTCTATCCTGTGCCTTTTGGAAAAAAGGAGATAATAAAACACTAATAATAATTTGGAAAATGTAGCTGTAAACAATAATTTACATGCAGTATATAACCTGTTTTAAACAGTAGACCTTAACTGTCATTCTTGTCAGAAAAAACCATTTTTTGTTGGCCACACTGACCTTAGACTGAACTCCTCTATTGACCATGAACATCGAAGTAGAGACCTGACAAGAACATGTTAAAGGGAATTAGTACTATCCAAATTAAAAAAATATTAACCCTTTTTAAAATCTTCGGCTCAGCTCCCGTTCTAAAAAAAGGATAGATCTCCTAGATGATTTTCACCTAGTTGTTCCTCCCATTATAGAATTTATAGTTATATTCACAGTTCTATTTTTTACATGAAAACTATTCGATTAAGAAATAATACAAGATGGAATTTCTTTTCAAGCTATATTGTAACTATTCATTCATTAATATGCCCACAATTCCTACATAGTTCACCATCTGAATCATACCAACAATAATATTAGTGTTCAACAGTTTGTCGTAGGTTTGCATTGGTCGTATATGCACCTACGGCTACGTATAATTTCGATTGTTACTGAGGACGTTCATTGTTTTATTTCTTCGCCCTGAGCAGAATAAGATGCGAGGCTTCACCACCGTGGTGTATACATGCTGCTGTTAATATGGTAGCTGCATAACGTTTATTTATAAGTCGTATATTCTTGGTTTGCAAGTATATTTTTATAATTTTTTCAGTTATTAACAAAGAATATTTATCTTTTGCAGTTTTTGGTATTCATACAACAAAATACAAAAGGAAATTCATAGTCGACACTACTTATACTTAAAATCAACTTGAGTTTAGCTCGAGACGACTTATTGTATATTACTCAAGTAATACTTCAATATTTGAGTGAAGAAAGTTTGGCATCAATGTTATTATAAGGATCTTTTGGTTGCGTTTGGTTAACAGTTGTGAGTTATGAATGTCCTTTAACGTTCATCTGATATCTGTTGCATTGCATTCATACATACTCGAATTGGTTTTGCGTTCAGTTCGTTTATTAGCCCTCTGCAAGTATTTTATTCTCAGTTTAGCTCTTTACTGTTCCTGTATATCTCTCATTTGATGCATAAGTTTATTTTTCAAGCTAGTTTACAAAATCAATAAAATCATTAAACATCCAATTTGAAACTATAACAGACAAATAACAACCAAACAAAAATTCGATATCGTAAAATGAGAGTGTAAGGTACAAACGTGGTTTATAGGTTAGAAATCTCCACTCAAGGTATGCTCAAGGGAGCTGGAATCTGTATTTATATTTCATACTAAAGCTACACTTAAATTCAACCTCACTTTTCACCTGGCAAGTGTCTCTGCATACAATTAGGATGAGTGAAATATGAGTGACCCTCAAGTATCGACTATGAATTTCATCCTAAGTTTAGGCTTCTATTTTTCAAATTATTATTCATTCTAATTATAATATATTTCAACACTATGCACAGCACACACATTTCTTAATAAATATTACACTTTGTGCACAATGGTGAAGCTTGAATAATACATAACTAATAAATATATGCGGCGCCATGCATGATTTCGTACATATAAGCCAACACCAACGTTTTCGGGCTACAAACACAAAAAATCTGGTAGATACTTCAGGGTTAAGGAAAAAGTAATTTGTGTTTCAAACGCAATGACAGCTGGAACTCGTTTGCGTGCTCAAAATGGAAAGCGGCTCTGATTGCACTTCTATTAAATCCAGAAAAAGCATTGTCATTGTCTAATCACTTTCGAACGAATTTTGCATAAGCTTAACTGAAAGCTCAGTTCAAGTGCTGCATGAATTTGTTGCTTGTGGTACTTTATTTATTTGCAATAATGAAAAAAATGCGGTTATGCTCAATTTAACCATCCAATTGTTTTTGTTTACAACGGGAGTAAATGAAAACTAGAGTACTGAGTACTACATGACAACGTGTTTTAGACAGGTTAGGGTAGAACTTAAAAAAACTGCAATAATGAATTTTATAATTACATCAGGTAATTATTAAAACCGTTAACTTCGTATTTGCATATCTTGTTTTCCTTGTTCAGTGTAATTATTCACCTTTTCCCTGACTTGATACATTTTTAACGAGTAGTAGGTATACTTTTCCGGATGTATTTTAGTTCAGAAAGATTTACTTTTCCACACGCTTCTAGTCGTCGGTCCTAGCCTTTGCTGTTTGTTGTTCGGAGCAAGATTGTTTCCGCAAGCAAAGTATTAACTTGTATTTTAAGAATATTTTTTCCATTCTATTAAAATTTTGTTTGTATTTTATATCTAAATAAACTATATATTGCTTATACTATGATCGCATATCGAAAATCACACCACTTTCCTCACTAGTTGGAAAAATAGCTATCACCTATACCTGTCGCACTAAAACTATACTCTTACTATAAGAAACACAGCATCCTTTAGCATCCCAAGAAATATTCCTCTACTGCGTTTGATAGTGCTGGCTAAATTTCAAAATGAGAAGACACAAAATGCTATTAAAATATTCTTGAGTAAATAGTAGCCCTTTTAAAGAAAATCTGTTTCCATTATATTAAAACGTTTTCGAGTGTTTGTCTAGAAAGTTTCACAACGCTCTTAATGTTTCGCCTTTGTGTATTTTTATCGCAAAGAAATTAAAAATATCAATAACTAAAAAAAACAGTTGTTATATTGAAAATATTTGTTTCAGTTATTAGAGGATGGCTAGCGGGGCCAGACCTGGCTCCCTGGTACCTCCCAGAGTGAATGGAACTGCTTTTCCAGGTTTAGTACTTCCTCCGGCAGATGATGGCCCCCGAGTCGAGTCTTGCACACACGTCGATACGCACTATGATATTAAGGTTGCTGTCGTCTTTTCCCTGTATATTATTTTTGGAATTTTGTATACTTTTGTAGGTAAGTTTGAACACAAAACTAATATAATTATATGATATAGGGACATGAATTCAATAATCCCTTACATAAAAAGACATAAAAGTTTACACTATACTATGACAGTAAATGAACGAAAAGTAATAATTGTGTCAAGACACAAAATATCATCCACATTTTCTGTTGTTTAGTCGTGTCAATACTTGTTTTTTAACATAAGTAAGATTATGTATAATGGACAATTATTGTATGTTTGTTTTCTTTTAGCAGATTTGTAACTGCTCGAACAGATAAACTTTCAAATAAAATATGACTGCGGAGAAGTTTCTATGCTATGTTTCATGTTGTGCTTCTATTACAATTCCCGACTAGGTAATGCTTTGAAAATTTGAATTCAAGACGTAAATATTTAATACTGCACAAACTTTTAAAGAAAAATAGTTTTTGAAGTGCAAGACTGACTTGAAATCAGGTCGTCAACAGAAAGCATTTTATTTTAATTAAATGAAAAAAGAAGGTTTTTCTTGTGATTTATGTATTTCATTGTCGCTTAGGTCGGAAATTTCAGCAGTATCCAAACCTTATTTTTACCTGGCTTGTAGCAGAAAGCACCTGAAATTGTGTAGTTTTTTTTATTAACGTATAGCTAGATGATACCCAACCAGATCTATTGATACTTCATTCTACGTATGAAAACAAAAATTACGACCTTCCTTAGGATCATGACCTCTCTTATTATTAATAGCGGCCCGAACATAGAGTAATAAATAAAGGAGAGATGTTGAACGTGTAGCGTTTTGTGGCATAAAGTTACCACTAGCGCCTACCTTGGCTACTGGTATGAGCTAGCATTCAAGACGCGTGCTTTTTGGATTTGGAAGCTTTCAGCTTACTCGTAATGTATAAGTAGGAGTAGAAGAAAAAAAAACTCTGCTAGTGATAAATTACTATTAAAACAACATTTTTCATACAATGAAATATCGAAAATAACACAAAACAGTCAATAATGTTCGAAATACCACTTTTTCATTAGAACTTTCAGCAAATCTTCCTTATTTTGTCTGCAAAAAAACGATAAAATGAAAAATATTGTTTCCATTATTTTACTTTTTAGCTTACCTATGATGAGTTATAATAAATCTTATGATAATAATAGTTGCCAATGTTAAAGATAATCAATTAAATAGACAAAGGCCAATAAGAATTGAATACAAATAGCAGATATGCTCAGAAGTGACCACAAGTGACTAACCGCGGGGTTTGTTAGTTCAGTTAGTCGCTGTGATGCGCCATACTCAACTGGCTGCGCACAACCTTTGTGCCAGTTTCTTCCATATGTTTTAAAACCTCTCTTTATTACTCTATGGGCCCGACCCCCCGACTATACAAGCAGTATAAAAAAACAATTTTAATTATCTGTAACCTATGCACAGCGGGGTTTGAATAAATAACAAGATATGGATCGATGTAGTAGCAGGTCATTGTTATGTTCCCAGAATCCAGGTAGACACAAATAAAAAATTCTCGAAATCATTATCATATTTATGAGTCAAATACTTTTCCTCGCGGTAGAAAATTTAGTGTATTCTCTTCCTATTGATATTCATCAGTTTGATAAGTAAAATTAGAAACAAATTCTATAAATAAATGAATAATAATAAACATTTAAATATTCTATTCTAGTTATTTGGAAAACAAAATATTTTCAATTTCCCATAGTCGACGCTTTCAATACCAATTAAAGTCAGTTAACTAACTTAATTTATAACCAATAAAACTGAATTGGAAATATAAAAAGACCAATTTGTTAATTTTACGAGTTTATAAAATATCTGTACGCGAAAGTTTATAATAAAACATAAAAAGCGAATAAACGTTTTTATTTTTCAGGTTATCGATGTTTCAAAACCGTTATGTTTTTAACTGGATTTATTTTTGCGTCCAGTATAGTTTATCTCATATGCCAACAAGGAGATCTGATGCCAACATACGGAAATGAAGGTACCTAAACTATTATAATCATTTGAATTTTAAGTCAATGCAAACTAAATACCGTGCATATTGAATATAAAAAAAATGGTTTTGGAGAATTCATAATTTTCATGGTAAAGGTTCTCTTATAAAATTCAACCCTATGGATACAAATTCAAGGAAGAAATTGTTGCTGGAATGTAGAATAAGGGGAAAAACTCATCACAAATAATTCAATATTCTACTGAGTCTAGTGAGCACAAAAGTGACAAATAGACTGACCAAGAAGAATTGAGGTCAAAGAAAAAGCTGATGGTCTAGCCTAGCTAGAGGGAGCTGATCAACTTCATATATTGTCCCATTCGGGTTTACTAAATCTGGTATTTGAGGATGCATACAGCACTGTGTCAAACGGGATATAAAAAGAGGTGAGATTTAGCGTCTCTCATGCACCACGAGAAAACATTTTCAAAGGTCTTCACAAAATGGTGCTGTACCACGGAGAATCGAAACGTCCAAACGTATAGGACTGCAAAAGATCTAATAGAGGAGTTCAACCTAAGGTCAGTATAGCCAACAAAAAAAAAACACATTCTTAGCCATACTAACCTTAGATTGAACTCCTCTATTCCCGAAGAATTCGACAGCCAACTGGTATAGGGGACTAGAAGTAAGCCACAAAAAGTCCAAGAAAACTTTGGAGCAGACGTGTTTTCTATACCATACATAAATTCTAGCCGCAAACTTGTTTTGCAAAAGCTCATAATTTTTTATGAAATTATATCATTTACTAATTAGTAAAGAATTTTTTTTTAGTAGGTACTGTACTTTTCATAATTTAAAATCTGTTTTCATATATATGTCTCTACATTCAATATTATCACTTGAGTCTATTTTTCAACTGATTTCATACGTCAAGTTTATGGTTATTTGCTTTGTTAAATGCAACAACATGTACTTATACATTTATATAGTTGAACTGTAGCCAAGGGGTCACAAATGAGGTCGCTAAAAATCGTTTATCTTGATTCATTGCACTTAGAATTGTTATTTTCAAATGCACAAACTTTTATCGTTTTGGATTATTTAAAAATATATCCATATAAAGTGGGTAAATTTCATTTTGAGAAATTAATTGTGCTTTTAAGAGTCATCAATCGTATTTATTACCGTTCTGTTAACTTTGGACATCATACACAAGTCCAGTCGTTAAAAATATGGATTTATTATAATTAATTGATAACAATTTTATCTTTTTATTGTTAAATTAATAATTATTTTCTATTTTTTAGTTCACCTATAGCTTGTTTATTTTCTTTTTTTAAATAGAATTTATTTGACATCAATATACATGTAGGCCAGTCTCTTAACTTAATAAATATCGCAATTCCCGGCTGTAAGATATTTTCAGAAGCCGGTCAATAAAATGTGAATTTGTAATGAAGCGCTCCATAAATTATGATGGACAAATTAAAGTTCATTTTTTATTGTTTTTAATGAATCATATTTTGTTTCTAGGTGTCTCCTTATTGGCTGGTGTCTTATTTGGTCTGATAACGATGTTGGTGCAGTATGTAGGCCTGTTCATGAGTGGTCTACATACAGGAGTTCTTTTGGGTCTTGTTGGCTTATTTATGGCCGACCACTTTGTGGAAACATCACCGAAGGGATCTGTGTGGTTGTGTGTTGGTGTCTTGCTCTGTTCGGCGCTGACGGTTGCTATATTTAATTTATATTTTAGGAAAAGTAAGTTAATTAGAAATGTTTTCCCGAATTTTCTACCAACGTTTGAATTTTTAGGTCTCACAATACTTGGCTCAAGTTTATATGGTGGAGCAACATTATCTATCGCTATTGATTACTTCGTAGAAAAGTTATCGATGGTGACTTGGCTGTGGCAAAGAGTGTCTCTGAGACCTGTTCAACCTCCTCCATGTTGGTTTTCTTGGATAGTGCTCGGAGCTTGGCCCTCGTTCGTGCTGGCTGGATTGATCATTCAGTTTGGAATCACTGGAAGAGGCATACATCACGAAGATGGTAAAATATCTACAATATCTTTTTAATTCTTAAATAATCAACAAATAAGGGTTGTCTAAAACAACATAGTTAGCACCTTTCAACATTAACTGTCATATTCAGTTAACTTGACGTTAACTTACTGTATATAAAAAGTATCTGTCGACTGTTTACTTAAATAAAGTTTCTGGTACTTCATTGGGACAACACTTTAGAGTATTGGAATATATTTTAAATTAAACGAGATGTTGCCTGTAAACGATACTTTGGGACACGGTTTATATGAAAAATATAAAAGGCGACCCTCGTATAAAGTAATTACAGAGCTCAAAATTTAGTTTTTCAAGTTATGCATGTTCGTTTCAGTGAAAGCTGGTAGACAGAAATCAAGAGCAGCACCTCCGAGAGTCGTAACGCGAGCTGAACGGGCTGAAATGAAACAGAAAAAGTACAGATATCTCTATCAAGTTCGTACTGCTCATGGTGATGTAATAAGTCAGGTTTGTTGCTTTTTATTTTATATGCATAATAGCTTGCTCCAATAGGAAAGAATAAAAAAACTATAATTTAATTTGAACTGTAGCACTTAACAACTTGAAACTTTTTTCAAATTTTTAACAAATTTGTTGATTGCTCGATAATGCAAGTTTGGTTGAGTGGCAATTAGCTCTCAAAGAGAACTTTTTCTGGGGGCCTGAACCCTTTTGCGGAATCAGATCCAATGTAATATTGGAAGACATAGGTGAAGCCAAAAGAAAGAGAAGATCTGACCATTGGAAAGATCTAGTAGGGCTTAGACAATCAAAGATTCTTCTGGGTGACTACAACTTGTTGAGATAAAATGTCGCCTGAATGGGCACCTGAAAAAGTTCAAATTAGTGGAGGAAGAAGAATGCAGATATTGTGGCATGGAAGAAGAAACCTCCATCCACATACTTTCCAACTGCACAGCACTCCAGAATCCTAGAGCACAGAACCTGGGACATTACTGGATAGAGGAACATTTACCTATGTTGAAGCCTGCAGATATCCTAAAATTCCTCCGGGAAATAGGACTAAAGGAGCTACTAGTTGCAGAGACTTTTCTCAGAAACTAAGTAGAAATAAGGGGGCACAATAGATCTTCAAGGTCTCAGTGAATGTTACCCCAAAAATACATACATACAAGAGAACTATCCGTTTAAATAGCCGGCAATTTTTGCAATAGGTAGGTTTATTTTGGTACTTTCCCACACTAGGGGGTGACCTCCCAACCACGTATAGGGTTCACACTTCCAAAGCTGTACTATCGGATTTGACACACCCTCCTCAAAAAAATTCAATTAACTTTAAGCTGCCATTATTTTCGAATTCATTAGCTCACAATTTACCTCCTTGACTAGATGAATACTTTTACTTTTTAGAATTTTGTGCAACAACTTCAAAAGAAGGATACTAGTGATAGTCAAGGAGAATGCAGTACCCTCCAATCGGATGCAACACATCTCACTATATTACCGGATACCCAACTGGCAGCTTTGACTGAAAGCGAAGATGACAGTCAGACAGAAATAACTGCTCGACGATGAAGATTTTCGCCATTGTGACTACGTTTTCTTTCGTCTGACATTACTTAGATTTTCAAATCGTTTCAAACTATTTCAAGCTTTAAGACAATAAGTGACATTTTTGTTCGATGTAATAGATGTTCCAAAAGATTGACAACTTGCTGAATATTCCCACAAAACAAACTAATCCCGATATTAAATGCGTATTGCCCTTCTCAGGGGACCAATATTTGTATATATAAAAGAAAAGTTATTGGATTTCTGGTGATTTTTCACAGTTAAGATAAATTGTGGAAAATAACTGGTTCGTGAAAAGTGTAAACTTGGCGGGATTGATGTAGAAAACTATTTTCGGGACGTTTCACTCGTGATTGTATTTTAGATAATTTCAATCTGCATTTTATTTGGATCTCGAGAATTTCGATGATTATTATTATAAGAGAAAACACCTTCAAGGTTTTAATAGTTTCTAAAGTTCGTTGTTATATCTAGACATAATGGTTACTGAGGGGAAAATATTTTCCTACAATTTAGGGAAGTACAAACTAGCTCCAGAAAAAGCGGATATTGGAGTAGGAGATATTAACCCATTGGGTTACTTCAGAATAGGAATACATGTGCTATGGGAATTATTGATTACCATGAAAATATTTAGAGGATTGAGTGGGTAGAGAAACACAATCAAGACAAGAAACGTAGAAAAGAATTTTCTACTGATATTTATTATGCTTCTCATAATATATTACTGCATTGTTATTCATATAAAGTTAAATGTTTTGTGGGTGATCAGTTTATATATTAAAAGAATTTTCAAAAATATTTTCCAATTGAGTTGTTTACAATGAAATAAAAGCTGTTATATCAAAATGAAATACTTAGTAGTAGACTTCATCACACAGTTGTCATTTTATAGTATATTCAACTCAATCTGTAGCCATCAGAGATTTTTCATTTACAACTACACCTTGTATACTTAATCTAGGGTCAGAAGGTCTCAAGGTTCCTTATCCTAGTCAACAAAGGACAATTCGACTGATGAGACGTATTAAAAGAATTAGTTTTAACTAAAATAGTGCCAAAGCCAGGCAGAAGAAAAGTGGGAATAGTTTATAAAATAGAGAGAAAATGAAATATTCTTTCATTTCAAAATCCACTTCGAAGTAAGGGAGAAAGATTGTTTGTCTTAAAGTATTGACTTCACAAATGTAGAATTTTTGCTTAAATGTATTATCCACCTTAGCAAAATAGAAAAATAGTGAAAATATTTTTGAAAAACCTTCTGTAGTACATTAAATGGCAAATTAAATGCTGCTGAAATCGTCAGTCCAAATATATGAAAAATAAATACGTCCCAAATATACTTTTACATTACATATTTAATCTGTCATTTAAAACTACCTTTTTATATCAACAGAAAGTGACAGAAATGTGAAATATATTTCACTCAATCTCCTTTTAACATGTACATTCCATGACGAGCATTTTTTGCTATTTTCTTGTCACAATCTGTTAAATATAGGTACTGCCAAAAAAAAGTTAAAAAATCGTAACAAATACCTGATAGTAAATCAAAAACTGATATACTGGTATATGTAGAGTATTTACTGTATATAAAGCCTTTTGATTATCGAGAATATGCAAGCCAAAGTCCAGGTTATTAAAATGTACACATTTTTAATAAAACTCCCTGTATAGATTTTGTCGATAGGGTTGTAATGCTGTAATCATTTACCTTAAACATCACTTCATACAATACACCTGCACGTCCTAACCAGACTATCTTCCCAATCTTTTGTATACCCTACAGATTCAAGGTGCTCTTTCAAAAATTGTAATAAAAAATTACGTTGAATGAACCTATTAAGTACATACAAAACGTTTCATGAAACAGCAAAGGAATATCCTCCAAGGCAAGCAAACAACTGGAATGACAGCATTTTGATGAAGTTCAACGATATTTGTATTGCGTATTTAAATATGCTTTTGAATTATGTAATATTTTAACTTACCTTTCCGTTGTTATATTTGTAGTAGTTTAACTTGCACAATTAGGTATGATTTAGTAAAAATAAATTATTTGAATTTTTTTCAGTCAAAAACTATTCCATGCTCAAGTAACATTTTTTCAATATATGTGATTCGAGTATAGTATTTATTATGCTTTTGTTAATATTTCAGCATTCAAGTTTCATATGTAATCGTGATAAACATTGGCGATTTTGTCTGTGCTGTTGAAGGACTTCAATTGTGTAAATTCTCGAATATTCAAAATGGTTGAAAGATCTAAGATCTCTAAAAGTTCGAATATTAAAAAAAAATCTTCTGAACCAAAGGTTAGAAATGAATTTTGAATTCATTATTATTTTGTTGACATATTTTTTTATTATATAGCACAAAATTAAAATTTGCTCATAACTAAATAAGTTGTTTTATTTATTTTAATTATACATAAATATTCCAGTTATAAAAATACATAACAGTCATCTATATTTTTTGTAAATAACAAGTTTTTGAGTCAATTGATTAAAGCTTACAATAGGTAATAACAACTCCACAAAACTATCATTGACATTTAAAATAAATTGAAATAAAACTATTATTGCACTAATAGTCCAAGATTTAAAAAAAAAGAAAAATTAATGGGAGAAAATTTCAATATTTCAGCGCTAACAATAAAGGCGTAATCTCAACTGAAAAATTGAATGAGCATTTCAAAAAATGTGACATGGGAGATTCAATTGCATGAATTAATAAAGCAGCTGTGGTAAATAAAAATCTTTTCCCAATGTTGTTTCCAGCACGGGTGTCATGATTAGTTCATCATCTTCCTTGTTCCATTTCATCTCTTGTATTTCACCATTTATTCTGGTACAAATGTTCAGGAAGTGGAGCCTGAAACAATTAAAATGATTTCTAGTGTTTATGTAATAATACTTTTCAAAGCAATTAGCCAGTGAGATTTGGGTCAATCCTCTCCCCCTCTTGAACACCTCATTTGGATCTCTGGTGGATCTTTTTTAAATCCTCAGAGATAACAATTTTATCAGAGCTCAATATTATTAAAAGCAACAATAATACAGGTTGTTCCAGGATAAAGTGACACATTTTAAACGCTTATAAATTTTACACAATATACTCAATAATAGTGTACCTAGAAGCTAGACTGAAGTGGATTTCTGTTGATAATGTAGTTGTAGATTCATTTATACCGTCAAAATCACAGCATGTACCTATGTATGAAATCAGTATTGTTCCAATATACAGCTTATAAATTATGTATAAACAAGTATTGATTTCAAAATTTTGGATGCCTGTAACTACTAAACAAAAGCTTGCATTACAAAAACTTATTTAAATTTATTTTGACTTCATCTACTCGCTCCCGAATTTTTGCTACTAAATTCCTAGACACACTGTATAAACATTATTTTAATTTCATTTGTAAACCAAATTACCAAGACAACTTTCTATTTTCGTCATAAGAGATTATTTATTTCTTAAGTAATTTACTTTCGATTTTCGAATATTCCCGGGAATAAATTATAATGAAAACTACACGACACGTTTTTTATAAACATAACCTAATAGTTTGTTGCTTTTGAGTTTTGATGAACAAAAAGTTAATATAATAATTTTTCAATATAACCGATAGGTATTAGGTATGTTTTTTTTTTAACCTAAGTATCTGTTTTAATGACCTTGGGCGCTGGTACACCATCACCCAGATTATAGATAAATAACATAGGCGTGGAATGTGGAAGGTAGATTAGAAGTAGCCTAGTTCTAAGCAAAATACTATGATGTTTTTATTCTTTAAAATTAATCACAGTCATATACAGTGTGTCTCAAAAACTGTGATAGAGATGATAGAGTGATACTTTTTATAGCAATAATTAAGAATTAAAGGAATAATATTGATTATTGAGTATGAAATAATTATTCGAGCCAAGACTTATAGTAACACAGAGCATGTAATAAGCTTCTTACAACTCTCGTTATGTATATTACGACATCGCCACTTGTGATCCATGATAACTCAATGAAACCGTCTACGGTCTTATAACATTATTTTGCTTCGTGAACGGTCACTGGCCCAAATTAATAACGTCTTATTGACATATGCAAGAGCCTATACATATCACATTAAAGTGATTGCATAAAAAACCAAGATTTATATTAACGTCAAGCCAAATACCAACGTGAATTCTCCACGAATCCCTAAATTCGATTATAACCAAAAGAAATGATAACTTTTGTTTTAGAAACACTAGAATAAAAAGTATTGCTACAAATCATTCAGAGCAAATGGAGTTGATGAATGAAGTATTTACAAACGCAAGAAGTGCTTTACAAAAGATATCTAAAGATGAAAATTTTACTTGTCCCGTAATAAATTACCATGATAAACTAGGCAAAGGGCAAGGTTTTATGGGAGACGTTTTCTATATAAATATAGAAGATAAAATAAGTGGCAGAAAATTGGAGTTGGTGGTGAAACAGGCCACTATATCAGAATATGTAAGAAAGAATTTTCCAATAAATGTTCTATACTATAACGAAAGTAAATTTTATGAAAACATTTGGCAGGCGTTTATAGATTTTCAAAAAAAATATTCAGGAACATTGGTATTCGATAATTTACCAAAGTGCTACGCAACGGATTTGAAGCCAGGGAGCGAATTTTTGATATTGGAAAATTTAAACATGGATAATTTTTTCAACATTGAGAAATCCGAATTTTTCAACAAAGAACAAGCCGAATACATTCTACAAAAATTCGGACAATTTCACGGTATCTCTTTTGCGTATAAAAGCAAATTTCCTGATGAATTCGCTACATTGAGCGGACTGTTAATACCTTACTGGATAACCAGTTCAACAATAGATTTGTTTCAAGAAGTGATAAAAAATGGAATTGCAGATTGTTTAAGTTATTTAGATCCATCCGATGATGTGGATATTATTGACAAACTCGATAAATACGAGAAAAACGTAGTGGCTATTTTTCAAAATTCTGTTACATACAAGGGAAAAAACGGAGTCATATTGCAAGGAGACTGTTGGAGTAATAATATATTTCTTAAATATAATGTAAGTATTGTATTGAATATTATTAATAACAAATTAAAAAAGATGAAGATTTCGCTAAAAACAAATAAAATAGTAGATAAGTGTTCAGTTTTTTTAAGGTTTTTAAACTATAAGCAACTTTTTTTCTTATTTTTTGAGGAATTAAACCACAATGTTTTTTAACATATTTATTTTAAAAACTTGACAATATACTGTATGTTAAGGGTTTATCAGAGATATTTAGAAAAATTGGTAATCAATTCAATATTAGAACTAGCTTCAAATCTAATAATACGTTGCGATCTATACTAACAAAAACGAAACCAAAAAATGAAGAACAATCTTCAAAAAACGTTGCATATATCAAATATCTTGTGAATGCTACAAATTTTATTTAGGTGAAACATCTAGACCATTTAAAAGTACGAATAAACGAACACAAGAAGTATATCAAAGGTAGAGAGTTCTTTAAGTCAGCTATTTGCAAACATGCTTGGGAAGAGGGTCATCAAATTCAATGGGATTCAACAAAAATAATGTTGAAACAACCCAATAATAAAAGAAAGTGCTTTAATACAACTAATTGCAGATAAATGTGTAGGTAGTATTTCAGCCGAATCTAGTCAAATTTGGTTACCAAGATTAGAAAGAGAAATTTTCAATAATCAATTACCTGCGTTATCAGGATAGCATCATAAGTTTGTATCCAGGTTTTCTTGTAATTTATAATTTGAATAGTTGTAAATCGATACAGATTTCAATACACAAAATCACAAAACTGAGTATACATATTTTGAAAACAAAAATAATCATACACAAAAAAGTAACAACAAACGCGTTTTATAAACATTTCCAATATAAGCGAAAAAAACGCGCTATCCCAATAAAAACCGTTCCTGGAACGTGCACTTCACTGGATTCCATTTCCATCATATCGTTGGAATGTCATAAAATGAAATATTCTATTTCACATTTTGCTAAAGATATGATCTACTATGAATAGATCCCAATAAAATTTTGATAACGTAGTTTTGCAGTCTTTTACTTCAAAATATTATCGATTGTTAATTTTTTTCCTTGTGTCAGATAGGGATAAAAAAATAATTTTCATTTAGTTTATCTTGACAACGGTAGCTGGAACGCTACCGAAACGTTGAAATAAATATTTTAAAACACATTATGGTTTAATTTCCCAAAAAATAAAAAAGTAAATAATGAATAATATACCACAAGGAACATGCAGAAGATATAAGCAACTTTTTTTTTAATGTGTTATTTTTAAAGACATGTTTCTATATTTAGAAAAGGTAGTTGAAATTAATTTTTTTTAAATAAATCTTGAAAAAACTATTGACTGGAGTAGGTATCCAATAATGCGATAATATATAGGGTGTTCTCTCTAATCTACAATTTAGAGAAATGTAAAGGATTGAACTGTGATTTTAATCAAATTTAGTTTAAACTGAAAACTCTAAAAATAAAATGTATGTCCTGTTATTTATTTGTTTTTTAGAATTCTGGAAAATTAGAAGACATGAAACTGATCGATTTCCAAATATCGAACGTAGGCTCAGTAGTAAACGACTTATCGTACTGTTTGTATGCAGGTGGTAGTAAAGAAATTTTCGATAATTTCAAACACTATCTCAAAATTTATCACGACAGTTTATCTGATACTTGTAGCAAATTCGGTTGCACCGATTTCATTTCGTTCGACGACTTGAAAGAAGAATGGAAAAATTATGGAAAATTTGGATTTATTCTTGGATTATCGTTAATAAAAAGTAAATTATCGGAAAATATTAGTCCAGATGATATGGCGAAAATGTTCAAAGAAAATTTACATAATATTCGTTCAGCCGACACAGAAAATATCAAGAAAAAATTATTGGAGTTGGTTAACCACATGTACGAACACGATTTTTTGTAGACAACTCACTATTATTTAAAAAAAAAACAACAAATTATAATCTGTATACGTGATAAAGAATAAATCATGATGCACGTCTTTGTTATTGCCTACGTTGCCAAGTCGTTTAAATATTATGACAATCCAGTAAAGATTAAATAAAGTTGATCTAAATTTATTACAGCTATTTGTTACCTTTTTTGTTTATTTTTTTGATTCGAGTGATTGGTGCTTTAAATTCAAAGTTTTATATGGGATTAATTAATAGAGGAGTTCAGGCTACGGTCAGTATGGCCAACAAAAAGTGGTTTTTGTGACAGTTAAGGTCTACTATCCAAAACAAGATTTTGCATGATATTTATCAATATTGCTTTATTAAAATGAATAATACACCCTCGAAGCGTATATCTTGAAATATAAAATTACTTTTTAGCTGAATACTTAACATATAAGTGGCCAATAATTCCAGGAACTCTTGGCATGTCACCATTTCATTTCTGTTTAATTGTGTATGTCAATTTTTGATTAGATTTTTTGTAGCATTTCTAATTAGCTGTATCTCTATTCTTCTAATTAATTTTTTCACTGACATTTGACATAACTAGTGACTGAACAACAGAAATGAAATGGTGACATGCCGAAAGTTCCTAGAATTATTGGCCACTTATATGTTGAGTATTCAGCTAAAAAGTCATTTCAAATTTCAAGATATACGCTTCGGGGGTGTATCCATTATTTTAATAAAGCAAAATACGATGTTCGCAATAATAAAAAACATACAAAATCTTATGTTTCAAACAATAGACCTTAACTGTCATTCTTCTCAGAAAAAAACACTTTTTGTTGGCCACACTGACCTTAGACTGAGCTCCCCTATTGAAAGTTTGTACCATTAAAAAAAATGGTCATAATAAATATTGCCACTGTCATTATTCATAAAAACATTAAATGAAAGCTGCAAAGTTTAAAAAAAAGTTATGGTAGGTATACTCACTTATCTCCATGTCTTATCAAATTTTTGCAAAACGTTTGTATGAACCAAGTTCCAGCTTTTCTATTTCTTATGGCAGCATATCCACGGAAGGTTGCCCAAAATGTTAAAGTATCCCGAATGTTTGTACTTGGTCCATCAGTTGTTAAGGATGAGTGTGCATCGTCAACGTATTTACTTTCCCCTGCTGTTAAAATATAAATAAATAATTTATTATTCTAAAATTAGCGGAGGAAAAACCATTTTAAAACGAAAGAATCAAAAGTTTATCTCTGAATATAAAAAGTCATGGCCAAGAAACATCTTTTTTAATTTCCAGTTTCTATAGATTATTAATTGACCCGGTATTTAGTAATAATATCAATTTTTATCTTTTCTTACTGGTGAATGGGAGAAATAAATATATAAACGTACATTTTTGACACTCGTTTCCTTGACATGATTGAAGAATTAATATTTTCGGTTTCCCAACCAAATTTTTTTGGTTTCTCGTGAACATAATTTCTTGAATTTTCGAAACCTTGACACGACAGCTATTGCAACCATATATTACACCTAAAAATGAATGTGAATTTGGAATTATCTGCAATTATCTGTTTTTTTTTTCTCACAAGAATGACAGTTAAGGTCTACTGTTCAAAACATAAGATTTTGCATGTTATTTATCATTGGGAACATCTATATTGCTTTATTCAAATAATGAATACAACCCCGCAGCGTATATTTTGGAATTTCAATTGACTTTTTAGCTGATTACTCAACATATCGGTGGCCAACAATCTTAGGAACCTCTGGCAAGTCACCATTTCATTTCTGTTATTCAGTCACTAGTTATGTCAAATGTCAGTTATATTTATTTTTGTTGATATTCGTTTAATTGTGTACGTCCATTTTCGATTAGATTTTTGTAGCATTTCTAATTAGCTGTATCTCTATTCTTCTAATTACTTTTTTTCACTGACATTTCACAGAGCTAATTTCTGAACAACAGAAATGAAATGATGACATGCCAAAAGTTCCTAGAATTATTGGCCACTTGTATGTTGAGTATTCAGCTAAAAATTCATTTTAAATTTCATGATTTATGCTTTGGGAGTGTATTCATAATTTTAATAAAGCAATGTAGATGTTCGCAATTATAAAAAACATGCAAAATCTCATGTTTCAAACTGTCATTCTTGTCAGACAAAACCACTTTTTGTTGGCCACACTGACCTTAAACTGAACTCTATTACTTTGGGTCATTGTAACTACAATAAAAATTATGTACCAACTTCACTATTGAAAAGACCCATTACAGAAGATGGGAGGCAAAAATAGTAACTTAATCTTAGAAATATTGCCAGATTTATGTGTATGTTTTATTCCAGTTTTGCATTCAGTACTTACCCTCGTCTCCATGTGACATGATACAAATAAATAAACTAGATTCATTAGAAATCGAGTCTACTGTGTTCTTAATCTCCTTTATCATATCTAAATGGTTAAGATCATTTTTAACAATCACTTTATATCCAAATCTATTAAAAACTTCTTTAAGTTTATCTCGATCTAAGTTTGTACCTTGCCTTTCAGGTAAACTTTTATTAGCAGGAGGCAGTAAGTCCTATAAGCATTATATAGAATCAAAATACGAATGAAGGAAACAATGTAAGGAATTCTATTTAGTAAGTGAATGGAACTGCTAAAAATATTGACTTATTTACCTGAAATTCTTTTCGTACGTCCTTAAAGAAACTGTTTTGATTGATAATAAGAACGATTCCAGGTTTATTTGGATCTATAGTATAAGAATTGTTTCCCAATATTGCATTATTTGTTATAGATTCATTAAGAGGACTTAAATTATGTTGAAAATCCATAAAGTTATTTTCATATTGTTGTTCTTCCAAAATACGACCCAATGTCATATTCTCGAGATTTCTTATGGTAGAAATTTCATCTCTTTGATTGTCAATACTAGTAATTGAAGAAAGTTTTCTGTCACGACGATTTATCTGTAAATCGCAGTTAAACTGTTCTTCTTTGTGTATTGATTGATAACTTCCAGAATTTGTAGAAACACTTGCTACATTGCTTGAAGATTTGTTTGGATCATGTTTGGGTTGTTGTGAAGAAATCTGAAAAATATATGTACAATAATTAATGAATAAAAATGCAAAAAACTACATATTTTCAATATAACTATGCATTCTCTAGTGCAGAATATGTATGAGCGCAAATAATACTATTTTTCAAATCATAGACAGAGAAATCACTAGGGAAAAACAAATATATTGATTTTTCTATGACACTTTGTTACTAATAAAAATGGGATTAACGGAAATATGATGTTCCTGAAACGAAATTTGAATAATTGTTCTTTGGACTGAAGTATAGTAGGTAAATATCTTACTAGCATGTATGAACATTTATTTATTCATATAACATCTTACCTCCGCTAGTACTGTTTCTAACTTTTCTTTCAAATGCTCTTGTCCTATAATCTTCAGAATTTGTTTTATTTCGTTGTAATCTAATTGATTGATACTTTCCCATTTCAAAAAATATACCTCAAGATACTCATCGCCATATTCATCAAAATATATTTTTCGTCTTTCAAAACTCTGTCTGGCATGCTGAAGAAACTCTCTTGTTTCTTCTAAATTTAAATTGTCACAAATTAAATAAATTGTTTTCTTAAGCTTGTTTATGTGCAAAGAATGCGGTTGATTAGGAAGAAAGTGGTCAATAACATTAGATTTTTCATAACCTAAAAGTATTAGGCTAGTTAAAAAAAATTCCCTCATATGTTTCAACTTTTGTGCTTCCACAACTATTAATTTTTTTAAAAGAACTTACCCAATTCTCGTAGAACAGCAAAATTCTTAATTGTACATAATGCTTCTACTAATTTGTGTTCCCAAGAATCTCCTTTATGTGAATGGTATTTAGACCATAGAGATAATATGTCTTTACTGCCGCCTTTTAATAACAGAAATATTTGTTGGAGTTGAACCTCTATTTCAGTGCGATCTTCTAGTAATAAGTAAATCAAAGATATCTAAAATAAAATATTCATTTTTTAAATAAACATCACTAAACAAAACAATTCCTCCGATGGTCATTAATCATAACTTTTTTTATTGTATTGAAGATGTTTGATAGAGCAGTGGAGTAGCAAGAGATAAAGTATGGAGTGGGTGACATCCTCCAAGGGCGCATGTTGTTGCTCTGGTGGAAACTCCTTACATTTGGAGATTTAATAATTTTTGGTTAAAAAAATTTTCAACTCGAAGAAACCTAACAGTTCCTAAGTGTTTAGAATTTATTGTGAATTTTCTGCTTCCCAAATTAAACCCATGTTCCCAGACAGAAATGAATTTATTGTGGATGTCCCAAGATAGTGCGCCACAGCATTGTGTCTTGATGAGAAACTACTTAGAAACCGTCTTCCCAAATCAGTCGAAGAGGAGCAATTGAGGCACCAAGGTTCCCTGATTCAACTCCTCTCGATTTTCTTATATGTAGATAAATGAAAAGTGGAGAAATACCTTGCAAGAACCACTTTTTTATATAAACATTTGATTGATGATGTTCATCACGTTCACATAGATATAGATGAAGATCTGATTAAATGTTTCAGGATTTTTCTCTTAAATACAAAATATATATTTATTTCTTCCATTTGTACCATGCATTGTGCCCTATACAAATTTTCATTTTATTTTGTAGCAGAACGATCACTATTAGGTATGCAACTCTATTTACAGCACACCAGTCTACCGTCTGATTTTACGCTGGTAATGGTTCACAATAAAACTATCACGAATACAAATTTATTAAAATCATATGAGTCGTTTCATATTTAAAACCAAATCTGTATAATATTTAAATCCTTAATTAAAATGTAACGTAGCCGGCTATGTATAATATTACAATTATTCGTAAATTGATCGACCTACCCATGGAGACTGACATCTTATGGACTGACATAAAAACCGAGCCGGTGTTTTTTGTTACAGCTAAAAAAAGTGTATTACGAATTTATAGCAAAGAACAAACAATTATTGTACATTGTGTGTTAGTGTTAGTAGTGAATAGATATTTTTGATCTTATTTAGGTAAGATAATTTTTGATTGTTTTATTAAATAATTTACATTTTGAATGTTTGATACTTTTATGTGGACAAAAGAGTATAAATTCAAAAGGGATTTCTTAAACATGGAAAATGAATGTGGTTAATGGAGAGAATAACTTTTATCATACAAAATCGAAAAATGAAAATTGTACAACAGAAATCTAACATTATAGGTATTGCTCGTATTCATAAATTTATAATATTTACATCTTCAAGAGTGAATTTATATTCATTGAAATGTTTGGTATTTTGGAATGATAAATTAATTTATCAATTTATTTACTTTTCATAATTCAAAGAATATTGAATTAATATAGTTTTCTTTTTTACAGATCTTACCGCTCTCGTTTCAACTCAAGAAATGCGATATGCCTAAAGGTAGGAGAATGTTGTGACGAATAACAAAAATAAAAATAATGGTAGTTTAAATTTTGGAAAATTTTCCCTTTTAAAGCATTCGATTTCTGACTGTTTTTGATAATTTTTTTCTATACTATTTAAATAATGTTGAAATTTTATAAATATATTTTTCATTTTTGTTATTTGAAAAGTGTGCCTGAATTGATTTTGCTATTTACATTTTTTAAATTATATTTATTGGAAAGACCCCGGCAAGAGGATATTTTTATGTTGATTTTGTTTATGTACTTCTTTTTCAGGTTTAGGTTTTTCAGCACTGCAACCTTCTCTGAGCAAATCGGTTAGGTTATAATAAAAATTTAAGATTTTCTATTTCAATTAGAAAGTTATCAAAACAAGAATAATGAAAAAAATACAAAAAATAATTATTTACAGTATAATACAAAATAAAAAATCGATTGAAAATTCAATCTTTTTCATTAATTTTATCAATTGTACTGAAAATTGGTCAAGAATTACATGTTTCTATGGCTGAATTCAGATCCCAAGCTATTTTAAGAAAGTTTTTTAATACCTTCATTCAGTTAAGAATATTATTTACCATTTTATTGTGAAATTATTATTTTGAAAGATGCTCAGAGTTCACTACGTATAACCGATTGATTCAGACAACTCAGAAAGGATAATGCGATGTTCTGGGTGTCAAAAGGTCAACCATTAAACACAATTTAATATATTTTAATTTAAACTGATAATTATCAAATTTTTTGCAATTTCACCAAATCAAAAATAAAAAAACAACAATTCTTTCCAGATGTAAGACATTTATTTAATTTATAGTTAATAAATTATTATTTTTTAAATATTAAGACACTCCCAGAACGCACTAGGTACAACGAGATCTTCCAGATAACTCAGATGTAACAAAAATTTATTATTTCGGGTGTTTCCAATTTTTTTACATTTCACTGTTTATCATAAATTTAATTTTTCAACAGCTAACAAATTTTTTTGTGGTTACACAAATTTTCAAACCATTGTATGCCTGTATTTATAGTAGAATATGTGATCACAGAAATTTCCTTGTGGACAATAACAGCTTTTAGTTTTTCAAAATCTTTTTTTTTTTAACTTAATCACTTCAAATGTATTTTTATATTTTCAAAGACAGTAAGGTAAACACAGGTACTGGCTCGAGGTTGCTCTAACGTAGTGGACTTAGAGTCAGTATTAAAGGGAAACTATGTGATGTATGCCTTTGACTAAGAGATAAATGTGGTGGCAATCGCCGGTCGGTAAATGGAAATGGTCGATTTCGGTTTTTAGTGATGGTTAATGGTAAAAATGATACTGTCTAAATGGTATTGGGATGGAGATGATGCGGTGGATGATATTAAATGTAAGTGTTTAAAATATTTTCTTGTTTCTTGAATCATCACTGATTATTTCTATTTTATGCATAAATAATATGATTTAAATATACTATTTGTCAGCAAATATCAACATTTAATTAGTTTGCTAAATATACAGTTTGGTCCAAATAACATGAATAAATTCATCATATTGAAGATACAATTTTTTATATGGAATATGAATGGATGGAAACTTGAAAATTTCATCCTGTAAATTACAATTCGCACAGGGGTGACATTTTTAGCTATGAGAATCACTCAATAAAGACAATCAGAATCAGATATTAGTCTAAACATCTCAAATATGCATGCTTCACTGTTTTTATTTTACTTACTAATTCATCAATATCCAATTTGCTCTCAATTTCTTTAACCTTTTCAACATTTAAAAGTTTTCTTGCATCAGGAAGACTAGATGAAAGTTCTGCAGCAGCATCTGTAGTTTCTCTTGGTAATGTGTCTAAAATGCAAATAGATCAGTTTATGGTGATAAGTATTATTGTGTATATAAATGAAAGTACTTAAGAAAAATATTTTGCTTGCAATTTAAATGTATTAATCTGAAATTATAATAATCCTATACCCTTTAACAATATTGAACCAGTCACAATTCCCTAATTTAAGCGGTAATAGGTACTCATTAGGGTGACTTTTTTTAAAGTGGAACAATACATTTTTTTGTTTAATACGTACCATCTAAATCACTTTGCTCGCTATCTACATACTCTGAATGTTCGGATTCTTCATGGCTGTCATATGTATTATTTGTGTTTCCCATAGTTATTGTTCGTGAAAATTTTTTGACTAAAAAGGTTCAATTCTAAATAATGGGATTTTCTGGGGGAATCCCTACGACGTAATTTATAACTGGCTGAATGATTTACATTTAAATTTACTTACTTTACATTTAAATTTACAAATGAAAATTCTAGTCCATTCTTAAAACAGTAAATAATAACTGCTAATAAAATTAAAATTATAAACATAAGCTATACCTGCACTTGTCATTATTTTGATTTTGATAATTTGTCATTTTTTTAATTCTTCGTTTTTAAATTATAGTACAAGTGAGAAGGTAGCTCCGTACATAGACTTTTTTATTTTGTCTATGGCTCCGTATATTCCATCCATGTCTATTATTCCTCGGCCGGGCTTTACTTATTGTTGCTGACTGCTGTGTGCCTTCTCTGATTTCTTTGCCACAATACTTATTTGTGTAGTAGCATTTGGTAGCATTGTAGTAGTCATAACATAGGGAAATAAAATTTTTGAAAGAAACGAGCTTTTTTATTTTGTCTATGGAAACGAGATCCTGGACCTATGGTTGTATTTCGGTAAAGGCCAAATAAACATCTTTTTGTAATATATGATATGTAATTTGACATTTGACAGGACAGTCGAAAGATAAGTTGTAATCAATTATCAATTATAATTCTGATTTCCGGTATATAAAACAATATATGTAATAATTATAATATATAAATCAACAAGTACATATAATAACTAATAAGTTCCTAAATATTTATTATGGCAAGTGGCTCAAAAAAACGAATTATGGTAGAAACAAAGAATTTATCTAAAGATCCTCCTCCTGGTATTAGTGCAACACCTGATGAATCAAATTGCAGATATTTTCACGTAGTGATGGCTGGACCTGCTGGTTCTCCTTATGAAGGTGGATTATTTAAGCTAGAATTATTTTTACCTGAAAATTATCCAATGTCGCCACCCAATGTGAGATTCCTAACAAAAATATATCATCCTAACATAGACAAATTAGGAAGAATATGTTTGGACATTCTAAAGGATCAGTGGTCTCCTGCTCTTCAAGTTAGAACAGTTTTATTATCAATTCAAGCATTATTAAGCAGCCCAAATCCTGATGACCCTCTTGCAAATGATGTTGCTAACATGTGGAAAAGCAGAGAACAAGAAGCTGTTCTCAAAGCAAAGGAATGGACAAGACTGTATGCTATGGAATAATGTACTAAAAAATGTCACAAGATTGACTGTGATACTATTAACATGTTAAATGTTAAAATAATATATTTTGTTTTAATGTGATTTTTTGGATACTGTATGTAGTCTTTAAAATTTTGTATCTGATGTTTACAAAGTAAGTCAGCTCCTTCAGGTATGGAAAGCTACTGTACTAATTTTAATTCATGACATTTTCTGTATTCTGAGAATTTAACAAACTCAGAATTTCAATGTAAATCTTATCTTTGGTTCTTCTAATTTTCATATACTAAAATTCATTCACATTGAAATTATTTGTAGATCATGTTAAATGATTATTTTTAGAAATCTAAGACTTTTTCAAACAAAATGGACTATCCTTTTCTTGAAATGCCAAAATACATATTTTTATTGTTATAGGGAATTGTAAAACCAAATAGTAATAAATTGAAATGGTCATTTTGACAAATTATTTTTTTGTCCTAAAATTAAAGTACCTAAATATTCTACACCACTTGGAAAATGAAGATAATTAATAACTAAATTGAAATTAAAAATTTAATAATTTTTTTATTTTTAAAATTGCCTAAAAATAAATACAAATCATATTTATAATTTAACAAAAATAAATATTTTTTACTTATATACATAAATGAGTCAACAAATGAAGTAAATCAAACAAAAAGGAATGATTTAAGAGAGTTTTTTTATTGTTTCTTAGGCGCAGCCTTTGAATAGAATGCATCCAAAAATAGTGCTGTAAAAACAACTACAGCACCTATCCACTGTCTAATGGAAATTGCGTTACCAAATATTACAACAGAAGCCAATACTGTGAAAAATTTTCTGGTTGTAGTTACTACAGATACAACCAGTGGACCGAATTCAGATACCTGAAAAAAAATTGAATAATTTTCAATATGTTGTAGCATGTGTGAACACATCTATAATGACTTCATAATTTATACATACTGAGCTTGGATATGCCAAAAAATGTAATTTCTCACTTGGAAGGAATGTCTACTTAGCTAAGTAGGTTAAGTACCACATTTTTTTAAAATATTCCTTTGGAAAGATGTTTAAATGGTCCTGAATTTTATTAAATACCAGTGGACAATAATTATAACTTACCATAGAATATAAGAATAACTGCCCAATAGCTGAAGTAATTCCTAACATTAAAAGATTGGTAACTACATAAGGAAATCTAGTAGCAAATTCATAGAATTTATAATATTCTCCTGATACTATAATTATTATACTTAAAAATAGTGTACTCCAAGCATTTGCAATTTCCATCATCTGAATCCCAGTAGGTTTAGATTCAGCTCTGATTCTTTCCTGTAAAAAAATTATATATACATAATTTATTAATGATGACTATCAAGAGACAAGTATGAAAATTATTACAAGAGCAGTAGGTGTAATATTGGGATGTTGAATTCCTATGGGTTATATAAACATGTATCTTATGTACCTATATTATTGCATATCTAACAATAAAATTGAAGAGAGTAAAAAAATATTAATCATTTCAAAACACAAAGCAATACATTTTATGTCAAAGAATGAATGTTTTTGTTAATAAAAAAAATATTAGTTTTTATAAGAAAAATAAATAAATCCTTACCTGAATAGCACCAATTAATCCATCCATTATTAGAGAAAGTACAAGTAATAATTCTCCTATACCCATAGCACTCTCTTCTGTCTGTGACTTTACTTTATCTTTTAGCATGAATAAAACAATACCAAATACGATCATAAAAACAAAAATATATTTTCTAAGAGCATAACTTTTTTTACCAACTAAAACACCCAGTATCATTACTGGGATAGGTTTTGCAGACTTTCCAATAACTTGTGTTGGGTATGGTACCCACTGCAATGCCATATTGGAGCAAATCATTGCTAATAAATAAGTTATAGACATGCTAGCATAGTATAACTTATGTGTGGTGTCTTCGCCTTGATGCCATAGAGTTGCAGCAGCCTTGGCTATTATAAAGTTTATTACACACTGTACTAGTACTAAAGTTACTGCATAAGTATATTTTTCATATTCAGTGGTCTTAGTACCATCTTCTTTAACTACTTCATAAGGATATTTTCCTCTTGTTATTTTTTCTTGCACTATTCCAAAATAAAAATAAGATATAAATATTCCAGCTGCATAAAGGAAAAATTTGTTTTTCTGCATTATTGAAGCGCCTTTAATTCACCGTAATAAGCTAACTATAAAATGTAAAAGTATCCTTCTGTTGCAGATTGTTGCTTACGTATAATTTAACCTAACCTAACCTAACAAATTCTTCTTCTTCTTCTTCTTTATCCTTTATTGGGTAATATCCCAGCGGATAATTTGCCCAGAATATTCAGGGGAGGTATTCTCGTCTTGCTCTATACCCTGTTTTTAAACTAAGAGGAGTGATTTGAATTTAAGTTGGCATTTCTGCAGGCTAATTATTGGTCAGATAGCCGCCCGTTTCACACAGATCTTTTGATATAACTGACAACACTATTTGTCAGTTTTGACAGCTATGTTTATTTACATAAAAATATTCCATTCTTTACTACCACTTTTGCGCGTTTGCTGTTTATCATTCTGTTTGCGTTTGCTATTTCATATTGTGTTTGGACTTATTACCTCATATAATTGTATTTGTGTTGTTTTGTTGTATTGGTTTGTTACTTTTTGAATATGGACAAAATATTGTACTCCAGTCGACTTTCTTCGCCCCCGAAACGAAGGAAATTATTAAGTTTGGATCATTTATCGCTGACAGAGAAGCAAAGTTTATAAGTTAACAAGTAAAATCTTATTTTTAATACCTAATAGCTTTACACAAATTACGGTACCTACAATATCATCGTATTTTTTCAAATCAAAACCTGTTTAGCTTTATTTTGTGCTATACCTAAACTTCCAATGTAAATAAAGGATAATTTAACATATAAACTAATTGTATATTTTTTTACATATTATACTAATTTATACTCAAATTATCAAATGGTCATTCATAAAATTTCACATAATAATATAACCACAATGTTTCCACAATAATGTGACATTTGGTAGCTGTGTTTGCCATTGTCTGGCCTCATGTCTTGAGTCCAATTACGATTAGGTATTTACACATACCCTTATCTCTCATTGGTCACGACAAATGCGAGCAGTACAATAGATATTTCACATAAGTGTCAATTGGTTCTCTAAGTCGGAACACGACATTTTTGGAACACTCTCCCAATCTAGTAACTTTTAGTGGTGTGTTTCAGGTTTCCTAAAATACTCCTCCTAGTTTAAAAACAAGGTATAGGCAATCGAATATCTCCAATTTTTAACTTCGAATGGTGTCACTCAAACTAAAACTTATGTATACTAAACTCTTAATTGTTATTCAGTTTTCTAATTAGAACTTCTCGGGCAAGAAAATTAATAGGGTTTCAACAACACAACATAGGGTGTATAACTTTTCTCGCTTGGGGATAGCAGCCAAGCTTACACAACCAGAAATGCTACCACGGATGATAGTCATAGAACCCAGGTTTAAAAAAGATGAATTTAATTGATGTTATTGTCAATGTCAAACAAGTGAATATGATGTAATAAGTAATCAAATTATATAATAGTTATATATTAATTTTAGCTATAGTGAGGAATTTAATTAACAAATTTAGTCTTTGAGGATTGAGGTTGGATAGGAGTAAGCATATTTCTATAGGAGTTTGTAGGTTAGTTTTAGCCAATTCTTTATAAATATCAAAATTTGGAGACATATTAATTGGACACTCAAAGATTATATGGTTCAGAGTACCAACTTGTCCACATTCACAATATGGATTGTCTTGAACACCTATGCGGTATAGGTGAACTGGTGTTGCACAATGGCCTGTTCTCATCCGAATAATAGTTGTAATATGTCTTCTGTCTTTGTATGGAAATTGATTAAACCAAGGAGTTTTATTTAGATTGTTCACTATTTTGCTATAGAATGATGAGTGTGATTTACTGTGGATCCAATCTTGAGTCCATCGATGCCAAATCTTTTTTTTTATGTCTGGTAGGTAGTTAGAAAAGTGCAATTTGACTTTTGCTGGGATATTCAGTAGTCTCCCTGCATTAGCTAATCTATCAGCCATCCAGTTACCTTTAATGTCAGAGTGGCCAGGAATCCATGCCAAGACGATATCAAAATTTTGTAGTTTTGCTTCAATGATTCCTCTTTTAGTCATGAAAGAGGAGTGTTCAGTATCCATTGCATAGGTTGACTTACAGATTTTTTGTATAGAGCTTTTAGAGTCTGAAAAGATTATTGCTTTTTTAATATCTTTTTTGAGGATAAATTGTAAAGCATGATTGATTGCAATAGTTTCTGCAGTGCAGATTTGTGTATGTTGAGGCAACTTGCTGGAGAAGGAGTATTTAAAGTCTGGGCAAAAGACACCAAAGCCTGCTGATCCATCATCATCAACTGACCCATCTGTAAATAACTGAGTGTGTAGAGGTTTATTAAGGGATATTCTCTGAATTTGAATGAGGGCATGTTCATCATTTCTGGTAGATTGTAAGTTGATAGGTTTAATTGAAGACAATTGGTATTCTAATTCAAAGTTATGACATGGGTATAGATCACTGGAAAATAGGTTTGAATACTTGCTAACATTGTTTATTAATATCACCAACTGGGGAATATTTTTATTTTTCCAGGTATTTTTGTTGATTTGGATCATAACATTTAATTCATTTAATGCTGATATGATGGGATTATTGATAAGCATTAAGTTTTTTAAAAGAAATTTGGAGCTAAGCCACTCCCATCTATACCTAAGGGGGATTTGACCACATTCACTCAACAGGGCATAAATTGGGGTAGATCTCATACATCCTGTAATGATACGTATGCTTTTGTAATGTAAACAGTCTAGTTTCTTAAGGAGATATAGTGGGCAATCAGAAATTATCTGACATCCATAGTCCAGGTGACTCTGTACTAAACCATTATGAAAAATTTGAAGGGTTTTGGGATCACTACCCCAATATGTTCCACATAAAGCACGCATGATATTCAGGCTGCGATTTACTTTTGTTGCTATTAAATCAACATAGGAATTCCATTTAAGATTCTGCTGGAGTATTATCCCTAAATATTTAACTGAATTAACCCATTTTATTATGTGATTGTCTAAACGTATTTTTGGTAGATTTAATTTATTTTTACCTGCTGTAAATAGAATAGCTGAAGATTTATTATGTGATAGTTTCAGATTATGGTCCAATAGCCATGACCCCATACTCTTCATCAAAGAATTTAATGTGTTGATCATTTTATACACATCATCACCTCTAATTAGTATAACCAGATCATCTGCATATTGGATCAGGTCACATGATTTTGGAATTATATCATATAGGGAGAGAGAGTATAAATTGAATAAAATTGGGCTTAAAGGAGAGCCTTGTGGCAGTCCTTGACTCGATTTTCTTGGACCATGTAATTTGCCCCATTTATCTTTGACAAAAATATCTCTATTGTTTAAAAGGGAGAAGATGAGGTTAGCTATTTGTGTGGGGATGTTGTAATTCAGTAGTTTTGAATATAAGAGTGAGATATTAACACTATCATATGCTGAGGATATATCTAAAAACAGAGCTATGCTGTATTGTTTCTTAGTGAATCCTATTTGAATTTTTGAGGTAAGAAATGAAAGACATTCAGTGCATCCTCTACCTCTTCTAAATCCTAGTTGTAGCGGGTTTAAAATAGAGTTATGTTCTACAAACCATTCTATTCTATTTTTTATTAAGGTTTCCAGCATTTTACCTATACAGGAGGAGAGGGCTATGGGTCTATAATTCGTGGATTCACTATTGTCTTTTCCGTGTTTGATAATGGGTAAAATTATTGACTGTTTCCACTGCTGGGGAATGGAACCCTTGGTAAGACTTTCATTAAAGAATTTAATCAATAATAGAGATGCTGAGAGAGGGAGGTTTTTCAACATTGAGTATGATATCAGGTCAATTCCCGGAGCTGAGTCTGTTTTAATAGAGAGAGTGTTATAGTATTCATCTAATGTAAATAAAGTTTCTGATGATAGTGGCGTTTGGATAACTAACTGTGAGACTCCTAAGATAGGAGAAAGGCTTGATAAAATTTCCTGGGCTATGTCTGTTGGGGGAAGATGAGGGTTAAGTGGACTTTTAATGCCTGAAACCTTATTAATTTTTTCCCAGATGGTCTTTAGGGGGGTATTTCTATTAATTTTGCTGCAAAAGTCTCTAAAACAAGTTTTACGTTTCAGTTTCAACAACTTTCTAGATTTAGCTATTTGTTTCTTCGCTTCCACATAATTTTCAGTATTAGGAGAATTTTTAAATTCATTAATAGCATTTATTCTTTTAGCAACTAGCTGAGCACATGATTCATCCCACCATGGTATATAATATTTGTTACTATTATGTGTAGTACACCAGGGGATAGTTGAATCTGCTACTGATGATATTATATTGTTAAGGCTTTCGTAATCTACAATGGACGATGATAATAAAGTGGCTTCCAGTTGATTTTGGTAAGAAATCCAGTCTGCCTTTCTTATATTTCTCCTTTTGTTTATTTGTGGATAGATTTGGGGAAAGATGCCTAATTGACACAAAATCGGAAAATGATCACTAGATCCAGAGTCGGAAATAGTAACCCACCTGCTTACTTTGGAAGCTAAATCTAAGGATGCTAAGGTTAAATCCACCACTGATTTGCTGCTTCCTGGGGCAACCAATCTTGTTGGTGAGCCATCATTAAGGAAGACTAATTGAAGATCTTCTATAGTTTGAAAGATATTTATTCCGTTGGGACTATTTCTGGAGCTGCCCCAAACCCTATGGTTAGAGTTTAAGTCTCCCATAATTAATAGAGGTTTGTCAAGAGATTTCACCAGAGAAGACCAATTGACTTTGGATATTAGGTTATCTTTAGGACAATATATATTCAGAATATTTAATTTATATAGTGGCAGATGGGTAAGTTGCATCTGTACTTCAGGATTGAAACCGGGGTTATTAATAGGAGAATCATGGGAGTCTATATTATTTTTGATGAGGGTCACTAAACCACCGTAGCCATCCCATCTATCTTTTCTAATGACTTTATATCCCCTGCATCTAATTGAAAATTCTTGTGAAAGCCAAGATTCACAAATCAGAATGATATCTGGATTATGAGTTTTGATTAAAATTTTTAAATTGTCTACATTAGTGTTATATGATCGTATATTCCATTGTAGAATAGTTAATGGGGTGTGGGGATTGAATAGGAAGGAGGAATAATGACAACCTAAGGCAAGTGATATCAGTAATCTGAGTCATCAGACCCAGACACTTCCATCACTCCCTGCCTCTGGCTGCTTTTAGAATATTTATGTGATACACTGTTATCCGTATTTATTTCCGTATATTCATCAGGAATATCATAGCATTTATTAATTAAATTACCAATAAAGGTCATAACTAGTTCCCTGTGGGAGGGGTTCAGCATTGACATAGCTTGATTCACATCTAGAGCATGTGGTGCTTGAGAGTATCTGGTTGATGGGGATTCATTAGATATTCTTCCATTTGGATGATTCAATGAGTTTTGGTGGGAGTTTTTATCATAGCCAGGATTAAGTGGTCTTTTTCTTTTGCTAGGGGTGGAGTTTGTGACTTTGGAATAGGATTGGGTCGTTGGGGAGAGAGTAGCTGCTGCTGCCCTCCGCTCCTGTACAGATATGCTGTTCATGCTAGAGTGATTCGTTGGCAAGCTGGGGAAATCTTTGATATTCAATTCCGGGGTGGGTGATTCTCTTGGGACTTTTTGGCTAGCTTCATAGTAAGAGAGATTGGCAAATGCCATTAGTTCCTTTATATTTTTCTGTCTCTTTTTCTCTTTACATTCAGGGTTTCTTGAATTGTGATCAGAGTTTTTACAAAAAATACAAAAACTAGAACAATTATTATCCTCAGTAGGATCATGGGTTTTACCACAATTGGTGCATTTCTTTTTCCCTTTACATTGAATTGAACTATGCCCGTAAAGAAGGCAATTATTGCATTGAATGACTGGACTTACAAATGGAGTTACTCTCATCGGTAGCCCATAAATTAAGATCTCCTTAGGTATATTTCTTCCCGAGAAGGTTAGACTAACTGTACCAGTGGGAATATAAGTAATTTCTGAGTTCTCTTGAATAACCCTTCTGTTCATTCTTTTCACCGAGATAACCTTGCACAAAGCTAAATTAGTGTCTGTAAATAACTTTATTTCCTCTTCAGTTATAGATTTGAATACTCCCCTAATTATTCCCTTGCATGAGATAAGATGTGAGGGTATAAAAACCTCGTACCCCAATTCCTCCCAATCTTTCCTAACAATAAAATTATTTGCCGATTGCCTGTCTTTAAATACTACTCCTACTCTATTTTTACCTTTTCTATTAATTTTAATAACTTCTTTAAGTTTTAGATTGAAAATGGTTTTTGCAATACTTAAAATATGGTAGTTTCCAATATTTTTATCTTTGCCCTGTACAAAGACCTCATAGGGACCTAAGTCGGACTCTGAATATAAAATCTGTTCTTTGTTAATATTTTTATTTGACTGATTTACTTGGCTTTCTTGCATATTTGGAGAGAGGTCCGGTGGAGGAGGCGGGTCGGGGGGAATTTTGTCCGCCATGATGGCGAACTTGATAAGAATTATCTATCAAATAAAACTATAAAATTGAAGATTGACAATAACTATAAATGTAAGATAGAGGAAAAAGGTTAAATAAACAAAGGTAGTGTTAGTAATAGCCCTTACTAGTATGGTACTGCTGCTTTTCTTGAAAATCTTCAGACACGAGGACACCATTCACGTGTTTCGTTGCCGAAAAAAAACAACCTAACAAATTCAAAATTTCACACTACGCGTCGATTTGACAGAAAGGTATCATGTCCGTTTTTGATTGGCCACTGAACGCCTAGCTGAATCACAGAGTACACCACTCTGTGGCTGAATAGCCACGTAACGAGCTCCTGTCTAATTTTCCTGTATAAGTTGGGTACATTATACATTTATACATTCCATATGAAGAAAAAACAAGTAGGTTATCTGCACAAATTTAATCGTAAGGATCGCATTTTTAAAAACTAAAGATTAAGATATGTTAAAAGATAATAATCTGTGAGAATGAATCTTATTTCCGGACTTGAACATTATGTTTTTAATTTATAGTAAGCTCTTAAAAATTTCTTGCACACACCAAGTGAACAGATATATTCATAAGTACATATTCAACATGGAAAAGGCTTATTTAAGACATGTCGACAATGGTAGCCAATTTGAATTAGCTCTCAAAATCAGCAATCAGGAATTGCGAATCGACAGACTTTTTAATTTTAATAGAAGACTCAAAGAAACTATTGACAATTTTACTACTAGAGTTTCATCTAGTATTGAAAAAAAGGTAAAAAAGAAAAACAAGAAAAAAGATGCAAGCTCTGAAGAAACGGAAGCAAAAATAGATGTTATGGTACTGTTGAATCAAATGGAAGTTGGTAAAGATAAGATCTGTGAAGAAATATTTCAGCCAGGCAATAATGTTATATTGAAAATACTGGGAAAAGACTACAATGTTATTGTTAATTCACCTTGGGTGGACAACTTATCTTTACCAATATCCATACTAGCTGGATTTCCCACTTATCCCACCAAATTTGAAACTGTGTTTACTGATAAGAACATATCTGAGTTTACCTGGTCAAAATCAGTAGATGAAAAAAATTGGACAATTGTTGGAAATGATTATATATATCAACCCAGCAATGATGACATAAATCATTATTTAAAATTGACATGTTTACCAAAGAATGAAGATTCAGAAGGTCCTCTTGTTGAATGTGTATCTGTATGTAGAGTTGAAGCAAATCCTGGAAAATGTCCATTTGAACGAAGGCACCAGTTTACAAAACACAGGACCAAAGAAAATGAGTAAGACAAAACTTTATATAATTTCATTCTAAGAATTAAATATTTTTTTTAGACTGAGAATTGTTACCTACAATATTTTAGCTGACTTATATTGTGATTCTGATTATACTAGAACTGAATTACATCCATATTGTCCACCATATGCTTTAGAAATTGATTATAGAAAACAATTGTTTATTAAAGAAATTATAGGTTAGTAAGTATTGGTCAAGATTTGTCTTCCATTTTTACTTTTGTAACAAATATTCAATACCTATCTTGGTTTATTGAACAAAAAATATTTCAATATTTATTAGACATTTTGTAAATTATCAACTTAGTATTTATCATTATCTTTAAGGTTACAATTCAGATATCATATGTCTCCAAGAAGTAGATAGAAAAGTATTCCAGTATGACTTAAATTCAGTACTTAGTCACTTGGAATATGGAAGTAATTTTTATACCAAAGGCAATGAAGTTGCAGAGGGCTTAGCATTATTCTACCACAAAAAAAAGTTCAGTCTTTTGGAGTCGCATAGATTTGTCTTTTCTGAGCATATATCCAAAGATGCCATTTTCGCAGATATATGGGAACAGATTGCAAAAAATGAAAACCTAGCAAAGAGAATTCTAGACAGATCTACTACTATGCAAGTTAATGTTTTAGATGTGTTAAATCAGGAAAAAATATTGGTAGTTGCTAATACTCATTTGTATTTTCACCCAGATGCAGATCATATAAGGTTGCTACATGGTGGATTGGCTATAAGATTTTTAGAACATTTTATCAAAAACCTGAAAGAAAAAGTAATTTTTAATCACATTTCTCTTTATATTTTATAATATTCTGTTTTTATTTAATAATTGATATAGGTTGGTACATATGAGTGTAATTTTTTAGACTTCAAAAAAGATATCTTTAATATTTTGTGGAGATTTCAATAGTGTACCAGAATGTGGAATATTCAAATTATATACAGAAGGAGTAGTGCCAAAAAATTTCATTGATTATCATAGCAGTAAGTACATTTTAGGTTTAACTATTTGTACTTGTTTTTTAAAACTATAGTAATTGCTTATTTAACTTATAAATATTGATTTAATTTTGTGAAATGCAAGTTTTATAATTTCATTTTTTCTAGATAAAGAAGAAGTAATAACTGAATTAGAGTTGAAACAACCTTTTACATTAGCCAGTGCCTGTGGAACTCCAAAATATACTAATTATACTTCACTATTTCATGGTTGTTTGGATTATATTTATTATGAAACAAATAACTTTGAAGTAACGCAGGTCGTTCCTTTGCCAACTCATGAAGAAGTTACAGCAAATACAGCTTTACCCAGTGTTGTTTTTCCCTCTGACCATATTGCCTTAATATCGGATTTAAAGTGGCTGTGAAAATTTGTACTTTTAAGAAAAATTCTGCACATTTCATATGATGTTACTTTATTAATTAGTAATTTTTTATAGAAATAAAATATATTTATCCCTGTTAGCTTTTGATTTCTTTAAACCCCAACACTACATACTTGACAAACCTGAAAATTCAACAAATCAGTGTTTTAGGAGGAATTTGCACTAGATTTTCAAAAACCACTATTTATAAAATTCAATTAGCGCTTCTAACTTTTACTCTCAAACTAGTTTACCTTTGAAATATTTCATACAAATGATTATTAATAAAATTGAACTTATTGATTTTGTGAATCATTAATGCCTATTTGTCTAATATATAGTGTCCACCAATAATACAGTTTGGTATGCATAATCTACTTAAATTATAAATACATACACGTTTTTGTTTTAATAATGTATCATACAGGGTCAATTACCAAATCTCTAGAAAGAAAAAACGTCTCGCCCCTTTTGTGTCAGTACATAAACATCAGTTTGGATAAATAGGTGGTGACAATATCATTCATTGGCGAGGAACAGTTTCGAAGCAGACTTAAAAGTCCCCTATAAACATAACAACAAAAGGTGCAAAGAGGAAAAACTAGCCCCTCCTAAAACCATGATACACTATAGTTGTTAACAGAAAGGATAGATTGAAATTCCAATTGCACAAGACGCAAACTAATTAAGGGACATAATATTTCACCATCAGTTGACAAAGAATCAACACTTACAAAAAAATAGTCCTTTACCGGTGCTAGGAAAACTGGGGACATATTTATATGAATATGTATCAGACCAATGATAACATAATATGGTTGCCAAAAACTAGGCAAACCAGCAGAAGCACCAATAAGCATTGAGAAATAAGATTCAGAAATATGACACAAAACGGCTAGTTCACTTTTAGTTAGTACTTACAAAGTTCCGTTAAAAAGAAAAAAGCAAGATTACAAATACCGATGGATTGCATTGATAAGAATTATTAAAACAAACGGTCATGCTAATTACCTTGAATTAAGTGCACAGTGAATGCTATACCTATTTCAGTTTAATCGTGACAGGTATGACCAAACTAAGATTTACTGGACATTCATAACATATTGATGTCAAACTAATGAATAATTAAAAAGAAAACAGAGATGACTAAAATTGAATGTTTTAAACAACTACATAGTTTACATTTAAAATTGTCGATTGCGATGTGCACGTAATGTTAGTTGGCAACGTCTTCAAAGGTGTATAAAACTATTCATAATTACATAATACTTCTTTAGCCGCGTTGGGCAATTTTTGGTATGGTTAAAACCTATAGGGAAAGTCCACGTCAGATCCCTGATTATCCTCAGGGCAACTATCATTAGTGTCAACCGACACATATATCACTTAGACCACATGTGACCCATTGCACATCCTCCCGAGGAGTTGTCCTCCTAGGTCATCGTTCATCCTCTCCTTCTCAGTAAGGTGGCAGGTCACTAGGAGACATCTCCTTTATATCGGCAGGTGTATGCCAAGACCCACCGAACACACAATTTCTTGTTGACGATAACTGCGGATACTCGCATAAGACATGCCTGAGAATTTCATCTTACTGTTCACACATCCTTCATATAGGTGTTGGGTGTATCCACATGGAGGTGTTTCCTTTATAGTTGACAGTGGTCATTCAAAAATCCTATTGATACATGTAGGTTTTTCCTGGTCATCGCCAAATATTTCTTCGACGCCAGCTTCCCAGGGTTGCCCAAGGCGATCCTGGCAAGTCTGCATCCTTTGATTCCACCTCATCTCTTAAGGGAAGTAACGTTTGGCTAGTTCCGCAATTGTCGAAGTCGTTAGAACATAGATATCACTGGGTCCTAAAATTTTTAGTCCAGAATGCCCTTTAACCCTCCTCAGGATATTATTGTTATCTGCCGAGGAGTTAGCTAAATCTTGGTGGCACTCTAGTATAGTCCCGATATAACACGTTGTCTGTTCAAGGCTAATAGGGCTTGTCTACTGTAAGTGCAGATTGTTATGTTTTTACCAGAAATTATCAGGATTTTTTCTTTTGTGGCAATTGAGATACCAGCCAGTTCTGTTTGAGCTATGCCGGTATTTTTTCCCATTCCCCACCTAATTCCTAGGATTAGGGTTCTGGAGTAAACTTCACACTCAGATCCAGAGGGGTCAAACCAGTGAAATTAATTCTATTGCCGCGGTTGGTGTTGTTCTTATGACTCCTGTGATGTTCAAACAAGCCATTCGCTGTATTTGATGAAATTTTTGGATGGCCGTTGCTTGCAGAACCTTCGGTTGCCATGCAATTGCTCCACACATGGATTTACTGTGTAGATCCCGGTGACCATTAGGGGTGACAGACACCATGTACTTCCCACTGTCCTCCGAAACTGCCCCTAAGTCACATATTGCTCTTTTCCCTCTGCTATGTAGGTGAGAGTTTCAGGTTAGTTTTCTGTCGAGGGTAATACCAAGATATTTCACCTCTTTCGCGAAGTTTAGTTTGCTTTTGAAGAGGTTTTCAACCCGTTAAACTGCTTTTTGTCCACCTACTATGTATCACTTGCTAGGAGAAGAGTACAATATGGAAAACTTGGTAGCTTATCTACGTACTACATATTCAGTTTCTACACTAAGTTTAATTTATTACCAAAATTGTTTGTTTTTTTATATCTTTACTGTAGTACTTGATATTTGAATATTTATTGTTCATTTGTCAGCGCTAATAACCTAAAGGGTTGATGCGCTTTATTTTTCTTGAATAAAAAAAACACTTCTTTTTGTGGGTGAAAAGGACCATATCAGTCTTCATGGGATAAATGTAGCTTATACAGAAAATTTATTATAGCCTTATTCTAGAATATAATACACATCGAATTCAGATTCTTCTCCTTTTTCAAAAGTCCGTTCAAAAAGAATATTTTTATTAAAACCAACAATATTTACATATATTTACAAAAAAAGGTCATTAGGTACTAATACTCAACAACAAAGAAAAGTGGAGTACGATGTACAAAGGGACCAGAACAATGTTCATAGCTTTATATAGAGGGTGCTATTAGAAGAGAGGTCTAGAAAATACAAGTCTTCTATATTTTCATCCAACTATTCTAAACTAAGAGCAACCTTGATTATTAATGATAACGTAAATATAAGTAAATATTTGTACATAAAATTAACAGCATTTTTGAAACGAAATTCGGTTGGATACAAATCTGAGAAATCTAATACATTTCAAATAGTATAGATAATGACTTAGATAGTCTTGGTATAGCTTATTCGGACTTGGTCTTGCTCAAATCGTCTGGTCTTAGTCTTGATTACTTAGTCTTATTCTTGCGTACAAAGTCTTTGGTCATATTCATTTCACCTGCTACTGTGCTAGATATTTGGAGATAAACTCTTCAGTATGTTACGCAGATAAGATGGTTTGAGTGTATTTCGTCATACTTGTGTTGTTTTCAGGGAATATTGGAGAACAGTTTTGGCTCGTCGAGTGGTTTAAGTCATTCTTCTATAATTATCAATGTAGGAAATGCCAATGAGAGTGATATTAGCGGTTTGTATTTGTCTTCAGAAGACGAGGAACAGAATTTACCGATATTTGTACACTTATAGGTATGTACCTATTATTTTTGGTTTTAAATGATTCCCGTTATATATAAAGGAGTGTTTTGAGGCGTAAAAATAGATTAACTTTAATTTTTATTAACCTTTATTTTTTTTATTATGTATTGTCTCATTTTTATACCTTTCACTTACTGATTATCACATACTATTTTTGATATTTATACGAGTATATCAATATCAAATAAACTTGATATAAAAATTCACCTAATGCTCTAATTTCTTCGAGGTACCTGTGAAGCAAGGCACATGGCCATCTAGTTTAAGAGGGTGGTGGGCTAGAGCAAAAATTTCTTGAACGCCGGAGTTTTTTACGGTTTTCAAAAAAACTCTCACAGTCTGTAGTTTTGTTAAGCGCTTAGTTGGAGTTAGAATGTAATCTTGTTTGCGCATTCACCAAAAATGCATTGTAATGTTCAAAGACAATTTCGGAGAACACCGACCCCAGTAGACAGAACGAAATTAGCCGATTATTTCCGAGTATCTTTGAACAGCCAGCGTGCGCTAGTGATGCATCGTGCTTTGAGGAAGAGGTATCGTTGTTCTTGTGTCGGTTTGTTTTTGTTTTCGCCGTGATATTGTTTGGTGTCGGAACATGAGTGTAAATAATTGTTTAAAGGACTGATATTTAATAAAAAGTGCTGCAAAATGATGCGTTTTCTGGGTGTGCTGTTGTTAATTTCCCGTTCTTTCTGTTTCCAACATGAAATAATAGAATCCGAGGATGAGATACCGCCTCATGGTAAATGCCAGCCTATAACCGTACCTTTTTGCATAGGCATAGCTTATAACGAAACGATATTACCAAATATGCTAGGTCATCAAACTCTCCAGGAAGTTGGCATGGAAATTCATCAGTACTTTCCTTTGGTCAAAATTAATTGTAGTCCCGACTTGCAGTTTTTCTTATGTTCTGTATACGTTCCGGTTTGTACTATTTTGGATCGCTATTTACCACCTTGTAAATCATTGTGTATATCAGCTAGAAACGGTTGTGAAGGTGTTATGCAAAGGTTCGGTTTTCAGTGGCCGGAGTATATAAATTGCGATAATTTTCCAGAACCCGACGAACTTTGTGTCGGTCAAAACAAATTAACCGTAACTCCTAATCCTACGATTGATGATATTCCCAACCATCCAGTGACGAAAAAGTGGTCTCCGTATCATGGGAAAAATTACGGGTTTGTGTGTCCTGAACAGTTCAAAGTACCCGAAGTATTGGAATATTCTTTCAAAGTTGGCGATAAAGTTGAAAAGAATTGTGGCGCGCCTTGTCACTTGATGTTCTTTGAAAACAAGAAGAATTTCTCGAAAATATGGATTGGAACTTGGGCTATCTTGTGTTCAGTGAGCTGCTTATTTACAGTTTGTACTTTTCTCATTGACACTGACAGATTTCGTTATCCAGAAAGACCAATTATTTTTCTATCCGTCTGTTATATGATGGTAGCAATCGCCTACGTTATAGGCTTTCTTGCTGGAGATATGATAGCCTGTAGAGAAGCTTACCCTAGTAAACACGGCATAGTTACGGATAGTACTATTACGCAAGGAACCAAATACGAACTATGCACTATACTGTTTATGGTACTTTACTTCTTCAGCATGGCGTCTAGCATTTGGTGGGTTGTTTTGACTTTAACGTGGTTTTTAGCGGCCGGTCTTAAGTGGGGACACGAAGCCATCGAGGCTAATTCTCAGTATTTTCATTTGGCAGCTTGGGCTATTCCTGCTATCAAAACTATCAGTATTTTGGCTACTGGGAAAGTTGACGGTAAGTTAGCACATTTTGTATTGGTAATCATAGGATACTTTTGGAATAAAGTTGTTGAATACTGTTTTTGTGAATCATTTTTTCTTGCGGAGATATTTTTTGAAGAAATATTATGTGCAGCTCGTGCGTAAAGTGATAATTGCACTATATGTGGTCAGTTTCACGTCGCGTACAATAAACAATTACTTTTTGCATAATAACTATGATATAAAACGGTCTGATATGGGCAGTCGTATATGTATATACGGCGTCTTTTCACAAATTGACTGTAAGATACTATAATATAGGATTAAATGATATTGAATAATAAAAACCCAACATAAGTGAAGTATATTAAATTTTAACACCTTGCAAATTCTTCACATGCTTTAATCTCCCAATTTAATGATTACTTTTTATTGTATATCTTGATAAAATTATTATCTTCCAAATTGTTATAATGTTCCGATAAAAATTAAGGAAGATTAGGTACACTACACATTTATTATTATTATATTTTATGGCTATCTATAAAATGATATAGACATTTATCGACTTTTTTTAACGGTTGCAATGGGTTATAAAAATATATAGGTGGATTTTTCTAATATTGTTGTCTAATATTCGCATGCTAGTGATATGAAATTGATTTATTACATTACAATCACCAAAAAATTGGCAGCTGCTATAAATAAACACTTTCGTAATTATCGTTTCAAGATTGACGATACTCGTTACAGACAAAACTCGACAGTTGGCAACAGTGCCAAGAAAATGGAAGCATCTGTCATGATTGGTGACAGACAACACTTAATATAGTGGAATGGTACTTATATTGATACTTCTTGTCTTGCCTTATTTAAGAATGTTTCGAAAAAATATTGAGGATCGCTGCGTTCGTTATTTGCTGCTGATCAATCTTTTTACGCGTGAGTTGCGGTACCTGCGTTGCGGAGTACGTTCAGTACGAGTAAGAAAGAATTGAATCAGTCCAGCGTGAACATGTGGCATGTTTAATGAACGACGCAAGCACGACATTGTTTTAAAAATAAAAATTTTTTATTCTCACCGCAGTCTGATTTACGAAATAGAAGCATTGATTTGTGAAGTTCAAATTCAAATCAAACTGTTTCAATACATCTTTTGAGTAGTATGTCTCTTTTTGAGTTTCCGTAATAATCTTAGATTAGATTTAATGAGTTGGCTAATCGGCCTATTCCACTGCAACCTTTTCAGATCTATTGTGCTCGTCTGAATCTAGATTACAGTTTCCAGACCGACTCTATATAAGAAGCCAATAAGCCTCGAAACTTTCTCGGGTCTCACGGTGAGCGTATCAAGTTACGATAATAGCTGTAAAGTGGATTTAAACAAAACATCAGACGTACTGGAGCGACGTGCCACAGCAAGCTTCTGGGATTACTCACCGTTATCTGTACTGTAAAGAAACACATGTCTACAATTGGTTTATATAGGGATCAATCCATCTATCGGGTCTGTAAGGAAGAGGAGGAAACAGCCTTTTTTTTCTGAAGGTGTCGCCTCCTGGGCATATTGTGGATTCTTCTAGTGTTCTAACTACAGCCCATACAGCCAATCCGTTCCCTGTATTAGCTCGAACAGGTTCTTTGCTGGCTGGTTGTAGAAGTCTTCTGGAGTCATTTGGGGTCTTCCATACAGCTTCTGCCTCCTGTGGTCCAACGTCTCACAGTTACATAGTATGTGCAGACCTGTTTCGGAGTCTTTTTTGCATCTTCTGCATGTAAGGTCTCCGTTATACAGCCCTATTTTGTTAAGGTGCTCATTTCGATTGAGAAGCTCAGTCTCATTGAAGATACAGACTCCAAGAAGGACCTAATGAAAAGACTATTGAGCCTGATATGGGCTAATAGTCTCTCCACATAACAGAACCGCGCATTTTAAAAGTAAATTCACCTGAGCAAGAGGCTCTTCAGAATTTGCCGATTCAAATATTGTCTGACATATCGAGAGGTAGGTTAAGCTTTCATTTAGTTTTATTTAATTCATTTTAAATAGTAAGCTTGAGGTGTGCGGCGTTGCCAGAATTTAGTCGTTAAAATATTCAATATTCATCACAGTTTTTGTCCCTAAACTTAGCAAACTGGACATTGGTTTGTAGTTTATCATATGTAAATGTCATAGTTACAAAAATAACTTGAATAAATAAAAATATTTGTTGATTTTGCGCCTTGTATGAAATTTATATAGGTACGTCTTTGTGTACCAAACGTTTAAAAAGATCACTGAAATATAGACAGTCTCTCAATATGATACGAGCGATCAGTAGCATCGTATAAATTTTAAACTGGTTTCGTAACATTGTGGCATTCCTATTACTACCCTGGACGGGTTGTAGCAAATGACGTTTAGTTTATGCAGTCGTTAGTCGTTTGTGTTTCAAAGCATATGGAGATCGTTTCTGATTTATGAGAAAAACGGCGGAAATGTTGGAAATGGTTCGTAGTTGGGATTGAAATGCATTTCATCTCAACGCTACGGAAAAAAAGAGCTTGTTAACATTGATAATGATTTTGTTTTTTTGAATTATATACTCTCGAGATACGTTTTAAGTTTAACGGTCAATTATTATTTTTATACCAATGAATAAAAGAATTTGAAGTGTACAAGCGTGAAGCAAGAACTGCTCTCTCTCCGATGTTCGCGAACTTGACATGTCTGTGAGTATATACAGGATAGCCAGATTTTTATTGGTAAAATCTGAAAAATAAGATATGAGCGTTGTTTTTCAAATGTTGCAAATAATACCATCTATGTATGTATATATTTTTTGGGGTAACATCCACTGAGACCCCTTACTTCTACTTAGTTTCTGAGGAGAATCTCTGAAACTAGTAGCTCCTCTAGTCCTATTTCCCGGAGGAATTTCAGGATATCTGCAGGCTTCAACTTGGGTAAATGTTCCTCTTCTATACAGTAATCTCCCAGGTACTGTGCTTTAGGATTCTGGGGTGCTGTGCAGTTGGAAAGTATGTGGATGGAGGTTTCTTCCATGCCACAATATCTGCATTCTTCTTCCTCCACTATTTTGAGTTTTTTCAGGTGCCCATTCAGGCGACAATGTCCCGTTAGGATCTTAGCGCAGTTTTACTTTGACTTATGCATTCATTTGATCTCAACAGCTCGCTAACTGAGCTCGCTCTTCTGCAACTTGGCAATTTATTCAAGAATTTGCAAATTTGTTTCGAGTTTTATAGTTAGTTAGGGAAAGAATAGACAGATATCGATCAATGCCTTTGTCTAAAATATCATTGCAGGGTCCTATTCATAGTTAGATTATGTTCATATGAGCATAAAACAAAGGTTAGATTACAATCTTTAGTGTTAAATTAATGACTCTGCTAATTATCCACCTGAATAGTCAGAATCGCAAAAAAAGTTGTCCGATCATTGAAATAACCATACTATTAACAGTTTCCTTTCGATTTGTTGCTGTTAACATATTCAAAAGAGAAAAAAAAATAGAAGTTTATATGCAAATTCTTGTTAATTGAAAACATACAACTGACTTTGGATTAGGTTACAAACGACCAATCTCCAAAATCATTTGTTATTCAGATCTATTCTGTATGTTTCTTTAAAACCACCCACTCTGTTAGCGAGAGACATTTTTTTGTGGAATTCCTTTTACTGTACAGAGTGATCAAATATTCGGATGTTATAAAGAGATACATTTTCAAAAATACTACTTTGAGATGAACTAGGGCTGGATTTACCTTTAGTACTACCATCAGGCATTACTCATACACAAACACAAAATGTAAGGTAATTCTAAATAATTAATTTGAAAATTATATGTTGTTCGGTGTGGACATTAATCAGACTAAATATCAAACGTAGTATCAAACCTAGACTGCTATAATATGATTTCTAGACAGTTTTGAATATCCCCGTGAACCTAACTCCCTTTTTGACTGAACCCTCAACGTTTTTTGAAGTTTTGGGTTATTTACAAATTTCTAGAGTTTCCGAAGTGATGCGGAAAGTGTTTTTCGCATTTTCTTTAAGCAAGTTTCAGGGTGCCAATTTCATACAGCACTCCTTTTACGAAAATGAGGAGTTCCGAACACGGGATTCGCAAGGGAACAAAGGGTTGCGTTGCGCGAACTCAATCCCAAAAAAGGTTAGTTCTGTCAAAAAGGACGCCAGGACGGGGGTGTTGAATAATCTGTAAGGACATCAGAATGCCATTAGTCGCGCAATTTCTATTTAATTTGGGTCTACAGTTGTATGTGAGATTTATTCAGTTAAACTTGAAATTCTTCGATGTTGTACGCTGGTTACAGAACGACGTCGTCTTGTATAGCAGTCAATGTATTTTATTTTTAAGAGAAAAAAGAAGAAAAAAAGAACAATGAACTGTTTCAATGTGTGCTATAAACGTGAAGGCGATTATTATCGTGGCTTGTGGAGGCGAAAGAAATACGACTGTGCATATCTTATATTGCCGAGAATAAAAATATGCAATTTATATTCATAAATTTTAAAACGGACGTATTATGTGCTTTCAAGCTCTCTGTTTTATATGTAGTTGATTGAATACGAATCCGAGACAAGAGGTTGATTCATTTCAATGCCACAATGATACAAATTAGTTTGCACGTTTGAGATATGCGGCAAGCTGGTTTTTGTGATGGTCTGGAAGTCGGGGTGATACTCGAAGTTTACACGTTTACACTTTTCCCAGCTACAAACGTGAGTGAACTGTGGAGACCATTAAAGTGGCAACGTTGAAACTCGTGGAAATATCTCCAAACTAGGGATTGTAATATATATTTTTGTTAAGTATTGGTGTTGTCCAAAAATTAAAATCTCTTTTACATAAAAGAATGGGATCCAACTACCATTACCAGACTTGGAAAGAATGCCATTTAATGGTACACAGATGGCTCAAAAGCAATAGAACTGGGATAGGAGTGTTCGGGCCAGGAGCCAAACTCTCTGAGAGCTTGGGAAAAACCCCAAGTAACTTTCAAGCGGTCAAGAAAGTGCGCCGATTTCAATATTGATAAAGGACACAGAGGACAAGGGATTATCATAATGACAGAATGTCAAGCAGCCATTAAAGCACTGAGCTCTTGTGTAATCAGTTCCAAAATGGTGTATGAATTCCTACATAAACTCAATGAGCTAGGCAAGAACAATATGGATTCTATGGACACACTGGGGGCCTGAACCCTTTTGCGGAATCAGTCCAAATGTAATATTGGGAAAAATAGGTGAAGCCGAAAGAAAGAGAAGATCAGTCCATTGGAAAGATCTAGTAGGGCTTAGACAATCATTCTTCTGGGTGACTACAACCTGTTGAGATCAAATGAATGCATGAGTCAAAGTAAAACTTTGCTAAGAGTTTTAACAGGAATCCTAACGAGACATTGTCGCCCATATGGGCACCTGAAAAAGTTCAAACTAGTGGATGAAGAAGAATGCAGAAACCTCCATCCACATACTTTCCAACTGCACAGCACTCCAGAGCACTGTACCTGGGAGATTACTGGATAGAAGAGGAACATTTACCTAAGTTGAACCCTGCAGATATCCTAAAATTCCTACGGGAAATAGGACTATAGTTAGTAGTTTCAGAGACTCTCCTCGGAAACTAAGTAGAAGTAAGGGGGCACAATAGATCTTTTAGGTCTCAGTGAATGTTACACCAAAAATAAATACATACATACATACATGACTACTACTTTAACGTATAACTATTTCAGATAGAATGTTCCATTGTTTTATTGCAAATCTTCCCATTTATATAGAACAAATTTGGCTGACTATTAAATAGCGAATAAGCTATCAGTAACTTTATTTGTCTTGGATTTTACTACTGCCTTCACCGTAATTTACTCTCAGCTCTGGGAAATAAAATGTTTATTTAGTGGTAAATATCCAGACTGTTACACGAGAGTGCTTCGAAACAATTTATTAGTCTTGCACTGAAAACACTACAAAAGGAAAACGGAAACAACGAGTAGTGTAATTAGTTTTCGGAACGATCCCTTAGAACCCCAGTAAGTATAGTATCGTCGAGCATCGTGTTACATTCAGAAAAAGAATACCAGGAGCAGATAAAAATTAATATTATCCTGTATCGTTTTTAGTTTGAAGTGATAGAAAGCGTGAGTTACGTAATACAAAAAAACTAGTCTACAAACAGTCTAAAGTACGTTTGTTCTAGATTCCGCTAAATAATTATTTTAATACTATATAAGTTTTGAAAAATATTTTCTAAAAACGGTGACCGTTCAACTAAGAAGCAACAACTACTTCCCGGTCTATATGCCCCAACGGCTATTAAATTACACTTTAAAGTCAAACGGGGTTGGTATATCTATATTTAACACCTACTATTTTGGTTTGCAATTAGAAGGAACAACATAACTTGTAGACCAGTTTCGGCGTATTTGCGCCTCATCAGTACAAGATATATGTTCTCCGCTCTAAGAGCTTAATCCCGGACTGAAGAAGACACCAGAATTACAATCAATACATGTCTTCCAGTGACAGAAGTGTAAAAGTTGTGACATCCTCACCTCCAATCGCAAACCAAAATTGGTAAAATCTGACAACAGGACTTGAAACCATAAAGTATTATCACAATTTCCTTCAATATTGTCGTATTTAATAATTATTCAGTGATATCTATTGGTAACGAGTTATTCTAACTGAATACATTGCCCTAGTTCTTACATCTTTCTAAAGAAGATGAGTAGAACAAACTGCAAATGAACATTCTCATATAAATTTTATTAAGAAATCGAGAGGAACGCCTCTGAAAAGCTTTACACATTTTGTATCTTATTTACGACCTTGCTATCTTCGACTCTCGACTAGGTATATATTATTTCCTACAGATCCCTATAAATGAAGATATTTCTTTTCGTTTAATTAGTGTGCGTCCGTTCCATAGAAATGTTGATATTTATTATGAATAAAGTTTAATTTATAGAAAAATATATTCTACACGTGTCACGATGTTTTTGTATTATAAAACTAGTTGGAAAACGCGATAGACAGTTTTAATATGCTTTTTAGACTGACGACTAGAAGCTTACTATCTGATTTTATTTATTTATACTAATTAAAAAGTTTAGAATTTATCTTATATAAAATCACATTATTTTTCTCTAATCTCGGATTTTATACCCTTAATTTATTAATTTTATCAACTGAAGTGATCTGGAGTATAATGTTCCATTGAAAATTATCTTCTTGGAAACACAAAATATGAAGATTCAACCAAAATTACTTCAGTAAAATATTATTCCTTACTGAGACACATTGTCTCATTATAAATGACTTACCAAATAGGTTGACCAAATGCAATGTATCGTATCTTTGTACTTTTACACTGTTTTGCAGATACCCTGTATAGTACAAAATGGTTTTAAAATGTGGCCATTATTAAAGTACCGCTTTTTTATTTATTTTTATTGAACTGCAAATTCACAATCTGCTAAACTTTAGAGTAATAAGTAATTGAGGTATGTGGATTGGTGTCTTGAGTCAGATACTAGTGCTCTGGATATTTTTACAGATCTTCGATTCAAATTCTTCTCAGTCTTCTTTTTTCTATTGGTAGGTCAAACAAATTACTGATAAGTTGATTGCTAAGATCTGAGCTCGGATCTGAGCATTGTTTTCTGTATTTTTTCAAGCGAGATTGATGATGTCTCTTATTTATATGGTATTCCTAGATCTCTGTGTATAGTGTCATTTGAAAAATACCATGAAGAGCATTTATTAATAAACCGAGAGTTTTAGATTGGAAGGACTGCAATTCAATACAGTATGTCCATATAGGTGTTAATATGGTCTTGCAGATTAAGATTTTGCTTTTTGTAGATAGCTGTGATTCATATTTTCAATTTTTATATCGAGTTGTTTTCTTTTAGCTTTTGATGAGTTTTATATGTCCGTTTTTGGTCTAAATACCGACCAAGATATTTGACCTCGTTGTATATTAGTATTGAATCATCATTAATGGTAACTTGCTGACAGACACACTGTTTTGCGGTTAGATTTTTTAGTGTTGACTTAGATTTTCAATTTTTTCAGCTATGATTGCAGAGGTGTTAGATGATTTTCAAGTTAGTTAGAAGCTAGGTTAGGATCAGTATGCTGTATCATCAGGAAACGCTCCCATGAGCGTTTCATTGGTAGTTGGTACAACTGCTGTATATAATAAGCAAAAGAAAGGGCCTAGGACACTGCCTTGGTGTACTCCATTTTTATTTTGATGGAAAGTTGGTTTCAAGAGGAGATATAGATGGTCGGGTAGATGTTTTTAAATTTTCTTTGAAACATATTTTTATAATATTTTTATGTGCAAACTGGATGGAATAAATCAAAGCGTATACGCATACGGTGTGCCACCCTGTATGTTTCAATAGTTTAATTTGTTCAATAACAATTAATGAAAAATATTTTTGTGTCTAAATCTATCTATCTATCAAAAGTTTTAGTATCAAAATTTCACAGACTACGGATCTGTACTTTTCACTGTACAAATAGGGATTTATAAAGTTATTTGTGAAATGTCCTTTACCTCACTAAACGGTGTGGAATAATTGTTAATTTTGAAATTAATTTTCAAATATCAATCGATTAAGATTACATTTTATTGGTTTAATATCACTAATTAATAACCAGACCAGTTTTTCTTAGCTTCTTGTTGACTTCCATTTATACAAGTCTGCTTTTTCAGCTTGAAATATGCCTTTTTTTGAAGTACATTCGACAATTCCCAGTCCACTCTGCTTTGTACACAACTTTATTTCCGCTTATAAAACTTTATTGGCTTTTTTTTATCCAGTCCTTCATTTATGAGAGGACTTCAAATATTTTCAAAACTTCTTCTTTATATTGTCACGTGTATAGAATAAGGATACCGTAAAAAGAGTATCAACTTTCTGTTACTAGGTGGTGGATCAATAAGCTTTCTCCGCGGATGATTTGTTTCAAATTTGAAGCAGTACCAGAGAATAGAAAATTATTTTATAAACTTTGGCAGTACTGTCCTCTTAAGAACCTTTATTTGACGAGTTACAGAAAACTGAAAAAACTGTACCATGTTTACATTTTATATCGTAGTAGTTTAAGTTGAATGTAGATATTTTCAACTTTCCTCGTATCTATATTTAGTACTTTTATCACAAACTTATCTTACTCAAATGTATAAAATCTTTTTATCGCAACCATAAAACCGGTATGAAATAATTTTCATCTCAACCACTCTAAAACTAAAACTCTTAAATTTAATGTGATACATTCTATACTACAGCTTTATTACGCGATTATTTTCCTCCCTAATAATCGAGATTTTATGTAAATGTAACTTATTTTGAACCACGGCTCGCATAAGTGAGGTGTATAGAATAGTATATTATTAAACGAGCAATTTATGATAGCCATTATTCACGATTGGTGACGTGTGCGTCACGAGCCGCAGGAGAGGGGCGCAAGTCACCCGAGTGAATATTGGCCATAAATTGCGAGTAGAATACGATACTTTGCCCACGACCCTTAATTTCTTAATTAAATAAAAGTCAGGTATTACTAACCCCCGTAGCAGCTATATAAAATAATTTGACGTATATAGAGATGGACGATACTGTGTAAAGCATCAATATAACGTACCGTTACAAAGATATTGTTTTAAAATACTTAAGGTTTGTTCCAACCGCAGTCAGAAACCGTAAGAAACGATCAGAGAATAACTGGTCATAGAAAACAACGAGTTATTTCCGCGTAATTCCTATCACTGATTGCAATGGTCGACTATTCTCTGATCGCTTCGGACGGTTTCTGACTGCGGTTGGAACAAACCTTTAATATTAGAAAATATCGTTATGGAAAGTATCAAAACTGGAAATTTCGATATTTTTTCGATACGATATATGCCAGAACAACATTTCCTAAACAAAATACACAGATTCAATAGTTTATTTCATATTGTACCCCCATCTTTAGTCGGTGTATTATGAACCATAATTCACTCTAGTAGATAATATGGGTACCATATACCTTTTGTAAGGAGGTAAAATATTGACTTATTCTTAGGTGGTCGTGGAAAATATTTCTTCAACTTTTTTGTAAACGTCATAGTGAACAATGGCGAAATTTGAAATTGCCGCATTCCCTTAATTCAATTTTTCTGTTTTTTTCCTTTTGACTATACATTTTTTATAGTGCCTCATTTTGTTAATAATAAAACGCAACTGGACACCAACTTATATTCTATACTTTAAGTTTTTGGTTTCTGACGTTTCTATCTTGACATTTGCAGTACAAAAACTTACCACGAATAAAAACTGGAACTAAAGGCGATGAAGGAAGTTGTTTTTGGGTTTAGTTTTTGCTTTTTATACTCATTCACCATCCATGATGTTGTTTAGAAACATGAAATAGCAGTATCAGTAGCAATTTTTGCAGCTGTCTGTCAACTGTTGTTAGGATAGATTAGGTTATCTTTTGTCGGAAATTCATTCCTTTATACAACATTGTTTTCCCATTATTTTAAATTCATTGTTTATGATATTAAATTTATTTGAAAAATCACAAGCGTCGTGAGACATAACTGAAGTATTTATTCATACAGGGTGTTTCATTGGGAAATGGGCATACGGTAAGGGTAGGTAGAGGTCGCCTAGGTGGTTCTAAAAAACCCTCATATGATGGGTCTATCGCTCTTTATAACCGAGATACAGGGTGTTTTATAAATTTATCCTATTTCTTTCGAACCTCATAACTTCCGAGTTACCCTGTATATTATTTTGAGATTTGGTACACGTAATAACCATTACCTAGAGACTCCATCAAAAGCATCTCCAAAAAGATAGTGCAGGTCCGGCTTAATAAAAAATTTCAAAACTCGTCTTTCCTAAAAACAACACCCTGTATATGGATTTTTTTTAAATTGCTCTTTATAATTGGAAAGGGTATAAAAAATCGAATCTACTTATTTCGTTTTCATTTTTCCGCAGACAATTTTACTACCAAAAATTTACCGTCAAAGTTATAATTTATGCACGTTTTTGGGGTTAACAATGGTATCGGAGAGGTTTTTTTTTTTATTTTTTAGCTTGAATTGAAGTATAAATTCATTTCTCGTATTTTACTCTTGTTATTCTAAATGTAGAAGTGCATAGTTTCCAGATACATATCCTTATACAGGGTGTTCGAGATATTCGAAACATATTGAATGGGTATGTCCTAAGTACGGCTCTGTAATCACATTTTTTAGTGGTCTGTACTCGTTAACATACAAACTCAATTGAATTCCTAGGATGCTTCTCTAGATGCATTAAATGGATTTCATTTCAAGCTACAAAAAAAAACATCTCCGATACCATTGTTAACCCCCAAAACGTGCATAAATTATAACTTTGACGGTAAATTTTTGGTAGTAAAATTGTCTGCGGAAAAATAAAAACGAAATAAGTAGATTCGATTTTTTATACCCTTTCCAATTATAAAGAGCAATTTAAAAAAAATCCATATACAGGATGTTGTTTTTAGGAAAGACGAGTTTTGAAATTTTTTATTAAGCCGGACCTGCACTATCTTTTTGGAGATGCTTTTGATGGGGTCTCTAGGTAATGGTTATTACGTGTACCAAATCTCAAAATAATATACTGGGTAACTCGGAAGTTATGAGGTTCGAAAGAAATAGGATAAATTTATAAAACACCCTGTATCTCGGTTATAAAGAGCGCTAGACCCATCATATGGGGGTTTTCTAGGACCACCTAGGCGACCTCTACCTACCCTTACCGTATGCCCATTTCCCAATGAAACATCCTGTATAATTTTACGCTGCTTATTATTCATTTAAAAAAAACTAAATAACGATTATTATTAAAAACTTGTTCTTAGTATACCTTGATAGGTCTCACATTTAATTAAGGCCTTTTTGGATTAGATAATAACAAAGCGTACTCTGCCAACAAAGACTTTAAAGTCGTGAGACTTTTTAGAAAATTTATCGAACGTTTTCGAGGAACACGACTTGAGTAAAGCGGTGCTGTAAATCTTTATATTCTGATACACCTCGGCTATCGCTCTATAGCATCTTGAGAATATGTATACTTTTTATTTATGGATATTTGAACATGACTACTGCTAAAGATTCAGCACTGATTCCAAATGCACAATTCTTGTTGTTTTTAAGGAATATTTCCTATATGGTCAGTTGATCGAAAGAGGTAAGAATTCTTTTCTTTTTTTTCAACACATATTCGAGACATTTGATGTTACGAGGATGAACTGATAATAATATTGTCTAAGAAAGACAGAGAAAATACATCGGAGAATATAAACCTTTAGGTATACAACTGCTAACGTCATCCTTAAATTCCTCCCAGATCAGCACATCCGTCATCCCACGATTTTTTAGTAATTTCGTATTTTTTGAATTTCTCTTTATGAAGGAAACACAAATAATACAGTTCTTTTCTCACAGAACCGGTATGGGATTTGTATGTATGTACTATGTATTTCTTGGGGTAACATTCAATGAGACCTGAAAGATCTATTGTGTCCCTTACTTCTACTTAGTTTCTGAGAAGATTCTCTGAAATTAGTAGCTCCTTAGTCCTATTTCAGGATATCTGCAGGCTTCAACTTAGGTAAATGTTCCTCTTCTATCCAGTAATCTCTCAGGTACTGTATTTTAGGCTTCTGGAGTGCTGTGCAGTTGGAAAGTATTTGGATGGAGGTTTCTTCTTCCATGCCACAATATCTGCATTCTTCTTCCTCCACTATTTTGAGCTTTTTCAGGTGCCCATTCAGGCGACAATGTCCCGTTAGGATCCCTGTTAAAACTCTATTATTTGATCTCAACAGGTTGTAGTCACCCAGAAGAATCTTTGATTGTCAAAGCCCTACTAGATCTTTCCAATGGTCAGATCTTCTCTTTCTTCCGGTTAAGTAAGGGATGTGACTTAATATTCTAGGAATTTTGCCCTTTCTATAAATCTTTTTTTTTTAACCCTTTGATAATTTGCATTATGCTTTACTATATACAGTTCTGATAAAGAAGATCTATCATTTGTTCGAACCATTCCTTTCAAGACATCAGCATTCATATCCTCATTGTAGTCACCGGAGTAGATTCAAAACTCAATGAACCACTTTAACAAAACAATTTAAGATGCCAATCAGTCTGAGCCCCTTTTCTGATGGTGGATTGGAACCAATCCATTCAAAAAAGCCTTTCATCGACTTGTAACAGTTTCAACTTGCAAAAATTCGTTTGGTGTGTAATCCATGTTTCATCTAAAGGCAATATATTTTAAACCTTTATTGGCAAATAGGTTATTATTGGAAATAATCTTATGATACTGTAATCTTTAATGCACAGTTCTTTTGGCTTTTGGCCTGTACAAACCTTTTTCTATTGTTCTGTACAGGTTATGGTTATAAAATTCCGAAAATGAATGTAAGTTTTGCATTAGAAATCAAGTTATTATTCTCTAGTTATTTGAATGTAAAATGACTTTTATTATTAAATTTACTTCAGATCTTTCAAGGCTTAGAATAATAAGTTTCATTCAATTTCACTTACCACCCACTATTTTCACCTCCCATTTTCCTTTCTTCTTATCATATTGTTGAAAGGTAATAAACTGTTTGGTATCAAATCAAACATAGATAATACTTTATGGCGGGGCATAATTATGTGATATCTGCTGTATGGTACAAGTGAAATATACAAAAAAAAATTAAAAACTGACTCATCCCTGCTCAATGGACAATAACCATAAAAGAGGGTCTGCTATTTAATTTAGGGTAGGTCAGTCACCCTTTGCAAATTGCATTTAGATCTTTCATCCCTTTAATCGTTAAGAAGGGCGTCTAATATATACTCTTATATTGTACCTTTGGGATCTGTTATGTTATTTTGACCTAGAATCAAATTTCGGCTTTATTTAGGGGTGCAGTTTATAAAATAGAAAGCTTGCTGCTTTATTTACCATAAACTCTGCTTTTGCTAATTGCGTCCTAATCCTGTCTAATGAGTTATTCGGTTGAAAAACTTTCAAACATCATTTTAAAAAGTTGAAATTCTCAACAGTTTAGAATATTATTAATCCATATGGAATGTGAATGTTATAATCCCAAATATTTCGATTGGACGGGTATGAATACATTTATTATGTTTGTTCGAGATGTTTTTTACATTCCTCAATATTTTAAAGGCACAAAACTACATTTTGTGTCAAGTTTCGTTATATAGAAACAAAATTTGGTTCTGTTCATAAACACATGAATCCTATTTAAGAATTAGATTTTATATTTTCAAGCAGCTTAATATTTAAAAAGATAGTCCAAATAACAAGCAGTCGTGGGTATTCTAGTACTTACATATAAATACTGACGCAATCTCTAAAATATGTATATTATGAATCCAATAATTGAAAACGTATAGGTAATATTAAAAAGTGTCTAGCATACAAATAAGACTGTCTTAAAAAACCTCTAATTCCTCAGGGTTATACCATTCATCATGCGTATAATCTACCTGTGTATGATAAAAAGACCCATCCCATTAAATACCGTCTTGAATAGTGATTAATGATGTTAAAAAACTTTATGAACAAAGGACGAAAGAACTCGCTTGGACGGTTGAAAGTCAACGTGTTGAAAAACGAAATACCAAAAGAGATCGGCATTTAGCTGTGGAAGCTGCGAGTCTCACCACGATTTAAAAATGAAATAAAAATTCAACCAAAATCCGTGTATACGACAGAGACGGTTAAAAAAATGACTATGTCCATATAGGGTCGTTGCTTGTAAGAAAAATTGGACATAGTGTGAAAGTTTGTAATTATCTTTTTAAATGAAGTTGATTTTCCTTCTGCTTTTGATTTTGATAAAATTTTCACCGCTCCCCCTGACGTATGCGTTCTTTCAGACGGCATATTCGGCATACCTGATGTCTTGAACACTCAAACTTAATAATATACTTAGTGAAGATACTCGATCTTACAATATCCATAAAGAGATGCATCTGGCATAGGATGTAACATACATGCTGATCTCGTCCCTTCCAAGATGCACCTCTCTAAGAGCGATGCATGCACCAATCCCTCACCGATTGAGCCTCATAAGATGAGTACGATAATTACGCACTTTTCTAACTTTCCAACCCGAAGCGTCTTTTAATTTAGAAAAGTGTAGGAATTTCTGAATTAAAAGACGCTTCGGGTTGAAAAGTTAGAAAAGTGCGTAATTATCGTACTCATCTATTGTTATCGGTCAAGTCTTATACGTCGAACTCGTCCCCAGCCGCATTGATTAGTGGATGATGGGACCGGGCAGTCTTCTTTTTCACTATGTAACCACTGAGGTTCTATCATCAGCGGTCTTCTTTCTTGTTCCTTGTCTTCCGTTGTGAGTGTTTTGCTCTGTCCCTATAAGGGACAAATCCTTAGCCGACGATGAAGACTTAAGACGACCTCGTATAGAGTTTTAGAGTTTCACTTGCTATAGCTCTCCCCTGGCAAATCTTTATATGGATTTACTGAGCTTCCGTGGCCCCTTTTGAGATTATCTACCAAGGGGTTTTATGCCATTAGCTCACCTTTTCGAGAATCTGTTGTTTAGTCCTTGTAGTACTCCTAGCTTTGTGCCTTTTCAGGTAGTTCATTGTAGTCCTGTTGTTTGTTACCTGTGAGCATTCCTTATAGTTCGCTGTATGTTCTCTATGGTACTTCGAGCAAGTAGCTGACTCGTTCTTCGGTCTTGGGCAGTCCTTGGAGCATCGTGATCCTCCACGTTCAACGCACTTGCTGATATTTGTTGTAGCACTGTGTTGGTCCATTTCTTTTTTTGCTCTTCCCATTGTATCTTCATCTGTAACTTGCGTTGGTTCTTCTAGATCTTTTCTCTATCTTCTATGTCCTCCGAACTTAAATACTGCCAGCATGTCTATTGTCTTATGTTTAAAACAACTGACGGATAATATATGTGAGACATTTTAGAAATGTTTTCGGAGTTTTTTTTTTATTTTTCAAAGAAAACCTCATAATTATTCTCTATCTATATTCGTTCAGTTTTTACCAAAAAGGAAGGAAGTGTATATTTAAGTACCTACCTAACTGTATTTATAGAATTCACTTGTCAAACAGTGTGATGTAAAGCAAATATGAAAAAAGACGTATTTTAAAACTTTTGATAAAATGTTTCATCACATTGGTTCTGGTTAAAGTTCTCGACATCGTAGCATACACAGTACCGCATATAAACAACTTTGATCTTAACCCGCTTTGATAAGATTTTATGTGTAGGTATTACGTTTATTGGTTTATTTTTACCTTTCTTTCCGGTGTAAATAACACCGACAAGTGAAGCAAAGATGATTAATTTACCTTATTTATTTCTTCTTGATCTAATTTTGGTTTTAAGATAAACCTGATTATTTTATGGACTTCTATTTTCAAAATACAGGGAGTTTGAAATAAGCACAAGGAATTTTTATTTGAAAGTGTCTGTTTTGACAGCTGATTGTTTTAAATAGCTCCATGTTGCAGTGGATCGTATTGTAGTGCGATGTAGCGGCAATTGCCGAAAGGTAGAAAAATAATTAATTCAGAAAATGTAGGTTCCTCCTGTCATTCTCCCTATCTGGCTACTGCTGAATTAGTTTGAATCTACCGAGTACATTTCACGTGCAGCAGTCACATTTGTTACAGTCTAAACATCACTTATTATCAAGCAGAGTTATGGTGCTTGAACAACGCGCCCTAATGTGTATCTTATAAAATTATTCACAAAGTTCCATCCTAAAACAAATTTTGTCAATTCCGTGTAGATTTATCTTTCAACTCGAAATATAATCTACAACCCCCACAATTAAAATTTTATACTCAAAGGGATTTAGAAAGAACCTTCCTAGAATCCAAAAAGTCTTTTGTGCATTCAGGTATTAAAAATTCAGAAAACGTATTAAAGCCCTCGCTCACCTATATAGCCTTTCGTATAATGTGGCTAGTCGTCTGTCTACTAATAATCATGCACAGGAGCTTGTCGGAAGCACCTTCATGAAAGTTTTAAATTACAGGAGGGTTGCGACCCCCTACATAATGAAGGACTTTTAATTTTAAACAATGCAACAAAGTGGTTAAGTGGATACGAACATATTGACTTAGGGATAGGAAGCTCTCTAAAAATAACACTTGAAAAAAAAATGAGTGGTAGTTTTTTGATGAAGTCGATGGTATTTTTCTAATTAAGTAGATTGACCTTGACCAATTTCTTAATTTACAAGATCTGTTTGGTCTCTTTAAAGTTTATTATATGACGTATGTCATTAATATGTAATAGTCAAGTGACAACAGATGACGGGTTTTAAATTTTATGAACAGAGCAGATGTTAACCTGCCGCTCAAGAGCTACCTACTAGCCTTCTCTGTTAAAAGACGACCCAAAATACGAGAAGGAAGTTTTTTCCAAAAATAAACTGAATATATATTTTTTCTCCGATTGGCAGCAAATATTAATTTTGCTGACTGATATTAATCAGCAAAGTATTACTTTTCCTGCCTAGGCAGCAAAGTGGTTACTTTGCTGCCTAGGCACGAAAGTGATTACTTTGCTGCCTGTGATTATACATTTCCATATCAACCAACTAAGAGATTGTGGGAATTGTAATATAATATAATGCAAATACAATATCCTCATGAACAATCGGAGAAAAAATTATATGTTCAACTTGGCAGCAAAATAGATTGACTGCCTAGTTAAACAAATAACCATTATTTCAACAGACACAAAACTTTTTCAAGTTAATAATTAATTGTGAGAGTAACGAACATTAAACGTTAAGACATGAGTTCTTGGGGCATGTGAAATTCTGGCAAGTAATATTTCCCAAATAAACTGTCATGAAAACTTTCTGGAATTGCGGCGGACGAGATTACATACCTGAAATCAGGTATAAAATTTTGTCTTCCTAGATTACAGGCTCATAAGCATTACCTGATAATCGGCCCAATTTAAAATCTCCGGTTAGACAACTGTAAAAGTAGAGAAACTTATATCTGGGAAGAATTAACTTTGGTGGCTAAAGGCGTTTTTAAATTATTTTTCTTTGGTTACCTGCCGTAGTTTATTTTCGTTAGGAATCGAACGCTCCTTTAAAACTTGTAGTTGTACGGGTAGGTTAGTGATCCTTACTTGGGGGCTTTATGAAATATAAAAGTGGATTAACTACGTAAATGAAACTTATCGCTTTTTATTTCGGCGTGTTTAATTCACTCGTTCCAGGTAAAACATGATACCGTTCTTGTTTACTTGTTTGAAAACACATTATACTCAGAAGGTTATTGTTTGTTATGCGATACTGCGAAGTGGGGAGAAAAGACAATTTTTAAATTAGATTAAGGTTGAAATCTCGTCACACATGATTTGGTAGGACCCAAACTATTGAAACTGACCTGAGACTTTTTAAAACTACCTAGAAGCCATTTGGTATCCGTAGAAAATAAAAATCGTGTTAAAAACCGACTAACATGTTGTTTATTAATTTTGTAAAAAAATATTTGATTAGGCACATTGATTAATGAAGGATATAATCAGGGTAGAAAAAACGGATCTTTAACGGTTATTCCTAATCAATGGAAAAAGTCAGAAAGGGAGCCAGAAAGGCTTCTGCAATTGGTTCTGAATGAACATTAGGTGCACGACCCTACCGAAGACTATAAAGGGACGTAGTAAAAACGACCATAGGCGTGCGCAGACTTGCTTATTAGGGGGGGCCAAATATCAAATCGGAATCTTTTGATGAAAAAACAAAGATCCATGTCCGCCTAAACATTGCTTTTCTCGGAATTGGGATGGACCGATTAGGGTGAGCAATGGACCACCCTACCCCCCCTGTAGGCACGCCTATGAAAACGACCCAAAAGTTAATAATCCACTTGAAACTACAGAATGTATTTTAAATAAAATTTAGATTCTTTTCATAATTTTTGCCTTTATACTGATGATTCAATGTTATATAACAGATAGGTACTGTTGTCCTAAGGGGCAAAATAGATGGTACATCTAACTATGATGATCCAAAACCCTTAGGCTGACGAATAAAGAACTTAAGCCACCGTTACAAATCCTCCTTTTACAAACCATGCATACAGGTAATATTATTTTGTGGTCGGTTATCCGCCAATTATTTTGAATGATTGTTCGTGTTCTTAATCTGGCGACACGCTCGTACACATTTCTTAAATTGAAGTTCCTTTTATTATAGTGCCCGTTTTGATAAACCAGTTGACATAGTAATTTGGTGATAATACATTGTTTTCTACTATAAAAAAAGCTGGTATGTGTTTCTCAAAAGACAATTTTCTAATCAGAATTTTAGACAGCACGTGAGTAGTATTATGATTTATTTATGATAAAAAGACAATGTCATAATTATTACTTTCCGGTTTTTCATAATAAATATAAATTTACCAGCCGTAAATTCACACAGTTTACGGATTGGAAAAATTTCTAGACGTTGTCAGATCCAAAAAAAATCCAGCAGCTTTTAGGGTGAAATTCATAGTCGACACTTGAGGGTCACTCATACTCAAACTCAACTTGGTTTGTAGTAATACTTCAATTCAAGTGAAGAAAGTTTGGCATCAATGTTATTATTAGGAACTTTTGGTTGCGTTTGGTTAACAATTGTGATTTATTAACGTCTTTTAATGTTCATATGACATCTATGGCATTCACACTCGAATTAGTGTTGTGTTCAGTTCGTGTATTAGCCCTCTGCAAGTATTTTATGATAAAATCATAGATCATACTAATTTCCTTGAAAAATTAGAGACTCAAACAGACAAATTACAACCAAACAAAATTTCTATATCGTAAAATGACAGTGTAATTTACAAACGTGGTTTATAGGTTAGAAATATTCACTCAAGGGAGCTGGAATCTGTACTCATATGTTACTTAAGTTACATTCAAACTCAACCTCGCCTGCCAAGTGTCTCTGCATACAATAAGGATGAGTGAAGTATAAGTGAGTCTCAAGTGTCGATAGTACTCACATAATCGAGGTTAGTGGTATGCCATTTATTGATGCAGTCTATCATAGTATTAGTATAGGTTATGTCCACCAGCTGATAGATGACAATGCCCCTGAGGAATAACAATTATTTGGTTACGTTCTGTTTTGTGCAAAGAACGCTTGCTTATCATTGGTTCATGATAGACTTGCTCTATTACAAGTTTTTCTTCTCCTGAATTCATTGTTTCTCCAATATTAAAAAAGTATAGTTATTTTCGTAACTAAGAACTTGAACAAATCCGCAGTGAGTGGTTAAATGAATTAAAATGTCCAAGCAGAGGAACAGTAAAAACCAAGAGATGGTCACATCTTTGATGTGAATTCTTTAGTGGAGCCCGCTTACTGCTTATATAAATTTATAAGGTTTAATGTTTTCAATGATACATTAGATTATTAAAACTTGTGATATACATTAAATTCTATTTTAGTTGCAGAAGATATCAATTTGAATGCTTTTAATGAACCTGCATGCTGTAAATTTTGTTTTGTCGGAACAGACCACCATATCAGTATATAAATTACATAAATGGTTGTTTGAATACTTGTGAAGTAATATCCATTTACTCATTTTAAATAAAATGTTTATTAACAACTTGTTATTATGATTATTATTATTAACATAAATAAGATAAATTCCCACAGACATTTTTTGGAATACAATATGAAATCAAGTAGGTAGGAAATGAACGGAATTGTCCAAGAGTGTTGAATATATTAACAAAAAGAGTGAAGACTATTTTTTCGGGCAGGTTTTTCCAGTTCTAGAAAACTGTTATGAATAAAGATAATTTAATTAGATTTTTTATTACTCCAATTTGCATCAAGTGTGGTATAAAATAATAAATATTTAATTGTTAATTGAGATATACGATGATTTATCACTGTTTCTTTTATTTTATTCACACTTTTGACATCGCTATAAATTTATATTTACTCATATTAAATATAACTGATACTATTATAAAAGCCTTTCATGTGTAAACTCAGAAATTCGATTTACGTAAGTACTGGTAAATGGAAAAGAAGAGCTGTCATATTGACTTTAAATAAAGAAAAAACCTACATGCTGGCATCATCGCAAAATTTTGTTTTGCTAGTCATGTTTTTTATCGTAAATAAACCATGTATGTATGTATTTTTGGGGTAACATTCACTGGGACCTAAAAGATATATTGTGCCCCATTACTTACCTCTACTTAATTTCTGAGGAGAGTCTCTGAAACTAGTAGCTCCTTTAGTCCTATTTCCCGGAGGAATTTTAGAATATCTCCAGGCTTCAGCTTAGGTAAATGTTCCTCTTTTAATAAACCATATAAACGCCGGGAAGCTGGCGCCGAAGGACTATTTGGCGATGACCAGGAAAAACCTACGTTTATCAGTAGGATTTCTGACTGGCCACTGTCAACTAAGGAAACACCTGCATACTATGGGGCTAGTTGGCACACCTCTATGCAGGATGTGTGAACAGGAAGATGAAACTGTCTCCTAGTGACCTATCCACCTGCCTGGAAAGGACAGGATGGACGATGACCTAGGAGGACAACTCCTCGGTAGGATGTACAATGGGTCACATGTAGTCTAATTGCTGTGAGCCTACACTAACTCTCCCTACTCTACAGATATCTATTCTATTTTTGCAAAATGTGCTTGGCAAAATACAAGAGCCAAAATCTCTTCAAACGAGTTGTTCCATTGACTATTCACAATTAAACTCAATATTACAAAATATAAGATATTGTAGCAATACGAGCCACCTGTTTAAGATTTAGTCACCAGTTACTGCAATCTGAGGGAACATATGGTCATATATAGGAAGAAACCATTGAATTTGTCTGAAGCACTGACTCCTTGGAGACCAGATCGGCAAATGGAGGATTTCTCCAGTAAAAATGTGACCAGAAATTATGGATAATCACTTATAATTTACCTGGAGAACTTTTTAATATGTTTTTGAATCACCCATTTTACTGACTTCCTCAAATGCCTTCTATAAACTCATCAATATATTTCCACTTAATTTTTGTTGTCAACTGTTAAAATCATAGTATTTATAGGTTCTATTTTTCCCTCTGCATGACTTCGATTAGTCTCTAGGTATTTAGGCAGCAGGATTAAAGTTAGACTCCGTTTGAACAAACGATTGTCATGAAAATGTAAAGAACGACTGTGAAAAATGGTAGTAAATATATACAGTCGACCACCCACGGTTTCGGACCGTTTGATGTTAACGAGCAAACAGCATTTTATTCAGTTGGAATGATAGATACATTGACTACAAATAGATTTATCGCATTAATTCAAGAAAATAAAGTGAGTTTTATTTTCAAATGCGTAAATAGAAAACTAGATGTTTTTCGGTTCCCATATACCATTGGATAGTTCAAGTTTTGTGATAATATTTTCACATTTACTAATAGTGCAAGATCCCAGAGCGATCTGACATAACTTATTTTCACTTATACGAAACCCAAGTAGTGTCTCATGTGCTTTGAATAACATCGTGCTTGTGGAGCTCGCCTTGTAACACCTGGACAGGTATACCAGGTGAGAAAGGTAACTAAAAATAAGAGTGGCACAACTTGAATTTGTATGGCTTATTTTTAATTTTGTTTCAAGGTAAATATTCGTAAATATTCAGTCGGACAAACAGTAGTGACAAAGCATCCCCTAAACACAAAAATTACCTCAATTCTTGTATAACCCAGCAGTGATAAATTGCTTACCAAATGTGCGCAAAGCAGAGCGCCCAAGAAAAATGTTCTAAAGAATTCGTTGGGGAACGAATAACCTTGAGTCTGGCAAGCGGGTCAAGAATTGGGGTCGTTAAGCACAATCCTTTGAGCCTGTACCGTGACAATGAATGAAGCGGTTTTTATTTCATTTCGGCTTTCGTAGCATTTGCAGAAGCTTCGTGTCTTCTATATCGGCCACCAGTTTTTCTGGAGGGATCTTCAGTAGTTGTGATGGTTGTGTTATTTTCACTCCAAAATGCTTCCGTCTGAGTCCTTGTAAGTTCTCACAGAAGCAGAGTATGTGAGTAGGTGTTTCATCGTAGAGGTCACATTTTATGCACATAGGTTCACTAACTTTGCCCATCCTGTGCAAATGCTTGCTCAGGCTACAGTGTCCAGCCTCTAGGTTGTTATATGTCAAATTTTTCTTACCCAGTTTCAACAGCCTGGACTAGAGTTCATTGCCTAACTTATTCAGTAAACTCTTAGTATGGAGGTGTCCTTGTGTCCGCCTCCATTTCAGTTGGTGTTCCTTAACTAGCCAGTTCCCGTTTGACAGCGTTAAGAAATGCAAACGATTTATTTCTGGTGTTGCCAAATTTTCCATCTCACTTAAGGGTGCACTGTGAAAATTACCTCAAGAATTGCATATAGTGAAGTCTTCGCCATCTACTGCTAGCGATGAAAAGAATTGAGGTCCTGAACGTTTTCACCAAACATTTGTTATTAATTTAAACAAATAATTCAATTTATCAATTTTTTTTTCGGTATTTTGATCATAAAATGTGGTATCACTTACTGTCTATCTCCCCCTTTGTAATTATTTTTCTAACCGTTATTTATCATCTATCGCCTTATTTAAGCCATCAAAGGTTATTGATCCAAAAAATAGAACAAAACTGGTAAGTTGAAAGTGTTTGTATTACAGATACGTAGCTAAACACTTGGAAGTCAATATACTTTTCCGTGCTTCGGAGATGTCGATTGAAATGCCACTGAAAAAAATTAAATCTTGCTTAGGATCCGTGAACAAATAAATGTCGTGTTTTTCTGGTTAACTTTTGTCAGTGTACGCGGTAATACTTAAATATTATCTTAGACGTACAAAGTTAAGTGTGGAGACTTTAAGGTATCCATTTCTCCAGCTGCCACATAATGGTTCTTGTTTTGACTTTATCTTCTATTTTTCTTTCATTCTCACATTTTATCTAGTCATGCATTATATAGATCTACAAATTTCGTCTACAATCTCTTAATTTCAAATTATTATTTTGCTCTTTAACCCCGTTCAAATATACAATAAATCACTTTTTCATGTTTTATGTAGATTCGAATCGGAACCACACTGTATAGTAAAACAAATTTAAAATGCAGATGTATTTACACTAAAACGATAAACAACGGAGCTCTTGACTGGTTTTTTAGTATTATGTTTATTTTGCACCTGCACCAGCGTTGCTGTATAGGTAATGTGAACACCAAGTCTTTGTTGCCGTACACTATAGGGCGTTGTTTGAAAGAATCAACCGCTTTTTCGAGATATTTTTGATTCCCTTTGGTACACAGGAAGTTTATAAGACTCGAGGGGATCCAGATATGGAAGCGTGTATTGTTTATGAATCACTGGAGGTAAAGTTTTATGACTTAGTTTCCGTTTCTTTTTTATTATTTATCGGGGAACTACAGTGATTCTTGTATTCGTTAAATTAAGTTAAGAGTAAATATTGTGTAGTGAATGATTTCAGCATAAAAATAGTGTATACAGTGCGAAGAAACAACTCTGATAACATGTGTCATAAGAAACAATGTATTAGAAAAAAACTATCTATGTTGTAGGGATTCGAGTAAACTCTGGCCTTGAAAGAAACTAACAAACAAATTTCTTAATAAAAGATAAGCAATACCACATATAGATGAATAGGATCCATTATTGAGCATAGTAATAATAAACGTAAACATGATAAAACCTATACCCTCAGGAGAGGGTCCATAAGGTGAAGTACTTTGCGTTTTGTGCTTACCTTCCTACGGTTTGATCTTATTGGGGTTAGATTAGGCTCTATGTGAGTGGGTCCTTCTCACCACCTCCACTGCGACCCCCGTTAAGTTTTTGTGGCTCACCCCTAGCGATTACAAATCGCCCCACAATCCTAGGCTTCTGACGAAGTCTATGGTTGTATTGGTGATAATTTTTTGAAATCGTTCAACTCTAAGCTACCGAAGAGACCGAATATACACATTATATCTTACTATGCCCAAAGTTGGGCATAAGCGTAGTAAATTTCCGCAGTTTCGTCCTCCAAATTACAGAACCGACAGTCCGAGGTCTAAGCCAGACTAATTTTTTTTAGGTGGTAATTTAGTCGACCATGTCCTGTGAGCAGTTCCTACAGAATGCGTAGGTTTGTATAGCATATGAACGCCTTCGAGTGAGAGAGCCCCGGTATGTCTGCCTTGTACGTGTAGATTTTCCTCTCCGCCCAGGTAGCTATGGATTATCTAGCAGTGCTTTCTGCAATGACAAAAAATGGTTCAGGTCCGATAAATAGACTCTGATCCCTTTTGTGCCAGAGTGTCGGCCTTCTCGTTGCCATCCACTCCACGATAGCTCGGCACCCAGGTGAAAATAACTTTGTTTCCCTTGTCTTGTATTCCAAGGGATTGTCGACAGTTATATACCATCTTAGATATGACCCTGTTCAGGCTCAGTGCTTCAAGAGGAGCCTGGCTATCTGACAGGATGTGTATGTTAAATGTTACAACAGGTTGATTCATCAGATCTCTTGCAGCCAGTTTGATGGCATAGTTATTAGAGTACTGGGTACTTGGGGTTTAAGCTTTTCTTCTTACGGTTTGAGTTTATTGAGGTACAGGGCATATTCATAGTACTGAAACTGAAATCTGTAACAACCCGTTAGAATAAACTCTGGAAGGCGGGATTTCTTAGTTCAGTTAGTTGTGGGAATCAGCACCTCGCTCATTGGAATGCTCTGTAGGGTCCTAGACAATCCAAACTACTATTGAAGGGATGGGCTGATGGACACGCCAGGGCAGCTACTGAACTACCAAGGAGTAGGCTAAGGAAGATAGCAGGACTAATAACAGGGCACTGCTGTATGAGGAAACACCTCCACAACCTAGGAGTAGAGGAAAGTTCCCATGTAGGGGTTGCGACATGACGAAACGTCAGTCCATGTTCTCTTAGTGTCCACACTGAGCTGTACTACGCAGGCGAATCTTCGGAGTCACTGTTATGGCCCCTGGGGACACAAGCAGGCATCCATTGAAAAATATTGTGGCCTTTATTGAAAGGCTTGGCTTCATGGATGTCTAGGTAGCAGGAATGGCACAATGGGCCCGCCAGTGGCCTCAGTGCCGGAACCTCCCCGGAACGTTGGCTTGAGTTTGTCCAGGACAAGGCTCGCCTGCACATTTAGTAGTAGTTGTTGTGAAGCGCCATGCGCACAAACTTTCTCCCAGCGCTTTCTACAATATTTTTGAAAACCTCTCTTATTATTTCTCTATGGTGTAGTATATGCGCTCTGTGGGTGTATCTTCAGCTTTGCTGACGTAAGATGCTGACTATTTATACACGTCTCGCGAAAGGAAGGAATGTAGGCATGCGTGCTCAGGTGTATACGCACTTTAATACCCTACTCATTACTTGCGGAGCTCCACTCATCACGCTTATTTGTGTGTTCAATGGTGTGCACTCAGTTTTAACGTTGCTACTTCAATGTGGATTTCACTTGGGATAGCATAAAATTGTTTTAATGAAAAAATAACAGTAATTATCATTCTATCGAGACATAAAATTAATTTAAGCCTTTCAATATCATTTTACTGAAGTATCATAATTCCCATTGTAGTATTATATTCATTTAATGATCCTTTTCCCACAGATAAATTTAATTCCATATATACACCATGCGAACTCGTTAAGGGTGTCAAGATCGTTGAATTAATATCTCCAATATTTACGTCTCCCGCCGTTTTCCGAACCATAAATAAAATGAATATCAACTATGGGCTTTGGTTTCATACCAGTCGGTCGTAAATTTTTTTATTGATCACATTACACTTGACTATAGGATTACCCGATACGGTAACTTGGAAAGAGATGTTCGACACTGCGTGTAAAATGTACGAGGGTGGTTCTATAATAAAATAACTTAACAAGTGTTGTAGAATAATAAGAGACACCTTTACAGTGTTACTAGTTGAATAAAACAACGTTGTCGTTGGGATAAGGTCTTTTATGGAACGTTTAATATTAGACGTCGTTTGATTTCCCACCGTTTCTGTTCAACAGCAAAGCGATCTAGTAAAAGTCGAATTTTCTGTGTATCTGATAGAACGGATCTTATCGATTACTGGAACCTTTCACATCAGTAAATTAACTCAGAGGCCACCAATTAGTTTCGATCGGGGTTCGTTTCAAGTAATGATATGAAATCGAAAATTATTCTTGTATGTATGTATGTATTTTTTTGGGGTGACATTCACTGAGACCTGGAATTGTGCCCCCTTACTTCTACTTAGTTTCTGAGGAGAGTCTCTGAAACTAGTAGCTCCTTTAGTCCTATTTCCCGGAGGAATTTTAGGACATCTGCAGGCTTCAACTTGGGTAAATGTTCCTCTTCTATCCAGTAATCTACCAGGTACTGTGCTCTAGGATTCTGGAGTGCTGTGCAATTGGAAACTTTGTGGATTGAGGTTTCTTCTTTTATGCCACAATATCTGCCTTCTTCTTCCTCCACTATTTTGAGCTTTTTCAGGTGCCCAATCAGACGACAATGTCTCGTTAGGATCCCTGTTAAAACTCTTAGCGCAGTTTTACTTAGACTTATGCATTCATTTGATCTCAACAGGTTGTACTCATCTAGAAGAATCTTTGATTGTCCAAGCATCAGGATCACATACTTACGTTAATTTGTGCTTACCAATTAAAACTAAGGTTAAAACGAATAATTGATTTCCGACAGGCTTTTGATTCTTTAAAACACTGTACTTGAAAGCTGTAATTATCGGTATTGACATTTAATAGTTTTGTTTCTCATAACTTTCATTCATGTATTATATACGCATATTCTGAAACAGACAAGTACAACTAATTTATTTTATATTTCACTAATAATTTTATTTGTAATTTTCCTACAAAAACTGGATGAACAATTTTAATTACTTATTTTTTCAAGTAAAATAAGAGCAGCTAAAAGTGTTACAACTCAATAATTTCTGGTTGGGTAAGCATAACGTGTTGGCTTAAGGTGTAATGATAAAAATTTCGAAGTTTCTTGTTCTAAAGATAAAAAATTCGAGAGGTATTCACATAATTATACAATTTCACAGCGTGCAATCTATCTAAATCTTTTTATTTTAAGCATTCAGGTATTTGAATTTTTTTAAATTGTTTTTTACATTCGTCAAATTTAATTTTCTTGTCATTTAAACTAACGGAAATTTATTTTAAACAAATTAAATAAAAATTGGTACTACAAAACTTCGTGTACAGTGAAGTATAAAATGTGTTAAAATGTTTTTTTAGGCTTAGAAAAAGTGACCACACACGCCATGTTTTTCGCAACAGGTTTTTGTCTACTTTACCATAAAAATATATACAGGGTGTTTCCTAACCATCGGTATTTTTTTTGTCGTTCCTGCTACATTATAAGGGGGTTACGTTATTCACCCTTGCTATATTTAATATCAATTTTTTTCAAGATTAAGTTTTCCGAAATAAAATTATTATTTAAAATCTCTATTGTCTTAAAAACGTTCGTCTTATTATTTGCATTAAAAAACATTCAACAATCAAGGAATTTTGCAAAAAAAATATGTGTTTAAACGTCATGTCGACTAAAAGAAAATAAACCGACCTCGTACATAATTTACTAAAAAATGAAGGATGCATTCTTTTCAGTAGCGATATTTTTTGTGTTTTCGTCATGTTAAAACTGGTACTTGATGTATTTATTTTTTTAAACATGCGATCCATATTAAAAGTCATCATCTCTAATTAGGAATTTATTTTCCTTGAACTCTATACTTGCCCAGTTGAATTTGCCAATCCACTCAATATAATCATGATAAAAATAATTATACGAGTAGATCAATAAATTGGTATACAGGATATGTATAAAACATTTTTCTGAATACCTACAAAAGATATGGAAATTGTTAATGAAGTGTTGGCCAAGGCAACCATAAACCATGAAAATTTCCTCTTCAAAAATATTCGTAGATTTTCCCAAACATAGTGTTTAGATCCTGTCCTATACCCTCCAGGGATCCATTAAAATAAATCCGTGGTGATATTCGGAGAAAAAAAGTAGTATTTCTTGAAATTGGTATTCGACTTAAACGAATTTGATAAATCTGAAATCGAATATGCCAAGCTAGGCCTTGGGTGTCTTCGCCTACACCTGCCGATATAAAAGAGATATTGTCTTCTAGTGATCTGTCCACCTTCCTGAGGACAGGATGGACGGCCTAAGTGCTGTGAGCCTACACTCACCCTCCATTCTATAGTCTGTATGTGTAGGTACACCTTTATTCCAGTCCTTCCTATTTAGTATAATTATTTGGAACTTATCATGGCCTTTTCGTCAATGGAATGCCCAACATTGAGTTATCCACTTCCAGCTTCTATTGATTGGGCTAATGGAACCGCAAGGATCCGCAGTCAATATCACAACCTCACACACACTTTCAGCTTCTCGATAAGTAACACCCTTTTGGTTTATGGGTTGTTGACTATAAAGTAGGTTTTGTTTCAATTGGCATGTAGGAACCTTTCTGGCATCGTATCGAGTACTGTATTGTGCGCAACCTAGAATTGGGAAAGGACAAACTCTGTGCATCAAAGCTTTGGCTTTGTCTTTGAGAAATATTTAGTGGAAGTAGACTCAGCAAGACTTCCATCTTCTTATTTCGGTTTTAATATTTAACACAACAGTTTTCCATCCTCCAATTTTAAAATTGTTGATAGACAATACCTTTGCAATAAACTAGCAATTTTTCTATGAAAATAAATAATTTCCAAATGTATTAAAGCCATTTGTACAAAATAATCGTAGCTACCAGTAATCACCAAACTGTTGGTGGTTTCCAGAAGTAGGTATTGGGTGGGTCCATAAAACAGAATTGGGTACAATTTCCCTCTAGTGCGACAAAATAATACTACTATACAATTTTTTGTTCCCATATTTAAATAAAACAACAAAAAACATCGCAGAAACTTGTTTACTAAGTATAATATTCATGCAGCTCATGTCAATTATTATATTTTTTCAATGTTCAAATCGTGTCAAGGTGGCTCTCTTTGTACGATTAACAATCATTATATGTGCAATTTTTGATAATCATTGCTTCGGAGATAAACTCGGCGTTCTTTCATTTCGAATATTAATGATAATATCGATTAAGTATAATGAAGCAATGATTAACTCATTTTTTTTACTCTTATCTGATCATTTATATTATTACTGTGCATTTTAAATCGAAATTACTTTCATTTAGAGTCGAGTTTTAAAACAAAATATGTAGATTATATCAAGAATAAATCAAAATTTCAATTCGCTAGTGTTTTGATGTAGAAAGCCGTCTAATCTTGTATATACAGAGGGGTGACATTCACTAAGACCTAAAAGATTTATTGCGTCTCTCCTGATACACTTTAAAGTCTTTCGAATGGATTCAAAGCAAAACAATATGAACTACCCGCTTTAATCACTCCATATAGCTCATGACTTTCTCGCTAGGATGCCAAAAATGACAAAGCTTCAGTGCTTGTTTGAAAGCAGCCACGAGTTACCTGTAACCTTAAGTCGCACGCCAAGTGGCTTTTGATAATTTAACAATACTTAACATTCGTGACTGAGCGAAGATGGATACTCAACATTCATAGGTGGCAGTGGATGTATAATATTTGTAGTACCGAATTATATTTTGGTACGCGTTAAGGAAATTTAGTCCCTTCATTTGAAATAAATCATGTTCGTTAAAAAAATATGTATACAGCGGGTTTTCACCCCCACAATCCCTTTCATTTATTTACTAAAATAAATCATGTTCGTGAAAACATTAATGAATGCAATTTTTCCTGCAGATATGTGCTTTATTATCTGGTCCTAAATATGACCTGATTTTGACGGGCAATTTTTCACCCTCTACAACCCTTTTTATTCATTTAATGAAATACATTTTTTTTTTCCTGCATATTTGTGCTTTGTTATGTACTTTATAAGACCTAACACCCGATTTTGTAAGGTAAGATTTCCCCTTCCACAACCCCTTTCAATTATTTGCAGAGGATGAATCAATTTAATAATGAAAAAAAATTGTTACGATCATCACTGGTAAATTACGGTTCTAGTGAACTTGTGGCTACACTCAAGATAATAAATAACGTCACTCACCACAACTAGCTGATAGGTATCATGTGGTAAAACAAAAGAAACTAGATTTCTCCATAAAATTACGAATTGCATGTATTAGAAATGGCACCAAACCTATATAAAATTGCAGGGTTTCGATCAAGAAATCTTGCATCTTCCATTGCATAGCATTGTATGTCACGCGGTCTATTTTCTTTCGTTTTTTTGACAATTGTTTCAATTCTGTCTAGAAGATTTATAAGATTAAGTTAAAAAAGATAATTTTATGTGGTTAAAGAGCTTGTACGTGTAATTTATGGTAACAGGAAGTATATTCCTTGTTGATTGACCGTCATTTGAATGAATGATGTAATCACCAAAATAATTGAGATTGTATATTGAGTTTGAAATCTTGATTGAAAGGTTTAAAAAAAACATATATTTACTGCTGCTTAGATACGTTGATTTTTCAATCTGTCTATAATATAGATGTAGATTAACGGTTGATTGGATAATTTCATTGGATAAATTAAACAGAGTTGTTGGGATTTTAATTGTCCGATTTAATTTACGATTTAAAATAACTGACTTTTTATTCAAATTGCCAGTAATAAATTTAATAAATATAGGAGCAGTCTTGTGGAAAATTAAAAGAGTCTTGTCAGTAAGAAAAAAATCAGAAAGTGAAAGTTCTTGTCGAGAAGAAAAATAGAAAAAATTACGCTTGAAAAAATAGTGCGGTCTTGCTAAGGAATTGAATATTGAAAAGTGCAAAAATGCTGGCTTCAAACAGATATTATTCTGAATTAATTCTTAATATTAAATTTATCGAACTAAAGACTATATTATATGTTTTCTTTAACCACAATTTGATTTCACTTCGCTCAATTATGTCAAAATAATTCAAATTTCACAGTATAATTCACTGTAGGTAGTGGTTAATGTGCCAACCGAGTGCAATTACTATTCTTCTTAATACACTGCAAGAGCATAAAATTAGAAACATCTCGTAATTTGCATCTATTTCAAAAATTTATAATTTTTTTTCAGTTGAAACATAAGCTGAGTTAAGTTGAGTTAACCTGCTGTTGAATACATTTTTTAAAAACTCAACTCAATATAGTTATGTTTAATCCTATTTACGTGGTGGATTACTCCTCTTATATCAGTCCGACTATAATCTTTTATGTGCTCTGGTTTCTTTTGTTATGGTCCTCCATTTTTTTCTCTCTCCGCATTTTATTTTCCAGTCTCTGATTTTTAATGTTTTCATATGTTCCTCTCCCATTATCTGCCCCGTGGTCTTCTACTTGTATGTATTTTTTGGGGTGACATTCACTGAGCCCTAAGAAATCTATTGTGCCCCCTTACTTCTACTTAGTTTCTGAGGAGAGTCTCTGAAACTAGTAGTCTTTTTAGTCCTATTTCCCGGAGGAATTTTAGGATATCTGCAGGCTTCAACTGGGGTAAATGTTCCTCTTTTATCCAGTAATCTTCCAGGTTTTGTGCTCTAGGATTCTGGAGTGCTGTGTAGTTGGAAAGTATGTGAATGAGGTTTCTTCTTCCATGCCACAATATCTACATTCTTCTTCCTCCACTATTTTTAGCTTTTTCAGGTGCCCATTCAGGCGACAATGTCGCGTTAGGATCCCTGTTGAAACTCAGTCAACCAGAAGAATCTTTGATTGTATAAGCCCTACTAGATCTTTCCAATGATCAGACCTTCTCTATCTACTTATTCTCGTCTTTAACAGAAACCATGTTGTTATGCTTTCTTCTATTGGTGCTCTTCTCATAATGGGTCCCATCCATTCTACTTTAAATGCTTTTATATATAGGACTATATCATTTCCTCCTGTTCCATTTTCTATTTCTATATGTCTTCTTTTACCATGTTTTGTTATGTATGGTATAAGTATTGTTCTCAATATTTTCCAGTATTTTTAGATCTTTTTATATATTTTTTGTTTGTAGTTGTTTCGAGGGAAACCCTATCTGTTACTTTAAGCTTGGAAAAACATTTCTTAATCCTATGACCATCAATAACATAAAATGGCTAGTTTTTATTTTTTTAATACATTTTCATCTATATATCGAAAGACATGTTGATGAAAAAGAATTTGATTAAGGATGTAGCTGTTGATAGTGGTTATGATAAGAAAATAGTAGGTACGTATATAATTCTCGTGAAAAAAGTATAATTTTGCGCACTAGTGAATAATTTCCCAAAAGCACTTCATATCCTGATAAAGTTAAATAGTTTCCTTACGACAAGCAACACAACAAAAAACATTTCTTCTTTCTTGGTTTTCAGATAAATTAATCTATTTATTTCAATTTTCTGATGATTGATTTGCTTTGGCGACTTCTTTTTGCAGTTAAATTGCGATTCAATTTGATTTGATCGGATCCAAAAGTTTTTAACTTCCCGTTTTCTTCTTTTTTCATAGTTCTTCGTCTTCTCTGATAATCACTTTTACTGATTATCTTCATTTGTCGATTTCAAAATGTGACAGTTTATAGTTTTTTCTATTTACACATTAAGAAATGAAGCTATTTACAATAAATTTATAAGTTTTCTGCTAAATTATTTACGAATGTCATTGACAATTAATTAAAAACAGCGGCTGCTGTAAATTACCAATAAATAGCTATAACGACAGGAAGTTGTAAATATTTTATTTTTAAATGAAATTAGGATTAATTACAGCGACCAAGCAAGTACAAATGAAATAGTTCTGTTAAAAAAATAGTCGAAGCCCTTCTATTTGAAACAACATGTAAGTGAAATTTCAAAACATCAATGATGCTTTAAAAACATTTCCATTTTTCAAAAAAATCCAAGCTTTCCCTCGCTCAGAGATGCTTTTACAATAAAATTATGTTAATGTGAAACTTCAAAGGGTACCGACTTTTCTTTCAAATTCGTGAAATATGTTTACTATTGTCGGTACTTATAGTATATTTAATATCCTTTTAAAAAACACGCAGTAAACTTTTGCAAAAAGGTACCACCCGAAGTCTCTAACAAAACATTTTTCAACCAACTTGACTAGATACCTAGAAGGATCTAAGAACTCATTAAGTTCTTTGTCTTCGCTTTTCCCACATGCTATTAAGAGCCTCCATGTTTAATTAATAATAACGTGTAGGTATACAACGTTTTCTAAATGCCATTACTCGAAAAAAAAAACTTTAATTTACATCCTATTAGTATGTTAATAAATTCTTGTCTGGACTGATACTTTTTGTTGAAGAGAAATAGAAAAGTCAATCATCATGATATGTATCTGTTTCCTAATCTTTCTTGGAGATAAATCTGTTGATATTACATGCGTGCACCTTTTATTACCATCATGCTTGTTCTGAGTGATGTATCGAGAATTTTTGTGATTACAATTTTTTCCACCGCTCGTGTCACTTCAATTTGAAGGTGAATGATTTCATATTTAAGCAGCGTTTTTAATTTGGTGAGATTCATCAATATCAATAACTGAAGAGCACATCCATGTGGATCAATTTTTCTTTCTGATGAATATATTTAAAAAATTCCTTCAGACGTTGGAAAATACTAACCACGACGTCTATACTTCTTCTGTAATCAAAGACACAGTTATATCAAAGAAGCAGACTACATGCCCAAACAAATTTGGTCGAATTAGACTGGCTGGCATTTAAAGAAGATTGATTAAAGATTTTTGATCTGATAAATTTGGAAGATATGTCAACTCCACAACACCTAGAACTCATTTGTTTCTTTGTGCATCCTCCTGGAAGCCTTCCTCAGTACGACAGTCAGCCCATCTTCAAGACTTCAACTTTTCTCAGCATGTATGGTGTTAGCTGTAATTAGCCGAACACGTATTTAGGTACGTATGTATGATCGATTCTGGTAATAACCGATTTTCTAAAAATTGACAACGCCATAGTGGTATTTGGAAGATGCGTTAACTAAAAAGAAACTGTTATTACCTAGAAATATCGAAAAGCTTGTGTAAAATAGTACCAGCAATAGATACAGTGACACAAATCGTACCATCAAAGGTTTTGTCCATTAAGTACCTTAAGCGAAAAGAATGCTCTGTGAAGAGAGAGCCATATTAAGGTAAAGTCAAAGTTAGGACAGTTCAGGTTTTCAAATTCTAATGGGGAATGAATTGGGAATTTCTACCAAGTTCGATATATTCCCTTGGTGTTTTCAAAATTTTAAATTTCTAAAATATTACCAAATTTAATAAAATGGGTTGCATTCATCATAGAGCGTGTTCTGTCAATTGCTCAGACTCAGAATTGATATTCGCTACGCTGTCGATTAATTATGCGTTAACTGTCGTTTATGCCAAATATCAGGTATGGTCCATACAACAGCCTTTTTGGTGTGCGTCATCGTTTGTTAATGTCTTTCTAACACATTACGTGTTCACGGTCAATTATTATTTATGAAAAGTTAATATGAATATTATTGTTATATTTATTCGAGTAATACAAAAATATGCCTAGATACACGGAAAAACATTAGCATTTTGAAAGTTCTCAAGTATTTTCAGTTTAGAAAAAGAAACTGGTAACTATTAATTTCATAGCCTTGTCGAATTTTGCTGAATGCGATCCTGATAATTTTATTCATCAAATTTAGGGTTAGATATGTGTCAAAATGGCAAATAAAATAAACGACATACCGAAAACCCGAATATACGTCACAAACGATGACGCACACCAAAAAGGCTGTTGTATGAACCATAGTATGTATGTTTCCCGTAAAAATACAATTATAGGCATTGCCGTCAAGATAATTCAGTAAACTGTGATGTCAAAAGAGTTTTCAATACTTAAAACGGACAATTGAACAATACTATACAGCCTCGACAACATTAACGAACATTTCAATAGCATCTAACAATACAACGATTAGATCGTATACAATATAATAGTAATAATAAGAAAACCATTTTAGTTTAACTGCTCAACCGTTCTACATTTCTCATATCTCGACTGTTATGCCATCGATCTTTATTTCACACCGTTATATAGGCTGTATAAATATATTGTTAATCCTAATCATATTTATAGTTGTCGACTTTTATTGAGGAAGTAAGTGATGGGATTATATTGAAACCCTGTTGTGACACACCAGTAACTTCTGTTTATTTACGTTCCAGCGAGATACGAGCCACTGATGTGGTTTGGTATGAAACAATATCGGTATATACTCCATTATTATTGAATATTTAGTTTCGATACCTACGGGATATAATCGTTACAGCAAAAGTAATGTTTTGTTTAAAACTGAGTGAAGGTTAACACATTAATTTTGGCAGTTGATGATGCGCGATAAAGCCATACAACTTGACAACGTTGTAAACTCAGTTACTGGGAAGAGCAGGTAATCACAATTTTCTCTGAACTATTTGTTCCTATTATTTCGCTACTTTTTCTGATGGTTCTTTTATGAATTTCTTCCCATGTGTTTGCCTGGGCAAACCATGATCTAGTGGAGCATCTGGGAATGCCAACAGCTGGTTCGGGTCCGTTCATCAGAGTTGACGATCCTGCTATTGCCAGTTCGTCAGCTTTTTTATTGCCAGCGAATAATTTGTGACCTGGGACCCACTCCAGTGTTACATTGTTCCAAGTCGGCAGTGTTCTAAGCTCTTCGCCGCATTCCCATGCCAGCCGATATGTTACCTTAGAGCTCTGAAGTGCTTTAAGGGCAACTTGACTGTCACTGTAGATCCTGAACTGCCTGTTGTAGTAGGCTCTCATGTTATTTGCCATTGCACATGCAAATGTTGCAGAGACCTCTGCTTGAAACACCGAAGCGTATTTACCAAGCGAGACGATTCTTTCATATTTGCCAGACTTGCTGTATATGCCCGCTCTGATGCCGAGCTCATTCCTTGATTCGTCTGTATACCAGATCAGTTCATTCGCTCTACTGAGTGGTGGTGCGTTATCTTCCTCAAGCTCCTAGCGATCTTAGATGACAATCTCGAATATATAACTGGTGGGCATGTAATCTGTTAGCATTTCAAAGATGTCGTCATCCACATGTCTTATTTCTGTGTCCTCTCCCATGTGCCACGTCATGGTCTGATTCTTTCTCCTGTCGGATTAGAGCTACCCTTGCTTCGCACATTATGACACAATGTAGCGGAGGAAGGTCTAGCATTGTCTCCAGCGCCTTTGTAGGAGTAATCCTGATTACCCCTGTAATGCCAATGCATGCAAGAATTTGGTTACCTATTACAATAGCAATTCCCATGAAGTATGGGGTTTATGAGATCGCTTAGGTGTCCAGCATCTGCAGTTAACGTAAATGCTTTCTTAAAAAAACTCAATTTAAGATTGGTGTATAACTTCTAGCTTATATAAGGTGAACATTTTATTGTCATATAAATTATGAAATGCAATAAATTTCTTTTTATTTGACTAATATATTTCTCTCTTTTTTAGGTAAGTTTTTTTTTCATTCAATCACTGATACAAAACCAGGTAAGTTTTATGTCTCTACTAATACAACCATTAAAAATGTAATTTATATGTTCATTCTCACAGATACAATCTCGTTTAGCCAATCTTGTAGTAACTGTTTAAAACTGAATTTATTTCATGATATCTCCGGTTTAACTTTTACATAAACATCGAAAAAACAAGTTTCATAATATTCTTGTAAAAATTCTCGTATTTGTAGGATTTATTCCACCAAAAAATAATTGATATGGAAAACATCCATGGAGATGAGTGAAATTATAAAAAAATTAAAAGCTTTTAAAGTGGTCATTGGACTTGATGGCTTAATACGCGAGCAATATCTACTTCAAATGATAACGACTACATATTTTTTCAATTAAGATTGTCTTAAAGCTTCAAAGGAATTAATGTAATATTCTTATCTTTAACCTCTCGATGGTGTTCTAGTTGGTTTTGGAAATATATTTAAAATAGGCATAGTTGATTATTGTCAACTTATGTTACTGCTCACCAGCCTATTTTCAACTGATATTGCCTTTCTGAAATTTACCTTCGTTTTAGTTCCAACCAAATAGAGTAAACTTTTATTAGGATATTGTTATTTTGTCTAACGAAAACAAATTTGCTTTAAATACAACGTAAATATTTATTGACGCGAGTCCGGCTTAAGACACAAATAAATTATTTACATGGTAAAATCAAGTAGCAAAATTGAATTAGCGTCACTAATATATCCGCTGTATTAGGCAATCCAGATCACGTGACCTAATATGGCTGTCCATGGCGAACAGCTTTTAGTTTCATGTCAACGTGATATTCATTCCATGAGTTTCAGACGGAGAAAAGGGGCGCATTTTGCGACCACATCAACATGCAACAAACTTTTCATTCGATAGTGATTATTCAATAACTGATACCAAGTACAGAGTCAATTAGTTAAGTGGATAATGTCCCCTTGATATTTACCTTGTTATATTTTTATTGTAGCTTTTAAGATTATCATTGTTATTCGTATTAGATAAACTATTCGCAAGTATGTATTCACATACGTGCCGCTACTGATATTGACATTTTTATTACAGTTGGACCTATTCGTTTTGAATATTTAATGAAAATTTTAAACGCTTAAAACAGTTATAAATAACTTGGGCAATTTTGTCTGATTATGTTAAATATTTTAAATGGAGATGTAATAATTAAAGAGATAACTTGTAGACATTCAGAATGTCCGGTCTACACTTTACATTAACTTATCGATTTTATTGAATATCTGTAAGCTATTCAAAGGACATTGTACGTATAGAAACGTCTTTATTTTTTAATACGATGATATTTACATGAAGCTAGTGTGTAGCGTGGGATTTTCAGCAAACAGCTTACTTTATATTTTTATTCAAATGCTAATTTCCATAGTATCAAGTATTTCTATATCAAAGCAAAAAATAATTTATTTTGAATCTATTTATTATGCCAAAAAGGTTGTTTTAAACCAGTGAATTTAAAATTTTGCGGGTTACATGGTCAATGCACCAGCGTATGACATGGTGGATGACGAAGTAGAAGAATATATAAAAAATAAAACAGCAAGAACGTTGACTGGCATGTCAGATGAAAGAAGGGAAACATCAACATTCATAAAAAGGTACAACTGCTTAATGTATGTAGAATCCTTTCAATTTGGGAAATAGGTTCAGTAGAAAATTCGAGAACAGTCGGCTTGTTTCTGTATATACATTAAAGTTAATTGAAAATGTATAACTGCTTTTATATTAATAGATAACTTCACTCTGTTTATTTCACCAGCGTGGGTCATTTCTATTGTTAGAAGATTAACCATTTGGGCATTAATTCAGTCTACAATATAACAATATAACAATTAATTCTCCATTGACAGTGTATTCATACGTAGACATTACCAATTAATTGATTTATATTTATTATCAAAAGGTTTTAAAATTACCATATAAAGCATACAAATCAAAGAGGCAGAGCATTTGTCCCAAACTAGTTTATTTCAAATATATATTTGAAATAAGACAGGCATAAAGATAAATTATACGTTAACACGTAACATAATAAAACCTTATACCTAATTTATCATTTGTATTTGACTGAAAAGAAGAATCGTTGATAGCTCACCTTATTCACGGTTACTTTAAATACAACAGAAGATCTTCCTTTATTCAAGCTCTGTTTCATTTTAACTGATAAGAAAGTAAACGAAACACTGATTTACTGTGCTTCTTGATTTGACATTTGGCGACGAAACATCGTCAAAAATTATCATAAATAGATTTGGAATAAATAACATTACAAAGTGAGTTGCATCTTCTTGATTCTCGTATAACTTGGAGAGTATGTGGAATATTAAAAACAGAAACATATTTTAAACTCAAAATCCAAACAAGTGCTCTATTAGGGCTATATCTATTCGTACTATACGTTGATAATATTCGGAAATTTTTGGTATAAGACTGAAGCTCCGTTTTGCAATAATTCAGATATTTTAGAAGTAACAAAAAAACACCATAAAACCACAGATTATGAAAGAGAACAGATACGAATCCCGGCAAAACATCAAAGGATTTTCAACTCCGACTTCAATGACCTTGGACCTTTAACTACAGAGTACACCATCTAACAAGAGACGAAAGCTTTGTCGGTTCCTTTGAAGTTGGACTTAAACGGAAATACGTCGAGACATTGACAGATATACTACTTGGTACACTGAGAAAAGTAACGCGAGTATTGATTCGAAGTAAGTGGTAAAACCATAACTACACTAAGAAAAGTAGTAGTGTTGATGAACATCTCTCCAAATCAGACTATTGAATATTTTCTTAACTACTAATGAGAATACTTTATTATTCACTCTGGTTAATAATAAAATAATCTGGAAACGTATTCATTTTATGAAATAAATATCAAAAATGAATTCTAGAAAATGTCCTTAGACAATAATATATAGAATTGATAAAAAATATGAAAATTGTTTGAAATATTAGTAAGAATGACGTTTATTGAATTCCGTTCCACCAACTTCAGTATCATTTCAAACAAATTCTTGACAAACGCCACATCTCATTTTAGGTTGAATAAAATATGGTACTTTACTCATGTTATTGATTCTAGTTGTTTGAGCATAACAGCTTTGTGAAGTAAACTTTTTCTTGAAGTTATTAATTATTTTTTGGTTTCATTAGTGTACTGAAACCGTATTAGAAATTTGGTGGTAATGGCTATAATATAAATAAAAAACATTTTTTTTCGAATTATTTCAATTACATAAATAAAAATAAACAACATAATATTTATTATTCAATAAAATAAGTGTAATATTAGATTTCACATGTAGGAGCAAAAAATTTCCATACTTTACGTTAAATATGTGACAATAGAGTCATCAGCTTCCTGATTTTCTTATCAGTAGTGTTCTTTAAATCTTTATTAAAATATTTCAAAGTATAAAATAATCTAAGTCTAATAAATAGTTTTAAAACATACAAATGTGGAAAAGACTTACACGATTGTGTAAAAGAAACAACTTTCATTTAATTAAAATATGAATTTGATACAACAGGTAAATTTGTCCTCAAACAATAAACAAAACATTTGCTCCAATTTGTAAATATACTGAACAAAGTCCTCACTTTTGGAGTTCTCAATCCTCCATTTACACATTGATCAGTATTATATGCTTTAGAATGTGTCAATAGAAGGCTAAAATCTAATTCCTCAACTTTTTTAGAATAATCTTTGCATACCTGACATATATGTACACTAAGAGATTTTTTAATTAAATAACCACATACATATTGAAAAGCATTTTGGGTAACAAGACTTTCTTTTTTATAATCACAATATAAGACACTGGATTTTCCTACGCAACTTCTTTTTTCTCGGTGAGCTTGCACTTAATAGGGCTGCAGTTTGTGTCGATACATTCAAAGATAAGTCTGCAGTATGCATCTTACTGGTTGATGGAACAGAAACTAAGTTGTGTGCATATCATACAGCTCCAAAGCTGGAATGGCTAAATCTGAAATTTTACAGTACATTATTTATATACAAGTCAAAAATAATGTATCTAACATAATAAATAGTAGCATGCACACTTGATTTGGTTTGGTTTCACGAATTTACTTTTGATGTTGAATATGCCTAATGAATTTTATATCAAACACAATTTAGTAATGTAGAAACTACAAGTTTACCTTCAAGTATTATAGTTTTTTTGATGGTTCTTCTGTTGAACTAAACTGGTCCTTGTGTTTGTTATGTAAAAACACAGTAGGATTTGCATCCTGGAATAAAGTTTTTCTTATTTCACTTCTGCTAATGTGCTTTTCTTCAAAATGAAGCTCGCACAATTTATTATTTTAGTGTAGAATCTCAAGGTTTTTTCAATCAGACCCTGCCTATACAATTCTTTAACCAAACTTCAGCTCTGAAAAAAATGATAAAAACCAAAATATAGTTTTTCACACAAATTGACAATTTTTCTACATACCTAACACGATCTTTAGGTATTGGGGGAAAACTTAGACCTTCGCCTGTTCTCGAGTTACAGCTGCGGCATATACAGAAAAATCCACCTTTACGGGAAGTGATTGTGATATATCAATAAATGTGCACTAAACAGAATATAATCCAAATTCACAAGAGAAACACTGTTCACTAATATAAAACACGATAAACAAACTAAGACAACCAAACTGACGGGAACGAACGGAAGAGTCGACCATGTGTCGACTTGACATTGACGTAAATACTAATTAATTCACGCATGTGCACAGAAAATTGCGATCACGAAAACGGCTTTCATTCGCCTCTTGTTAGATGGTGTACTCTGTGCTTTAACTCGGTATGGCCGCGATGTTGTCAGTTTTGTAATATTTTCATAATTTCTTACCAAATTGCAATGTGGACTTGGGGACAATAACAGTTTCCAGTGCCGGTTCTTTACTTTTCTTTGCGAATAAAATTTATTTGGGCAGTCTTTGTATGGACAATACACTCCGCTGTGATGTTTATTCATTTTATAGAAATAATATAATGTACACTATTTTCAGTTAATATCACCACAACCTACAATCGATTAGTCAAATAACACAAATAGTATCGCGGATTGACAACCTTCAAACTGAAGTGTCAAAAATGGCGTTTTGTATTTTGATTTTCGAGCCAAACCCTCACGGTTATTGTGCATGGTTGCCCGAACGGAGTCGACATACGACGATGGACCTTTAAATGGGTATGTCCACCCATCTCTCTTTTTTTTACTGTTCTCTGTCAAGCTTTCGAATCTGTTCTCTTTTATTATCTGTGATAAAACAGTAAACAATGGAAGGACCTAGCCTGTTTTTTTTTGTTGATGATATTTTAGGTCTGAGAGCGAAAAAGAGAGAGAGAGTGGCCCAGATTGGAGTATCGGTGGGGCAAGAATAATTCATGTGCTTTGCTGTTCCATCATATTCCAGACAAAGATTGATCTTCCGACAGCTCCAAGTCTTACCATCATTCAAATTATGCCTAACACTCCTCATGTTGTGCATGAATATAGTGTTTTGGTAAAAATGAGGAGCAGTTTCTAGTCTGATAAAAATTGAAGAGAGTGTTTTTTAGTAGTTTAGTACCAATTTCGACATACAGACGGACAGTCAGAGCAATCCGTTTTTTACCCTCTGGGTACGGAATCCTAAAAAGTCGAAGATGTTATCGAAATATATAATAATATGTTGGAAACTTTCCCTCTCCAATAATCAAACTCTTTACACCACTTTATTCTCTTCCATTTCACTGTTCATCTTTTTTTTTCAAAATGAACACGGCACGTAGACTAACAAATCCAGTATGTCCTTATTCGATCCCATCGCGAAAATATAAAGACTGTTCCGGTACACAAGAGACACGTTCGACGTCCGGTATACCGTCGAAGATAAATCCCTCCGGTAGACCGTATCGTGTATAGCTTGCATAGGTTGGAAAAAGAAATAAAAAATACATTTTTTTAACTACTAGGTGCCAGAGGTGAAACAACAGTTTCACAACAGATGAACTATGTCGGTTGTATCGAACCAGGCGTATACATACATCTTCCAAAATTTAATTTATGTTATCTGTCCAAATGATTTGTGAGTACCATTGCGGCTTTACTCTTTTACGCTACAACGTATTCTTGTTGTAGGATTGTTGTCTTTTATTTTTATTGGGAACTCATCCAAACAAAGAAACAGTGACGTCCAAGTGTAAAGAGATTTTTTAAATAATTCTTATTGCTTGTAAGATTCAATCATAGTCGTGCTGTTCAGAATTCTTGTTTGGTTTGTGTGGTAGATTTTAAGAACATATCGCTCGATACGACAACTTCATGGTATTGGTTATACTCAACAGCCCAGGTACTTGAACTAAATCTTTGTACTATTACCCATGTGTCTTCTATATAGGCCACCAGTTTATCTGGAGGGATCTTCAGTAGTTATGATGGTTGTACACATTTTCTGCACATAGGTTCACTAACTTTATCCATCCTGTGCAAATGCTTCCTCAGGATACAGTTGCAGTCACCAGGTCGGTAACAGTCTTCAAATTTCTCTTACTCAGCTTAAACAACCTGAACGGGAGCTACTTGTCCATCCTGGCTGGTGTTCCTTGACTTCCTTCCTTAATAATATCTCATGGATAGAGTTTAATGCGCACAATCATTTCATTACAAATCTTAAACCAGGTTATATGGAATTGCTTGTAAATATATTCTGCAGGTATTATCGCAATTGATCTATAAGGAAATAATTACACACTGCTCTTTTTTCACAAGTTCACAAAATTCTCGAAGATAAGGGAGAGAATATTAAATCATCATGGATTTTTATTTTTTAAATAAAAATAAAATATTAGAGTCCTTTGCAACAAGCACTTCTACTTGATACGTCTCAAATTTTTATCTTCTAATTAAACATTTATATTTTATTACCCCATTACATAAGTTAAGTATTGAAAAAGGTGAACTGAAAAATATCTGATGCTCTGTAACATTTTTCCACTGGACCTAAGAACGTCGTCGACAAAATCCAAATTTCTTAATACATTCAGCATTTTCGGTTAGTTTATTACCATACAATCACCATCTGACATTTTCAACATTCGCCGTCCCTCCCCACCATGCTTATTTAAAGCAGATGATGACCAGCCAGCCGCCTGCCCGCCAATTGAAAGTAATAAGCAGACTATGAAAGACAAGAAAGTCTTTGAATTGCGCACGGCGAAGACTGCATGCGACGAAACCAGCGTGGTTCGGTTCTTTGGTACATTCATCGATGATTCTTGTGACCAGAAAGACAAAGACGAAGAATAAGAGGATAGGAAAAAATATGTGGCCTTGAGTAAACTCATCGACCCGACTTCGATTGGATCGCGCCACCAGGAACGGATTCGGTAATGTGTAACAGAAGATTTAAATTAAGACATAAAAGGTAGAATATTATTAATTAATCCCAGATATTAATGCATCGCTAAAAATTGGTCAGGACTAGTATAAATGCACAGTGAGATGTCTCTGGTACAGTAGCGAGTGTTGACTGTGACTGCGTAGATAATCAATGTTCCCATGGCTGAAAATCCCAACGTAATGTATCGTTTGTTGACACCTTCAATATATAGTTGAGGTCGTCATAATGTCGAACATGAGCCCACTCGGCATGTTTGTCAGAATTTGTAACGATTTCTTATCAGGGCTTACAAGATCTAAGGGGGAATAGTAAATCTGTTTTTGCGACCAGAGCATGAAATTCAAGATGTTAGCGAATGGAAAATTATTCGAGTTTATATATTCCCTATTTTTTTGGTGGTGTGGTCCTAATAACTGATGAAACCGTGAGGTGACATTTGTGTTTAGTCATTTTGGTACACGTTGTTCTTTGAATATCTTTCAGTTTGATTTTGTCCACTTCAGGGTTCCAAATAAGTATGTCAGGATCTTTCAATAAAGTAGTTAAAACCTTTTGAGTGAACTGACCTCTTATTTTGGTTTTAGCTTGGTTTTGATCTAGTATTATTATTATGAATAAATAAAATAAGTTTCTACTCCTAAAAAACAGACTTTTAGGTTACCTTTATGTGGAATAATTGAAAATATTAGGTTTTTAACTTAAAGCATTGTTAATTTTTGGATTTAGATTCATGTGAATATTAAGCGAATACGAGCCTGGTACTTTTTCATCATCAGGTCTCATAATATTGTCTTACTCCCATGCAAACAATTTGTAAAAAATCCATCTATAATGCAATAAAAAAGAGAATAAAACGCATGGAAACGAGTGATATGCATCCCGATAGGAATTTAAAGTGCAATACCTATGAATATAATTCAATATTCCCATATTAGTGTATAAAAATTTCAAGACTTTGACAAGCAACTAGTTGAATAAATTTGTAAAAAAGCTGCAGATTAAATTTAGATTATAATCTGTGCAAACTGGAAAAACACCATTAAAATGTTTATGAAAGGTCAAAGTCGTTACAAATATTACAAATAAAATATATTTTGCGATCTTATCAGCTTTCTATCACGTCTTGTAATGAAATGTAATTCAATGCCTGCTGGGACAATAATAGAATGGCGTTTCAGGATTCAGAATAGATCTGTATATGGTTTTGACAGATATATAACTTCTTTGGTATACCTAGTGCTGAAATCTTATTTGAATTTTTCGCTTCGCAAAATTGATATTAAACAGATCTCAGATAGGAAGTTTTTCCAATCAATCATTTAGCACAAATATTTACCTTTATAATATTGTATACTAGTCTCGATATTAGTATATTAGTTATATCAGTACATTAGTAATATTAGTATATTAGTTAAATTTGTATATTAGTTATATCAGTATATTAGTTATATTAGTTATATCAGTATATTAGTTATATCAGTATATTAGTAATATTAGTATATTAGTTAAATTAGTATATTAGTTATATCAGTATATTAGTTATATTAGTATATTAGTTATATTAGTTATATCAGTATATTAGTTATATCATTATATTAGTTATATCAGTATATTAGTATAGATTAGTATAAATTTATATGTATAAATAACATAAGAGAATAGTCAAAAACGTTGGCAATATCTGGTCCAATTAGAAATTGTAATAGAGGCGTCGAATCTTGATGTAGTTCTTTAGAAACTTCAAATTAATATTATTCACCTGTTGGGTCGACCACTTTTTGGTTAAAAAACAAAAATGCGTTCAAGATAGTTCTAGCGCAATACAATATTTTTTAATTCAATTTTACATGCATTTTATATATTATTGATGAAAATCAATATAAATATCTATCCCCAACAGCAGCATAGTTGCAGAAATAAAAACAAAATAAAAAAAAGCATTTTAAAAAACAAACATTGTAAATGCGTCTTGGAAAATGGCCCACCTCTGAATAACATCATTACCAACTTGACTGCAAATGATACTGAGTAAGACGATGATAATGATACTTGTTCCAAACAATTATAAAGTTTTTTACACTAGGCTTGTAAACATTTAAAAATACCTCAATAAACTTTACAGCTTCGATACAATACGTCCTTGCAATTTTAGCATTCCCAGAGAAATTGTCTAAATATGGGTTACAATGACAAGGAAATACTTAAGTTATTCATTAAAGTCACTCGTTTGAAACGTTTCGACATAATATGGTCGTGCTTTAAGTCGTTTTACCCGTGGAAAACGAAAAGCTGAATAGTCTTACATAAGGTAAATAATGCAATAGGAGATTACACTATTTTCACTCAACATAATTATTCGCGATTTGTGTCTCTCCGTAAGCAGCCATGATTCGCTTTCATTAAATATTAGTTAGTAGCACGAAATTTATTTGAACATTGTCTGCTTCATAAATTGTAGTTTTATTTTCATAAATTAATAGACTTTATTGTTTTGAACTGAGATTCCAATTTACGTTAAATCCTATCTTACCTGGAATGAGTAAAGACTAAAGAATTAGTTATTAAATTTATAAGCCGATTAACTTACCTTTCTTGCTGTTAGCCTCCAATTCATGAATATTAAAAATTATTATACGCTTTACTGAACACTAAATTTTACAGCTAAAGTGGTACCTAAAGTATATAAATGAAATTAATCCCGAAGATCTGAGGCCTCTCAAGCCTGAGTCAAGTTAGTTTCTTAAATCGTGAAAAGAACTATACCAAAGATGGGTAGATAAAATTCCGCAACAAAGTATTGACCACAAAACATTATTTTATACTTTTTCAAAATCTTAATTCAGAATACTTTGTTTCTGATTCAAATAATGGGTTATGAAAAAGTAGAAACATTGTTTGTTGATTTAAAATAAAATGTTTATAGCAGATTCTATACAGTTTTCTATCTAAAACATCAAAATAATGTTTTTCTTTCACTATTAGATCTGTATCAACTTCAACACAAACGTTGGTACGCCTTGTCTAAGTTCGTCTGGTTTTAGTGTCGACCATTACCATAATCGAGTCTTCGACGCCCATAGAGGCGTCTTTATAAAAAGGAAAATCGGTTTAGTTTTAATTTTATTGTAATTATTGAATGTTAGGAAGTTAATTTTGTGATCTTACATTTCCTTTATATTATTTTAAATAACCAATTACCAGTCTCCAGTATTCTTGTAATCCACAGTATTTTAGAATTTTAGAAACCGATCTCCATAAAACAATAAAGAATTATTCCATAGACGTAGGCATGAAAACAGATTGTTCCAGTGCATAGTAGGTTTAAAATTTCAGGCACGGCAGTGGTTTTTATTCGTTGATGGATTTAAGTGGCATAGAAAGAGTAGGCAATATTGAGGCACAAAGTCAATCGAAAATCCAATTATTTTTTTATAGATAAACAGCAAACACGTTGGACACATAACGAGGGTTCGACGGAATCGTTGTATTATGATGGCTGTAGCTCGTATCCACGAGTGGTTTACATTCAGTAGCCTTTTTATGTTTTTTTTCAACGATGAGAATGTCACGTACCGGTGGAGACGAAAGGATTCTAAATTACTACCACCTATGGAATGTATATCTCTGATGAATTTTAAAATAAATTCCCGAAAAAGTGAATTTTTCTTTTCATCACTCACATTCAATATATGTTTGAAAAGTTCTTTGGAAAAAAAAATAAAAAAACCTTTCTGTCAGACATTGACCGACCTATGCTCTTCTTCGGTCTTTTTCTATCTTCGATACCCTGTCGCCTGTCAGTCATGGTTTACATTGTTATTTCGACCCTAGTTTGCGTAGGGGCAGCTGTGACTATGATCCCTGTTTGATGGTGGCCAATTAGTCTTACTGTCTTGGTTCTCCAATACTCCTCAGTCCCATCTTTGTCGGATCTATAAAGACGATTAAACTCTACTTAAAGGTTTGTTTGTTCACTCAAAAATGACTAAATGTACGTTGTGGTAACAAGAAAGGTACACAAAGCAAAAAAATATAGCGCTACACTAAAAAAAGTGACAAAAAATGAAAGCAAGAACTAATTAATTGCTTCCACGAAAATCTTCGTCCTGATGTCTTTGTGCCCTTCCAATACATTTATTACTGTAACTCAGCAATTGTCGCATACACATTAAGATTTTCACTACTTCCAAGTCATTTTCAATGAAACGGATACCGTTTACTGTTTCGTGTTCCTCGTGTAAAGTTTCTTCTTCCCAAGCTTTTTCCATATATTTGGTCTCAAATTCTTCATTTTTTTCCAAGGAACTGTAAAAGTTTTGTTGATCTTGGTATTATTGTAAAAGTTTTGATAACATAGGGTTAGTTTATTCATGGTATTTACTTCTATTGCCCAGCCCTCCATACCTTACACTGTACTCATACTTAGATTAAGGTCCAAGTCCGCGTTGGTAAGAACTTTTCTGAATATCCTAAATGTGCATTCAATTTCTGTATCAAGAAGGTTATATTTTTATACAACGAGCATAGAGAATACGAGATTCTATTGCCTGTTGGGGCTCACTGAGAAGGAGCGCAGACTTTGTGCCCTGTTCCCGGGAGCAGCGGATGACTTTTCATAAACATAATCTACAAACCAAGTCTACAACGCTACCTTTCAGGCCTCCAATATTCAATAGAAAGAGTGATACTTAATAAGGTATGTGGGACAGGCACAAATAGTGTTGCTTAATGCTTATGCTTATCCAAGTGAGCAACAAGTCACTAAATATATATTCTTGCAACTATCCGTCCTCGGCAGCTATAACGGGATTTTAAAGATAATTGTCGAAAAAATGTAATTGAAAAATCATCCTTTATATTCTCTAATCGCTAAACCGACTAATAATTAATCCTACATATGAGTACAATCATTGTAATTATCTGTATCTACGATAAGTCAATTTTCAAATAACAAACCTCTTATTAAATATTTATATTCGGTAAACGAATATAAAGATATTGCTGTAAGCGCACCATAATTGAGATCCTTATAATTTTCAATTGAACGTAAACCCATTTACTGTACAGTTGTAAATAGATTTTCTTAGAAATATTCATTATATGTATAAGATTCGTCGAAAACTTCTGTACACGAATCGAATGCATGATGGAAACGCCTCACGTTTAACAAATACAAGGAGATATTAAGGATAATGGATTTTATGCTATTATTACGCCTTTCAAAGTTTTTCAAAAATATAACTACTTCTTGGTTATATTTTACAGGAAACTGTAATTGAGTACATACAAACAAGGAGCGCACAATTCCTTTGTTGTCATATGTTTTAAGTAACAAGGCTAGAATTATTGCTATCGCAATATAAAAAAAATGCTCATATATAATTTATGCATATCATTTTAATGAAAACTATCTACCCGACATAAAAAACTGAAAAAACACGTCAAAAATTATATCATATAAAGGGGAATGTCTTTTAACTCGCAATTTTTTAATGGAGCACAGAAGGATTACAAAATTGTATAATACATAAGTGGTACAATCAGGTGGGAGTTACGGATAATTCCACTTAACTGATAATTCCTTTTAATTGGTAAACAAACCAGCAAAACAATATTTTATAAGGTGCTCGTATTGACTTCCTTTTGTTTTTCATACAATTATACAATTATACAATTTATACAATTATACAATTATACAATAGAGTCTTAAATGATTTTCGAGCATTATGTATTTGGTATTTGGACATTTTTGAATAATTTGTGGTCTAGGGATGTTAAAGGGAGTGACCTTGGTGACGACTCTAACATTGGGCCTCGCCTACATAACCACAAAGCAGGAAATGGTTCGTTTGAAAACCGTCTTACATCGAGAGCGTTATGTGGAGGGGCCCCATTTTGTTGAAACGCTTGCAAAGCTGACTTAGTATCAGTTTCTAGTATTCGTGTTATTTTGGGATCAATTCACTGAGTAAATTCAAGTTGTCCTCAATAAAATATGGTCCAACAACATGGTCACCAAAAAAGGTTCAATTTTTGTGTTGTTCGACTATGAAACTCTTGCATAACGTGTCATTTTCTGCCCAAAATCTTCAATAAGGTCTGTCATTAGAAGACATTCGTCAACTTTTACGGCAGACCTAATAAGCAAAGATGGAAAAACTAAGTTAACCGTACATTTTAAGCTTAACAGACATGCAAAGCTAAAAAGGTTGACATAAGAAAGCCATGTGCAGATTCAGCTACTTAAAAGAGCCAACTGTAGAGCACATTCCATACTAGTGCGACTACCTGGCGAATGTACGGTCTCGTGGCTGATCGGCTATTTAAAAAGGGTCATTAATTAATTCCTTCATATGTTTGTGTTGGACTTAATAGCCGAGGCCCTTGAACTGAATATGTGTACCATTACCCATGTTATCTACCTACTTCCATTCCAGAAGCTTCGTGTCTTCTATAAAGGCCACCAGTTTATCTGTAGTTGTGATGGTTGTGTTATTTTCACTACAAAGTGATTCCGTCTGAGTCGTTGTAATTTCTTCACCAGGTCGGCAACTGTCTTCAAATTTCTCTTACACAGTTTCAGCAGCCTGGACGAGAGTTCCTTGTCGAGCTGGAAAGTGTAATATATAGATTCAGAGGACCCTAATAGATCTAAAAAGTGGAATACCGATTGTCTAACTTATCAAATTTAATCTAGCGGTTGCGTACAGACGGAAAGCTGTAATTCTGCCAACTCTAAGCTGTTATGACGACAATCATTCATGCTTTGTTTACTAAGCGCTGTCAATGACGACAGAACATTTAATGGACTGTTTTGTGCATTTATTTTATGATCTTCGACAATGTCAATGTGTTGAATGATGTTACATTGTGTTTTTTGGCAATAAACTATAAAAATGAAATAAACAGTAAATATTGAACAATATGAAATTATTTTCCAGTTTATCTTCAGTACTTGCATAGTATAAATAGCCTCCTTTAGTTTGCTCTTTCCAATGAAGACTATTTTGACAATCATTAATGCACATTTAACTTTCGATTGGAGTGAAGTGAATCTCAATATCTTTTTCATCGTCTGCTTCAAGTACAATGTTACAGTATTACGATGAGTATTGAGTATTAGAAATCGATTTTGCTTTTTTCCAGCAACTGTATGATTTGCACTTTTTGTTAATTTGTAGACTATTATACAGTTGATGAAGTTAATTTCTTCTTACGAACTGAGTTATTGGAGTAATATAAAACAATGATTCAATATATTAGGATTTAATTTTTTTCCACAAAAATAACTGGTCGTAAATAGAGAGCAGATTAAAAAGAATACCTCATTGTCGTGTTCCTATTGGTATTCTTATAAAAACTATTTGAATCCAGCAAAGGATGCGTTTGAAAAAGAGTCGAAACAATTATTTGTTTCGATAATAATAGTGTTCGAGATCACATCTATTAATAAATTTTGTGGCCACCAATATAAAATCGATGTTTATTTATAATTAAGCAATCAATTACGAAAAATTGTTATTTGTGTTCCAGGAATTGGTATCACTGGTGTTGCCACGTAAAATCTGAGATTCCTATCTTGAAATTTAATCTTTTTCCCGCAAATGTGTTAGGAATGTTTTGATATTCGCCGCTTATATAAATCTTGACCGACCGTTTATATTGATAGCGAGAAATGTCTTGTTTTTGAAAAAATATAGTTTGAATGTTTTTTTATCGACATAATAAACTATAGGTACAAACTTTGTTTGTTCGATTGAAGTTGAATATAGACGATAATAACCTACAGACTCTTTTAATATTGACACAGAGAATATAGAAATTCTTCAAAGCTAGTTTTTTTGCTCTGTTGGTTCTATCGCGCTACAGCTCGGCATCTTGTACTCTTTAAATCTTCCATGCTTAGCTTCACAACACCCAATCAAGTTCCACACCGGTTGGGAGACTGTCCGGATATTTTCTCTTATGTGCTTTAATGCCTCGCATTCTGACAGTACCAGTTTGGCCGTTTCTGTTCCTTTACAACATTATCCACAGGAAAGTTCTCCGTTGTATAGCACCATATTGTATTGGAGTCCTCTTACTGGACTGTGACCATTATTGTGATTCCCACTAATCTTGTGTAGTTTTTCAGCTCGGTACACCTACAGTTCTCCAATTAATGTCCCCGTGGTGCATGAGAGGTTTATTCCACGTCTCTTTTTGTTTTCGTTGGATCTAGTTCCGTATACATCATTGGATAGTAGATAGTACCATGGAGTGCGGGTTCTGAGCCAAAATATAGAGTTAATAGCTCTCTGAATAGTTTATCAGCTTTTTTATTGTGTTGGAATCCACACGAAAGTAATTTTGTTGAGTTCTGAAATGAAATTGAGATTTTTTTGACATTCCCAGGTCTTTCCTTTTTGGTTTCGAGTCTGCCAATATATCAGATCCTCTCACTATGGTATGCTTTTAATGTTGTCAACTGTTCATTGCTTCCGATCTTTCTTATTCACCTGCAAGGTAGTGATGAAGAAATGCCATGTTGGTTTCATTTCGATTACCTCCCACTACTTTATTCACCTTATTGTTATCCGATCTTTTTCTCGCGTTTTGTTACCTTTTTGGGTTATCCTTTTCCCACATATCAACGATGTGTATGTGTATTACATAATTTTGGGACCACCATGTTCATCTTGTGTTCGTTTGACTATTACTAATGTAGCCCTTTCTTCTTTAGTTTTTGGTTGGTTCCAGGTACGTTTTAAGTCTAAAATCACCCCCGGGGGCTTTTGAAGTGTCAGAGCTCCTAATACATCCTACTTCCTTCTTCAGGGTATTCAACGCACTAATTGCTTCACTTGCACTTCCTGTAATCGTTGTGCATGCATAACTTTAACGTAATAAGAAGACTTATTGGTAAAAACAACAGTAATATAGCAGATATCATATTTTTTCTCCGACTAAAATATAAACAGTGTATCCATATTTTTTCATTTGAAAATATAAGAGCTAAGCTATGGAAAAAAAAGATAAAAAATATTGACTTTACATCCATTCAGTATTTAATTGCGGATGATCATTCAATTAACGAACTTATCACTTCACATTAAGTACCAATCCAACACTTTTAATCAAAAGCATGACATTTTATAGCCCACATTCAGAAAATTTTTACAAGATAAAAATCCCATTTTACTGGCTCGTATTCGTTGATAAAAACCCAAACAAAAACTCAATTTCTGTTGTGTTAGCTTTGGAATGGAAGTCAGTCGAGCGTAACAAGATTTTTAAGCACACGTTTATTTAAACAAAAAAAAAGTGATAAGTGAACCGCAATACCATAACAAAAGAGTCTCTGTGGAGATAATTGCTTACAAAACAAATATTTCTAGGCAGGTCTTCAAAAGGTTTCGGTTTTTAGTTTTTAAGTTATTTGTGCGTTTCCTTATTCGGTGAAAAGATGCTTCACAGGCGGTCGGTTGATACGGTCTTAAGACATTTTAATTGGGAAGTGTTTGATAAGATATTTCTACTTCACAAAATGATATATGATATATGTACTCTTGAGAATATCCTTTCATTAGAATTTATATTTTATATAATTTTTTTCTTCGTTTGCTATTAATTTTGTAAAAATTTATACAATTACGGATAAAGTAACTCAAAAATAACTAGCAATATCGTACTATTATTTGTTTCCTTCGCTTGTCCAACTCTATGTCTTCACTAACAACTACAACCACAGATGTGACTCGGTATTGCTCACGTCCGGATCAATATTTTATTCATTTTAAAATAATTTCATTCGAGTGATCTGGTTTCGAATGATTCCATAAGAATCCATTATTATACCTATGTTTCGATCTTAAAAATAATTTATATTCACTTCTTTCAAGTTCATATTTTATTTAAATTCGTGCATTTACCTTCTCGTACTCTTTTGATCTTCTCAAGAAATGTAGAGAACAAGGGGAACGTCATTTTGCTCGTTACAACAAATTGATAGGTATACTTAGATGGCAGCTACAACCAGTGTCGCGCAGTGTTTTTTTTTTGAACTCGCGTGTAACGTAAAAGTTGATAAAAACTATATACTGTTATAGAATAATGATTAACTTAGTAGGTACTAAGTAATTTCAAAGTTTCTTGGGAAATAAAAAGTTGTTGAGAGTATAGTGATTTATATTTTATCTAAGTCTGTAATTTCAAAAAAAAATAAGCAGCTCTTACTTCATCCTTTTGTTTATTTGACAATTATTTAAGTTAATATATATACAAGTATTTTCAAATATAAAATAAAGCTAGGAGCCTATTAGTATTCATCAATTCCAGAGATAGCGGGGTTTTATCTGATTTATCCTTGAGAGATGTCCTCATATTCTTGGGAACACACACAGATTACGCAGATTATTATGATGTGGGATGGATGGATTGGTTAATTAGTTCGGCAACATCAGTCAGAGGCTTACGAGATCTCTTGGTTGTGCCGTTTATGTGAAGAAACCAATAGCCCCTATCAGACTCTACAGTGTTTTAAATAGGTCCCCTTGAAGAAATAATCCCTTGGATGCTCTAGTCCCAGGTGTCTCTATCTCCAATAAGACAGGATAATATAAGAGGTTATCTTCTCCTCTTCCATAGATACCGATTGCTTCCTTAGGGTACAGTGGTAGGTAATCCCGTCACTCTCCTTTTCTGACTCTTGTTTAGGTTTAATAGCATCTCCGAGGATTTTTTGACCAGAAGTTTTCTGTGTTCCTGTTTTAACACGTGTGTCCAGTACGACTCCTCCGAAAGACGTTATAACTACATCACTCGTGCTCGTGGTATAATGCCTGCGAGCTGTGATATACTACTTGACTGCTAGCTATACGACGATGTTGCACTAGTGGTCACTGGTTTACTGTTATTATTGCATCAAAGGCATTTCACTATAGTGCTGGGCCGATTCTCTTTTTCAACAATTAGAGCACTCACCTTCCCGCACATATTTTTACCAGCTAGAAGAGGATGCCAAATTATTAAAAAGTACAATAACCTCCTAATATTTTGGTTTTTAATAAAGTAGAATCCCTTCGAGCACACCTTTCACTTCAGCCAAAACTAAAAAAAAGCATGCATCATTATTTATATACTAACTCTGCTAGCTAGCAGAATGACTTTTGTAAATGAAAAAAGAACCGTTGTATATTTGTATAGATGAGAATATGTTAATTTTTTGATAGGCTGCTGCGAAATCGTGTACAGCAGTTATTGATTACCCATAAAAATATTACATACTTTATTGATAGGTAGGTTCGTTCTTACAGATTATAGATTAGAAAGTCGTTTTTATAAAGAATGGGTAATTTTGAACATTCTATAGTATTTTTCTTATCAATCACCTGTGAGAAAACTAGCGGGTCGTTCGACTATTGTCAGATAATTGAAGATAATTTTCTTCGTTCCAGTTTTCTCAAGTTTCTAGTCTTTGTTTGCTGATTTCATTTGATTAATACAGGGTTGTTACACCTAGAATGGTAAATGATATGTCGGTAGACTGAGAATATTACAAATGTTGAATGTGTGCTCATTGGGTCACACGACAAACGTCAAAACGATTGTCCAGTTCAGTCCAAACACCCTGCAATGTATCTCCGCCGATACTGTCAAGAACATCGGTGATGCTTCTTTTGAGCTCAGTCAATGAAAATACCAAAAAACGTGTTTTTAATGCACCTCCAAAAATAAAAATCGTGATATCAGGAGACCACGCAAACAAAGCCAAATCTTATGAAGCACAACGGCCTATCCAAAGATGTGGTACCTCTCGTTGAGATACCGACGCACTTCATGATAGCACTGAGATGGAGCTCCATCTTGTTGGTATATAAAGTTGTTGGAATCATCTTCTGATATAAATACATATGCAATATTTCGAATTAGGACATATCGGTCATGAAAGAAAGACGATCCATACACGTTTGTGCTGGAACTGGCACAAAAAAACACACAATTTAATGTTTTAGAATCTCTTCCAAGTTGAAAAATCGTACCCCATATCCGATTATTGTGACGGTTTACCCTGCTGCTTAAAAGAAATGTTGTTTGGTCGCTGAACACTAGATGGTTATCAAATCTGTCATCCCCCATTGCTTCCTGCATGTCATTACAAAGAAGGGACACAGTCATGTTGTCGTAACTTTCGCACCATCTGTAAATGGCTTTGGGAAACGTTATAATCCAAATATTTCAATATTTGTAGACTGTGTTTGTCCATTCGTTAAATCGTAGTGTATTTTTACATAACAAACCTGTAAATATTAGGTTACGATCATAAATTTGTTAAATGCTTATGGTGAGTGTGAGGAAATAATAAACCGAACACTTACTTAAACACTTCAAAATCATAAAATCTCTAATTTAATCGATATTATAACCAATCAATAATTATACTTAAATACCCATTAGGCATTATATTAACCAGATTCACATTAAATACCAATCATACATTTCTGCTATTAAACTATTATTTGTTAGTTTTCTAACGGAAACTATGAGATAAATAAAAAAAAGAAGAGCTGTACATTTTGACGTATAAAGTAATTGGTAACGTTAATAATATTTCTTCACGGTAATAAAACAACATATGCTATGATTAATGAAAGTAATGATCTGTTACTTTTAGTGTTAACCATATTTATTCGAAAAACTGTAAGTACAAAATCATAATCAGTCCAAAAGAGTGCAGAAGTTGTTGATAAATAAATTGAAGGCAGAGAACTATAATTACACCATATTTAAATTTTATTTTTCGAAATTATTATATATAGGTATACTCCATACAAAATTTTTATATCTTCCTCGACTTGATCTTCCTATCTAGTGTTTGTTCTTCCTGGTAATCTATCCTCATTAGATCTCCATTCTGTATTTCTCCTTATCTCCTGTCCTTTCTCCATTCTTTTGTCCATTTCCATACCAACATATCCTTTTCGATTTAATAGGGTTTACTATATCCTCATGTTTTTAATAAGTATATTCTTAATATCATAATTCATTAGTCTTCGTTACTCTTTATTCCCTAGTTTCACTGGTCCATAAATTTTTCCAATTATTCTCTTTTCATATATCCTTAGTTGCTCTTTGTCCTTATTTGTAAGTCTCAGTTTCTGCCGCATAGCGGTTTTATCGCAGTCCTGTAGACTCTTTTATTCAGCATGATATACCCTGATTGAATTCTTATCATTATTTCTCTTTTAGTGTCATTTTTCTTACTGATAATTGTTCCCAGATACTCAAAGGTATTTACCACTTCAAAACTGAATTCATTCAACTTCACTGCTTCTGGTTGATAGACTTTCTTTTCTTTTTTCATTTCCATATATTTTGTTTTTTCCCGATTCATTCTTAGTCCTCTTTTTATCGCCTCTTTTACAATTTTTCCTGATGTTTCCTCAAGACTCCTTCCGACTCTCTCTATTATGGATAAATCATCAACATTTATGCTATTATTTGTTTTGATTCATTAATTATGCTTCCTTTGATATTAAAATTCCTGTTTATGCCTTCCACTGCTATCTTAAACGATACCACTGATAGCCCATCTCCTTGCCATGAACCAACATTTATGTCAAATTCCTCCGATTGACCTTCCTTAGCCATTATCCTTGCTCTAGATTTTTTCAAATTATTTTTTACCAACCGTATTATCTTTCGTGGAACATTTAGCATTAGCATAAGTATTGAAAAACCCCTGCCTTAGCTTTTTATTACGGTATTTTATTATTTTGCAACCCACTTTACCAGTCTCCTGTCGTATACTCGAGGGAGTGACCAAGAAGAAGTATGCAGACCTTTTAGATCTAGACAATACTCTCAAGTATTCTCTTTCAAGTCCATTTTTTAATTAAGTGGTAATTTTTGTGAAAAGGAAGTAGATTTTATAAATAACGATTCACTATATTTATACTAATCGTTGACAAAAGAAAATATATCAAAAACGTTCTGGTAGCAAGGAAAAGTATTTTTTTGCCGCTTAATTGAATCAACATTTTTATATTGCTTCCAGATGTAGTTCTAAATTTATATATTTCCTAATTTCATGTCCGTCGTTTCGTATTTTTTGATGAAAACCAAACAACGATATAAAGTGGTTTCCGAAGCCATCCAATATCAAAAATAATTACTCTGAGGACGTATTCTGTAATGTCTCTGCTGAACTGTCATTTCCGAAGTTAATAGTTAAAGGAAATGACAGCAAGGGGTGCATTATAATAGTATATTATGTTACTAGGAGTAGAAGGCCAACATTATTGTTGAGCCCAGATTCTTGCACTGCCGAGGCGCTAGCCGAGGCTGTGCAAACTGGGCGAAACATATAATGGGCCTTCTGCTCCGAGTAACATATACTATTTTTTCTTCAAGCGTAATAATAATATGCATTTTATAAAAAATATAGAAGGCTTTGTTTATATCTCAACTATTTAATTAATACAAACGAAAAATTACATAAAGTGTTACCTATTTATTAACAGTAATATTAAATGTGCAGTTTTGTATACTGCAGTTGTTTAAATTTAAGCCACTGCCACCGCTTTCAGCTTCGACATTTACAATTTTGTCATTGGTATACATCATATTATTAGTAAGTTGATTGTCGATTATTATGTCAGCGATTCCAGAACTATTACTTGGTTGTTCTTGCCAATTAAGTATTTTTTGTGCAGTTTGTGTTTTACTGGAAATGGAATCCTCTAAGTACCCTTCAGCAACACTGGTGGATTTCCATCCACCATGCCGCTTTAAAGCGGTAATATCACCTCCGTTGTCAACTAAAATAGTTGCGGAAGTCCTCCGAAGGCAATGTCCTGTATATTCATGAGGATTTGTTAATTTCAAAAACGTAGCAACGTCTTTTGGTACGTTTGATATTTTGTGGATACCCATTACCACACGGTGACATTTACCATTCTGGTATTTAATAAAAAATCGCTGCAGGCCAATATCATCCGGACGAAGAGCCGTATACTGTCTTACCAAATTCAAATAAAAATCGCCAATTATAGTAAACGACCGTTGTTTTTTGTTTTTTGTGTTTATGATTTTAACCAAAATTAAATTTCCCAAATCTTGGATTTCGCTAGACTTTAAATTAACAAGTTCATCGCATCTAAGGGCTCCTGTGACTCCAAATATTAATATAACCTAAAACAAACGTTGAAATAAATAAAAAAAAAAGCTGGTAGCACCGGGATTAGAACCGCTGACCTTTGCGACCGAAGACAAAAGCTCTGCCACTGAGCTACCGTCATTAAATGTTATAAGTAGGAAATGAGGTAATATTTGCTGTCAAGTTAAATATTGATCTGCTAGTAGATATCACTGTCAACGGTTTAATAAACGTAATAATGATTAAAAAGAAATAAGAAAGTACCTACCTTTGTTGCTAAATAAACATTATTTGGTGCATCCTTGAGAAATTTATCAAATTGATCTTGTGTTAATACTTTTGATTTTTTCGGTGTATAATTTTCCCCTTGGCGCTTTATAAATGCAATTAATTTGCTATATTTTTCTATTTTAACATTATGTTTAATGTTTAATTGACTTTTAATCATTGAATACTGTGCCCATAGAGTAGAACTTTTAAACTTTCTGGACAAATTCGTGAAGTATGCAAGCATAACGTTTTCCGTGTATTGCTGTACATTATATTCATTGCACCATTTTAGAAATTTTTCGTATGCTAAATCATACAGTTTACGCGACTTCGTTGGAATTAGAGTTTCAATACTGGAATTAGCTATTTCAACTAATTCCGGAGGCGTACATTGCAATTCTTGAGACATTTTTCACAAAATTTTCAAAACAGACAAACGTCAAATTAAATAAGTTTAAAAATGACAGTTCCTACCTACTTGATTACAACGCCCCATTATTTTATTAGTACAATAATGAAAATTAATTTTTGTACTAGTAAAATAATGGGATATTTCTACGGTCTGTGTTGCAAAAAGTAATATAGTTATTATTATACGCTTGAAGGAAAAGATGGATTACGTATTGCGGTTGTCAGTTGCTTACCTACCGACTATCTTGGGGATCTTTGTAAATCTCTTCGGAGTTTGAAATTTCGATGGTCTACAGGGATGTCTGCAAAACTAAGGATTATCTTCACGCCTAGATTATTTGTTTTTTATTATTTGAATATCAGTGCAGTGGAATTAGGTAAGAATAAGATCCTGAATTATTCAATTTACTGAATTAACTAGTTCCACATATAAGAATGATTCGTAGCCCTGAAAAGGGATAATTTCTTGAAAACAAGCAGATGATGTACCTAATCAAAATTCCATTTTATCAGAATCTGACGGATCTTCAACTCCAACATTAATTATTATAGAGTCAACGGTTCTATCTATGTTACCACAATATGATCTTTTTTATGCGTATGACTCGCAGATTTTTACCAGTTCTCTGCAGACACCTTTGACAAAGAATTTTGCAGTAATTGATTTAGGTCTTGATTTATTGTTTCGTGCTATCACCTTTTACAGTTAACCTCTCAAAAATACAGCACCAACGAATTAATCTTGTTAGAAATATTCACTTTCCATGAAAACCATTATTAGAATCAACTTTACACAGCGAATAGATATCTAGGATCGTCAATAATTTCCTTTTAGGTATCTATTTTGTACAACTAAAGTATTTCTTCTTCGTCTTAAAACTAATTGGCCCACCCATGACTTATCTAAAAATATTTCAACACTTAGACAGGAATTGAGGAAATATTGATGGTGTATCAGAACAACAGATTTTTCTACCATTCCTTTTAAACATCATCTCGCTACCGATTTAAAAAAAAACACTATTTAAAATATTTGATTCGTTTTATTAGTAGCGCGCTCTTAAACTAATATAGGGCTATTAGTACACCATTTGTCACCGGGTTTTCTTGTCTTTATCTGAAAGCTTTTAATTTTAATGGTTTTTCTGGCAGCTACTAAAGGAGGTAAATGAAGTACAAGTGTTTACATTATCAAAAAGTACTATTAATTCCGGTTATTTATAAATGTTCCAAATTAAAGGATCACATTTTTAAATTTTTGTTATATTAGGGTAAATGTTCAAGAATAGGTGGATATTTGAGAGACATCGTAAGGAAAAACAAACTGTAGTCCTCAACCAGGAGGAGTAATTTGAAAAGCTTTACTCACATCAGTAGAAGTTACCAGATTAGTTACTAAATGGCGTGTTCCAAAAAATTAGTCAACGATCGTGTTCCAAATCTATTAAATATGCCTTGATTGATGAAAAATCAGCTACGCATAGTCATAAGTCGACTTCTCGTCTGTCTATTAGATTATTTTAAACCCAAGAATCAGACGGGTATTTTGACGCATGTAAAACTTTCCTGTTTCGTATTTAAACAGAAAGATTAGAACATACACATTACTCTAATATGGCTGTTTTTAAGTAGCAAATAACTGAATGCCAGTGAATGAAATAAAAAAAAAGAACCAATTTTCTAACAAAACCTATAGGTATTGTTTTAAATCTTCGATAGCTTGTAACCATGTAACCTCCATATAGACAGATGCTGTCATGTTCAGTTTCAACGAACCGAAATTAATAAAATAACAATAGGGCTGCGTTCGAGAAGCTGGTTGTTGGTATGAAAATTATTCCAAGGAGTGGGGGTAAAAACTCACTCCGGTTTGCTAAGCTTGCTCTAGGTTTTCGACCGGTTATGGAGTGTGTTGTGTCAAACATTTTTCAAGGTTATCTTTGTTTGGTTGTTGACAAATCAAATTGGAAATTCAGTCATTCGTCATTCAAATCATCAAATCTTTCTCTGAATATTTTCTTGGATTTTGAATTGATTTGAGGAATGGACGAGCAGCGAAAATGTTTAAAAAGAAAATGCATTTTGGCTGCAGCTAGGGTTACCTCCAAAAGATGAATAATAATAATAGTGACTAAAGCTTCTATAGTGAAGATAAGACAATGAGACTCTAATGTTGAAATTGATAAAAAAGTTTGTCCAAAATTAACCAATTGCCATTGGAATCCTGCTTATTTTCTACTTTTCCCCAATGTAACTTAATACATACTTCTCCTTTTTTATAATTCATTTAATAATTTAAAATTAATAATCGACATCTAAAAGTTCATATCGGCAGAATAAATTCAAATGCTTAAGCTGTCATATATGTGACTTATTTGTCAGCTTAAATTTCACCATAGTCGGGGCTCCTCCTGGTTTCTGTCATTAGAAAATTAAGTGAATTTACCATATCTAAGCCTGGGATAAAGCTGTGTACTTCTGTCGAAACATCGTTTACTTCCATTGGTTATAATAAATAAGAAAGTGCTTCTAACAGACATTGATAATATAGACTTGAATGTAAATAAAATAAATTTGAATTTAAAGTAGATATATCTTGTCTTCTTACTAGTACTAGCTAATTATGGTTGTGTATTTTATTCACTGCAAGAGGCATGAAATCTGCAATAAGCGCACTTGATTATACGCAATTAGATGAAAATTAAGTGAGGTTTTACGGTAGCTCATACAACACAAGTTCACGCTTTATTTTTAGATCACGGTGAATTGTTGGCTTCTTTACAAACTGTACTGTTCTCAGACAACAGGCATATCAGGATCTACAGTGACAGTCAAGCTGCGCTTAAAGCACTTTAGTACTTACTCTAAGGTAACATCTCTTCTTTTTTTTATTCTTTTGAATTTTTGCTCCCCATATTCTTTCAATTACTCTAGTCTCCTCTATACGTTGCAAATGTCCCCACCAGCCCAGTTGTCTTTCTTCAATTTACTCCAAAGTTGATTGTGTTTCCAAATTCTTCTCTTATTATTGTGTTTCTTATATTATCTTTTCACGTTAACTCTATGGGAAAATTATTAACCGGACAGCAAAAGTATTTAAGTTGTGGTCTTACTGCTATTCATACTTTATTAGGCTGGACTTTGATGGGTAAAACTAATTCTACAGATGCAATTGGAAATTCTTCAAATATGATGGTGAATTCAATGCTGTGCAACGATATTTCCATTTCTAATTTATGGCGTTTAGATGTTTTGGGGATTCAAGATCCACAAGAAAATAAAAAAGAGGAGGAAAATGGAAAACTTGTTATGGAGCATTTCTTGTCCACTGTAAAAAGAAGAAAAGATGGTAGATACGAGGTTGATATGCCGTGGATTGAAGATCACCCACCTTTACCGACAAATTTTCACCGAGCAAAAGGGAGACTGGATAATGTTGTGAAGAAATTAAAGTCTGATAATTTGTATGAGAAATATAATAGTATTTTTGAAGAATGGAAAGCTGAAGAAATTATAGAAGAGATTTCTGTTGAAACTGCAGATATTACAGGATATTTTTTGCCCCATCATCCAGTAATAAAACCTTTGAGTAGCACCACAAAAATCAGACCAGTTTTCGATGCAACAGCACATGAACGCAAACAACCTTCTATAAACCAATGCTTAGAGAAAGGTGTTAATTTGATTGAACAAATTCCATCCATGCTGTTTCGGTTCAGATGTAAGAAATTTGGAGTTATAGCAGACATACGAAAAGCATTTTTACAGATCGGCTTGAATCCTAGAGACAGAGAATTTTTAAAGTTTTTATGGTACGATGTAGAGAGTCCAAACTTACGCATATTTCGTCATGCCAGAGTTGTTTTTGGAATAACGTGTAGTCCATTTCTTTTAGGAGCAGTTATCGAATACCATTTACAAAATCTTTTATTTGATGAATCATCGCTATTTTCCAAAACTGTCATACAGCAGCTACGCAAGTCATTCTATGTTGACAATATTGTTACAAGTGTAGATACACAGGAAAATTTAGACACCTTCATCGAAGAAAGCAATAAAATTCTTCTTGATGGCAAATTCGAACTCCGAGGGTGGGAGTATAGTCTTTCAGAAAATAGTGCTACATTTATTGACAAACTGTCTCCTTTGTTAGGCCTTGTTTGGAATCGAAATTCAGATGCTCTTCAATTGTCAACGGAGGGACTTACCAGTATTTCTATAGAAAAGGTAACTAAAAGAACGATACTCTCTGCAGCTCATAAACTTTTTGATCCGATTGGATTTACTAGCCCTGTAGCATTGTATCCAAAGATTTTATTACAAGAAACGTGGGCTCTTAAGCTAGGATGGGACACAGAAGTAGATGAAAAAATTAAAACAGATTTTAAAAATTGGTTTGAAGAATTGAAATATTTGGCTCAAGTACAAGTACCCCGATGGTTTTTTAATTCACTTGATAGACGAAATTTATCATTACATATATTCTGTGATGCCAGTAAGCACGCTTATGCAACAGCAATTTTTTTAAGATCTGAATCCAACGTTGGAACTTTTATAACACTAGTACAAGCAAAGACAAGAGTAGCTCCTCTGAAGAAATTAACAATTCCCCGTTTAGAACTAATGGCAGCAACTATTGGAGCTAGACTATCAAGAAGAGTAAGAGAGGAAATTGGCTCTGATATTAAGACATATTTTTGGACCGATTCATCAACAGTTTTGTCATGGATCAAAAGGGAAGACCAATGGAAACCTTTTGTTTGGAATCGGGTAGAGGAAATAAGAAAATATTCAGATAAAAATGATTGGTTCCATGTAAATGGTGAAAATAATCCAGCAGATCTTCCATCTCGAGGTTGTTTTGGCAAGAAGCTAGCAGATGAAAGATGGTGGGAGGGACCTGCGTGGTTAAGGAGATCTCCTAGCGAATGGACTGGCCAATGCTGTGATTTTGATGATGAAATTATTAATGCAGAGAGAAAAAAACTTGTTACATCTTGTTTCAATAGTAATAGTAGGAATTTTAAATGGTACTATAATTATTTCTCTAATTATAATAAAATTATCCGATTGGTAGCATGGGTAAAAAGATTTATCAGTAACTGTACAAAAAGGGTTCAGAGAAAACATATAGACATAGGAAATTTAACAGTTTTTGAATTGAACTGTGCTGAGAAACAAATAATTAAATTGATACAAGAAGCGAGTTTCCCGCTGGAAGAACATGATCCGAAACTTGCTACATTTTGTCCATTCAAAGATGAGGAAGGTATACTACGTATATGTACTAAAATTGCTGACCGAGATGATTCAAGAGATTTTAGACGCCCATATATTCTGCCAGCAAAACATGAAGTTGTAAATCGTCTTATAGCTAGCGTACACTTGAAAAATTGCCATGCTGGAGTACTGTGTCTAATAACAATTCTAAGAGAGCGTTTCTGGATTTTGAAATATCGACAGACTGTTAAATCAGTAGTTAACAAATGTAATGTATGCAAGAGATATAGCAGTAAATATTTAAATTCAATTCCAATACAACTACCCAAAGACAGAGTTCAAGATGCTAAAATATTTCAAATTGTAGGTGTTGATTTAGCTGGACCATTGTATATCAGGTCGGGAGAAAAAGTTTGGATTACTGTATACACTTGTGCAGTATACCGTGCAATTCATCTGGAGATTGTTTCTTCGTTATCAACAATTGCCTTTTTACAATCGTTGCGACGTTTTATAGCACGAAGAGGAAGACCAACCACAATGTACAGTGACAATGGTAGCAATTTTATTGGAACGGTCAACGCTTTGCAGAAACTAGATTGGCAGGAAATATCAAAAGAATCAGCCATCGAAAGAATTACTTGGAAATTTAATCCACCAACTGCAGCATGGTGGGGAGGTTGGTGGGAGCGCCTCATTAGACTTGTGAAAGAAATTTTAAGAAAAATGTTGGGAAAATCGCATCTTTCCATGGATGAACTAAATACAGTGCTATGTGAATGTGAAGCTCTGATTAATTCACGTCCTTTAACTTCAGTTACTGAAGACAATCAAGATTTAGCTATTTTAACACCAAAAATGTTCTTACAAGAAAATACTCAAACAGATGTGCCCGACATTTCTAGGATAGTAGGAGAGGATTTAAGAAGAAGATTTATGTATAAACAAAAATTATTAGAAGACCTTAAGAAAAGATTTAGAGTGGAATATTTAGGACAACTAAAGCTATTCGCAAAAAAAGGACCTTTAAAAGATATTAAAATAGGTGATATCGTATTCGTTTCAAATCCTAAGCAAAAACGGATGGATTGGATCTTAGGGCGCATAATTAGAATATTACCAAGTCGTGATGGAGAAGTACGGGTTGTTGAATTAAAAACATTGAATGGATCTATAGTAAGACCAGTTCAACACATTTGTCCCCTTGAAATGGAAAATTTTAAGAAAATTGAAGATATTGATACAGAAGAACAAGATAAATTTTCCAGAACACGATGCGGTCGTAAAGTTATACTGCCCCGACGATACCAATGTTGAGACATCTGTCTCAAGGTGGGAGGATGTTCGATGTTATAAGTTTATAGTCAATTTATAGATAAGATTTTAGATAGTGTGGAATGAGCAATTGTCAAAAATAATTAATCTATATTGTCAGTTCAATAAAAATTTGTAGTAATTTGAAATCTCCAAACTTTATTTTTATACCAAAGTGTAGTAAAATACGAAGAGAGTAAGCAGTACGTCCGTTCCCTTTTTGATAGTTTTCTTTGCTGGTTAGGTCTTAAGAAATCTTACAAACTCCTCTTATTCAGCCGCTTGTATTCTACACTTGTGTTCTATAAAGTATCCAAGATTCAAAGCCAGGCATTGTTGTGTGAATAATTTATTTTTTACTTCTATTCGCACAATGTCATCAATTCATTTAAATCTTAAAAGTTCCCCAAATTGTATCATTCCCTAATTTAATTAACAATTTTATGCTAAAAAAGCACTTTATCCACTCATCATCATAGAAGTTTGAATGCGAGGTTTTTGTACAGACTACCACTAATTACCGAAATAATTAACTCTGACAAATTCCACACGCATTTTGTAGCTTCAGCGAATCCTTCACCTCGGCATACTGTTAGGGTCGATTTCAGGATTTGATTAAGCCGGCAGGCCCAGTCACGTGAATATTTCAGCAGAGATAAATCAGTTCATAAATTTGCTTAAATTGAATATATACACGCAAAAAAAGCTTGTGTGAAAGCAGATTTAAATTTCAAGCAGTTTTTGGAAACATCCAGCTTGTCCCATCAAATTTATTTTATCACATCAGATTTCTAAGCTTACGTCTTGCGACTTTTCCAGGCCACATATCTATTACGATAAAAATTTTCTTGGACAGCTAAGCTGCTTTAAACGAACTTAGCTCTTAAGGTCTATCGTAGAAATTTGGATTAAACTGCAAAAATGTCTCTCCTTAATAGGAAGACTCGAAGAAGTGTCTCTGGTTAGGATCCTCGGCTAGAATGGAAACGAAAACGCAGATTCCATTGCAGGGAAGGGTGCCGCAGGTAATTTTATCGGACCAGAACCCTTTCGGTCTAGAGTAGAAACTGGTATTAAACTGACAAAAAAGTCTCTCCTTAATAGGGAGACTTGAATAAATGGTTAGTATCCTTGGATGGAATGGCAACGAAAACGCAGATTCCCTTGCATGGAAGGATGCCGCAGGTGTAATATTAGACCAGAATCAGCAATTGGCATCTCAATTACTTACAAGAACAGCAAGAAGAGTTTTAGTTTTCTGGCATAATTTATTAGGACTATTTCAGTCGAATGATTTGATTTGGCATGATCTACTTTGTCTATCAAGCCAATGTATGAATAATCATATATAAGCTGAACTGTCGTAAGATCCAACGTGACGTCTTTGTGGATTTCAATCGGATTTGGATCCTTTGTGTTCGTGATGGAAAGCGGACCAATATACTTCTTCCGGAAATCCCAGCTTAATGGATCTATCATACTAAACCTGAATTTGGAAGTAAAACTGCCGAACATGTTGGGCGGCGGCAGCATTTATTGTTGATAGTAGGTCTACATTCTTTTTGACTATATCTTTAAATGTAATTTGAAGTTTTAGATGTTTGTTCGATGCAGAAATATTGTAAAATAATTTTCCTACGACCACATAGGAAAGTGACATATATCGCACTGACTAGTTCTATGGAAAGTGACCTTTATTCATACGCGTACGGAAAAAAATCTTATCCGTACGTGTGCGGATAAAAAAGCTGTCAAATTGAATGTTGAAATGCTAGTCTTTTTACTCCGCAAATTAATATGTATATGTGAAATGCTTATTTCCTAAGTTGATTTGTTCATATAATAATATAATATAATTTATTTATTCCATTTAAAATTAAAAAAAAATTAAAAAAAAAATACCGAGTCCGGACTCGAACCACCCTACTGTTTGTCAAAAAATGATGCTACGGATGCCTAGACTGCTCTGCCAACCCACTGTTGTATCTCATGGTTCTTGTCCAAGATACTAATAAGCGCTGAGGAAATATACACACACAAAATAAAAAGTGTTTATATCACAATTTATTGGACTTTCATGTTATTGAAACAATAAATATCCGTTTTCAATTATTTGAACAATGAATCCTTAAAATAGCTAGTTAATACTTTCAATCTCCTACAGGTAGGCAACAAGTTAAGTGTGGTGCTATTAATAATTTTACTTTTAATTTTCACAGCAAATAAATAACTAATTTTGAACCGCAATATTTATGTAAAACTATTTCCGATGTTCTGTTTGTTGTAAGTTGTTGAAATAAATGTTCGTAATATTTTATATTTTGTGTACCAATATTAATTCTAACTTTTTTATAAAGGTACTTTTTTCCATTGCATAAAAATCACAATTTTCTGGGCCACTTTCAAAGGTAAGTAATCAAAACCATATAAAGTATTTACAAATACACATATGTAAAACCTCTCACATCTACATAAAAACGCAAGATTATACATGCCTAATTCGGTAAAAGTATATCGCGTGGTCGTAGGAAAAATAGTGTACATAACTTGTGCGAAAGTGATTTTTCACACTCGTGGGATTGTCTCACTCGGCTGCGCTCGTGAGACAATACTTCCCACTCGTGTGAAAAATGTCACTTTCCGCACACGTTACGTAATATACTATTAACGTATATTATTATCGAATAATTAGTGAAGCATGAATATAACACTATTAAAATATGAGCATGTTTGCAATTATTGGCACTCGTTGTTGATTGCGACGTTAATAATGCTAACATGCAAAAATTATGTTTGTACGTTGCAGATTCGATGGCCAAGCTATAATTATTGCTATTTTGATTCACATAGAACTGTTCAGAGATGTTTAAATAATCGCAGTTTTTAGGCTCTTTTAAGTTATGGGATGATACAAATTTTTTTTCAATTCATAGAGTGCCAGCTGGAGGTAATAATTATTTCCAGCTGGAAATAAATTATTTGGAAAGTTTCTAAAGGCCTATTTGGCTAATGGATAGTTGAAAACAAAATAATTCTAGATTTCTAGCTCCCCGTTTTTCGGATTAACTTTACGAATTGTTTAGTTGACTATATATTTTGGAAATTTTCAAATACGGTCCTTTATTTGAGGTTGTTAGGTATCCAATCTGACACAATCTCGTAATAATATCGAAAGGAAACGTGTAAATCATTTCGATGAGAGCTTGCAATTCACTGAAACACGCTCTCTGTCGTTTCCCCACAAATAGAATTGGCCTAGACGTGGAGCGGATGGCACAAAATCACTTTCGATTTATGACAACTTCATCCGAAACAGGGAAAATGTCGCACGTTACACGCAAGATTGATTTTTTTGTGATAATACACTCAAAAAAAAACGTAGGATATATGTTTAAATAAATGTTCAAAGGATGTTATCATCTTTAAGAAGCGCTGTAGAGATGGATCTTCGAACCCCTATTATTTTTAATATACAGTGCTCTTTTTGCAAATGATTCGACAAGTGGACAATATCTAAAATATATTTGGGGAAATTGGTTTTTTTTTAGTAAAATTGAGAAAAAATATATTTTTATAGTTTTGAGTAGCTTGTGTAGTTTTTTGGAGGAAATGGAGCCAAGATTTTCAAGTTTGTAGTGCGAATAGTCTGCCAAAAGTTGATTTTAGCATGGTGAACGAATTGTACTTGTCAAATTCATATTATTTGTAAGCAGAAGTTGGGAATTTTGAAACAAAATTGTCAGTAATAAGTAATAACTTATTTTCCTCCAACTTTGGAACCTTTGCTTTTTCTAACTATGATTTTCGTCCGTTTCCACATCATGGAATATAAATGCTTGGCTGCTAGGGTTATTTATGGTTATTTTTGCAATTTGGAAATCGCGTTTTGTTGTGTCCAAAGTCGTAGGCTCTTTGACGAAGGAAAGAATAATGGCAGTTCAAAGCTCGCGCTTGCTTTCCGCACTTTTGATAGTTTTTTTTGGTCCCGTTCTACGCTCATTCAAGTTATTTGTTGTATTTTTACTCGATATATTTCGTTGCGACATTCCAATATTCAATTAAAAAAATAATTACCTAAGTTGAAAATACAAAAAAACGTAACAAAAATACCAACAAAATCTATCGTTTCAAATTTTTAAGAAAACTTACTGTTGACGGTATATTTAATTCTTATTACTATAATATTATACTTAAACCGCTACTAATCTTTAGTAAAAGTTGTTCTATAATGACTTTTTTTACTCTTTCCTTGCTTTCATCAACAAAACACCATAAGGACTAACATATAATATCAATTATCAACATCCCAGTTTAATCAGTAGCCAAGAAAATGATGCAATCTTTTCCATTATAAAATTGATACGAAACCTGTTTTTAATTAATAGTATCAAGATTCCAAATATGCATTTAATAATTATTGATTGAAATACAGTAGTTACATCCCCTAAGTGATCACACGGCGGCTTGTGCTTTTTTTGTTCTTCGACAGAAAGTCAGTAGTGGAGTTTTACAATATATTGTCAATTTTTTGGGTTCTGTACGCGTACGTCCAATGAAAAAACGAAATATAGGATAGGTTTCTTATTTGCTCCGAGTCTACGGTAACAAGTGAGGACCCGGATAAGTTTTGTTTTTTGTTGGATGAAATTTAAAGATTGTCTTATAGTCTAATCAGCAAGTTGAAAATAGTCATAGCTGGTTAGATTCGGAATTTTGTCTATAAAAGTGTATAGATTTGGCCGCCTCGTCAAAAGCAGGTCATATATACGATAAAAAGACGATAAAGTTGCAAAACAAAATATTGTGATGTTGCCAAACTGTAGTTTTTTTCTTTACTTAACGGAAATTAGAGAAGAAAAATTAACATTGACATTTACATTTATGTAACAATAATATTAATAATAATGAATACAAATAACGATTACTATTACTTAAGTCTCTTACAGCAGTAAGCGGAAAAAGCAGGCATCTGTTTCGGCAATCTCGTTCAAAATAGCTTAACAAAGATGGTACCATCTGACATTTACTGTACAGCTGCTTCGGCATTTTATTAACTACACACTGCCAATCTCCGCCAATGGTCCTGGTTGCTGAAAACTTGTCTTGTTCTAAAGAGTTGTTCATACGAGACCATTATCCTATCCCTGTCAGCGCCTACAGAAAATAAAACAAAATTGCCATGCCGAGTCGATAATTTCGGAGAAAAAAAAATTAAAGCTCAACAACGACGCAATCTTTTGAGATATCTTGTTTCTACTCCTATTAGGTTCTATACACAATTATTTTGTACTACCATTATACTACATCCCATTGACTGCAATTTGTGGCACTTTCAAGATGCATGAATTGCTTCTTGAATAAAATTATAATTAAAAGTTCCATTTACTACATATGTCAATTTTAACGAGGTTTATTTTTTGTTGTCGTTATTATAGATACCCGGTTTTTAATTGCAGTTATTTCAAAATATTGCTTTACATATTCATTATAAGTACTTTATTCAAGGATATCAAATTAAATTATTGTCACACTTATTTGTGAAGAGCACATTATACTGGTTATTATATTTCTTAGACCTTGAACATGATGAATTGAATAGCAGTCAGACCAAGAAAAAATTCAAAAAATAAAAACAAACATCAAGATGTCCATTCCATCTTGTGTAGTGTGCAATAGTAGGAGGTTAGTGAAGAATTGAATGTTTTTGGATAAAACAGTATCAACATTCAGCTGACAATATAATTATCTAAAAGATAACCTAGAAATTCTGTCAATCTTGGATTGTCAGTCACAATATAATTGATTCTGGTTCTAGAAATGTTAGGCTCATTACCCATCCCAATACGTATCCAGTGACTGAATCAGAGTCTCTATATTCTGACATCACTCCCAAATTTTGAATCTTTCTTATCCAGGCTACATCCTACAAGGTTGGATTTTGGTCACATTAATTCAACATGAATATAGATCGACTCCTTAAGATCAGAAGTAACTTGAACAGGGTTCAAATTAAATCCAAGCTAGACACATTCCTCGTTGACAGTTGTATTTTTTTAGTAGCCATCTCTTCGCCGGCACTACCTCAGCCTCCAGGGCTTATTGTGGATGCTCGTAGTGTTCTGACTTCAGCCTATTCAGCCAATCCGTTCTCTGAATTTGCTTATATATAGGTCCTTCGCTGGTTGGTTGTAGAAGTCTTCTGTGAGTCATTTGGGCTCTTCTATACAGTTTCTGCCTCCTGTGGTCCAGCGTCTCACAGTTGCATAATATGTGCAGAGCTGTTTCGGAGTCCTTTTTTCATTTTCTGCATGTGAGGTCACCGTTATAAGTCCTATTTTGTTCAGGTGATTCTTTGTGGAAAAGTGTCCCTTAAGAAGCCCCGTTATGGTGCTAAGTTTGTCCTTGCTCATTGGGAGCAGTTCTTGGGAATCTTGGGAGTAACATTCAGAGATTACTTATGGCCGGTTAAAATAGGGAGGCACTGAAGCACGTCCAGCACTAGATTAGATTAGATTAGATTAACATTGGAGTGGCTCTTTGTCCTATCCCACTGCGACCTTTGCAGATCTATTGTGGTCCTCCCTATATTAGAGCTCGATATCCAGCTTTATTCTTTTTATTAGACTTAATAGCCTGGTTACCGCCTCCTTTGCGTAGCTCTCTGCCTTCGGTTTTTCTTCTCCGAATAAGTGAAACCGCAACCTTGCTAGGCCTTCACACTCACAGAGTACGTGCTCCGCGGTTTCGTCTTCTTCCTGGCAGAACCTGCATAGGCTGTCTTCTGCTAGTCCAATTGTATGCATATGTTTCCTCAGCCTACAGTGCCCTGTGAGCATTCCCACTATTATCCTCGTCGTTTCTCGACTTTGGCGTAGTAGGTCGTGTGACAGTTTGGCCGAAGGGCTTTTAAGCAATAATTTAGCGTGTCTTTGTCCTGGAGTTCCATACCACCAGTGCAACGCCTGGTTGTTTATCCATTTGTGGATGCTTCCTTTACTTAGGCATTTTGCAATTCCACAGATAGGTTCTGGCCCTATCATGACCTCCGCTGCTCCCTGCTTGGCTAATTCATCGGCCTTTTCATTGCCTTTTATTCCTTGGTGGCCTGGTACCCAGGCTAGGGTTACTTTATTATGACTACCTAGTCTGTTGAGGGCCTTGCGACATTCCCACACCAGATTTGATGTTATCTTATATGAGCGTATCGCCTTTAGTGCTGCTTGGCTGTCAGAGTAGATGACGATTCTTTGGTTATTCACCTCCCGCCTTATCAACTCTTCTGCACAGCATTGCACCGCTATTACCTCTGCCTGAAAGACAGTAGCATGTTTCCCTAGGCTTAGAGAGATCGCTATCTTCACCTGTACCCCGTATATTCCGGCTCCTACTCCAGCACTAACTGCGCACAATAATTCATCTCTCTTTCAAGCAGTTCTTCTCATACTTTTACGTACTTGTGTAATTCGTATGCCGCAATCAGTAGATTCCATTCTTTACACTGCCAAAAATGCTATTTTCCAAGTATCTACCTCTTTAATCCGGATGTCATGTACAAACCAGGCACCGGGCCACCCCCAGTGGATCATTATTATCTCGATAGCCGGTGCAAGTGGACGCTGAGATTGATTACCCTTTCCAACTTAGTACATCCAGCTTAGTACAGGTAGATCTGACGCTTATGGTTTATACATATTACCACAAGTTCCTTTTTCCACTTGATAGGTCACTCTGTAGATTATAAGTACTGCCAGTATCATATTATATTTGATATTATCGTATAGGAAACTATTTACGACATTTATTACCTATTAACATTTTTTTCTCATGAGCTTGAAATGACTTACAACACTTCACTTTTATTCTTGATATCGTTTAATAGAGTAGCAGTCACATTAAGTTATCTCACTGGAGCTTGACCAAGTATAGATAATAATTTGTATGTGAACATTCTCTACTACGTCGCTAGTATTTTGTATACACAACATTGCAATGTTTATTGTCAAACTTCCAGTAGAAAAATATAAAACACCTACAGTTATTTTACGCATGCTCGATTATTAAGGCGACTTTCTGTTTGGTCTAAAATCTATCGACACGTAACACAATCAGCGGTGTACCACAGTTGAACATTAATTGGAAGCTTTATAGTTTATTTATATTATTTTACCTCATCGATTGTGTAGAGTATACAAATGGTAGAAAGTTATACATTGAGAACAAATAGAAAATAATCTCCCAACTACACACTTCACTTGATTTTGTAGTAAAACGTCATTTAAACTGATTTTCTTTCCGCTGTGTAATCACAAGAATGCAATCGATCATGCGTATGAGCTCAAACAAGTTTAATTTGCACCCTATACCAATATGCCGGGGGCTACACAGTATTATACAAGAAAATAACCCAGAAACATGATTGTATATCATCAAGAATGAATCTGTACGAAGGAAAAATTATTTTCTAGTATCAAAATAAATAAATAAAACTAGTTAAACTCTGTTTAATAAAGTTAACTTTGCATCGCATCAACATTCTAATCACGTATTGAATGATTAATTTATTCGTCAATGAACTTATGGACCATTTCATATGTCTATTAAATCCATTAAGTTTTTGATGTCATTAGTGTCGTCAAGTGGTTCTGTCATTTACATTATAAGACAAATAGCTGCTTCAAGAATCTACACTTTATATTTATTAAGTTGGAGAATAAAGGAGGAGAAAAAGTTGTCGTATTACTTATTCTTAACAATTGTTAAGACAGTTGGTACTTTAAAGTTGTCGTAGGATGAAGAAAACAATGGTATTTTTCATGTAAAGCAATGTTAATTCAAATATATTTCCATACAGAAATGGGTTTCTCAACGACTAAATAATAACGCACAAATTATTTTTGCATATTTAGCTACATAACTATATATTCTTCACACCAGTGAATAATGAAAAAGAATTCACTCTCGTTCACATTCTATTATTATCAGAATTCACGCTTAAATGAATAAATCAAATCGTCTCTTTTAAAACGTCAAATACCAAATAATGCAAATCGATTCTGACAGCGCGTCGTTTGCAACGTCAAAATAATGATAGGATCATAATTTTACGAATTATTTGGACAACAGTAGTTATATTTAGTTATAACTTCCAAGTATCATTTATGAATGTAAGGGTTTCGATTAAAACTGTATGTTACGTATCTCTTTTTGAAAATAAACATGCTCTATAGCCTAGTGTTAGAAATAGTTGACTCTGGCGCGGACGATTGGGGTTCGATCCTCACTGGAAGCTTTCTTTTTTTAGTCGTGGAGAAAGTATAGTCTTTTACTTGTTTAGAAAGGGTAATATTCACTTGGATGATTCCAGAACTTCATCCGCGTGAAAAATAGCCATCATTCTGCACTCGTTAAAGAATATACTATTCTTTATTTTTAGAATATTCTGCCATATAATTTTGTACTGTAGTTATAATAATGTATTTGGACTGTTCACTCCATAATACAGACCTATTGCACTAAATTGTTCTGTACTGTTAGTGTGAAGTTGTCTCTTTTCACTAGATGCTTCTTGGAGAAATCCTCCCTTAATCGTTCTGGGTACCTATTCTTGAAAATCATACGATCCGGTGCTTCTCTCGTACGATGGGATCTATCCCGTGCGATCTATCGAATCCCACGGTCGAAATCGACTAATTCTTGAACCTTCATGTGAACGTTCAAAATTATTGCGTGGTTGCCAGCATTATTCGATACAAAAGATCTACTTTTTAGTTATTTCTGGCCTCTTTTTTAGTACGGCTGTCATAATCATAAAATACTTCAAGTTGAAGTATTTTATGGTCATAATTTCCTGTCATTAATTATTTTTTATATTTGTTATGATATAAAAGGTAGTCTGCTTAGTAAATCAATTAGTATTAAAATTGCATAAAAATGAGTCAGTCGAGCTTCAATTCTTACAAAAGAAATTTCCCTACAAACGGAAAACTTCCAAGCGATGGTCATATTAAAACTGTACTTCCACCTCTGCCTCCCGTAAATCCTCCATCATTACGTGCAAAAAATAATAGTTCTCCATGTCCAGTGAAACCACTCAAACCCACGACAAAGTATTTTTTTCAAGTCTTTCCGCATGAATTTTAGATTTAAAGAAACAAAGAACTGACAGAATAATTACGGAATCCATAGAGAAATAGTATAATTATACAGTACTTTTTTTTCTAATAATTTTTCTACGACAGAATGAAACCAAATTTCCATAAAATACCCTCTTTACGGCCCAAATGTCAATTCATTCGACTTTGATCACCTATGTCGGACCATGCGATCCGGAGCGTATGATTTTCATGCGATTGATAATATCGGATCACGGGTCAAGAATATAACGACGATCGCCTCATGTGATCATTCGTCATAAATCTATGCCGCTCATTGTTCAAGAATAGACGTCCTGGTCGTATGAATCCTTAACTGGTCGTTTGTGTCCAATTCTGGCCCAACAAGTGCTGCACTATCCTCAACTAAACCGCTAGGCTTATTACCGGGAGTGTAATACAATACAAAAATATTGAATAGAACCATAAATTTCAAATTTGTTAAATAAGTCAGATTTCTTCAGGAAGTTCATCACGTTGTCCATTTTTAAAACTAGAGAATCTTCAATTTGTTCAGGTAATTGTGCTATCGTTCTGGCTTGATGGTACTGTGGACAGCTTGTTAGCGACATAGCTAGAGGAAAGTTGTATGTTACAATTACATCTTGGTGGTTCTTCTTTGGTGATAAGGTGTAGATACGTTAATAATGAATGACCAATACGGAGGCGGTTAATAACAATTTGTTTTTTTTTCTCGTGGAAGAGGTAGCTTAGATCCCACTGGAGGTTTCATTCCTTCAAGTTTTGAGTCGTTCACGTTCCACAGTTGCTGCCAGGTGTTATGAATATGGTCCTTGGTGGTGATTTTAATGTCTGCTGGAGGAATTGAGGGAGAAGTAGGGATTAGTAATTAAATTTTTGGCTATTTGGTCAACTTTATCGTTGCCTTCGTTTCCTGCATGTGATGGAACCCAGAGAAATTTTATTTATATGTCTGCATAGTCTTAGTGCTAATAGCGTACAGCTCGGCAGTGAGTATGCTGCATTATTTTTCAAGTTTCGAAGCTACGGAGCGTTTGTCATGATAGACAGTTGCAGCTACTCCATCCTTATTCTTGGATCCATCGGTGAAAATAAATTTATAACCTTGATATTCTTGACTGTGTATTTACTTATTTGTTACTTCCTGATTTTAATGATATTTTTTGTTACAGGTAAGTAAAGGAAGCGTCAAATATATAATGGTAAACCAGATATTTTCTACAGCAAATTAGTAAGTTTAAAACATGCTAACATATTAACCTTAATTCATTTTATTCGTGTGTAATACATTTTTGTGACATCCTTTCAAGTTCATGAAACAGGTCGATATGATTGTTTCATTTTTGTTGTAAAATTTGTTAATAACATTCTGGTTTTATTTGATAACATGTTTAACAGAAAAAATACACTGAAACTGGATTGAATATTTTATTTCCGTCTATCACAACTTATTTAAAACAATTAAAAAAGGCCCTTTTTCATTTTAAAATTAGCTACTTACAAAAACAATCTACACCAAATTAGTCCATTATGTATCAACCAACCAGCATTAAACCGCGAGTAAGAAGACGTTCACCGCAAATTGTTAAACAACCTTTGTGAATTGTATATATTTTGCGCGCTCTTCTGGTTTTCTTCAAATTAAAACTAACAAGTAATCCAATCAAATACCACGTACATTGAACAGCAATAATAACATGCATGAGTCATCGTTAATTGGCTATAAGAGAAACATTTCGATATCGACTATTCCTTTGTTTTCCGAGAAAACACAGAGTCTGGACAATCGCTAATTGTTTGAACTAGCAAGGACAGACAACGTACAATACACTGTAAAATTATCAGAAACTATTCTTATTTGGTAGACTTTTAATATCAAAAACAACTAGGTCCATCAAAATATTAAATTTGTGGCACTGTAGCACCTGGATTCAGTCGTACTGGAGGCGCGTGCCAAAACAAAAACACAGCAAACTCCTATTCAAAAAAACCCTCGGAGACGCTGAGGAAGCACATGCATGAAATCGGCAGTTGTGGATGGAAGAGGAGGAACTAGCCATCAAGATTACTCTCGAATGTGAAGCATTGTCTCAGGTTGGACTAGACTAGGGAAGATATTTCCAAAAAGGTCCTAGTGATAAGATTGTTGAGTATGTTAAAGGCTACTGGTCTCTTCACATTAATAGCTCAACCAAGAGCACAAAAAACCTAATAGTTGAGGTGCCGAGTACTCTAAGTTGGTGCCGAAAAATCAATCAATCAGCACCTCAAACTGTGTGAAAGATGCTGAAACATTTCCTTGTCCGCCTAAAGTTTACTTGAACAGATGATGGTACAAAAGCTGTTAACAAAGTTTTTTCAACTGCTTGGCACAGAATTTTGGCAAGACGAGAACGTCCCCGAGGCAATTCGGCATTTCATTTATAAAAAGTTGATGACAATGAAACTGGCGGTTGAGACAAAAATGGAACGATCGCGCTTCTAGTATGAACGTAGGCAGCAGTCACTCAATATATTCAATACAGCTTATTGTGACAGTGGAAGCAGCATGTAGATGACGATGTTAAAGCATTGAAGGGAAAGCTGGAACTTTGGCCTGGTTAAGCTGCCATCTCGAACAATTAATTCAATACCTTGGTCGACAAACATTGAACAGTTTGGAGAAGTAGTTGTTGGTCTTTGCACTTTGATTTTCGAAGATTCTTCAAGGTTTTATAATAGTATTATAATGGTAACTTCGACATCTATAGCACGCGTTATTAAAATAACAGTTTATTTGCAAGAAACTGTGAATAAAGTAGATAACTAATACTGTTATGCATAAGACGAACTCAAGACCAAAAATATAATATACAATCAATTTAGTTCAACTCTAACAAGAGAAAGATATAAAGTAGATCGAAAATTAATGTTCATAATATATTTTATTTTATAAAGTTTACAGTGTAAAAACACTCATTCCGACTGGGTTTAAAAACCTCATAGCTACATTCTCTATTTATTGACCGAAAATAACTTGGCGAAAATAGTTCTCCAATTTATTTCCGTCTGCAACGCACGAATGAGGTACATTAAATGTTTTGCACATTTTCTCCCCTAGAGTCAACTTTTTATTGGGGTTATTTCGAAAGTGTTTGTACCATTTCAAAGTAACATAAAGTTCCGGTTGTTAACTCCTAGGTATTGATTTTGGTTTTTTTACAAGCATTCAAAATACGTATTTTCAATATTTACAAGCATTGTTTAAAAGGATTAGTTTTTCTACATAAATACTCTAATAAAGTTCGTTTGCGGTTGAATATTTTTTATTTTTGGGTTAATATAAAAAAAATACTTGTGCTTTATAAATTGTCCAATTTTTCTAAGCACTATTCAGCTAAAAACATCATAGTACTTCACTTACACATCCTTCTCTGCGAGGCCAAAACTAATGCGTCGAAGTATACCTAACCTAATATTTACGATAGAGTGGTTGAAGAGGTATCAAGTGTCAACCGTCACATGTCAAGAATGGCGTATCAAAGATTACAAACTAAATTTTTGGTCGCATTCCCTTCACTTAACCTCACACTGATACTGAAGCAAAAAAAAATGTTATTCATTATTTTTCCAATTATAATTACAAATTTAACCTTCAAATATAAACTTAAGAATATCGAATTATTTTGATAAAATCAAATTTTTTATAAAATTTTTGAAGTACTGCATGAATATTAAAATTGGACAGACTACACTCCTCTGTTTATTTAAAATAATGATTAAAGTCGGCATATTATTTACTTACAAGTATCTACCATTTGAAAATAATACTTACAGATCAAGCGTATCTGATAAAACTAACCATTAAGTACGTTTCCCTGTAATATACAATGTGAGAGATTATGCACGTTTATTATAACTGGCAAAACTCATAACTGTACGTCTATTTATTCTGTAAGGATGTTAATTTCAAATAATAACAACTTTTCATCATTTTTTTACTTGACATACGTTTCTTATAGCATTAATAATTAATTACCCAAGATTCTTCATGATCACTTTAAGCAAAACAATAAATATTAATTTACGTATGTATGTATTTTTGGGGTAACATTCACTTCTACTTAGTTTCTGAAGAGAGTCTTTGAAACTAGTAGCTCCTTTAGTCCTATTTCCCGTAGGAATTTAAGGATATCTGCAGGCTTCAACTTAGGTAAATGCCCTTCTTCTATCCAGTAATCTCCCAGGTACAGTGCTCTAGGATCCTGGACCATTCTGGAGTGCTGTGCGTTTGGAAAGTATGTGGATGGAGGTTTCTTCTTTCATGCCACATTGGGGTTGATTCGGCAAAAGGGTTCAGGTTCAGGCCCCCAGAAAGATATTTCAGTTCCCCTTTTTGCTAGTTCATCTGCCACTTCATTTCCTTCTATTCCAGTGTGGCCTGGAATCCATAGTAAGGTAACTATATTGTTCTCGATTAGTTAATTGAGTTTGTCTAGGCGTCCTCATATTATTTTGGAACTGATTACACAAGAGCTCAGTGCTTTAAAGGCTGCTTGACTATCTGTCATTATGAAAATCCTTTGTCCTCTGTATCCTTCATCAATATTGAACTGTGCGCACTTTCTTATAGCGTGGATTTCCGCTTGAAAGATACTTGAGGTTTTTCCAAGCTTTCATAGTGTTCCTGGCCCGAACACTCCTATCCCAGTTCCTCCTATTGCTTTTGAGCCGTCTGTGTACCATTGAATAGCATTCTTTCCAAGTCTGGTAATGGTGGTATTACTGTGTACCATCTTTTGAGTGCTCTTCCACTGCTATATGTGTTGGCTCCAAACAATCCAAATAATAACCAGTCTCCTGTTTGGTAGGTCGCTAATATTTTAACAAGCAAAAAATACTTACACTACAAGAAAGAATAAAATATATATTTAACTCCAACACTATCTCATAAATGTATGTACATATAATGTTATGGTACACCTTCGAAACAAGTTTCTAACTCAGTTGTAATGCATCTTCATGAAGTCTAGCTGTAGATTCAATTACTCACGGAAAGAGAAAAAATAAGAAGCTGTTAACTAATACTTTTAATATATGTAGTTTTGTGTCGTTTCTTCTATGTGATGAACGACTTGGCTGATTTCGGTTTCTTTTATATTTAGTATACTCAGTACCGTATTTGGGTACTTTCATTAGTCTGTAATTGAATTTAAATCTTATTTTTCTACAACTGAGGAATGAAAATTGTCGGTTTCTAACAATTTTTGACATAACTTCACATGAGGCTGTCAAGAGAGCATATTAAACAGAAGAGGTGTAGACAGCAAGACATCCAAATGGAAGACATCGACTCCATTTGCACAATCAGTGGATGTCTACAAGAAGGAGTAGCATTTCCATTAATGCGGAGTTTGACAGTTAAGCTTGATTGAAGCGAGGTTAAATCAAGACAAGAATTCAAGTACTTAGGTCTGACTCCATAGTAAGCTCTTATGAAACAAACACAAAAGAGAGATGACATTCAAATGGGTACCTCGAGAAGCTCAAATTAGTAGAGCAAAAATGATGTAGATTATGTGGAGTAGGAGAAGAAACCTCTATTTCATAGTATTGAAGAGTGCTAGAGCACAACGGATATTCTAAAATTAGAGGAAAAGGTCTGAGACCTTCCTCAAGACAAGGGAATAGAATATATCTTTTAGGAAGTCATTATGTAAAACAGACTGAACTCATCTCGTTATAAACACTGGATTATACAAATGAAAAAGAACTAATGGGATTGAGCCAGTCCGCTCCTTATTTCTTCTGTGATGAATAACTCCTTTCATTTATCTTCTTTGGGCATACAAGAATTTGCATTCATAAGTGCAATACAAATTCAATTCCAAGATTTATTTATAAGCTTGGACAAAAAGAAAAACGAGAAACGAGACTAGTTAAGGAATGTAGAGGAAGTGAGTATGTCTATCTAGATCTAAATTTTTGCCGTTTTCGTTTGACGGTGATCGATATTAATGTATTGACAACTGGAGAAAAACGTATTGACAAGACGACTTTGAAATATTAAATAGACATATTTAACGCTTTATTAACTCAGATTATATCTGACTAGATTTTATTGAACTTAACAAAAAATAAACGTTGGATTATGAATTTTTCCAGTAACTGCAGTGAAATAAATTACATTACCTTCTGATGGATTTTATGTCGAATAATTTTGAATTTGTTTAAACCAATTAAGGATATTATGGTTCAATTACCATTAATATTGTGACTCCATCTCGAATGTAATTAAATCAGGGATCATTAACATGTAGAAACATCTTGGCAACAATGTAGCCCTGTATTCAATACACCAGCTGGTAGGGACGAGCTACGTTGTCAGATTGCTGTTTGTGGAAACTGTTGATAGGATTTAATAATACATGTAAATATTAGTATCTAATAGACTACGAAAATTATAGCACATTATGGTACAAAAGCTTCAACCCTTACCATGCACATAGTATAAATCTTCAATAATATTATAGCACGACAACTATTTCCAGAAAGTATTCAATGTGTTTGAGTATCCTAGAATGTGCCAGGATAGCCAGGCAGCGGCCTTCGCAGCTTTAAATAGCCGCAAGGTAACATCTAGACTGGTAGAAGAATGTCAGAAATCACTAAATGAACTAACAGAGTACATTAGAGTAAGATTAATGTGGGTGCCGGGACATAACAATATTTCTAGAAATTAAAAGGCTAACGAACTCGCGAGAAAAGGTTCGACAACGACATATGCTGGACCAGAACAAATCTATGTGACCATAAAGAAGGTGGTACGAGGACAAATATAAAAATGGGTACAAAGCCAAATTAGACTTCAGTGGAGGAGCCTAGGTACACACTGAGACCTCCATAGGTGACATATGTGTTAAACTCAGTAGAAATAGGCTATTAAAGGTTATCTAAACAGGTAAAAGATCACCTCCATAAAATAGGGCTGTATAATCGATATCTCAGGTGCTAACTTGGTGACATGGAGACCGAGATCGTATTCCATATCTTGTCTGATTATAAGACATTGGACTTCAAGAAACAGATAAACTTCGGAGAGGCCAATGTGTCGTCTGAAGCATATGGCATGGATCCAGGTGACCTAAATCGTCTACTCGAAGGTACGGGAATTACTGGGTGAGTGGAATGAATGTGGAAGAAGACTACAATAAGCCGACAAGCTGCAGTGCTCCCGGTATAAGAACGGCTACCAAAAAGAAAAAAAAGGAGCGATAACGTATTATGATCATACCTTTACCAATTTATAATGTCTTACCTTTCTCTAAATCAAGTAGAAAGGATGAAAAAAATTCAATCTCACTGGATTAAAACATGATAAGATTGTTGCCATTTTGATTCCCTTTCAAAATATATTTCGTTCACGTATTTTAGTCCTTTTCATCAAACTATGAGGGTCTTCTAACCTCAATTTCCAAGATGAATATATTGTTCTGGGGTTTCGGTCCCTTTTTCATTCATCCATTATTGAAAGCATGTATTTTGTACGATTTTACACAAATTTTGTATCGGATAGACTCGGCTCGTTATTACATGAGGGTAGACTGGGATCCGTTTAAAATTGTGTCTAACCGAATAGGTATCGACAATCAATAAACGGGCGTATAATACATTTTTAATATCTTAAACCTGCAGAAAAATGGAACACGCTATATTCGCGTACGTGGGTAAATTATTTATTTGAGGGGTAAAAATAACACAGGAAAAGTTGCGTTATATATTGTAATTATTGCATAATTTGGTAGAAAATGTATTGAAGGTCATTTATTTGCTCTATTTGAAACTACAACTAATTTATTTATGTCAAAAAAGAGTAGTTGAAAGGTTAAGTTGATAGTGTTTTTTTCCATTTTCTTTTTATTCACTTTCATAATAGAGTCTAAGAAAATCACTTTCAATATTATTACGTAACTGATGAGCTAAGAGCGTCTTCGTCGTAGCTGATTTCTTAGGTTTTGCTCTAGCATGGCTAACTCCTGGCGTCGTTACTTTTGCAATAATCTTGGGAATTTCATTTGTTATCTTGTTGTTTTGGACTTGACGGCATCCTTTGTAATCCACTGGTTGTATCCCTGGTAGTTCACTTAGGTGGCTGGATTGTCTATCTTTTTGGTGCATTCGCTGGTACGGTGCCTTGATACACTTGGTGCTTACATTTCATATCGTTTTTCCGTAGTGGGAATCCTTGGCTGAATTATCTAGTCACGGGCACATCATTTCCGTGAAGTCCATCACCCAGTCGTCATTGTTTTGGTATGGATTTTACCCTCTGTGCTTTCCTTCGGACACTCTCTGGCCGGCTTCTGTTTCGACTCTCCTCTTGCATGTGTTCCATTGTGTTTGTCATGCTCTCCATTGGTTTTCTCAATTCTTAACTTTGGATTCCATACTCTCTATTTCTCTTTCCAGTTCGTCATTCGCTACTACTCCGTTTTCGCCCCGTACGTCTAGCGACCTCCTTACCTTGGGCTCCATATTTGTCCACTAGCTTCTCGCTGTCCGATTGTTATTCGTTTTTTGTCATCTTCTTAAATTCATACTGCTATCATTCAAAATAGATTCTCCACAGGATATAAGAGCAGGTCTAAAACTATTGGGATTTCTGGCAAGCTGTTCTTCAAGCAAAAACCACTTTAATACATTATTGTAAGTGAATGGCAGCATTTGTAAGCTTTCCTATAATTCATTTGTGTCCAAGAACATTTCTCATCAGTCAAAAGCAAATCTTTACTCAGCTTCTTCTTTCCCTACTATCTAGGAAATTGACTCACTCTCATACTAATATCGCGATTCCAAATAACATAACGTTTGACGTTGTTGTCAATAGATAATTAAAACATCTCCTCCAATGGAGCAGCCCCTAGCAGATCTTTCTTAAATCGTCCAAGGAAAAAGGATAATTGGAAACAGTTTCATTCGAAAGTTTTTTTGAAAATATTAATCCGGCATGTCTCAAACGTGAGTTGAGTCTCATGAAATGAGTGCGACAACCTTCAATAATAGAAGCAATTTACTTTATTTACATTTCCAATTGTTGAAATTTCCTGCAGTTATGAAACACAATTTCAACAGATAACTTAGAGTTGCGAAATCCTTCTATTTGCTGGTAAATATATTCGAGAAAAGTCTTTATTTACATTCACTTTGAAGAATAGCTTTCCAGCACGTCGTCATATATTTCCCTCTTGAAAGGGATGTTTTTCAAGGGGCCACAAGTGTGTTTTACTCTCTTAAACCTACATTTTCGTTCGTTTCTGCTTTTCATTATACGATAATTGTAAAACCCCACTGCTCTTTAAATGTGTATTCACTGAGTTTGCTTTGCACTTTAGAAGCGCATAATCTGGAGTAATAAACATTTTTTATCAATAAAAAATTTCTTCAAGAATATGTTATTGATCTATTTTTAAAAATAAAATCACTTAAACTCGAATTGTGCTATTAATATACATAAAAACCAAATTTAATAATCCATGTCTAATGTTTATTGTTTTAATAATAAAATATATTCATTTTATAGGATAGATTAACGAGTTTTTAAATCATTAAACTCGCAAAAGGCGCCAACTAGACGTCGGGAAACAGTTTTAAATTTGTAGTTATTATTTCCGCACCCTCGAATTCCTCATTTTTATTCTGGTACGTGCTTCCGGAAAACGTGTCAACAATACCGAGTTACCGACGGCAACAAAACATACTTTTTACCATAAGTCAACAAACTAGAAGTTTAGAAAAAGTGCCGACAACAAGACTAAGGAAAAGTCGACTAGATAAATGAATAAATCTTGAAAATAACGGAGCATAGGTGTTGAGTTTATTGTGGGCTAGTGGGGCACTTATTTGTTGTCGTTTATTAAGTGAGATTAATACAATTCATCAAGGTAGATATTGAAGTTAATCTTCACATTGTTTACTCACTGTTAAATAAATATGACGCCATTTCCGCAAACGTTGAGATTCCATTGCGATTGAAAACCTATTTAAACTAATATTCTTCTTAATATCTGTTCCGTCATTGGTCATCAGTCTTCCCAGGGTACATTGCTCTTCATACATTTAAAAAAGAGATTAAGTATGTTGCTAAAAGGATTTATAATAAATATTCTTGATCAACAATAAAATAAAAAAGTTCTAGGTTAGTTCAGCTTTCTGCCGTCTGAATCTATTATTTCATTCCAAATTAAGGATAGCAACAGTAGGAACCACTAGCAGTAATGTCTTGCTATTTCTCTTTCCAGAATTTTTCACCTACTTGTGCTTTTTACTGTTATTCACAAAGCTTAACCTTCAATATAAGTCCGCATTTGTAACACTTGGGTGTAAGAATTCAGTGGACACCCTTTATGTAGTAAAGGAATTAAATGTATCTCCTTTTTCCATCAATTGTTAATCATTACTACTAATTATTTTGTATCAATTGAATTTGATTCTTAGACATAAAAGAAATTACGTTTTTCCATGAACACTGTTGAGAAAAACTGTGTAACAGGAAGTCCATTGATTTCGAACTGTTTTCTCTCCATATTTAATTTCAATAGCGTTAAATACAAGTCTCACATAATTATCATCTGAAAATGTAGACACTTCAGCGTTTTTAGCGTTCGCCTTATCCAACAACTTGCCTTATTGGTCATTTCTGATTTCTTAGAAATTGTCTGTCATGTTTATGTTTTATTGTTCTGGTATTTATTTTTTTTATCGAAAATACTTGTCAGCATTTGTTGTCTCTAATTGGGATAAACTATTTCCCCACGCATAAATCACTGCCAATACAAAAATAACATTTTTTGCAATAGATCGAAGAATATAATGTCTATCCAGTTTGAGATCGTATACTACAATGGGATATATTTTTTCTGCAAGTACCCACTTCCGGACAATTTTCTTCCGAGTAATACTCTTCCTGTCGACTCCGCATAGCTATTCATTTAATTCATTAATAAATTATTTTCCTGTTGACGCACTCTAACGGTCTAGAACGGAACCTCCCAGTCGCGTCTCTACAGTGAGAGAAACAAATAGGCACCGCTGCTATATAATTGAAGATGTCAGAGTAATACAGAAAACAATGGTGAAATCCGTTATATTTTCCAATAAAATATGCCCTCAGTGTTGCAACATATTATTTATGTTGATAATATAACTTGATAATATAAAAGAACCTCATTTTATCATTACTTAAAAGAGAGTAAATAAAGCTTACCTCAAAAGATTGTTATTATCAAGATTAAATAATATTTGTAGTCGTTTATGATCCCCATAAAGTATAGAGGGTGTACCAATCTTATTGTATATTGCTAAGTATGATAACGGGATAAACTGAAGGTTAGAAAAAAATATGCTGCCATATACCAACGTCATGGGATATGGTTTGGTGGTCTAAGGCGATCCAAAAGCTAAATTTAATCTAGAAGCAAGTTTGTCTGGCTATCGTGGTATCCATGAGGACATCCTCAACAGCCGCATCAAGTCTTGCCTGCCACCATTTTATGACTACATTGAAGGCGAAGCTAAACCAATCATCAATAGATTGACCATAGAGACACGAGCCATACAAAGGGCTGGAAATCGACCTCTTAATGGTAATACTGTCGGAAGAAATGCTTCCGAAGCACAGATGTGATAAAAACTTCAAAACAGATCAAAACAGTCAAAGTGGCATGAAAGGAAGACTTCTTCGATGAAATAATGGCTTGCTAAACAAAAGGCTCAAGAAGCTCAAAAAGCTAGAGGGTTTTGGTTTAGGAATATATGAAGAGGAGCCAAAGACACTAGCTTCACAGTACTTAGGGAAACACGTGACGATATTCTATACCTTACATCCACTTTTCCTGAGGAAAGCTTCAGAAACTAGTTACTTCTTTAGTCCTATTTTAGGTGATAGGTTTTATCTTTAGGGAAAGTCCCTCTTTTATCCAATAATCTCTTAGGTGTTGTGCCCTAGGATTCTGAGAGCTGTACAATTCACAGGTATGTGGATGGAGGTTTCTTCTTCCATACCACAGTCTACAATCTTACTCCACTATTTTGAGCTTTTCCATATGCCCATTCGCCGGAGAATTTGTTTATATCACGAAAATTAACTCGTCATAGTTTTCATTATTATGCAATTTCTAATCTTCGTCTCAATTTATAATATCCAAAGGAGTTGGACATTAAATGTTTGAGATGGAACTGTAAACAATCGTGATAGGACCGATGTACGGATAACTGGTTAAAATTTTCTCCATGTTTGATATATGATAAAGTTTTAATACTCCATAATTTGTGAATCAACCTCAAGCTAGTCTGTGCCCCTCATCCAGTTGACTACTGAAAGTATCAATCAGATTTCTGGACAAGCCCTGCCAATCCAAAAGTCGTAATGGTGTACCACGTGTCCATGTTGGTTTTCAGGTTAGAAGTGGAACTGATTGAGTTGGTAGGAGGAAGAACCTCATCTTTTCTAGGTGGTAATTTAGTACAGTCCTGTAACAGTCACGAATTTTGTTTTTTTTTTGTAATCGAAGGGTAGTATAAGAACGCCTTCGAGTGAGAGAGCTCAGGTATGTCTGCCCAGTACGTGTAGGTGTTCTTCTTCGCCCAGGTATCTATGGCTGATCTAGCAGTGGTTTCCGCAATGCCAATAAATGGTTCAGGTCCGATAAATAAAGTCTCTGATCCCTTTTTTGCCAGGGTGTCGGCCTAAAGTATTCTGAGAAAATGCTAAGGTTTCAGTTGTAACTGTGTTTTAGTAAGCAAGAGAATTAAATCATTGACAAAAATATAAGCAAATGAGTAAAGGTTGTACTATCATAATTATCTTCAGCAAGTACATTTCACAGCTGAATGATTTGTGTAAATTAAGTGTACTCCAGCCAGGGCAAATTGTACTAAACCAAACTAGATCCTACCTGCTGCTTGTGTCACCATGATATACGAATTAACTGTATTATAATACTAGAATATATTCTTATAGTCGTATTTTATTGCTGACAGATTCTTAACAAACTCTTGTATCGTTGTTCGTTTAAGTCAGAATGAAGAATAAAATGTTGTAAAGAAGCAACTGGTAATGTAAAAGATTTACTTGAAGCTGTCATTTGATAAGCAACGTTTTAATCCTATCTGGACATTATTTACGACACATAATACTGAAGTATGTTGTAATTTCGTAGGCGACCGGGTGACACTGCTGTTTATTTTACTTTCACGGCCATAGGCGTCCATGAACTTGAAATTTTCTTTTTCCTTGACAATTCTTACGCTATGCTCATAGAAGAAACGAAGCATTACTGTGACAATTTTACACTGATGATGTGTTAGGATAGGACTGACATTAATCTATACAAACACGAAAATATTAGAACAGACATTGGACCGAAAATTTAGAAAAGTAGTTGAAAACAGACTAGACGATGCGCAAAATGGGTTAGAGGTGGAAGGAACATACAAGAGAGTGTATTTATGATAAATATATTTTTTAAACAAGAATAAAGTTTTTGTATGAAGCCACACTTATCCTAAGGTATGAAAAAAACCTTTTTTGTGGTTTTTGCGAACAGTAAATAATGTGAGAAACTTTCTCTGAGCTTTAATTGAATTAATACTTTATTTTATTTTCTTCTGCTTCTTCTGTAAATACCTCGAGACAATAATTACTAACAGTAGGTATATCATCTTCTGGATGACAGAATCATAGCGCAAACTTATATAGAAGAAACATTAAATTTGAATCAAAGTTTTTGATTTTTGATCTGTTGTTTTGACATGTAGCTTGTTCAATTGAAACCCATCTTTGGTCCAGGAAAAATTTATTGACAAGTACAGTTACAAATAACTACCACTACAATTGAGGCACATATCCCACTGTTTCACCAACCGATGTATACCCTGCTTATAGAATTTTTGTGGCTGCTGCTGGAAGAATTCTTTCACAACGTTTTGTTCTGCTGCTTCCGACTGAAATGGTTACCTTTTAACGCCTTTTTTAGTGGCCCAAAGATGTGAAAATCGCAAGGCGATAAATCGGGACTATAGGGTGGATGCTCTAATATCCTCCATTTCTTCCGTTGCAGATTTCCTTTCACTACGTTGGCAACATGAGGCCGAGCATTATCGTGAAGCAGAATAACACCACGTGAAAGCTTCCCTGGACGTTTTTTTCTTATTGCTTGATGGAGCTTGTTCAAAGTTTCATTATACAGGTTTGCATTGATATGCACTCTAGGTTCTGTAAACTCTATCAGCAAGGGTCCTTCATGGTCGAAAAAAATGTCAACATCACCTAGACTGCAGAAGGTTGAACTTTAAACTTCTTTGGTGACGGAGAATTTGCGTGTTTCCATTGCATCGTTGACAGCTTACTGGATGGTTCAAAATAATGACACCAAGATTCATCGCCAGCAACTATTGACGAGAGAAAGTCATTACCATTTTGACTGTATTTCGTGAGGTGTTGCAAAGACAAGCCCATTCGCAAGCTTTTTTGGTCCTCAGACAAAAGACGAGGAACCCATTGCGCACAAACTTTGCTGTAACCTAGTTTGTGTACGATACTATGGACAGATCCTTTACCAACACCAACACTTTCTGAAATTGCTCTAATTGAAATTCGACGATTTTCTCTAATCAGGCCTTCCACACATGCCACATTCCTGTCTGTTGATGCAGTAATCAATGCACCTGGTCGTGGCTTATCATTCGTCCTCTCTTCTCCATTCTTAAATTTTCGACACCATTCCTTCACAGTTGGATATGCAAAACATGCGTTTCCATACACTGCTTGCATTCGCGTATAAATTTGCGGTTGCACACCTTCAGCACACAAAAATTTAATGACCGCACGCTTATCACATTTGGACGGATTGTTAACAACAAACGCCATTTCAAAGTCACAATACTTAAAATCGCTGTCAAATTTAAACGAAATAAACAGATCAGTGTGACGTTTGCATACACTACTAATGCCGGAAAACGTCAGTTGAATGATTAAAATTGTTTCCAAGGCTAACCTGACCAAAGATGGGTTTCAGTTGAACAAGCCTCGTAGTATTGCAATCTTTAGTTATTTAGTTTTCTTTTTTCTTCTGGCGCTTTTTGCTTGAATTGTCCATGTCTTTGTTATTTTTATATTTTTATTATTCAGTTGTCACAAGTTCTATTTGTATACTTTTTTTTCCGTTTCTTGTTACTTGGGTTTTCAAATACTCGTTATATAAGAACTATTTTAATTTGTCCTATCTTTATTTTTAATTGCCCAATTTTTTCACGGTTCTGATATTTTGGACGTATCTCGAGTTAATTGCTACGAATGTTGAATAATCGATGGTGGTTGCAGGTGTAAAAGCTCACTTTGCAGATGACCTTGTCCTCCCAGTAATACTTGATAACTTTTTTAGTTACAATTGAAAAATTACGACAATTATAGTCCTAGCCTGCACTGATAATGAAACATTAGTATTCACTTACAACCGGATAATAATATTTTCTCTTATACTGATACTTGACAAATACTTTTAATTAGTCATAAAATCCAAACAACATATCTCAGAACGGACTTTAATTATTTTATCAGTCCACGGAATCGGTAGGAAACGTCGATATATCCACAATCCGAGTGATTATGTCTTTTTAATGTTTACTTTCTTAAGTAACCAAGATTCTGCTCGAACTAGCAACATAATTAGTACCGGGTGTATAGTCGTAATAATTGTAAATCCAAAAGCTATTTCACTTTTATGTTAACCATTAACCATATATTTATTTTAGACATGATTGATTGAAATTATTTCTAAAAAAACTCAACAGCAAATGAAGAAATCAGCAACAGCAAATGAAGAAATCAAAGAAATCTTTCTTGCCTGAGAAATATTGTAGCAGAAATACCCAAAAAATAAATGGTTCTTAAAATGACAATTGACTGATTGAAAAACTTGAAAGAAGGTTAAGCTTAAGATAAATCCAGAATTGAAGCTGAAAACATCTCTTCCAACCAACTAAATTCGATTTTTGACGATTTTAGACATTTAAGAAATTTGGAGCGACCTCTTAAAATTTTTTGATGATGTCCTTTGGAGTGGGCTCTTAATTAAAACCTCAAAATCCCTAATAAATGCATGTTAAAACTTATAAGCAATTAGCCACATTATACCGCTAATCACCATCTTATAGAAAACAGATGATTTACGTGTGAGATTATAAATAATACCCATAAGTTTATTTTACGGTTCTATTCAGAATCGGACATTAATATTGGATAATTTATAAGACTGTTATATTTTTTCATTCTCTTCGTAACACATATGTTTATTTTACAAAACGAAACAGTTAGGATCATTTCATTGAGAAACTATTGAAATATGCAATATTTCTTTTATAATATCAATAAAATTAGTATTATCTTCCTACCCCTAATAGGTATTATCATTAAGAAAAGCTTTACAAGCAATCGCTAAAACTGGTGGTGTCTGTACCGAAATACCATGAATTAGCAGCCATTCAAGGACAACATTTCTCGTATTCGCGATCAAACTTTCTCGTCTTAGACCGGGAGATGGAGAAACAAAATATTTGGTCATTTGTACCAGTCAGTATGACAATTCTTTTGGAATCTAATTACGTGATGGTTCAATCGCGTGGTCGTTAATCGATCAGGCTAATTATCGCACAGTTAATCATTGTCGAGTAGCTCTGCATGACAATCACCATACCATTTAACACAGTGCTGTTAAATATGATTAGACATCGTTTAAGCCTACTTACATCATTTTTGAACCATAAGATACCTATTTTACAATGATGGTAACTTTTTTTTAAATATAAGAGAATACAAATGATAAATTTATGTTTCTCACTAGGTACATAAAATCAAATTGAAAAGTATTTTACCTTTTCAGTCTATAAAAATGTCCAATATTGTTTTGCAAATTACTTAATTGGAAAAGAAAACAGAAACATGTTAACCAATTTAGCTATTTTGTAAAATAACTATTTATTACGAATTAATGTTGTAAGTAAATTAGCTCAGGTAGTCGCCACCTTAATAAAACTGATCAAACTTGCAATTAAAGCAATTAGATACAAAAAAGAACTTGAGTTACTTAAATTACTAACCAGTCTTTAAAAAACTAACATTCTAATTTCCCTTGTATAAAAAGTGGTCTAGTTCAATTAATCACATTTGAAAGCCAGTCAAGTTTTTTATAAACTATAATATAATAGCCACAGACCAAATTATACACAGTTGCATACCCACACAATCTTTAAACAAATAAGTTTTTTTTATTTATTTAAAGTTATTATTTAAAATTGTAATCTTTATATTATACAGAACATTTCAATGAAAACTAATTACTCCACATAATTCTGAAGGCGTTGATTCTACCAAATTGTACCAAATTCCTGTTTTCCAATTTTTCTTTACTGCCGAAAAAAGCCTTTGGCTTGTTTATCTGATTTACTATTATTTCTTTATTCCAATAATTTAAAAAGTAGACGAATAGGACAGAGTTCTTTGTTAGTGCTGTTTCTTACCAACCATTTGCTACTGACCAAGGCTTTTGCACCTCGTGTGGTCTTTGAAAATATGGGATTGTATTCAATACGCCCAGTAAATTCTCCTTTTATGGATAATTCTTGTTGCAGGTAAGTTCAAAGAGCAAGAATTTTTTTATGTAGACCGTCTAGGGTGTCTTCATCATGAATATTTATTATATTTTCAATAATTATTATGTTGTAAGGGATTTATAAATTTCTATTCTTTTCTTTTGGTTACCTTCAAGTTGTTTTTGTTTTGCGTCTATTTTTATATTAGATTCTTGACAGTATTTTTTTGTAGCATCTAGGCCATCGTTGCCATAGGCTCTTTGTAGATCCGTTTTTTTTTCGTATTGGAACCATAGTTTTGGTCCTTGCTTTTCAAGGTTACATACTCATTTGGTAACACACCTATTTGTAGGTAATACATCCTCCAACAATGTCTTGTGTTCCAAATCTGTTTTTGTCTTCAGAAACACTATTTTGAAGTGAAATAATCTTACGTTTTTTAACAAGAACGATATTCGCAAGCTAAAAACTTTTTGTCCCTTTAAAAATCACACGTAAATTTTGTCAGGGTAATTGGAGGTAACTTTTTTGTCAGTAGAAAAGGGACGTTGCCTCGTCGTTACCACAAAAGATTGTTGTTCGGCGTCTGAAAAGCCAGCAATGCATTTAGATTGCATGATTTAGCGGTAGTTCTATTGGCTTGATACATGTTCTCCTTGTATACCTCTATTTTTCCAAAAGATGTGATAAAATAATACTAAAAACCGTAACGTGGGTATAAAAGATTTTACAGAAGTAATAGAGATTATATAGGTAGGTAATAAAGACTCAAATGTTTTATTTGAAACTAAAAAAAAAATAGTAATTGCGGGTTCTTATTTATCAAAATATAAGTTAAGATCTTATATAATTATAATCGGCTACCTTAAACTGAATATACCGTATATACAGCATAAGATGATAGAGATATATGCATACCTGAGTAAAATAAATTCTGTTATTCGAGACTTCTTGGTTCATTGACCTTGTCTATATACGAATATGTAAGAATAAGAATTACAATATGTTATTGTTCCAGTATAACATGGTCCCTCTGCCCACTCAAAATACATGTAATGAATAACATTAGGATTGTGTCACTGAAAAAATACAGCACGACTGGAACCGGTAATTGTTTCTTTCACATTTGCATATGTCGTCATTAAGTAGAAAAACAAATTTGGCGCAAAGACTTGTTAATTGAACTTAAATCACCTCACGAAAATTGTTGAAATCAGCCAAAAATTTTAACGTATTTTTATTCACTTCCAGTATAAAAGTTGCTTTTTCCATTTTATGTCAACCAAACCAATCGCGCAGATTATGAGGATGTGGACTATCTGTCATAATATGTCCCACTGATTTAACACTGATCAAGAAGAGAGTTTTTTAGACATTGGGTATACTGGTGTGTCCAATTCTAAACCTAATTCTCTTCACTTAATCAGATCATTTGTTTCTTATTATTTTCCTTTTTTATGCTTTACAATGTCAAGTTGTTAACTTGTCCTGTCTTAAAACGGTTTATTACATACGTTAACAATAACAGAAATGTTGAGGTAATCCGATTTGTCGTATCCAGATGTTTCAGAAGTACTTCCCATCAATCTAGCTTAATATGATTCAATATTGGTCATTTGCTGGCTTAAATCTCCGCGTTTGTTTAGTTTGAAACGGTATCTTTGTTTTGTCAAAGATGTTTGTAACAACACTGAATCCTTTTTCGATTTGATAGGATCAAGGAAAAGCGATAAGGTATTTTTCAACAATGTTTCCACAATATAAAATACTGCGCTGCGAACAGAGCCTGATAGCCTCCTGCTTAGGAGGCTGTGTTAATGGTGATCAAACCTTCTTGCATTTTTCCATTGGCTTCTTTCACGGTTTTGACATTGTACAGATCTAGTACCTCTAGTACCTCTTGGTAAAATCCTTGTGTAATGCGTGAATGACATGATAAAATAGTATGTCTGGTAATATGCAAATTCGGATACTGAATGTTCTTTTCTGCTTAAATTTTGTTTATAAAGGATTTTTCTCTTATGTCGACAACTTGGAAGAGATTTCGACCCCAAGGGGTCAAAATCGACCATTTTGGAAATCACATTATCAGCCAACACTGGAGTGAATACTTCATTATTGAAACATTGCCGAAAGTTTAGATGCTGGGAAAATTATGTTGAGCCAAGCTAGGAGTCTTGAAGTATTCCACTCTAAACTTCCCTAGGGATATAAGTGAAAACTGTGAAGTTGAATTCAATTTTAATTGTTAAAACTATTTTATAATAAAGCAGTTACCAGAAAGGGAGTGGAATAATAAAATTTACTCTAACCGGTCAAGATAAAATCTCTAGTTTCGTATCTGATAGCTGCGGTTAATCTTAGTTAAAATAGGATGAGTCCCAAGAGTCTTGGTTTCAAGTAAATATATATTATCAACATTCAAGACTTTCAGTTCACCGTCTGTCACAATTACCGTCTAGTATGCGGATTTAACTTAACGATTACTCGAAATGCTCGCTGGGTTTGTTTATCGAAATTGTTTTCAAAGGCATTAATAAAAGCGATTCATTGTCGCCTTTACTTTGTCATTATTTATGTCTCTCATATACTTATACTACACCAGTCGGTACAACAGTTGATTTAACATTTGAATTCAAGATTGCGTAAAAGGTTACAAAGAAAAGCCGAACACGGCTCTGTGAACTACTTTTCAGTACTTTACGATATGAATTTATTTAGACATTGGTTAATTAAACTTGGCTAGTTGATGAGTGTAACGAATTAAATATGGTAGTTGAATGTATGCTTGTATACAGGAAGATTTATTAATAATTTAATGCTATGGTTGGATCACTCTGGGTTTGAAATGTTGAAAAAAGATTCTAACAAGAAATGGTTCCATGTTGAGTAAGAAACTGTTAGAATGATTGCACAACAGTGCATGCAATCATCACCGAAAAAGTCTGGCTGCTTGGCAATAAATATTATTCTAGGTTCAATAATTTTGTAATACGATAGTTATAGTTCAACTTTGCCTTTGAAGATGGATTCTATAAGGATTGTAGGTAGTTTTAATAAGTTTAAATGGGGTGCGACACTAGGGAGCGTGACCAAGTGGCGTCATTACGCTGCGCCCTGTTGTCTAAACCAGCTTCAAATCTAAGCTTTATATGAAAATAGCATTTTTTGCTGATTTGAGTAAATGTGTACCATTGTGTATTAGTTAGATACAATAATAATTCAAAATTGCAAAATGGCAATTGTTGGAAGTGTTATCGGGTAAGTTCAAGGTTATGTTAGAGTTAGAGAAATATATTAGTGTAGGAACCGTCCGTAGAGCAAAACGTAATCGTCAATAGTGAGAAGCGTATAAAAATGTTCGGTAATCAACCTTAATTATTTTGTATATCTCTATTCAGATCAATTAAATTATAAATAAATAAAATGTAAATTAATTAGGAAATAAATCAATCTTACATAAATTTGTTAAAGCAATTTAAAAATTTGTTTCTGTTATCGATATAATTGATATTTGTCAATAAAACTATGTCAGCTAGCAATCTTCGCAGTTTTTAAAAAATTACATTAATTATATCTAAAAACTGGAACACATAGATCAGTATTATAATATTGTCCCAACACGGATATATAAATTTTGTTCGAACTAACGGTTGTCTCTTTATACAATAAAATTTAATTTCCATAGCCATAGAAGCTGACAAATTAAGTCATTTCCTTTAAATAATTTTTGAGATGGTCATTTGAAATTCCAATTAACTCTTCATAAATGTTGATGAATGTTTTGCTTTTACACCCTGGGGTAATATATAATTAATATAATGGATATTATGTATTTTGCGGAGAGCGGTGCAATGAAACGTATATTAAGCGGCGGGGGCCATTTTGGAGGGCACTATCCGGACCTGGCTCATAATTTATTGCTAATTCATCAGTCAGCATATTTTGTTGCTCTAAGGTGGCTTTAACGGAAAATTCCAAAAACCACCCCTACATGTCAAACTCGACGAAGCTTGTTTGAGCAAGTAATTCCGAGAGTAATTCTAATCTCGAGACAAAGCAAATGGCTACCGCAGCTCATCAGATACTAAAAAAGGCAACCAAAAGAATGCCAGCAATAAGTTGGGAAAACTACCTGATGTGTATTATTAATTACAACTAGTTTCCATTTTGAAGAGATGAAATCATAAAAATATTCACTCATTGCTAATATTTTTTGTAATTTAAATATATAACAGTGTTAAAATTTCGACCAATTTACTTTTCATATATAATTGAGACAGAACAGTTAGTCTAGATTTATGCTTCTCACAACTCTCGACTACATCTTGGAAGAAAAAAGTTACGAAATAAAATTGCCTAGTTTCTTTTCATGATAATTTAGTGCGCCACAAAAAATTAATAACTGAAATTTGTGTGATATAGATAAATTTTAATTTATCATTAACAACTATGACATCCTAGAAACTTAATCTATGTAGCTTTATTAACTACTTTCATTATAATAATTGTTTGTAATCAATAATAATCTAAAGCCACTTACGAAATGTCTTAATCTAATATCGTCGGGTATTAAGTTGGTGTTTTCATGTCTTTGTAATTATATAATTAGCCGCCTCTCTAATAATATCTAAAACTAGAAATTTTTTTTTTAATATATCATCTTAAATTAAGCCATTTGCTCCTGTAATTTGTATTAAAAAAGCTTATTAAATTTTTAAAATCTTTTCAAAACCAACGACAAGCGATTTTTTGTTATCCAACATCATACAAATCATAATTTAAATAGAAATTTATTTTTCCATAGAAGCTATGTACATTTACTATATTATCATCACTCTTTTCAAAAATAAAGACTTTATTTCATGATTATATACCTACTATGTATCAAATTACGTCTGTGCAATAATATTTCATATCAGACTTAACGTGTGATGCTCTCAATTTTTTTTGTGGTTTTGCAAGCATAATAAATAACTACCTTAGATACTGAAAGAAACTTTGAACTGGAGGTGTTACATGCAGCTAAGACTAATCTATTCTAGGTTTTTGTAACATTATTATGTAATTAAGATTTTATTTACCTTTTATAAAGATAACATAATTAAATTAAAGATAACTTCTACTGCGCTTGAGTAACATTTTGGGTACATTAATTTATCAGAGACAGGCTAGCGTACCGATTCTCGGGCCAGGGAACAGCGCTCTCCGAGAGAAGAGATCTTTTGTCTCCATTTCGCTTGGTTACTCTGTCATTCCAGTGACAAGGACAAAAGATCTCTTCTCTCGGAGAGCGCTGTTCCCTGGCCCGAGAATCGGCACCCTGGCTCCAAGCGAGCGAGGGTCGAAAAAATTGAAAAATTAGAATTTTCAAAACAAAATACAACATTCTTTCTATTACTGTGAGGCCATATAACGATGTCCCTCATTCAAATTCCACACAAAGGTTGATACTATAATAGTCTTTCGTATTCCATATCCAAAATTCGCTGACAAACGATACGAAGATCGAAAAAATTGAAAAATAAGAATTTTCAAAAAAATTACAACATTCTTTTTAGTACTGTAAGGCCATATAACGATGTCCCTCATTCAAATTCCACACAAAGGTTGATAAAATAATAGTATTCTCTATTCCATATTCAAAATTCGCTGACAAACGATACGAGGGTCGAAAAAATTGAAAAATGAGAATTTTCAAAAAAATAAAACATTCTTTCTATTACTGTGAGGCCATATAACGATGTCCCTCATTCAAATTCCACACAAAGGTTGATAATGTAATAGTCTTTCGTATTCCATATCCAAAATTCGTTGACAAACGATACGAGGGTCGAAAAAATTGAAAAATAAGAATTTTCAAAAAAAATACAACATTCTTTTTGTTACTGTGTTGTATTTTTTTGAAAATTCTCATTTTTCAATTTTTTCAATCCTCGTATCGTTCGTCACTTTGTCAGCGAATTTTGAATATGAAATACGAAAAAATATTATACTCACTCTTCTTTCACTAACAAAATGTAATAAGTGCGGTATTCAAAAATGTGCTGACCAAAGACACAAGTGCTTTAATTAAATATTTCAAAGACATTAATTTGTATAACAAAATTTAAAAAATTATTTATAACACATATTATACAACACATACTACTTGTGTAAGTCCTCCTGCTAATAACTCTTAGTAGTTGATGCGGGCATGTTTGTATTAAATAGAAAAAAAAATGTAATAACAGATTTCAACCACCCCCTGTATGTTAGAATAGTCGGGCGACTGTAATAATAATAAACGGACATCTTTGTGCGCTGTTGCTGGCTCAGGCAATTGTCGCAGATTCACTTTTGGAGCTAGCTTCTCACTTTTCTTGAATTTAATGATCTTTGAAGTTTGATACATTAAAATTTAAAAGTATGTTTCATAAATTAGATTATATTATAATAAAATATAGTTTATTGTAACAAGTGAAAGATATAACTAAATATCGTCAGAAATAGTGTTAAGTTTCAGAAAATTTTTGAATTATTATTGTTTCAGATTTCCAGGACTATTACCGGACACTTTCTAAAATTCGAAAACCCTATATTTGCGCCATTTGAGTCGATTTTTCCTTTGAATAATACTCAAGACCAATAATTGTTAACTGACACATTAAAAATTATAATTGAAGCACTAGCTCCACCATTATGGTCGTCTTTTTTTGGCGGTATTTCATAAAACTTGGCGCTCAAGCCGCTCAAATAATCTTAAAAGCAGATAAAAACAAAATTTCAACATTCAAATGATTGAAATGAATGTCCCTGTGTAATACAAAACAGATTCAGAATTAAAAATTGAAAAGTACTTACTTTCTTGCAGATGTTTTCAAACCTTAACCTCTGTTATTAGATCTTTAAAAGCACGCTTCAAAATGTTTTATGCTGATATTACACAAAAGAACACTTGTTTTTATATCAAATCTCTTAATTACCGAATTCTCGAGATATTGTCCGAAATAAACAAAAGTTTTAGCAGTTTTCAGAAACATTCAATGGAATTTTCCTAGCCACGTGTTGGAGTTTGTTGAGTTTTAGTTTTTAAGGTATTATTCCGTGAAAGAACCATTTATTTATTCACAAAAACAGCAATACAAAAATGGTTATGAAAATTTAAAACACAGGTGATTGTTAATAAAAACCGGTAATGAGATAAATCCGGTAAATGAAAAAGAATTCTGAGATGTTTACTCTTTAATATGAATTAGAACACTAGGCAGTAGGCACTACTCTAATTCTTTCTTCCAACTTCTAACCTAACGGACAGTTCAAAGGGTGGATCGTAAAAAACGCGTAGTTGCCACGTTGATTTTATAAGAAAGAAATCTTGCTACAAAACTTTCGCTGATAGCTGATATTTTAATTTGAAATGCCATTAATGCCAACTCATTATTCAATTGTATTTTTAATTTCTCCTAGCATATCCATATATTTTGCTCAAGTCTTTTTATTAATGTGTCCATTCCAATTATTATTCGATTACCTTAGTTATTTAATTTCATTTCAAGAATTTCATTACTTCAATTTTGCACTCTTTTGATGTTTTTATTGTTTAATCAGTTACACACATCAATTCAGATGAAAATAACGATTCGCTTTGCTTCTAAATTAGATTTAGAATTATTTTAATGTTTATCTTTCAGTGAAGTGAGTTTCAATTTCAATCAGCTATGATCGTAAAAGTATATGTAGTGAACACTTATAAATTATAGTTATTCTTAAAAGGTGTGAACTTGGTATAAATCGCACTGTTTCAGATTTAAGCACGGTGATTAACTCTTCCTAACTGTAGAATTGCTTCCAAGAAACTTGTTGATTTTAAACTGGTACTTATAGAGTTCCTGGATTGCAGTTTTATTTTCATAACTAATAATAACAACATTGATTGAATATATGTTTTCCACTAGTGCTAACACTGTATTTAAAATAACTAGGAGAATATTGAATTAGTAGGTATAGACAAAAAAACAGTTTGTTCAAGTACCTACGCAAATTTATTTTTTTCGAATGTTCGCTGAAGCTTGTTTTTATAACCACTAGCAAATGTACAATTCTTAGACAATTTTTAGTCCATTCCGTTGTTCGGGCGTTGGGGAGCGGCAAAATATTTTTCCGGTCCCTGTCGTTTCATTGTCTCAATCGCTGGTTGAACAACGTTATTATCAAGTGACAGTTCGTTGATTTTTTATTTGTTTTCATTCTTCCTTATCTCGTCTCTAAATTTCGGGATATATTTTTTTGAGGCATATATTCTTCTGTTAGGTGTAAATTTAAAACGGATTGCATTGTGTTTATGGTTAATTTTATTTTTTTGCAATCGTCCTGTAATTGGATATTTATACCTCGTTAAACAGGAAATAAATGAATTCTTCACAACATGTATCTTTATTTCATTATACGTGGTGGTGAATGAATTTTTAAATTTGCTCCAGCTAGGTCTGTGAATTGTTCTGTGAACAATCGTTATGTTTCACACTGATTAACTATGTATGTACCAGCGTTGTACCAGTTAACTGGAGCTTTGTTAACTTGCGAAACCAGCAAACTGGAAACACTGAATACTTTACATATTATTGTGTGTATGTTAGGTCAATGTTACGCGCAATGGTAACAAACAAATATATATACAGGGTAGGCTGAAGAAAAATATGATAGATGGATTAAAAGTTAAAAAAATATTATGAAACTCACCTTATCCCTTCGTAAATTATCGTTGACTTTGAAACCATGTTGATACATTCCACCTAAAGAGATTTTGCAGTTTCTTTTGAAGTGTGATTGAGTGAAGTGGAGGTGAATTTTATTTTAATAATCTTTCAGCTGTGAAGGATATTGTGAGGTATTTTCAAGGAAATAGCACGAAAGGAGCTACTAGTATCTGAGGCTTTGCTCAGGAGCTGAGTAGTAAGGGGACACAAATAGATCTTTTAGGTACCAGTAAATATCATCCCAATATAATAACATCAGTAATTTTATGTTTCAACAATCGACTAAATGAAAAGTTCTACCAAGTATCACCAATCATTTATGTCGTGCTGTTTTATACAGATGATACGATTAAAAACGTCAAACTTCAACTCCATCTGCCCATCAGTTTTTTTTATACAGATCTTTCCAGTTGACAAGATGTATGTGTGTTGAATCGAGCTCAATAAATTTAAATATCGTGTTGACATGAACTTCGCTTCAGATTTAAAATAAAAAACGGACAGAGGAATTTGCTGTAGACTATGTACTATGTATCATAGTATAAAAAAGAAACGACACTTATCGTATGTTTGTTATAAATTGGAAGATGAATCCAAAAAGAAATGAAAATGTTGATGAAATCTGCTTAAAAGCGTTTAGTCCATGTTTGTTAAGTTGCGTAGTTATAAATTAAATTCCTTATACATTAATCGAGCCGATGTTTCTTCGGAAGCAGATTTCGATTAATCTAAATGTAATTAAGATTAATATCAGCAGAAACAGCACACTTGCGCTGTAGGTCTCTTAAATCTGAGAGAGTAAATAGGTTAGTCTAATTAAATTATATATTCTTGAATTCAATAAGTAGTTGGAAATAATATTTGTCCACGACCACCTAATAATAAGTCAATATTTTACCTCCTAACAAAAGGTATATGGTACCCATATATCAACTGTCGTGAATTATGGTTCATAATACACTGTAGTGAATTATGGACTAGAGATGGGGGTACCTACAATATGAAATAAACCATTAAATCTGTGTATTTTGTTCAGGAAATTTGTTTCTGAAATATATCGTATCGATAATAGTATATTATTAAACGAGCAATTTATGATAGCCATAATTCACGATGGGTGACGTTTGCGTCACGAGCCGCAGGCGAGAGGCGCAAGTCACCCAAGTGAATTATGGCCATAAATTTCGAGTAGAATACTATACTTTGTCCACAACACTTGATTTCTTTATTAAATAAAAGTCAGTAACGATTTGGTATTATACTAACCTCAAAATGTTCTGACAGCTACATAAAAATATAATTTGACATATATAGAGATGGGCGATACTGTAGAAAGTATCAATACAACGTACCGTTATAAATATATTGTTTTAAAATACTTAATATTAGAAAATATCGCTATGAAAAGTATCAATACTGAAAATTACAATATTTTATCGATACGATATATGTCAGAAACAAATATCCTGAACAAAATACACAGATTTAATAGTTTATTTCATATTATAGGTACCCCCATCTCTAGTTCATAATACACTGTAGTGTATTATGGTTCATAATTCACGACAGTTGATATATGGGTACCATATACCTTATGTTAGGAGGTAAAATATCGGCTTATTATTAGGTGGTCGTGGACAAAATATTGTAATTTTTAGTATTGATACTTTTCATAACGATATTTTCTAATTAAGTATTTTAAAACAATATATTTATAACGGTACGTTGTATTGATACTTTACACAGTATCACCCATCTCTATATATGTCAAATTATATTTTTATGTAGCTGTCAGAACATTTTGAGGTTAGTAATACCAAATCGTTTCAATCTTTTATTTAATAATAGTATATTACGTAACGTGTGTGGTAAGAAGCATTTTACGCACGAATGGAAAAGTTACGCACGATGCCGCGTAGCGGCGAGTGCGTAATTCCGTGAGTGCGTAAAATGCTCTACAACACTAGTTACGTACTATACTTTACCTACGACCTACTTCTACATGTATTTATTCTCTTATTATTGATAATATTTGAACAACATCAACAATATTTGGCTATTTCTGCGATTTCCATGATAATATTAAATCCATCTCACTTTCACTCGACATTTTTTAATTGAATAAAGCTTTCCACAAAATACACAAACCATTATAAGTTATAAGGATAATAAAAAGTGTTTTAAAAGTTTCTTGACAGTTCTTACGCAAATCGCTATTGCAGCCTATACCTAAGTTTGATGTTTTGACGGCTTATGTCAGATTTTTGAATAAAATGGCGACGTCTATTGACAGTTGCTAAGACGTTGCTAGGGAAGCCGTGCGATTTACTTTACAGCTGTGCGTTTTTTTTACCGTGCGTAATAGACGTCATTACATTAGCGCCGACTGTGTGTTATTGACTGATTACAGGGGGGGTCGTAGGTAAAATAAATTAATGGTCGTGGACAAAGTATAGTATTCTACTCGCAATTTATGGCCATAATTCACCCATCGTGAATAATGGCTATCATAAATTGCTCGTTTAATAATATACTATAATCAATTAGTAAGTTCGAAAATATTCTTATAACTTTTTGCAATAAATAGTATCTAATTACTTTTATTTTGTTTCAGGTAAGGAAAATTCATATAATCTAGCTGAGTATAGTTTTTGTTAACTTTTGGTAAGTGACGATAATACTTTTAGAAACTATTTAATATTGTTGTAGCGAGTTTAACAACGTACTTAATAGAGTGAAGGTGTTTCTATTTCTGTGCATTGTTGACAATCACATAAATTGTGAACTATGCAGGTGGTCTTCAATTTAATTAGTGTAAAGAGATTTTTTTAAATATTAATTTAAAGAAAAGATACAATTAAAAGCAAAAGCAGATATCACTATTGAAAAACTGGTGTAAGTAGAGGAGGAAAAACTCATAATTTAGTAGTGATTTATTCAAAAAACCAATGGATTTGTGGATGTTACCAAAAAAATTATTTATATTGTATCCAATGCTTAATTTCTGGAGGTGATAAAGCTAAATATGAGTCACAGGTCTAAAGCATTTTAGTTTGAAAATAAATACCATGGAAAGTCTAAAAGCCATCTTCATAATATGCAGTTTACGTTACTTTAGTATGCTTTATAAAATCTCATATTGAAATGCGACAATAGTTATGTATTGGTTATTGGTTTTAATATATCTGAATGATTATAATTAAAGTATTGGGAAAAGTAGAATTCGATAGATGGCGCTCCTAAATGTCAATGTCATCCTAGCAACGAGTAAAGCAAATCAGCTGCCGTATAAGCTCTTTGATATTTAAGTGGTTCTATTTTGCTGTTTTAGTTATTTTCAGTGTGTGTTTTGTAAAACTTTTGCTTTTTCTTTGATTGTGCTTTAGAATTTTGTGTTGTTAAACTAAATTTTGACTCCTAAGTCCTAATATTTTTATTTTTGGAGTAATAGGTATATTTGATATTTGTCAAAAATAAGACAAGTTTAGGTCTGATTTCTTATTTTTATTTTATTTTTGATGTCATATCTACAAAAGTTACAGGGAAGGTACTTTTGTATTGAGTTATATTTTAAATCTTTAATACCGACTTATTTCCTCTTTGTTTTTGTAACTATGGATTAGGTATACACTGACTCTTCAAAGTTTATTTGAATTTGTAAATGCTGAGCCTTCTTCTAGGTGCATAAATGAGGGACGAATTGTTTTACTCGTTGCTACAATTACAGTTTTTTCCGCCAGAGGTCTTATTGAATTCTACTCCGCCCAATTCCATTTTCACTATTTTATTACTAATCGTCTCACGAGCCGTGCAGTTAATTTTTCCATTCCTGAATAAAAATACCACTCCTATTCACCGGTTCTTTCACACCACTTTCCACATATTATACATTGGCAATTCTAATGGACAACAAGACCGAGACGTACATCATTAATGTTTACCGCATTTATTAAAAATCTTTTTTATTTTCCTTGATTTATTGATACGTCAAATCTCTATTTGTTTATATTGCAATAAATATATATTAATGCGTGTTTCCGTCAATCTCAAGGCGACCGCAAGACATATAAAATAATTTTTTCAAGTTTCACGATACAGCTTGAATCTCTGTTTCTTACCAATTACCGAGATCTATAACCAAACGTAGCAAAATAAATTTTCCAAGGGGTATTCGTATTTCAATAAAATTTATATTAGCAGGGGAATCTCCAAAAAGATTACAAATTCTCCATTAGAACAGACATGTAGCTTTAAAAATTGGTTTTATCGACCATAGCGGTTTGGAAGGAAATAATTTGAGAGAAGGGCGGTAGATTTAAATTAAAAGCTTTGACGTTAATATATTTATTTATATATGGAGCTTCAAAAATAAGTACATATTCAAAAAAGGAACTTATCATTCGGAAATATGTAGGTTGAAACCAAATCACTTGAATGACATATGGTTAAATTACAAGATTTGGTTTTTCCCAAGAATATGGGGCTTTCAATTGAAATTTCCCTTTTTCCTTTGGACATCAACATTTCCCACGATTCGGGAAATGTTCCTCGAAATATAAGTTAAACTATGACAGCTATCATCTAAAGCAACACGTCTACAACAAAGTGTATTACAAATTGCAGAGTTGCAATAGTAGATTGCAAGAGCAGAAAATGAGCTCCAGCAGTCTGAGACTCTTGTATGCACGAGAGAGCGTAGCAAAGTGAGTCCAGATAGAGCAGAATGACTGCTGCTTAGGTAATGTGTTCTCTGGTATTTATGTCAGATAAAACATAGCTATAGTTAGTAAGTTTTGTTTATACCATTTTTTTAAGTTATGAAATTCGATAATTATAAAAAAATTCAAACTCCTATGGTGACGCATTCATGTTAGTCGATATTATGGTAGATTTTCTTGTAAATAAAAATGTCGACAAGCAACAATAGACATGTTCGATTGACTCATCTTCCTGCTCACATCCCTTAACAAACATATGTGCCAATCATCCTCATTATATGCAAATGTTTCTTCAGTTGATAGATGTTATTTATAATTCTTGTATCTAAATGTTTCAATGCTAGATTAAATAATTATCGCGTACCCAATTCAAACAAATAGGTACTGAAAAACAATAGCTTTTTGTGAATTTAGAGCGTAAAGTAACGGATTGCCGCGCGGCAATCAATTTTACTTTACTCTCGAAAAATACACATAATTTTTTCAACGATCGTGCGTAATATATCTAATCACTTTATTAATGGATTGTTACTTCACGCTCTAGGGCAAAAAAAGGAATCTTTGTCGCTCTTTTATTTCATCAAATACTTTATCAACCATTTTAATTGGCAATTTGATGAAATAAGCGAGCAAAAAAAATTCCGGGATTTGTCGACTTTACGATCATGTTTAAATACAGTAATTACTCATATTATGCAAGACTGTGGAAAAACTACTTCATGTGCCTTCTAAACATAATCAGGTGAAGGATAATAGAAACAATAATTTAGATATAACATACTCGAATGGTATCGCGACAAAAACTACTGCAAATATTGCGCTATCATTTAAGTTAACTGAAAAACAGTAGGCATGTCATATAAACTATTAATTTTGATTGGCTATTAATCGATTTAGCCTTAACGTCGTTAAACATCTATATTGTAAAACATTCATATAAATTAAATTATCTCACTTTCTACACGGCGACCGTTCGATACGTATCTATTGGTTAACTCGAATAAGCGAAAGAACAGATATAAAGAGATGCTTATCAAATGAAATTGCATTGACAATTTTGACGAGCAGGTGTTTTATAAGATTAATTTTGTGTACAATAATTGTTGATATCCGCATAAAATATCGATATTGAAAGTATAGACGCGCCTTAGAAGAAAAGAAAGCAGTTCTTTTATTAGTTTTTTTCTAAATGTAAATGTCAACGTACGTACACTTTGTTATGTACCTACACGAAATTGGTTAAAAGATTTTGGAGAGCTTGATGAAGCTATTTTTTGTTATGCTAAACCAGAAATTCTATTCCTGTATTCTTGAACATTGATGGGACTACGCGATTTCGTAGACAAATAACTATGGCTTATTTCCAACTTAAAAATAAGTTTGACTGTTTCTTTTTTTGCGATGAGGTGTAGATGTATCTGTATCTGTAAAGTAGAGAGGGTGAGTGTAGGCTCACAGCACTTAGTCCACATGTGACCCATTGTACATCCTCCAAAGAAGTTGTCCTCCTGGGTCATCGTACATACTGCCCTTCCTAGGAAGGTCGACAGGTCACTAGCAGACACCTCCTTTATATCAGCAGGTGTAGGCCAAGACTCACCGAACACACACACTCTCTTATTGACGATAACTCCGGACACTTGCATAAGATATGCCTGACAGTTTTATCTTCCTGTTCACACATCCTGCATAGAGGTGTGTCCCCTAGCCACATAGTATGGTGGTGTTTTCTTACTTGACAGGAGCCAGTCAGAAATCCTACTGTTAAACGTAGGTTTTTCCTGGTCATCGCCAAATATTTCTTCGGCGTCAGCTTAAGAGGGTCGCCCAGTGTGATCCTAGCAAGACTGCATCCTTTAATTCCATCCCATCTCTTAAGGGATTGATCACGGGTGTAACGTTTGGCTGGTTCCGCAATTGTCGAAGTAGTCAGGCCGTAGGTGACTTTGGTTCCTAAAAGGTGTAGATGTGCTAATGAAGTATGACCAATAAGAAAGTGATTAGTTACAATTGGTTTTTTCTTTCTTCGTGAAAGAGGTAGCCTAGATCTCTTTCACTCAAGATTTGATAAATATAGAGATTGAATTATTTGCTGTTGGTCCACTCTTTCATTACCTTCGATTTCTTCATGAGAGGATACCATCAGATAAATTTTAGTTGCGTATTCTGTTAATCTTCCTTAAATATATGTAGTTTATACTTTATCACGCCACTAGTAGCTTTTTTATTTAAAAATTAGACCTTTTTTTGTGACGGAATTAAAAACATCGGTTACTATCAACATATACCTTTCCTCTTTTAAGAGGGTCAGCTTTACAGTAAACAACATTGTTTGTCACATTTTCTTCATCATCATAACAAGAATTACTCCTTCTCGACTATGCAAGACGAAATCAAGAAGACATACCATGGACACTTCATCAAATAATTTTGGTAAACGAAAGACAATTATTTACTGCTTAACGGGGACCAATATTCAAATGAATGCCTACCAACCAATCCCATCGCCATACTCTTGTCTTGGAATCACTACCCTAGCATTCTTCAAGACGAGCGTCGCTCTCTCACATCATGGTCTCGTCTCGTCATCTTCTCCCTTTTATCCTACCTACTTCTTACATGCCACACCGAGTCCTTCTCTTCCATTAATCATGCTTTCTACTACGCCACTTACCTCCATCCATTCTTCCTCACCGCTCAACATTATCTCCACCATGTTTTCCCAATACACTGTCTCCCCCAGTTTCTTCTCAACCTTCTTAAGCACTTCCTCGTTCTTCCAGCTTCTGATCACATATCCCACAGTGAGTACTCCTGTCGAGAAGTAGAGTTCACCTCCCGTTTTTCCTGTTTCTTTTTGTGCTGCTTTAGCATTCTAGACAAAATTATACAATCATTTTTAGCATTCAGAATTTTTGTAATGAACTTTCCACCTTGAGAACGTCCATGACATTTCAACCATGCAATTAATTGAAACCAATGCTTCTACCACTGGATGCACTACTGATGCACCATTAATTAACTGATAATGCTTGTTGTCCCAAATTTATAAAAAGTTTCCGAAACTTTCATACTGCCGCCTTTTAAACATGGCGGACGCGCATGCGCCAAACAAGGTTTTCAATAAAAATTCCGTCACGGCAACCTACATTCTCTGTTAATTATAAAATTCACATTGGTTGTTGAAACTATGAAAAAAAAATCCAGTCTACACCAAAAATAGACAACAATTTATTCACCCGCAAGGGAATAAAGAAAAGCAAATTATCCATCTGGTACGTCGCTGTTGGAAACATCGAAGTATACCTTCAACATTTAGTTGAAGAATATCACGTGATCCTTTTATAGTTCTGTAGTAAATAAAATAAATGAGCACATACGTTCAGGAATGCCAACATTATATAGGTACTAAGGAAATAACAAAGATGTCTCTAGAATCTTAAAGACTGTTTCTCTTCCATTGTTTCTCATTTCGTTTTGTGTTCAAATGAATCGTGCGTGTGGTATTTATGTTCATTTACATTTTGTATAAAAATACTGAAATTAACGACAATACATGACATGTCACGATCAGCTTAAAATCTACTTACTGTAAATCAGCAGCTGTAGGTAGCACTATACAGGATGTTTATAAATTCCTTAGGAAAAATCAAAGAGGTATAAAATCCTTTATCACCCCTAAAAGGTGATGAGTACAATTGAGTTTTTTCTAATTTCAGTATTTTCCAACATTCCTTACATTGTAGGGGGCAAAATTATCAACTCATACTTTATTTAATATCAAACCTTCCATTCGAAATTGACTCTTATTAAATAAAGGATGTATTTGAATTTTTTGTTGTCTTGAAAACCCTTTTTTCTTCTAACGTCAGTAAATCTGTCATTTTTCGACTGTGTGTTTCATTTTTCCTCCGCCGGAGCTTTAGTTTTAACTTTCCCGCATGCGGAGGGAAAAGTGTTATCATAGCAAAATAGATATAAACCAGAAAACAAGCGTCAACAACTCAAGATTTATTGAACTAAAACTGTGCTCTGTATTTCTATAAATCACTAATTGGTTTAAGTAAACTTACTCGATAAAACAGCTTTTCAATTCGGAATTAAAAAGCAACTGGAGACGCAATAATTGTAAGAAATTAATCAATATTGTTGATAGTGTCCACTGACAGCTTTATGTTACATCTAAACCGCCTTACTATCAAAAAGGAGAGGTTTTTGCATTAATTTGTAGACATTTGAAGAAAAAACCGCATATTTTACTAGGAGAAAAAGTTACTTTCCATGACCTGCTCTCTATTACCAGCCTCACTCCGTTTGGGACCGTACAAAAACTGTACAAGCTGAAAGGGGATGAAATTAAAGATGATGTGTTTTCAAGAAATAGCTAACCTAAACGAATTCGAGTTTGCGCACTATTAGAGACTGCAATCCTGTGGGAATACTCCATTTTTGAAATTATGTTATGAAATTAATTCGAAACTACGGATTTTTTTGTAAACATAAACTTTTCTTAAGCATTGAGCAACAGACATGATTTATTTTATATTAATTAAGTATTTAACAACAGTTTAATATTTTTAATTCAGTCTTATTCATATAATGAATAAATCAAACCACAACTTGCTCTAAGATGCTATTATCAACCTATATGGTGGCAACATCTGGTATTCTCATTTTTTAAAGTACTTTTGCTTGTTGTGTAGCTGATTTTTCTTGTTTAAGCAAAAAAAGTTACAACCCTTCGAAGTTATCAAAAGTGAAAATTGATTGTTTCAAATATTTCCACAGCTGTTCGACATATTATAATGAAAGTTGACAAGTGGCTTTCTTATGATAAGAGCATCTTGAAAAAAAATTAAGGAATTATTGCACCCCTTTAAAAATTCATGGGAGATGAGATCCCCTAAGCCCCCACAAAAAAGTTTTGTATTTAATGCTTATTGTGGCACCATTATTCAAGCACATTATTTTTGAATCTTTCTTGCTATTTAGTACTTTTTACAATTATCAGTGTTTATCGAGATACGGTCTATTTTTCATTATGCCTCAAAAATTTCAAGTAAAAAAAAATTAAAGTCAATGAATTTTAAAGTTTTTTGAGGGTCCCAAACTTTTGATTGATTCTTATTTAATTACAAATGTGTAGTTTTTAGTAGATGTTCGAAATGTCCCCCACTTTTTTGAATACACAGTCGGCACCGTTTTACTAACAAAAACCGAATATTCTGGAAAAGCAATGGCTTCTTAAGATATCTAATTGCAGCCAGGCTGTAACTTTTTTCGCATGCACATTTGTGGGTTGGATCGAGATATTTTTAGCCCCAGAATATGTGGTATGATTTATGACCTACCTTTTGGTTACACCTTGTATATTTAAATAACTATACATGTTTTTTTTGTGTTAGACGATTTACAAATAATGTTTCTATATTCTACAATTTCTAAATTTACATCAAACATAACAATATTAACTAATGAACTTGTTTTGCGAATAAAACTTCTTGTCTCTTTGCAGAAAAGTTCATTATTGCAGTTTCTTCGGAAATTCCTTCGCATAATTACCGTACAAAGTACTTTGTTAAATAGTAAACCAGTATTTTTAATGGCTTTGTTTTAAGTCGTTTTAAAAGAATTTACAAGTTAGAAAAAGCCAGAACATTGTAATCCTCTAATAACCTTTTAGACGATTAAACGTTTCCACTCGCTATTTTAATAGATACGAATTGAGACTATCTTCCAGTTTAGCGGTAGGACTTTGTTTCTATCTATAGCTATCGGTATCTTCCAAGATATTCTAGGCATCTGTCAAAGGTATTGGTTGTCCCATCGTTTACATTCGAAAATACAAAAATTTTCAAACATCGTTCCGCGTTTTCTATGCGCCACATAAAACAACGAAAAATTAATGGAAAAAGCAATTAAAATTCAGATTCTTAAAGCCACTACCGAGATTCATTGGCATAAACATTGAACATGTACAAATATGTCAGACACGATACCTAAGTAATGAGAGAACAGTGTATTGAATTTAATGGTCCTTTTCAGTAATTTTATTTATTTATTTTATACAGGGTGTATCAGGACTAACGGGACGGAGGTTTATGGCGAAACGGTGAAAATTTTGGAATGTTTGTCTCTTCAGTAGTTTGTACATTCATATACAGGTTACATTTTAAAATTATTTTGAAATATACTTACACGATGTTCCAATAAAGTGGGGCTTATCAAAGCTATATTTTTTTCATAGGACACCCTATATTTTATTGCATTTTCTGATTACCCCTGAAAAATAAAATTCTGTTTCATGATGGTTCCCTATACCTAAATACAGAGGGTTCCGAGTAATGCTGACTTTTTAAAAAATGTGAAAATTTCGAAAAAAATTAATAACTCATTGATATAACAAATACTAGCGAATTGTCTCTTACGTCTCAATAGTCGGACATCCGTTGAATGTATTCCACGATTGAGTACTAAACATCTCTTTAGAATCTTTTTCAGAATTATCAGTTAAATTATTAGATCATTCAATGTGTAATATCGGGCTTATTTTAAATAGAACACCTTGTATTTTGATAATTCATCATGTTTAAAAAAATTTCCTCTTTCGAATGGTATAAGGGTGTCCTATACCTAGGTATTATACTTTACGTGCAAATTACAATTTTCTTAAATTCTATGCTAAATTAATTTTAAAACATCTTCAGTTCTATCTAAAATTTATACTAATTATCTTGACAAAATTATTGCAAAGAAAAACTGCTAATAAACATGCACACTTGTAGTTCCTGTGGTACTCTAACTCCTTTGATACCGATAAGTATTTGAGTACATAATAAAACAAAAAAAGCGAATACATAAATACTACGAAACGAACAACAAATTATTTAAAGCAAAAAATGAAAAATGACTTTATGGATGCTCGAAATGCTTTCCGTTAGTCGTGATTCACCCTGTATAATAAAAAAAATGACCCCGTATATTCTCATTTGTTTTTGAAGCAGAATTTCAATCCAAAAAGGTATCCATCGTGACTTAACTCACTCCTCTTGGTGACATCCAGTAGCCTAAGATTTGTTGGCATCCGTCGTAATCATAGCTTGTTTGCTTTGATGTAATGACAAATGCTGCCACATAATTTCAGGATACTTGATGTCACTTGCCCCAAAATCAAACAATTTTTCAAATTGAAGTCTTTTGAACTTTAAATGCTACTCTTTTTTGACAGATTTGTTTGTTTTTACTTCAAATTTGACCAATTCCAAGACTGAATTTAATTTTATCATTTTCATTAGCAGCATCGCTGATGCTCTTGCAACTGATACTTTTGAGCACGATATAAAATAATTATTCCAGCTTTAAATCCAATCATGATTAATGAATAATAATTTATTGCTCTAAGTATACAATTCTGAAAAATTATGTAAAACAAGCTCGTTAATATTCCAGTGCGATCGCTATATTCCTAGACAAAGGAATGCACGACAATACTATGATTTGAGGTGGCTTCAAGGATTATTGATCGTGTTTCGTCGGTGTTTTTACACGCACACCTTCCCAACAGGTGGAAAAATTTGATAGACGACTCCAAGCCACGGTATAAAGTGACTTGTGAAATTGGCAGGTTATATTATTTGGAAAACTGCGTTGATATAATTTTTAGTAGACAAGTTAAAGATTTAACAGTCATAAACTTGTAATATTTTAAAAACATTACACCGTTTATGGTACCTTGAACTTTATTTACCTAATAAAATATTGTCTTAATTATGGTAATAACGAGCGAGTTGAAGTTCAAGATTGTAAAATTATCTTTATTTGAAAAATAAATCGATAAGGGACTTCTATCATTAAACAGACTAGAATCATAACACTCTTTTTTTTGTACAAAACAAGGATAGCAATACACATAGCAAAAGTCACAGCGTTACAACAGTGCCGTGCTGAGCGAGAAAGGGTACAAATTAATTGAATAATAACTCGAGGTATAAATTTCAGTTGTCGTCGACCAGATTGTAAAAAAGGAACTTCTTCCATTCCAAGACATTTTATAAACTTTGACAAATAAGTACATACACTGTGTTATTTATAAGATGCGACAGGGATTCCTGTACAAAACTGTCAAACGCGGGCTAAATTTTTTACCAAACAGCGTTCATAAAAAATAATAACAGATTTGGAAATGTCATTGAAAAATAAGTTCAAATGCACTTTCAATTTTCTTCAATTCGCCCTGGTTTAATGAAAACATAGATGTTTAAAACATTAGAACATGCAGGGGAACTGTTGCTTTTCAGACAAATATCTTTTTAGAGACACTTCAAGTTGGTTTTGGTTCATCTAGGAACACCCAAACAGCCGACTGTACTGTATATACTTTTTGTGTATCCTATGTTAGACCGGCTAAGAGTATTTTGACACCAATTTACTCTATTCACTGTGTGCAACAAGAAATTGGACTGATCTATCAGGCAGCAATTAAAGCCCTGAGTGGGTATACCAGCAGCTCAGGACTTGCTCGACGAATATCGAGAACGACTTGCAAGGCGGAACGCAGTGCGGCTAGAATGGATTCCAGCCCCCTCTGGTTTTGAGCCAACGAGATGGAAGATGCACTGGCTGCGGAAGGGGCGGAAGCTACTTTCTGCGGCCCGGTCCCGGCCCTGGACCTAACAAAACAAAAAATACGCAAGGAGACGGAGAAGTGGCTGAGGAATCAGCATCTTGCTCATTGGAATGCTCTGCAGGGTCCTAGACAATCCAAACTTCTACTGAAGGGATGGACACGCTAGGGCAGCTACTGAACTACCAAGAAGTAGGCTTAGGAAGGTAGCAGGACTCCTAACAGGGCACTGCTGTATGAGAAAACACCTCTACAACCTAGGAGTAGAGGAAAGTTCCCTATGTAGGGGTTGCGGCATGACTGACGAAACGTCAGTCCATGTTCTCTTCTTAGAGTGTCCTGTACTACGCAGGCGAATCTTCGGAGTCCCTGTTATGGCCCCTGGAGACATAAGCAGGCGTCCACTGAAAAAGGTCGTGGCCTTTATTGAAGGGCTCGGCTTCATGGATGTCTAGGTAGCAGGAGAGGCACAATTGGCCCGCCAGTAGCCTCAGTGCCGGAACCTTGGCTTGAGTTTGTCTAGGTCAAGGCTCGCCTGCACATTTAGTAGTTGTAGTAGTAGTAGTATCTATCCAAATAATCATTTATCCTCAGAACGACTGTCATCAGTGTCAGTGGACGTGTCCTATGCAACACTCGTGTCCAGGAGCTTTGAAAAATTGAAGTAATTGGACAAATAGACGGAGTTCAATGTTGGGTTCGAATAATTTTTGTATTTTCTCTTCTAATAGGTTGATTGGTCGAAGGTCTTAAATAACATCACTCAAAAATAATATAACTGACGTAAATTTTACGATTCATTAGATATTGTATAATAATAATATAAGAAGTACCTTCATCAAGTCTACAAATTAATACGCTCATCATGTTATAATTTCCTTTATATGCAATTACGGACGCACCCTTTATGGTGTACGTCGTACGTGCAATGCCAATTAAACCATCCCGTAGTGATTCTAAAAGGCATGAAATGACCTTTTGACTTTAAAAGTCACGACATCTGCCATACAAGTTCCGTAGGGTTAGATGTTAATTTTACTTTACTTAAAAAAATATCCAACTACGATCATTACGGTGAAATAAAGCGTACAAAGGATATGTAGGAATGGCAATAAATCCTACATTGCTAAACCAGCAGTACTGAATCAACAAAACCAAAGGAATCCTTGTCGAGCACTTTCGGATAAGAAAGTTATAGCGATAAGATGTTGTGTTTTAACAGAACTCAAATGTTATTAATACCTGACACAATTTTAGGTGTTTTATGTTACAAGCTAGATAAAAAATAACGTTTGAGTACTGCTGAACACAATACCTTATTGCTACTACAACTAAGAGCGGCCCGACTATAATTCCTTTGTCCTAAATTGGTCTTGTCGCATATTATTTCAAGAGCGGATACAGAACGACATTTTTTTTGCTGCGGCTCTTCAGTCGAATGAGAAAAATGTTCATAATTCTTCGAGGAGTGGCAATAACGTGGCGTATCTTAACATATTTTTCTTTATGAAATATTAAGATACCATGGTATGATGCTACGGTATCGTATAAATCACGAAATGCATCGCGCAATGCGTGACAGAGACATTGAAAATTCCATTAGGAAATTAACTGTATTCGAAATTTTCTGCTGTTACTAAAGCGAGATGATAAAATGAAGTGTCCGAGAGAATAAAGAATGAAGAACATTATTACAGATAGGCTATAGCTGGGAGAATACCGAAGTATGAGTTTTCTTAGATCGAGATATGTTTAAATACATATTTTAGAATATTCGTTGGTGAAATGAATGGCCATATAATGTCTACAATACTATTATATTTGATGTTTAATCACAGCTATTGAATTATATTTTCTACATTCATGCAAAAAACAACACTTTTGTGAACCACATTTAATGGAAAAAGTGGTACGTACTTTATTGCATTAGTGCAATAAAATTTTTATTGCACTCATCTGCCATTCTTGTGTCAGTTTTGTGATGATTAATGACAAACATGAACATTTAAATTAAATAAAAATCCATAGCAAGTATCTGATCCTGCTTTAATACAACAATAATATAACAATATCTTACTACTTAGTCTCAACGAGTTACAATTATTGCAAAAATCTTTAATTATTTAAAATTTAAATGGTCAAGGCGAAAACCAGCTATGATTGAGTACTGACAAGGTGGAGGCCATAAAGATACAAAAAAAGAAGAACGGGTTGAGTTTGATTAGGTTAGGTTCGGTTCTTAGCATATTTATAGTCTAATTTTCCAGTTTTTGCATGAATTTAGAAAAAATATTGTATGCAGCAGCTCTTGCAAAACGTGTTTTTTGCACTTGTTGCATAAATAACTATTGTAGTGCGTTATAATAATACTAAAATATGACGTATATTATTAATTCATAAGTTTACCTACGACTCCCTCTGTAATTAGTCACACAGTCGGAATCAATATAATGTAATGTCTATTACGCGCGGTAAAAAAACGCACAGCTGTAAAGTAAATCGCACGGCTTCCTTAGCAACTTGCAACTTCCCTAGCAACTTACTTGGCAACTGTACTATCCATTTTAATTTATAAAATTGAAATTGTTAAATATTCGGTGGACCATTGAATTTTACCTAGTAGATTTTCGAAAGCAATAAAAATACCGAAATTAGTGAATATATCGTTAATACTCTCAGTTGTAAATTCATCAACAAGTTAATAAACTGTGAGAATGCACGGTTTTTATAGAAGTCGATGCCGTAATTACATTATTTATCCACATATGCTGGTAGCATTACTTTATTCTACTATTTATTACGTAATAGTAAACTTTTATGGGTATTTTAATTTTCCTCTATTTTCTCGGATTGCCTTCGGAGGTAATTAAATAATTAGTGTAAGTGTGTTCACAATAATGATGAAAATGCCACCGGAGGTAGTAGTTAGCACACCTGATTTTTATAAATGGAATTCTTAACCAGAAGTCGCTTATTGATAAATATGGAGCAAATAACGTTTTGCCTAACAACAGTGAAATGGGGTATAAGAATAATATATTGAAATATGAGTGGCGTATGTGAAGCTGTGAGGGAACATCTGGAACATCTTAATTTGTTGCACTATCCGTTTCTTTCAATTTACCAACATTGTTATCATAGAAGTAGGTTATGAACAATGAATTAAAGTCTAAGTTGCTTATCAAATTCTACATAATCACGATGTCCATAAGAATATCGAAGAAATACCAGTTCCAACGTCAGCTGCTACTTCCGCTCCAAGTAGTTCCATACCAAGTAGTTCCAATAACATATATAAAGAAGTACATCACCAACAAAATGAAATGCCTTTTATATTTAATAAACAACCAACAATAAAATTGCAAATAAACTGCTATATAATGAAGCCAGAAGTCAACTGCACTACTTTAAATGTATCTGTATTTGTAAAGTAGGAAGCATAGAGATGTGTCCACTAGCACCATAGTATGAAGGTGTTTCCTTAGTTGACAGTAGCCAGACAGGAAATCCTACTGTTAACCTAGGTTTTTCCTTGTCATCACCAAATATTTCTTCAGCGCCAGCTTCCCAGGGTCGCCCAGTATGATCCTTTGATTCCATCTCATCTCTTGAGGGATTGAGCATGGGTGTAACGTGTGACTATTTCCGCAATTGTCGAAGTCGGTAGGCTGTAGGTGTTACTAGGTCCTGAAATTTTTAGTCCAGTCGCTTAAGGCCTCGCGCACGAGCGATGAATGCATGCGTCCGACGATTGCAGCCGCTGAAGAGTCTATCGCATGCGTTTGAGTGGTTTTGTTTGTGCGTTTAGATGTTACAGTCAGCACTTCGCAGTTCAGTCCGTGAAATCATCATGGAGTTTGTGTTGTCTGTTCAAGGCTAATACGATTTGTCTACTATCAGTGCAGATTCATGTACTTTTTGACACCATGTACTTATTGGCTATGAAATATCTTCATAAAAAGAAGCGAACGCTCCTTGTAGTTTACCATATTAAATAATGCTCTATCTCCAGAAGGAGAATTCTTGATGTGATGATTACTGAAATTAATAATTGCAACCATGTATTTAATTAGTACTTGTGTCACAGGATGTACTTGAATATTGCAGAATGCAAATTACAGCTGCTTGTTTTCACTCTCCGTCTTGGTAATAAGTCGGTTATTATTTGTAATCATGTTTTCATTTTCCACAGGAAAATTTGCATTTTAAACGACATTTATTTAAATTGAGTTATTCCAAATAAAAAATGTTTCAGTTAATATAACACACGCACTGCGCATATGAGATTGTTTAGACTCTTTTCAACTAATAATTTCTGCATGCAAATATTCTGTTTGTCTTCTTGTGTTTTGTGTTGCCAGTTATACAGTTAACAGCTGATTGTGATCTGTTAAGGTAGTCATTCAAATGCAGATCGAAAAAGAAGTTTTTGAGTCCCAGATCATTTAAATAAAAAGTTTTGATGCAGGAGGATGAACTAAGTAAGAAGCGAAGAAAAATGTGCATCTGTCTAAATTTTTTGCCCTGGACCACCAATAATTTGACTTATAGTTAGTCAAAGATTCCAAGAATACCATTTTGCAAGAGTTGTCCATAACCACTACACAGATTAACCTTGCACTTTATGAAAAGAGTATAATGAAATCTCCTAAAAAATTGGTAAGTATCCGGTGAAGTAGGCTGTTCAGACCACAGACACCTAAGTTAAACTGGAACTAAAATTTACCTCATCTTACTCGGCTAGAAATACCTTTGATTGAGACTTTGCTTTGTAATAATTCCATGGACCAGGCGGTATATGATATCGTTATGTTTAACAAATATAGAGACCAGAAGTGTCCACACAGAGACGGCACTCAATCACTTAATACAAAGAAAAGAGTATGTTCTCTAAAATAAGTATTATTGACAGTATTCCTTGTTATAGAAGGTACAACACTCACTTAAGTGCGATTCGTCAAAAGCAAATTGACGAAACAAATTGCAGATGGATAGACTGCATGCTAAAAGACCGGTGGATCTTCTCAATCTTAATGGGTGGAACAGGATCATCTCGGGTTGCAAGAGGTAAGAGCCCTATCTCCCCTAATATAAAATCTTGTAATGGACAGACAAGGACAAGGATATTGAGATATGCAGGTGATTTTTCACGAAAAAGGGAGGACATATAATGGGATGGCGGCGACTGTTCTTACTTCAAGATGCGGATATTTAAATGGTGATGGATAAATATCTCGGGTTAATTATTGACTCGAGATTAACATGGACCAAAAATAATTTGGAAATGAACGACAAATCGAAAAATGGACAACATCTAAGAGATTAACAATGTACTGTGGTATAAATCATCGTACCAACTTTGTTTACAGATCAGTATATTGAACTTGATAAAAAAAAATAACTAACTTACTATTTTCTTTGAAACATATCGTGTGTAAGTATTCTTAATATCAGGAAATATCGTGAGTATAATATTATATGCATTTGAATTATTAATGTAAAAGTTCCTGTGCACGTATGTCTTTCGTCCACATGTTTGTATACAGAGCGTCCCACGACAGTTCAACAGCTTATACTGTTCGAAAGCCAAAAAGTGAATTTAACAGTTATTCAAACGATAAAATGATACAAAATTTAATTAGCTAATGAACAAAAGAATTAACCTAGCAACAACGCTGTTGGTTGATCATAATTTATTATTTTCCGAGTCTTCGTGATACACCCTGTATCTTTAAATAATTAATAACCGTCATTGTAGTTAGCGGACTGGCTTTTACGTTAAGGTTCGGCTTCTTGTTATTTGCCATTAATCGCCAATCATTAGGAAATTGAAAAGAATGCTAGGTATCCTAAAGAAACCATCATTAAATTTCTTGTTTAAGTATCTCTGTAATGTACCAATATTTTTAATGAAGGTGCTAAGCATTCTTTGTTACGTCGCTATTATTTATGATCATCATCATCGTAAACACTATAGTGTTTGGATTCGCTTAGAAATTTGACTTTTTTTAATAACAGTAATAAAACATTATTCAATATACATGGTGTAATAAGTTAAAATTAACTTTCTCTCAATGTGTAATCTTGGGCGCTTAATTTCACTGATATTAATACTCAACTTGGTTGTTGAACATTTTAATCGTTTTGTAAAAATACATGTATAAAATAATTAACGTCAATCTTCTCCTACCTTAAATTTTCTGAGTTTACTATACTTCTGATAAAAGAGGAATCGACGAACTACTGACTTGGCCAACGTTTCGGAGCCAAAAATTCCTAATTCATATTTGCTTTTGAAATATGAAAAATAAATATGAAGAAATTAATCCTTCTTACTCTTCTTTATAGTTACTTTTTATTGGTAACATCTCGTGAAAAAGGGGTGAAAAAAACTTCAAAAATATGACTCGTGCAGACCTTTCTACCTGAACCAAGGTCACACGTGCTGTCGTTTCTATTGGAAAGGCTTTGAAAACATCTTCCACGCACACCGGATTTGTAATGTTACATTGGAGAACGTTGGTTATGTTTAATTGTTTTATTAAAAAAAGTGTTACGAAAGTAATGTTTATTTATTATGTGCAATTGCCGGATATTTCATTATGTTTAATTCAATCAACAAAAGGAATAAGCAGCTGAGACAGATGCGTTGGGGTTAGCTACATCCTCTGAAAACAGAAGTTCCTAATAATAGATTTAAATATAAAGTTCTAGTTACATCAGAGTAAGCAGAGTAGTGATGAAGGAGAGGAACAACTACACCTTCTTAAAATATAATTTAGTAAATATTTATCTAAAAAAATTTGCTCACTTCTCTATCTCACAAGAATTTAATCTTTCTATGTACCTACTCCTTTTTTTATACAGAGTGCATGACTGCTTCTTACCTGTACACTCTATAATTAACAGCATGAAAAGCTCCGGGTTCACCAAGATAGTAGAAGAGTTTCCTTTGGAAGGGATGAAATGGAAAAGATGGGACTCCTTGAGGATACAGGAGAGGTACTGTCATTGTTGAAGGCAGTGTCAGGCAATACGTTTTAGAACCCTTTGCACTTGCTACCGGGCTAGATTAGATTAACGGTGAATGTACAACTATGCACAACTACATATTGGTAAAAGAGCGACTAATTGACTGGTTGATGAACAGCTTCCTGATCTGCTTCCATGAATTTAGGAGGTGTTGATACACGTACACTCTATTTTGTTGCACTCGTTGGGTTACAGAAAAACTGGTTATTTCTTAGATAATTTTGAGCAGTGTATTTAATTTATTCAACAAAATTATAAAAATTGTTTGTTGGTTGATTGCATAGACTTATAATCTTTATAAGTCTATGGTGGATTGGCTATTTCAAATTCCCACATAGTATACTTGATACTTGTAACGGTACCTATACTAACAAAAGACCATATTATGTTTAAACTATAAAAAGTTTTCAAATAGCAAAGATCTTAGATTAATAAATTTCCTGTCTAAGGCAGAGAAACTTGATCCTGTATGAGGTTGTGTTAACTAAAAGCTTTCTATTCTTATGTAGTAATTAAAATTTCCTTCATTAAGTGTAAAGAAGTAATCTATAAAGCTGTTTTAAAAATTCAGTAGGTACAGTTAATCTGGTCTCTCACATGTATTTGTAGAATCTTAACCAGTGACGTAACGGCTATCTCTTCATAAAACTCTCCTACAATGGGTTTTTCCTTTGCAATATTTATTTTTATTTGGCTGCAAGTGACTCTGCAGTTGAGGCCATTGGCAGTAATGCTGTTAAGTAATATTTTAACACGAAGTATGAGTGCTGATGGTATTGAAATATTGGTATTCTTTAATAATGGAAAACGCCGAAGTTAAGTATTTTATTTGAATGTTTCTGTATCTGTATCGCTAAAAATATTGACTTGGTAAAAAGGAATGTTCATGAAAAAAGTATTTTTGTACAATCCTTGAACTGTGTCATGTGTCATCTATATACTATAAATTTGAATGAATGGACGTCAACAAATGAGGTTCATAAAATGTTCTGCCAGCGAGTGGGAGTCGAATATTTCAAAATTTATTTTGGAAATAATTTTTTACGTCGTAAAAATTTTTTATTGTTTGAATTTACATGATTCTCTTAACTTGAATGAACAATTAAAATTTTTAAAATTCAGTAAATAAAAGCAAAATTTATTAAATATTTTATTATGAGGGAGTCACTAATATTTTACTTCAACTACACAATGTTACGACTCTGATTTCATGACCCATTCTTCATTGCGGCTGTTTAAATTAAGGCAACGTCACGTTTTTCATGAATACGATAAATTAATGGAAGTTTTCAAATCCAGATTAAGATCTTGTATCGCCTATAATTCACCTGATCAGATAATCAACGAAAGACGATATCCTCTTCCTCTCTCTTTGGCTTTCTTCACAGATAGATAGATTACAGGCGATTTAGAATACGGAATTTTTGTTAATGAGATTCGATTTATTCTTATCTCCACAAATACAAATAACGAAGGCAATCCTAATATTTAAATACAAGTTGAATTGAAGAAGTCACTCATCAAACTCGGTAAATAATCCAAAATTATGTATTGCATGTTTCGACCTGTTACGAATAGAGAAGCTCAGCCTAAGCCATCAGTGTGGTTTTTTTTGACAAGAATGAAAGTTAAGGTCTATCATACAAAACAAGATTTTTGCATGTTTTTTATCATTGCAAATATCTATATTGCTTTATTGAAATAATCAATACACCCCCGAAGCGTATATCTTGAAATTGAAAATGACTTTTTAGCTCAATACTCAACATATCAGTGGCCAATAATTCTAGAAACTCTTGGCATGTCACCATTTCATTTCTATTATTCAGTCACTAGTTATGTCAAATGTCAGTGGAAAAAGTGATTAGAAGAATAGAGATACAACTAACTAATGCTACAAAAATCTAAATAAACAAAAATAAATATTATAATTACTGGATATTTGACAATACTAGTGACTGATTGACAGAAATGAAATGGTGACATGCCAAGAGTCTCTAGAATTATTGGCCACCGATATGTTGAGTATTCAGCTAAAAAGTACTTTTAAATTTCAAGATATACGCTTGGGGAGTGTATTTATTATTTGACTAATGCAATATAAATGCTCGCAATGATAAAAAAACATGCAAAAATCTTATGTTTTGAATGGTAGACCTTAACTGTCATTCTTGTCAGAAAAAACCACTCTTTAGATGAGTACGATAATTACGCACTTTTCTAACTTTTCAACCCGAAGCGTCTTTTCATTCAGAAAATCCTACACTTTTCTGAATTAGAAGACGCTTCGGGTTGAAAAGTTAGAAAAGTGCGTAATTATCGTACTCATCTTTTGTAGGCCATACTGATCTTAGATTGAACTCCTTTGACTAATACCCACTTGGATCAAGTGAATGCACAATATAGAAAAGGGACATTCACCCAAGTATAATTGCATGAAAATTTACCATCCGGTGTTCGTCAAGATAGTACAAATCTATCCGGTATCCATTCGGATATGGAACAACCGACTTGTACCACGACTACTTGAGTTAATCCATTTCCGCCTTTATTGGGGATTATACTAACCATCGAAGTGAATCATTACGAAATTATACATTTTTAAGTCGTATTTATTGATGGAATCCAGTACCACTAATAATAAATTGTATTTAGGCGCATATTTGTTTTCATTTTCTCAGTAATTTTACCTAATCCTTACCCGCTCGATCAAACTTTGTTAAGGGTGGTTACTAGTAATTTCTAGTTTTGCTAACCTAACCTAACTGAACGTCTATTTATTTTATATTAAGTATATCAAATTTATATAAAATTGTGAGGGTCATTAGTCATTAGACTTTATTTTTAAATCGTTAATTCTCTCAGGAAATTCGGTGGTACAACTCGACGGTAGGATTATACCTCTGATATCTTGTGGTACAGCTCGGCGATCCCGATTCGGATAGTACTTACGTAACTATCCGTTATCCGATCAGATAGCTCGTAACTATCCGGAGGTATCCAGCCGATATAGCTAAATGGGTGCCGGGTAGGACAAATACCGGATAGAGTTTTATTTTTGGAAAATATAGATCTTAATTTTCGATTTTGTTTCAGGTGACATCCTCAGCGGAGTGTGTTACGTTGGTATTTGGAACATAGACGCAATGAGGACGTTCGTGTTGATTCCTCTTGTGGTTTACCTAGTGATAGGTACGATCTTCCTAACTTCTGGGTTTGTTTCCTTATTCCGGATACGCACAGTGATGAAACATGATGGAACAAAAACCGATAAACTGGAAAAATTGATGATTAGGATTGGTGTGTTTTCAGTACTTTATACGCTTCCTGCACTTGTGGTAATTTCCTGTCTAATATACGAACACAGTTATTTCGATGAATGGATGCTGGTAAGTTCATTTTTATAAATTCATCGTAAATATAATAATAAATAGGACTATAATCAACTTCGAATAATAAACCTACCAGAAGAATAACAGTACAGCAGTCAACTATATCTCTTAGGAGACAAGGCAAAGTATAATTGAGTAAGAAATACATGGAAGACGGAGGAGGAGGATTGAGATAAGAATCTTTATTAATTATTAAATAAAATCAATAAATAGGTTGGGTTGGGTCCTTTTGGAAAGATCTAGTAGGGCTTAGACAATCAAAGATTCTTCTGGGTGACTAGAAATGAATGCATAAGTCAAATTAAAACTGCGCTGAGAGTTTTAACAGGGATCCTAACGGAACATTGTCGCCTGAATTGACACTTGAAAAAACTCAAAATAGTGCAGGAAAAATAATGCAGATATTGTGGCATGGAAGAAGAAACCTCCATCCACATACCTTCCAACTGCACAGCACTCCAGAATCCTAGAGCACAGTACCTGGGAGATTACTAGATAGAAGAGGAACATTTACCTAAGTTGAAGCCTGCAGATATCCTGAAATTCCTCCGGGAAATAGGACTAAAGGAGCTACTAGTTCCAGAGACTCTCCTCAGAAACTAAGTTGGAGTAAGGGGCACAATAAATCTTTTAGTTATAAGTGAATGTTACCCCAGATACATACATACATACATAGGTTTTATGTGATGGGACCTTCTCGCCACCTCTACTGCGACCTTCGTTAGATCTATTGTGGCTCACCTCTAGGGATTATAATTCACCCCAAAAGCCTAAGTATATGCTTCTAAAGAAGTCCATGGTTGTATTTGGTGATACTTTTTTGATGTCGTTCGGCTCTAAGGTTAAACCGAATATATTGTAACCCTGCCCAAGGCTGGGCACGAGCATAGTAAAAAATAACAAATTCAACAACAAAAATATATTTCTATAATTTACTCCTGACGATGCAAACGGTATTTGTGAAACTGTTCTAGTGATGGGTTAATTTTTTGTTATGGAATTTCTTGACTTTATTTAATTTGTCAATCTTTATAAAATTTTCCAATTTTGTTTAAGACATGGAATCAAGATATGTGCGAAAAATCAAAATATGCCATTCCCTGTCCGAGGGATTTGAAAGAAAAAACTCATCCGAGGTTTGAGGTGTTCATGGTCAAGTATCTGATGACTATGATCGTCGGAATTACGTCCAGTGTGTGGATTTGGTCGGGAAAAACTGTACATAGTTGGAAAGTTTTTTTTAATAGACTAGAAGGTAGGCATGTTGAGGCGTATGTGTAAAATAATATGAAATTATAAAATGTTACCTGAATGTTATGTTGAAGTGTAAGAAAAGGTAGATTCGCCATTTTTGTCCTGCATAAATATTTTTATTACAGAATCGTCCATGGGACATAATGGGACACTTGGTAAGAAATAATTTTATCAACATTGTGCAAATTATGCCCCTTTTTTATTTTTTTAGTCCTGAACGTTTATAAAATTTTAAATTAATATACAAATCGATAAAGAAAATATTTTCGTGTTTTTAGTCTAAACAAAGTGACGACTTGCAGGTCCGTGAAAGCCTCAAAATATTTGAATTTTTTGTGAATCTATCTTTTAAATTTTTATTTTGTAGTTGTACATTTGTTTTAGAGAAATAAACTAGACTGCTATGAGAACTATAGGACGTTGTGCGTTGATGAAAAAGTATTATAACAATATATTGCTCATAAAACTTTAAATTAAAATACATCTCATATCTATCATTACTTGTAACGATGTCTCAATGTTAAAAAGATTTCAGAGAACTTAAAAAAACCGACAAACACAGGTTATCTTATATACGCAAAGCAAAAGTTTTATTCAACAATTTATTACTTATTTGCTTATTGTTTATTATGTAATTTTAAATTGTCTCATAACTTGAAAGTCGGTGCAAAGCAGATATATTTCTACTAGGAGTATAAAATTGAGGTTGAAACACTGGCTAAACATTTGAAATAACCGAATTGTGTGACACGACGTGAAGGCAGGGTTATCCAGCATCCAGAGTTCAAAGCAAATATACAGAAAATTTGTTGATACAGTGTCACGGAACCTTAATTTATTGTGGCAATATCTTGATTTCTAGAAATTTTATTACACGAAAAGTTGAAATTTTGTTTCATCGCCAAATAGTTATTTTGGCATGACAAAATAAATTTATAGGTATATTAGTATTCCTAGATATACAATACCATAAAATATTTTTAGCACGTTAACATTGCCATCTACCTATAAGTATACAAACGAACTGTTGGAGAATTTACCATCAATTGGTTTGCTTATATCCGTCCAAGATTTTATTTTGAATAATTTTTTTATGAAATTAATTCTAGTCTAGTAAAACCTATGAGCACTTATACTTATTCGAATATTTTTTTCATCAACCAAAAAATAATGTTTTTTCTTATTGTTATAAAAGTATGGTCCTACTTCCAAAATAATTGGATATGTGTAAGTAAAAGGTAATAGTGATAATGTTGTTGAACTTTTAGAAAATTAAAGAATACATCTTTATACCATATTTATTTTCTTTTATGAATTGGGAAAAATTGTAGGTCAACTTCCTCACCAACTCAACCCTTGACCAATTGGAATTCAGATTTGTTTTATAAATTGTCACTATTACCTTTAATTGGAAATATAATTAACTTTGTAGACAAAAACCAACATTTTATTTGTTTGGCAGTTCCATATATGCCATCCTTAATAATTTTATTTAGTTTGTGGTATAGGTAATTTTTAGTACCGACAAGTACGCAGTATTTTACTTCGACATTATGAATATATTTAATTGCATCTATATATTTAATTGGATTTATATTTTTAACTTTATATTTATTGAATTTTCCACTGACAGCTATTGTATAGCAATTTTTTAAGATTAAATTTAGAAGCATACAGTCGACAGAAGCAAACATGAGCCCCGGAAAATATGCGAACTAAAAGAATTTCATCGCAACGAACCAATCAGGTGCTAATGTTAACGAACGAACATTAGTAATTTGTTAAAATAATACAACTACAGCGACATGGACACGCCCACCAGGGCTCATATGTTTGCTTCTGTCGACTGTAATAATATGAAGCTTAACAAAATTCTCAGCAAATATTGATTCGCATGAATTTACCTACAATTCATTCATTTCTTAGTAAATAAAAATTGGTTTATGAGTTTTTATTATTGTTGATTCTGGATAAATCTATTTTTTCACTCAGGAAAACATCAACAAATTCAATCAAATAACAATATACTGACAGTTTTGCTGCTAGGTGTGTCAAAAATTTCTGAAAATCTTGTTAAATTTCAATTATTGAATTTGAAAATTCTACAAAATGTATATAAATGCATTATTTTTTTAACTCAAAAGCATTCATAATACCCTTGTGTATATAATCAAGGATAATACTTAGAATATATTATAGTAATGGTTGTATTTCATGTAATATTGTTGACTACCTCTATGAATTCTAAATAATACATAGTGATCGCATATTTTCATACAACATGGCAATTGCATATATTTCTATGAAGAGGGTGGAGACTGAACATCAATCAAACTTTAATTCAAAATAGAAGCACTGATTTGTCAATTACTCAGTCATTTAAAAATTCAAAAATGTAGAGAATATTTCTGCCATGGTCAAATTATTTTTTCAATTTATTTGGTACAATATAGTTATTCCATTATTTTTTTATGAAATGACCAATTGCAAGTTACCCTTCAAAATGTAGAAGTGAAATAGATGTTTGTAATTAAAAATGAAGTGTATTTTATAATTTTTAGAATGAAATGTTACATATTTTTCATTTCAAATAGATATCATAGGAAGACCCTCGAAAACTATTTAAAAAAATATATGTGCCTTGTTTGTTTAACTTATTTTATTTACTCAGCTTAGTGTATTACAATTAATAAAATTGTCCTACGTATTTATTTTTTAATCCATTTTAACTATGCAATAATAAATTTAAGCTTCCAAAGAAAACGAAGTTGCACAAAAAGATTAATAATATATTTTAAATATCAAAATTTTGTATGTATCTTGATGTGTATGTTGATAATTTGTACAGTGTAAATAATACTCATTATATTATAAGTCCTTGACTGATTTTTAGTTAAGTATGAATTAAAAATTGCTGTGTAAAATTTTAAATAATTGTACCTAGTGGATAAGTGTGCTGTTTTAAAATTGTATCTAATATACCAACGTCGAAAATTTTGTATGTTCAAAAATAAATTTTAGTATTTTCATGTATCACTGATTTTCACATACCAAATTTCATTGTATATAATCTAGTGTAATTTTATTTGGACAATCAGTATTACAGCTATAAGCAATTTTGAGGTATGCAACTGTACAGGCAATAGGGCGTGCTTAGTTGCATACCTATAAGGAGTAATAATTTGTATTGATTGACCTCTCTAACTTATTGTACTCTATGATTCACAAGTCGAAAGGAACGCGCCATAGTGCACATTACCCTTAATACTAATTGAGATCAGTATTCTCAGTCAAAAAGAACGCACCTAAATATGACATAAATTGGCGTGATGTTGACGTTTTCACATAGAAAAAAAAGCCTCCTATTTTTTACTCAAATTGTAATGTGCATAATGATTTATATTAATTTCTCTGCGAATGAAATTTTTGTTAACACTATTAAAATCATTGTTCCGGAATTACACTTGATCGGTATGTATTTATATTTGTATTCTTCTATAAAAACTAAAGGAGTTAGGTAGGTAAATCATTTTGTGAAAATTGTTCATCATGATGTTATGATAGCATCGAAGGAATGAATAAGGTAAAGGTATTGTAAATAAGCCAATAATTAGCTTTTTCACCTTAGAACACTATTTCTTAGTTTTAATTGTAATTTTTTTTTCTATTGTAGATAAATGATAGTCTGTTGATACAGTTACTTCAATAACTAGAGTACCATTTTAATTGGACCAGTAGGGTATTGCTGAGTAGTTTATATGCAGATGTACATTGAGGAATTGATTATCTGATTCAGTTGTAGACCTTGGTAAGTCTTGTTTATAAATTAGTTCCAATGAACATATTGCTACTAGTTGAAATCATTTTAAAATTTTATTTTCTGAAAAATGGAACAACAAATTTCTAGAAGCTTATTATTGTGATGATGTAATACAAAACACCAATGAAGTTATTGAATGTTTTCAAGAATATAGGACTGTAAGTACCTACCTACAGTTAGCAGAAGCAAACAAGAGCCACATAAAATAGGATTATTATCAGATTTTTAGAAATTTTCGCTAGCTCACCCACCCTCGTATGCTTCTCTGTTGATTGTACAAATATTATGAATATTCTCATCACTGTAACCTAACTTGAGTGCATAATATAGAGGTTATTCATTGAAAAATCCATCTCGTATTAGATTATAACTTTGTCACTGGAATTTTTCCAAAATCTCTCTTGGATAAATCTAAAATAAAAGGTCTTTTGTCCTAACTTCTTCTTCCAATGATTTTATTATATTTTTTTCTCGTAATATTGTGAATTTAAAATAAAATCGATCATATAACTTGGTATAATTTCATTTGGACACTCTGTAAGCAGCAAGGAGGTACACTACTGAACAGGCATTAATGCATACTTAGTTGCATACCTATTGGAGTGGAACGATTTTGATTGACCTCTATGATTTACAAATCGAAAAGAACAAGCCATAGTGCACATTACCCGTAAATTTGAGATCAGTATTCTCAGTCAAAAACAACGCACCTAAGTTTGACATATTTGAAAAAATGGCGTGACTTTGACGTCCTCACAAAAAAATTAGCTCTATGAAAAAAACGTATGTATATATAGGTGTATTAATATATATTATTATTTGGACAGCTTTTTATTTTATAAAAACTACAATAAATATTTCCAATACAGTTAATCATTTACATCCATCAATCATTTTTTTGAACATTGTTAGCTGTAAAAATCCAATGAGTACATGGTTTCTTTGTTTTAATTGTCTTTTCAATTTTAGATGTATGATTGTATGATTTATCACTCAACGCTACAAGATTTCTTAGATACAGTGGCTGCAATAACCAGAGTACCATTTTTATTGGACTAGTAGGGTATCCTAGAACAACAGATATACAATAAGCAGCTCCTCCAGAATTCACTCTTTTCTGATTTATTCTTATTGGTACTTGGTAAGTTTCATTTGTAAATTTATAAAGTTCAAAACAATAACATGTCATAGTATATAACAGAATTTGTTCCATTTTCTGTTATACTAAGTATATAGTTGATGAGGTCCTTTTATTCTCAAGGTTTTTTTTCAAGAATTTCCACTTGTATTATGTATGCAGTTCTATGTACTGAATAATTTCTACTTGATATGTCTCTAAACTACACAAAAATGGTAAATAACATAATTAGTTATGACCATCAGAAATTGGAAGCTTCTGATTATGTTGATTTGCATTTTTCTGTAAACTGAATGTTTAAGGTACATAGAGTTTGAGAAAGGGCATAATTATTGATGGTGACCATAAGTAATAGGAAATTGCCGATTATGCTTTTTTTTTCTAACTGTATAACACCAGTATAAACAATACTAGTGTTGTTCTCATGTAAAACATATAAAATGTTAAATTGAGATGAGAGAACTCACCAATTGATTTGGTGAGCTCTGCAAAGTTCAAATATTTATTTCAGATAAAGGTAACACTTGAGGCAATTTCGTCCCGTTTTGGTTGGTAGGGACTTGGGTTAACCAATTGGTAGGTCCTACGTCACCGCTATGACGTAAACTACCAATAACAGGCGAAACCGTTTGGTTCCCATCATAGCCCAGCTGGTACAGCTGATTGATGAAATTGACATAGAACAATATATTTACAAATAAAAAGAAAGACAGAAACTACTTTAGACAAGGATAGAAAGCTACCAATTTCAGTAACCGTGCTGCAGATCTCGGTATGTGATTTGACAAACCAAAAAGGTACCAAAGTTAGATTGACGTCATCGTTTTTCGGAACGAAATCGATTGGTATGTAATTGACAGACCAAAGTGGGGTACCAAAGCGGGACGAAATCGCCTTTGGTAATAATCTTTTCCTTCAAGCGTATAATAATAACTATATTACTTTTTGCAACACAGACCGTAGAAATATCCCATTATTTTACTAGTACAAAAATTAATTTTCATTATTGTACTAATAAAATAATGGGGCGTTGTAATCAAGTAGGTAGGAACTGTCATTTTTAAACTTATTTAATTTGACGTTTGTCTGTTTTGAAAATTTTGTGAAAAATGTCTCAAGAATTGCAATGTACGCCTCCGGAATTAGTTGAAATAGCTAATTCCAGTATTGAAACTCTAATTCCAACGAAGTCGCGTAAACTGTATGATTTAGCATACGAAAAATTTCTAAAATGGTGCAATGAATATAATGTACAGCAATACACGGAAAACGTTATGCTTGCATACTTCACGAATTTGTCCAGAAAGTTTAAAAGTTCTACTCTATGGGCACAGTATTCAATGATTAAAAGTCAATTAAACATTAAACATAATGTTAAAATAGAAAAATATAGCAAATTAATTGCATTTATAAAGCGCCAAGGGGAAAATTATACACCGAAAAAATCAAAAGTATTAACACAAGATCAATTTGATAAATTTCTCAAGGATGCACCAAATAATGTTTATTTAGCAACAAAGGTAGGTACTTTCTTATTTCTTTTTAATCATTATTACGTTTATTAAACCGTTGACAGTGATATCTACTAGCAGATCAATATTTAACTTGACAGCAAATATTACCTCATTTCCTACTTATAACATTTAATGACGGTAGCTCAGTGGCAGAGCTTTTGTCTTCGGTCGCAAAGGTCAGCGGTTCTAATCCCGGTGCTACCAGCTTTTTTTTTTATTTATTTCAACGTTTGTTTTAGGTTATATTAATATTTGGAGTCACAGGAGCCCTTAGATGCGATGAACTTGTTAATTTAAAGTCTAGCGAAATCCAAGATTTGGGAAATTTAATTTTGGTTAAAATCATAAACACAAAAAACAAAAAACAACGGTCGTTTACTATAATTGGCGATTTTTATTTGAATTTGGTAAGACAGTATACGGCTCTTCGTCCGGATGATATTGGCCTGCAGCGATTTTTTATTAAATACCAGAATGGTAAATGTCACCGTGTGGTAATGGGTATCCACAAAATATCAAACGTACCAAAAGACGTTGCTACGTTTTTGAAATTAACAAATCCTCATGAATATACAGGACATTGCCTTCGGAGGACTTCCGCAACTATTTTAGTTGACAACGGAGGTGATATTACCGCTTTAAAGCGGCATGGTGGATGGAAATCCACCAGTGTTGCTGAAGGGTACTTAGAGGATTCCATTTCCAGTAAAACACAAACTGCACAAAAAATACTTAATTGGCAAGAACAACCAAGTAATAGTTCTGGAATCGCTGACATAATAATCGACAATCAACTTACTAATAATATGATGTATACCAATGACAAAATTGTAAATGTCGAAGCTGAAAGCGGTGGCAGTGGCTTAAATTTAAACAACTGCAGTATACAAAACTGCACATTTAATATTACTGTTAATAAATAGGTAACACTTTATGTAATTTTTCGTTTGTATTAATTAAATAGTTGAGATATAAACAAAGCCTTCTATATTTTTTATAAAATGCATATTATTATTACGCTTGAAGAAAAAATAGTATATGTTACTCGGAGCAGAAGGCCCATTATATGTTTCGCCCAGTTTGCACAGCCTCGGCTAGCGCCTCGGCAGTGCAAGAATCTGGGCTCAACAATAATGTTGGCCTTCTACTCCTAGTAACATAATATACTATTTTAAAATATGTGTTTGTTTTAGGAAAGTGAAAAGAAAAACTACACCTGCATGTCAATCTAAGTTTATTTTGTTGGAATATGAAAATATTGGACAATGCAATGGAGAACTGTGTGTTTTAATAAGACTTTTTCTGTAAGTGTACTTCATAATTATTAATATTATAACATTACTAGGCCAAAAAATTGAGCTTGCAAGTATAGTATTTTTGACAAAAATCCTGCTAGAAATCGGATGATGCCATCATATAAGACATTACATAGTATAATTTTTATGTTTTGGACACGCAAATGTTTTAAGTGATTTGTTATGTTTCACGTTATATGGAAAAAACAGATAAAAATTGTACAATGTAATGTCTTTCTTTTATATGATGGCACCATCTCTTTTCTACTAGAATGTTTGTCAAAAATAATTACTTTTACCTGAAAGTAGATATATCAATGTACCTGACTGAATTGAGTTTGTTTAATGAAAAATACATCTCTTATCGGAATATAATTTTGTACTTAATCTTTGTTCGATCTTCATCCTTCAATGATCGAATTTTATTTGTGTCCTGTAAATATTGTGAATTTAACTGTTCTAACAATTTAAAGTTTCAACTCTTATTACATGGAATTTTCATTCTATAACCTTCTGAATTTAGCTCTAGTAGACGATTTTCTATTTTATTATTTTCGGTTACGGCAGTGTATTTCTTCATAAGAATCAATTGAGTGATTTTAACAAAATATTCTCTCACTTTAATGGTTTCTATCGCCAACCGTCAGTAAAGTCGTCAATTATCAGATTGATTTCCGGAAGCCTTGCGGTAGGTAAAGTGACATATGAGTCAGGTAAAGTGACATATGCGTCAGGTAAAGTATTTTGACTTTGACATTACTCGATAATTATTATCTGTCAGTGTTTACTTCGTCTCAATAAAATGCAATATGCAATGAAATATACCTCAGTTTCTTATATTCCGAATTCTGAACAGTTGGCGATAAAATTTTGTATGCACCACGTCAGTAAAGTGTGTTTATCGGACTCGCCTGTTATTCGCCTCGCTCGTCTCATAATTTCAGACTCGTCCAATAAAGAATCTCTTTACTGCCTTGGTACATAAATAACTATTATCGTCTTCTTATTTTTGAGACATGTCCCCGGCTAGAAATTTACAGCCTACCTAGACTTTGAGGACTATGCATTGTTCATAACCTTAAAAATCTTCCACATAAAATTTCCATTGTTTGATTGTAGGTTAGACTATGGCTTTGTTTTCCTTTTAAATTATATTCATAGTTTTAAAAATATTGTTAATTGTAGTCCCTTTTCTGCCACCAGATAGAGCATCGCTTATATTGAACTCCCATGGGCAATGCAAAATGAAGACGGAGCGAGAAAACGCAGCGATTTGGTAGTCCACCGAATCAAGAAATTTTATATTTAGGTACGTTTTTTTTTCTATATATTTTCCGAATTTTTGTATTTTTTGCCTGTATAAATAAAAAAATTTATAATTAAAGAGATTGTACCGTTATGAAAATTGTGTTTTCTTCAACTTTACCGTTCCGTACTATCATAAATATTTTCAGACAGATAAATCTGGTGATGAAAATTAGCGCCATCTATCGGCCAGTAGAGAAACTAACAAATAGTTCAAGGGTTTGCCGATAGATGGCGCTAGCTGTTTTCTGTGTTGCCAGAAATGTCCGATAGGGGGCGCTGATCAATGTAGTAAAATTAGCGCCATCTGGTGGTGACCCCTCCAAGTAGTGATAACTGTTAGCGCCATCTATCTGCAAACCCTCGAACTATTTGTTAGTTTCTCTACTGAACGATAGATGGCGCTAACAGTTATCACTACTTGGAGGGGTCACCACCAGATGTCGCTAATTTTACTACATTGATCAGCGCCCCCTATCGGACATTTCTGGCAGCACTGAAAACATCTAGCGCCATCTATCGGCAAACCCTCCAACTATTTTCTAGTATTTCTACTGGCCGATAGATGGCGCTCAAGGATAAGTGGCACTAATTGATTTTTTGGAAAAGGTTTCGATAAATAATAAATAACACGAAGTTTTTCAAATTCGTTTTATTTATAAAAAATTCAAGAATTAGATAACAAAAGGGAATTTAATCACACGGTGATTAGGATAGGGGGTAACATTGAACATGTCGATGTATGTAAGGTATCATACACACAGTCAGGAGAAAAAACACAATCGGCAATTTCCAATTACTAATGGCCATTGCCAACTATGCCCTTTCTCGAACTCTATGTACCTTTTCATACTAACAATTTACAGAAAAAGGCAAATCAACATAATCATAAGCTCCCAATTTCTAATGGTCGTAACTAGTTAACTATAATGTAGTAACAGGCTGGACGGAATTTGCCCTCTGTCGCTTCATAGAGAACCTATACGATTGTCGGATGAAGTTAAATATCTTGGAGTTATCCTAGACCTACGTTTAACTTAAAAAAAAAAAATTTGTCATTTTACATTTTTGTGTAATTTTAGAGTATGTCAAGTTGGGAAAAGGAGGGTGTGAAAGGGAGAGAAAAAACCAACACTCGCTATTATTCTTACTCTAAAGACTGGGCATTTGAAAATATATCTTTATCGATATAACTGTAAATGATCGATACACATTTTTCAATTATAAACAATACAACAAATAAATTAGAAAATGCATTTTTAATGAACATATCGATATAGACATATTTTTTTCAATTATATACAATGCAATCGATAAATTACAATCAATATAACCCAGTCCTGATATACACACCATGATTTTTTGATTATGGTTTCATTCTGCTCTTTTTGAATTGCAATAACTACAATAAATATTGCAAAAGAATATAAAATGAAAAAAAAAAATTAAATCAAGTATTTTCCTTTTCTTTTATATCTTCTTAATTTCTTCAAACAAATGGATTTTTTCTAACGGTATCATCTGGGATCCTAAAAAAATAACATGATGAGTAAAAACCAGTAACAACAAACTGATGTTACATATTTATAAGTGAGCATTTCTCGAAACAAATATAATTTTTTCAACTAGAGCTGCTTGAATTTTGACTTACCAAGGATTATGACTGAATAAGATAATAGTTAAGCCTGGAAGAGCTTCAATTGCTTATTGTACATCTGCATATAAACTCCATCTGCTCTACAGCATTCAAGTGGGCCCATTAAAAATGGAACTCTATGCTAATCTCTCTCTCTCTCCGATTCTCTCCAAAGCCAGTCTCACCCTCCAATGATTCGCAACGTTTCTCAACTCAACTCTTTTTTCTTGATAATTTCTCTGGGTCTTTGACCAATCTCTTATTCATCTCTTCTTTAATTTCACTGAAATAAAATAAAATTTCCAAAACATAAATGAAACTGTTGTGAACAATTTATAGCATGCCCATAATAATAAAATAGAAATTTTATCCAAAAATCGACCAAGACGATACCGTAACTCATGTCTATACCAAATATCACTGAAAGCTGCTTGAGAAGAAGAATTTAAACAATAACGAGGCTCCTTATATTATATGGACATTTTTACAGAAAAAAAAAATTATCCTAGATATATTTGTAAATACAGGTACTTGCAACCAGTCACATTAGCATGTCGGTGACGCGAACCTATCGATTGATTTAGCTTAAAGAAGTTTTCAATTCACTTACCGCAATTGTCTGTCGTTGATGTTTTCCAATTTGATCTTGAGCTTGTTGTTCTTTCACTATAGCATTCATAACATTGTTCTGCAATTTTCCTACGGCTTCTTTCAACCTGCTAATTTGTACTTCCAATCTACACCTGGTGGTCTGTTCTAATTCTAATTTTGATTCCAGCTCTATCACTATCAATTCGGACAGCTTGATGGGGCAGATAATAATTAAGCCTGGATGAGCTACAATTGCTTATTTTACATCTGCATATCAACTCAATCTGGTCTACAACATCCAACTGGTCCAATAAAAATGGAACACTAGTTATTGAAGCAGCTGTACCATCGACAACTTGCAGGACAACCCTAAATCTAAAATAAAAATGTACCATTAAAACAAAAAATCGTTATTTACAAATAAGACTTACCAAGGACTACTAAGAATGAATGAGAAGAGACTGGATAAGCTCCTATTATTTGTTATATGTATTCTTGTATTAACATATGCCTGTTGTTCTACAATACCCTACTAGTCCAATAAAAATGGTACTCTGGTTATTGAAGCAATTGTATCGTCAACAACTTAGTCTTATATCTAAAATAAAAAATACATTTAAAATTAAAACAATAAAAAACGTTCTCAGGAGAAATGGCCAATTGGCTTTTTACAGCTAATAATCGAACCTTATTTCTTCCATTGATACAATATCATAAAATTAAAATGAACAATTTTAACACAGTGATTAAAGGGTGTAAGCTGGTATGGTGATATTATATATTGTAGTTTTGATAAATGAATAAAAAGGTATCATTATATGAACATCTATTTCAACATACCTATCTGTTTTTCTACCGTCTTTCGATGAAGTCAAGTGTATTCCCGAACAAAAAGTTTTATTCAGAAAAAATTCTTTAAAATAAATACACGTGCACAAAAACAGACACGAAAATTGTAAAAAATTAAGGGCTTTTTTTCTCTGCGAAAACTTCAACGTCACACGGTCACGCCATTTTTTTTAATATGTCATGTCATAGTCATATTAGGTGACAGATGCGTTCTTTTTGACAAAATACTTAGTCTGTTAATCTTATAGGTTATGTGCACTATGGCGCGTTCTTTTCGATTTGTGAATCATAGAATACTACTTCAATAGGTACGCAACCAAACATGCATTAATGTATATTCAGTTGCATATCTCCTGGTAACTTATAGTTTTAATACAGAGTGTCCAAATATCTTCTGTATGTTCCTTGTGGTATATTATTCATTCTTTTATTTTCAATTTTTTGGGGAATTAAACCACAATGTTCTCAAACCGAAACGTTGAAATAAATACTTTAAGAACATTGTGGTTTAATTCCCCAAAAAAATTAAAAATAAAAGGACAGAGTGTCCAAATGAAAATACCTATACTAGATTATACCATTATTGATTTTTTTTTGGGAAGATTCCATGTATTGAAACTATTATTTTGATATAACAGTTAATTTCACAATATATTTAAATTAATTCATTGGAGGAAGAATATGGGACAAAGAGATAGAACTCTATATGTTCCCAAGTAATATGAGAATACTCATAACAGAGAGGCAAACAAGAGCCATGAATGGGCTAGCAAAATTGTTCGAAAATCGGAGCATAATCCTAGCATTGACGACACTGGATAACATATAGATTCAGCCACTAAAATTGATAAATAATTGGGTCCTATTATTTCTATTGTGTTTACAATTACTAATGTAAAATCTTTTGCATTGGCTCCTGTTGCTTTTGGATCGTATTTTCCAGGGGTCCTGTTTGCTTCTGCTAACTGTAGATATGTACTAACAGTCCTGATTTTTTTAAACATCCAGTAACTTATGTTTTATATTATATCACAATAATAAGCTTTGCAAAGAGTGTTATTTTATTGCCCAGAAGAACAAATTTTAAAATGATTTCAACCAGCAGCACTACATTTATTTGAACTACTTGAATTTATAAATAAGACTTACCAAGGAAGACGACTGAATCAAATAATAGTTGAGCTTGGAGAAGCTTCAATTACATATTGTACATCTGCATATAAACTTCAACTATTCTGCAATACCCTACTGGTCCATTAAAAATTGTACCAAAGTTATTGGAGTAACTATCACAGACAATCATATAACTGAAATAGAAAAAAAGTACAATTAAGACAAAGAAATCATTTAGTGAGGAGAAATAGCTAATTATTGACTTTTTCACAGCTAATACTTTTACCTTATTTCTTTCCTTCGATGTTACATATAATATCTCACGATAAACAATTTCCACAAAATGAATTGTGTGAGACTAATCATTTACCCACTGGATCAAGAGTAATTTCGGAACAACAATATTAATGGCGTTACCAAAAATTTCATTCACCGAGTATGCCGTGAGTATGCCTAAATATGGTAAAATATATGAGCCTTTTTCGGAGGACGTCAACGTCACGCCATTTTTTTTTAAATATTAGGTGCGTTCGTTTTGACTGATATATGCACTATGGCATGCTCTTTTTGATTTGTGAACCAAGTGCACTATGGCATGCTCTTTTTGATTTGTGAACCATAGAATACTACAAGATAGAGAGGTCGACAGGTCGACCAATAAAATTTTTAGTGATCTTTTTTCGTTGTTGGCAGCATTTCTTATAACCTAACTTTTTTCTATTTATCATCGTTTACATGTAAATAACAGTTTATAACTCTACTCTGACATTTGTTTTAAAAACCTAGCAATATTGTACCATCATATTTAATGACACAATACATTTATGTGAACAGTTACTAAAAATAGTGAAAATGAGACAAACAATAAATATCATAAGAATACTGAATCAAAGTGGCTCTAGCTTAGGTAAGATATTTGTAAATAAAGGGTAATAACATACCTACTAAAAAGATCATGGATTATATTATTGTTTTAGCTAATTGCAGTTGTTATAGAACTATATCCTATTGTGGTGGTTTGTCGGCTTTGTCCAAAACATTAATCAACAGATCATTCAAAAGTACCTCTGTTATGAGTAAAACTGTTCTATCTACGCAAACCTTTAGATTTAATAGTACAGATGTTAAAGAAGCCAAGGAAGAAGTAAGTTCTATTAAACAGGCTCCTGATAAAATAATTATTACAGAACAAGTATCAAGAAAAGACAAATTAAAGAAAGCAGTTAAAGAGTATGGTTCAACTGTTATTGTTTTTCATATTGGAATATCGCTAATATCATTGGGGACCTCCTATGCCCTTGTATCAATGTAGGTAACTTTATTTTTTTCATATCTGTAAATATATCTTATAGCTACTACTTTCACTCATTATTGATATATTTTTTAGGGGATTAGACATAACTTCTTTATTAGAAAGTATAGGATTGAAAGACTGGCTTTCTAATAGTAACATAGCAACGAATGCTGGGACATTTGCTGTTGCTTATGCTATCCACAAGGTTTTTGCTCCAGTTAGAATTACTATCACTCTAGCAGCAGTACCATTTATTGTAAGATATTTAAGGAAGATAGGATTTTTAAAAAAATTGAATTAGTTTATAGGGTAAAAGTATACAATATTTTGTGTTACTGTTTTTCAATTTCACAAAATGTTTTACAATATGTTGAATATTAATTTATGGGGGATAAGGTCTAAATAACCATTCACTGTATTATTCAGTGGAAACTGGTTTGATGTAAATTAAATTTGTCAAAAGAGATATGAATAATCAGTTACAGATAATGACTGAAATAAAAACAATATTTTATTGATTATTGTTGATATTGTTATTTTTAGATATTCCAAATAAAAGTTAAGGGATAAAATCTGTTATTTGTTTCCTTGTATGTTTGTATTTTTTTTTGTCACATTCACTAAGACGTAAAAGATCCATTATGCCCACTTACTTCTACTTAGTTTCTGAGGAAAGTCTCAGCGACTAGTAGCTTCGTTAGTTCTGTTTCCCAGAGGAGTTTTAGGATATCCGAAAATCAGTCGTGTCCGACGCTTCTACCGACCAAAAAATGTTGATGTATTAAAAACTGTCGGTTGAAATGAAAATTACTTACCATTATGCTTATACGTTTTTATAGCCTGAAAGTCACCCCACTACCATACTTTCTATCTTACCTAGATTAAGGTTTGCTAAAATGTTTATTTTATAAAAACTATAACTTTACAACTTTGCAGCTTAAAATTTTTTATATAAAAAAATTGAGAAAAGTACAATTTAAAAATACAAAACACCACACCTCACAATAAATCTTTCACAAAATAAACTATAACTTTATAATAACAAATAAAGAAGCCATGCATGTGCAATATGTAAAAAGTGAAATAAAAACAATAATACTTAGAATAATGTCTTAAAAATATGTATAATTAAAATTCTCCAGATTTGATTAGACTACTTGTAAACTCACATATGGCTTATTTGAGTCGAACAATGGTTCTTTACAAGGGAATTGCTGCCAGCATAACGAACACAAGAATACTGAAAAAGGTTAGTCGCATAAGAAAGTGGTTTTCTCATGTTTTAGTCCCTTTACCACCCATGTTGTTCCCGAATATTTGGAGGTCTTTTTAGTTTGGCTTTTCGGATACAGCAAAGATGGTAAAGGGACTCAAAACCAAACATTGATTGGAAAAACCACTTCCTTATGCAACTAACCTTTTTTAGTATTATTTTGTTCGTTATGCTGGCAGCCATTCTCTTGGATAGAACTCTTTCATTACATGAAAAACTGAAAAATACAATAACAGTTCTTAACCCTTACATTCATTGAATGCAATTCTTCAGGGACCAAGACCAAGAAGAACAATTTTCATAAAGAACTTACATTCATATATATTATTGTTCATTTTCTTTATATGAATCGCAGGAATTCACATTCTTTGGCATTTTGTTTGTGCTAAGAACTGACAATCCACCACCAAATGTACCACAGGTTCAATTCCCATTTTTGATGTTTAACAAGTTAATCAAAGTCACTATAAGATTTTTACCGTCAATATGATCGGGTTGAATGATATTCGATTGTCGAATAGTATATTGTATCACAAGGGCAGAAAATGAGCTTTAGAAGCCCGAGATTATTAGATCTGAATTGAACTGAAGAAACTGCCGGTCTGAGACCTTCAACACAGGGCCTATTTTTCATCTGGTCCGGCCCTAAGGCCCATGAAAAAATTCGGGCCCTCTTTGTTAGTTTGGGTTAAAAAATATAACAATTATTTTTATTTTTTTTTCAATAATTTTAAAAAATAAATAAACATTATTATATTCAACAAAATAAATAATGAAAAAAAAGCAACAATTAATTCTATTTGTGAAAATAAATAATTAAAGTAAAATTATGCACAATTATTTTACTTTTCACCCAAATGTTTAGCTGCCATAAACTAGCATCACTCCATCACTTGAAATCTGAACTGAACACAGCTAGAAAATCTAAATAAAAAATGTAGCAAACTGCCCCACTACTAGCACAAATTTGTAAATGGGCAAAAAAACGCCAATATTCTTTTTTTGTTCCATCGGCATCGGCAAAAATAGAATATAATGCTTTGTCGGTAATAGCGGCATAAACAAAAACGCCGCGTGAAAGAAAACACCGCCGCCGCCGCCCTCTGCTGTATGTGTCGCAATACTTTCTTTAGTTATTTTTAGATTGGGGAATCGCTGATGCCGGTATCTTTGATATAAATTTATAAATAGTTTTGAAAAATGCATTAATTATATCAATCTAAAGCTTATTTCATTTAATTCTATTTTCCTTATTCCTTATCAGAGTTAACTTTTTTTTCTCTGCTATGTAAATTTACATTTGAAATTATGAATATTTCACAACCTTTAACGGGCCCCCCAGACTACCGGGCCCAAGGCCCGGGCCTTACGGTAAAATAGGCCCTGCTTCAACAGAAGCTGAGATGAAGAATTGGTCAAAATACAAGAGAAAGAGGCATAAACATCCTCCAAAACATAATGTTTGTCATTACATAGAAATAGTAAGGAATTTAATGACTCCCAGAACTGATGTGACATATATATGTTTTTCTGACAGATTGGTGTCATTATTATAACGTAAATCATGCACATTTCTCGAATTAATCTGTTTCAAATCTTTAAAATATGTTATTGGATCACAATATTATTTTGGTTTGATATAAAACTATCTTTCCTGTATTCTTTTGCTCTGTTCATCCACACTACTAATCCTATACAAATAAAAATAACCGCTATCACAAGATGAAAACAACCATATACAAAATACTGATCCCTCGGCTTAAGACCATATCCTACTCCATCTTTAACAACAACCGCCGTTAAAATAGTTTGAAAAATCAAAGCGACAAATGTATTCACACCTAACACTAATCCGTAACTGTCATCTTTAATACACTTGGCGACTTCGCTACACGTTACCGTTATCATAAAATGATATATTCCTCCAAAAATTACATAACAAACGTAACTCAAAAACACCTTTTCGGTTCTTGAAGAGAATAGCATAACAAAAGCTTGTAATATGGCGCATATTGTCAATGTAAGTTCGCCTTTTATTCTCCAATTTGTTTTGAGAACTCCCGCGATCAACGCACCTAGAAACCCTAATACTGTTAATACTGCTTCTACAGCCCCGTTGTAAATTGGCTTCGATTGGTCGTCTACTATAGCAGTCCAAAGAGGTTGCATGTACGTTTGAACCTAGAACATTTCAACTATAGAATTGATGCAAAGAAAAAAGGACTAGAAACATTTATAATAAAAGAATAAAATTTGAATTAAGCTATAGTAATAGAGGGAACTACTAATATACCCAACTTGACAAATAACAAAATATGCAAGTTAATAGTGAAATATTAATTTTTGATTAACAAGACTTAATCTGTATCTAAGTATTTTAACTTAGAGTTATGGGTATTTATAAAGGCATTTCACTAAATATGTCTAATAGGTATGAAAGCATTCTTTGTTCGGAAACTTCTGCTGGTAATAATCTGTCTTGATTTAACAATTGCTCTATACTATATTTAACTACTATACCTGTATGAATCCACAAGTAGATAAAGCATACCAGAGGGACCATTTTAATACGTATTTGTTTGAAAATGATGTTGTAAAATGGGAAGTCATCAATTTAAAAGCGTTTAATATTTTTGATGTAAGCGATTCGGCGTTGAAGTCTTCCGGGTGGAAATAAATACTTTTCTGAACTGAAGGTAAGAACAAACTCCATATTGTGGCAGCGAGCATTGCTATAAATTATAACAACTTCATAAGTATTACCATCTCTAGATCCATAAGAAGTAACGTCATATTTTTTACTTATTATAGCATATAGAATATAAGAATTAAACAAGCATTTGCCGAAATATTTTTACATGAAAACATATGCAAACATTGCAGTGTATGTTTAGACAGCAAAAATGTAAATATTATGACTGCATTAAAAAAGAATTTCAACATTCTTTATATAACGTTAACGATTGAATTATAAACACTGATTATTGAATAAATGCATTTATTGAAACCATGATACAATCTACCTACTAAATTCTTATACTTCACATATTATGCATGTACAGAGTGCTACTAAATTATGAAACAAATTTTTTTAATAATGTGCGAAAATGTAGTCAATGATAATTTTAAATTGAGATGTGGTTCTTGTAAATGAAATGCTCAGAACGTCATCCATCGGTCTTTCGACAATAAGGAAATAGACTTTCTTCTTGCACATTAGGAATAACTTGTCTTTAATTCGATGTTACAACTCCTGCTATAGGTACTGCCTCGGGTACTGCTAATCTAGTTTATGCTTTCTTATCTTTTTAAAAATTTGTAGTGCGAATTTTATACATGCATATACTATCTAATCTAGTATAAAAAAATATTGGAAATATGTAGAACACAATTATGATTAATAATTGTGAGCAAATAAATAAGGTTTTAATAATTATCACTGATTACCTGAATCAATTATTTGATAGACAACATACATAAATAAATTTAAAATAGAAAGTAATTGCCTTGAAAAACTTTTATTGAAATATTCATCACTTATACAGTGAATCTCAAAAATTGTTGAAATCAGTGGAGAAAAAAAGTATCTCACATACTAAAAAAGCACTAGTGGAGTTTGGCAGTTTAACAGATTTGAAGACTATAAATTACAAATTTTGATACCTAAATACTTGTAAATAATTTGAAACTATTTCACTCTATGCTAGTCAGCATATTTGCAATTCATTAAGAATAGTAATTTTTATTGGGATAATTGTTAAACACAGAAATATAGTTGGTGGCAGTTTGACTTAATTGTTCTGCATTTCAGTATTCAGTCACAATGTATGTCTACTGTTGCAACAACTGTAGGATACGTAGCATGAAGGTAATTATCAATTTTATGTTACTTGGTTAAATGGATCTAAGGTAAATTTGTACTTACCAGAAAATGTGATATAATTGAGATCTCTATAATTCATCAATTCAAACGATATTAATAGTTGAGACATTATTCCAGAGAGGGCACGACCTGCCAAATTGGCAGCTCTCGTGTGTGAGGTTACCTGTTGGAAATACTGTGTGTCTACTTTAGCATAGATATATGTGTAGTAAGCTACTTCTGTAGCAGAAAACGTCCCATAAAAAACCTGAAAAAAATTTAAAATGTTAGTGGGCTACAATATGAGATCAAGAATTTGCTGTGAAACTTGAATATTTTAAATTGACAATGTTGAATATTTTATAAATGATTTTTATTATCTTTGTTTATAAATATTTTTCAATTCAAATAAATATTAACAAATATTCTAAGTAACTATAAGTAGGTAATGAAATAAATAAAATTGGGAGAGAGGACAGTTTCATTTAAAATATTATAAACGGCTATAGAGATTGCAGTTCAATTACAGAATCAATCTGTCCTTGGCCTTGCCAATTTTCAGTCAACTGTATTATTGATAGATTTATTTTTTAAGTGGTAATTTTATGAAGAGAATTATATTGCCAAGGTTACTTTCCTATTTTGGACAATAATAGTGGGCGACTTTTTTTAATTTGACCGTTAACACACCTTCTTGGTGTCATGCTATTGATTTTTTGATATTGTTACACAATATACTATTTTCTACAGAAGTATTTAATAAACATAATAAAAATATCTTTATTAAAGCAATGCTTTGATTTATTTTAAAAAATTACTCTACCTACTAACATAACTTATTAAGGGTTTCTGAGAGGGTTTCAATAACTATAATATGTACTTTTTATAGCTTATCCAACATCAGTGTGAATAAAAATTTCAAAGTTTCACTTATCAATGCATTTGCTGGTCACTAAATGTCTTGCTAAATGCATTGACAAATGGTCATTTCATATTGTAAGTTTTGTTTTCTCCCTAGTTAGTTAAAATATACAGAAAGTACTTAATATATTATTTTGAATTGGTACAGACACAATAAAATATTTAAAATTCAATTCAATAAAAAATAAGGGATCCAAATTAAAACCCTAATTTTTCCTATAAAGATGACAATAAAATATTTTATGGTGTATATTAAAAATGTAAATATTTATCTAAGATTTTGGGACTAGAAATGTAAACATTCAATTTCCGTTGTTTACAATAATTATATTGCAACTAATAAAATGTCTGAAAACAGTAAATAACTATAGAGTTAATCAAATTTTTTCTTAAAAAAATTAATTGTGTAAAGGAAATAAATGAGATGAATACAATAATTTTTACTTGAAAATTTTAATACAGTTGAAGATTTGGTTACCATTTTTAAAGAAAAGAAATATACATATTATTATTTAAATAGGTTTGTTACCACTAGCAGTAGGGAAAATTTATTATATACATTGGAGATTTAAAGAAACACCTTTTTGAGCTTCAATCGATTCATTCTAAGCACCTTGAATTTAACCTTACACCTTTTTTTCATTTATCTAAAAACTGATATTTAATAATCTACTTATTGACTTTTAATGTTGAATAGATATTTTTTAAATTGGATAACCACTACTTATTCATTTTAAAATAATTAGATTATTAAAACTCATTAAAAGGTATTTGCTTAAATAAATGCATCACATACCTCTAAGATTTGCGCTTCCAAAAGACTTTTCGTCCATAGTAATAAACTCCATATAACAATCCCAGACGCTCCTAACAGTATTATAAGTGATTTATATCTACACAAGTCTGTAATTAGAAAAACTAAAACTAAATGCGCCAAGTAACTGTAAGTAGCAATAGGGTAAACTTCTTGAGTTACTTCGTCTTTTGTAAGATTTCTCCATCTTTGGTCAATTAAAAATTCGTAAACATAAGGTTCGGAAGGTCTTATTTCTTTTAGAAATCCAAAAACGCTGAGTGCTAGGGATATTTGCATCCATTCCTTCATGATTTTTTTTCTTTTATGGTTATATAATGTGGCGTGCCTACGATTTTGTTATAACATAATAAACATTATTTCACTCACTAAAATAATATTGGCAATAACTCGCGTACTGCTTACCTCTATACCCTTGAATATAAATTGAAATTAACTGATTCAACATTTTCGAATAGTGTTACTGCCTGCTACACCTGCAAATTGAAGTTTGAAGTGATTAAAGTCCCGAATAGTTAAATTCTTTATGTTTAATATCCATAATATATTTATTAATTGATTACCACGAGCATATGCCTAGTTTCTTCTTCCGCATGGTCTTTTATCTTTTATCTAGTGTTCTTGAATAAAGCAGTCACTCGAAAGTCGAAACGAATAATGACAATTGGCACCTGACAATCCTGACATTCTTGTACATTATTTGAAAGGTACTGTGGGTTTTACTTCAAATAAAAAGTTTTTTGTACCTTCAAAATTATATTATATAAAATACACTGAAGGTAAATAAATCACACCTTACAATTTTATTTTATACCATCAATATAATTTCACATTTTAATTTGGAATTCGTAAATAAAAAAATTTATAGTGTTAAACTATTATGTAATGAGAGGTTATGCGACCTGCTGAGAAGTAATTGTTGATTATTGAAAGAAATCCTAGTTTCTACAATAAAATTGCTAATGAATTTTTTTCAGGAAAATGGCCCCAATTCGATCTATGTCACGTCTTCTTTTCAGTAGAAACATTCAAACTACAGTAAGAAGAACTTACGCCGATCAAATGAGTTTCACATTTGCTGCTGGCAACCAGGTAATACAAAATTCAGATCCTGTGGAAAAATGATAATACCTACATTTTGTACATCAATATCAATTAGATACCTTCCGTTTTTTTTAAGTTCAGTGTTTTTAGGTTTATTATAACTCCTCTTCCATCAAACAAGTTGATGTACCATCTTTCTCTGGGAGTTTTGGTATCTTACCTGCCCACGTACCTACCTTAGCTGTTCTTAAGCCAGGAGTAGTTACAGTATATGAAGATGATGGTAAAGTTAAGAAAATATTTGTTTCCAGTGGTACTGTAACAATAAATGATGATTCATCTGTCCAAGTATGTATAATTATTCTTTATTGCTTTAATAAATTGAAATAAACTTGCTTTTTCTGTTTTTTATGCATACAAGAAAGGAAAAAGTTTTCAGTCCGATTATAATAGGTGCACCACTTCTGAGAGTTTTGAATCATTCATAACTTCTTACTTTGGGAAACAAATTTCAGTTTTTCATAATAAATATTTTCAGATTTTAGCAGAAGAGGCTCATCCAGTAGAAAACCTTGATGTTAATGCAGCCAGAGATATCCTTACCAAAGCTCAAAGTCAATTGTCTTCAGCCAGTACAGACGAGGTAGGTAATAGTTATCAAAATATATACTTAGTATATGAATGTATTAAGCACTATATCCAAAATTATCAAATCACTGGAAAACAACCAAGTCATGTTTTGAGTTTGTTTTTTGTTTCAGGCACGAGCTGAAGCTGCCATCGCCATAGAAGTAGGTGAGGCTTTAGTAAAAGCCGCTGAATGAAACCTAATATAATTTTCGTTATTTTATTTATAACTAAATAAACTAGTGTTATTATGGAACTTTCATTATTTCCTACGAAATCTGATCAGACTATGTCTCATCTTGTGTACCTAACTTGTCTAAAATTATGAGAATAAATATCCATACTTTTTGTTCAAAAATTACATTGTTTTATTTCAAAATCCTTCCATTTAAGTATTAAGATAAGATGAAAAACAGAGACTGCCATATCAATTTGGTGTGGTAGTCACCTGATCTTCGATGCGTTTTTTTTTTCTATCGCTCTTACTTTTTTTTTACTTTAACTATCTTATTGTAAATGTTATGATGAGGAAAAAAAATAAAAGACCTTTATTATTATTATTATTATTAGAATATATTCATTGCAGTTTTTCTCTCGATTTTTCTACTGTCGTGGATTTTTTAATTTAACAAAAGCATTCATCAATGACTTCTATAAATGACTGATTTTCTATCATATACCATTTTTGCAATATTTTATCTTCTCTTGATAAATCATTGGCATATCCTATTAGGTATTTGTGTGGAGTTGTGACTGATTCCTTTTAGGTCTTTTGCCTTATTCACATCTAGTGTGTAATGAAAGAGTTGTAGATAGACTATCTTCTTTCTCTTCTCATTTTCACTAGTCTTATTAGCTTTTGTGAAATTCTTGTGTTTCTCTTATCAGATAATACCCACTATTTGTAAATCGAATCAAACGCTTTTTGAATGTTAATAAATAGGGCATGCAGATCTATCATAGCATCATAGAATTTTTCGATGAATTGTTGATTGTTAGTAGGTGCATTGTCTAATGTAGGTGTATGGCATCTACCGTTGATCCTCATCTCCTAAATCCTTGACCTAATTTGAATTCCATTATTTTCATGATACATTCTTTGCATTTTATATCTAATTACAAAGTTAACCCTGAATTTTGTAAATGCATTTCTGAATCCGAATGTCTCATTATTAATTTTTGTGGGTAAACAACATTTTAAGGTACATTTATAAATGTAACATGTTCGACCTTTCATGCAGTGCCGTACTAAGAGAACTAAGAACAAAAAAATAGATCAAGTGCTAACTAAATTGCAGCTTTTCGTGCTTTGACCCTGGCAATATGATTTATTGATAGGTACTATAGGCATGTTCTTTAATTTAAATCTTCTCTGGCCTTAGATCTTAAATAGTTTTTATTAGTGAAACTTAACGTTAAAAATTAATACTGACAACAAAAATGCAAAAAAGAACAATTAATTTACACCTCAATAAGCAAAATAAAAATATATTCGACCTTTCAATACTTGTTTAGAACATTTAAAATACTACATATATTAAATTATGCATATTGAAAATGTTGTATAATTTAAATGACAGACAATACAATCCAGGTGTACAGGGTTGGCTTTAAACATGTAGGCGCCCTTGTATATCTTACTTATAACATTAGATTATGCTGTCTACACGACCAAAACTGCAGGTTTTAATTATGGTTAAAACTCAACACAAAAAATGCAATACCTATACTAGATTTACTGTATTATGTGCCAAAACTAATAAATATGAGCATGGTAATTAGTGGATAATTTCTCAAACATGTTCACATCAGTAGTAAATTACATCGTCTGTCATCAATCAAAGAGCTTGAATCCTTAAGCAACCAAGATTTAATGAATAATTCCGAATGATTATTGTGTACACACTACACACACATGTTTAGACTATACTAAAGTTCAATAACCACTTTCTTCGACCTTAACATTTACTTTGGGCCCAGTCATAGTTTCGATTTCGTTAGTATTCAAAGACTTTTATCTATTAAATATAATTAAAAAAAGCTTGTTTTTGTATCCATGGCTTCAGAAGGCATAACAGTGGAGTACCGAAAGATGAAAGAAAAAGTGGGTAATATACCTATGTCAACAAAAATATGATGTTGATAGTTAGTGGTGGACAAAATCATAATGGGAAATCAATTGGTTATAATTTTTTTATTCTTCAAGATTTTTATGTCAATCTGCATATTTTTAATAGCCATTGACTGAATCGTACAAAAAACGTATTTGAATTGTCATTTCAACAGGCTTCAATCAAGCCTATATGTATGCTTTTTTCAAACAATTTTTTTGTTAACTAGGTTTATTCGTTTATTTTGGTATCTTTTTACCCTTCCTGTAGTAGCGGGTGCACCCCCATATCCCATTCCAAGTTTCACATTTCGAAAATTGTATATTATATTGGATTTGACACACCAAGAGCCATAACGTGTTGGAATTTAGATACTAATACCGATCAGCTGATAGCTGATCGTGCTGTCTGTACCTACAAAACGTTTGGAATACACGAAGTGAGAGAGAAAGTTCCACGCCAAAATATTTTTATTTACAAATTTCATTTTCATTCAATTTAATAGCCACCACAAATTTCAGTACCTACCTAAAGTGTAAATAGTTTAAACAATGAACCTCGCCCTGTGGGTAAACTCTGCTGTAAAATATTAATGATGTTGATCTGAATTTCTTAACAATGAAAACAGCATCGAAAGCTTTCACTAAATTTTTAAAAATGTATTATTTGAATAAGTATTTTTTTATAAATATATAGGGGAAAGCAGGTGAATATCGACCCACGATTAGGTAATATTTTAATTAGGGGTAACCGAAACATTTTACTGGAAGGTGACTGGAACCACCCAATATGTTTACGTTTTTCATGGAATCTTCTGTATCTGTAGAGTAGGGAGGTTGAGTGTAGGCTCACAGCACTTAGACCACATGTGACTCATTGTACATCCTCCCGAGGAGTTCTCCTCCTATGTCATCGTCCATCCTGTTCTTCTCAGGAAGGTGGACAGGTCACTAGGAGACATCTCCTTCATATCGGCAGGTGTAGGCCAAGACTCACAGAACACACACTCTCTTATATTGACGATAACTCCGGACACTCGCATAGGACATGCCTTACAGTTTTATCTTCCTGTTCACACATCCTGCATTGAGGTGTGTCCACTAGCCCCATAGTATGGAGGTGTTTCCTTAGTTGACAGTGGCCAGTCAGAAATCCTATTGTTAAACGTAGGTTTTTCCTGGTCATCGCCAAATATTTCTTCGGCGCCAGCTTCCCAGGGTCGCCCAGGGTGATCCTGGCAAAACTGCATCCTTTGATTCCCTAGTACTAGCCCCGATATAACACGTTGTCTGTTCAAGGCTAATAGGGCTTGTCTACTATCAGTGCAGACTATATATGTTTTTGTCAGAAATTCCTTTTCTGGTTAGTTCTTTTGTGGCAATTGAGATACCATCCAGTTCTGTTTGAACCACGCTGGTATTGTTTCACATTCCCCACCTAATCTTTAGGATTAAGGGTCTCGAGTAAACTCCACATCCTGAGCCTTCATTAATTTTTGAACCATCAACCATCTGTATATATGCTTATTGCATCTGGCTTTGTGTTCTGTTTTATTTGTATTTCGTAGGGTTTATTAAACAAAAACCTGGCTTTAATTGCATCATTGGCTGCCTGCAGCAGAGGTAGAGCAGTAAGCGCTTCCTGCAATAGGCTTAACCTCAATTGGCCCACTCCTACTTCAGGGTTTGCACCAGCCGTGCGCAATTGTACCATGGCCATTAACGCAACCTCCTTGACAGGTCCAGAGGAGTTACACCAGTAATTAGTTCCATTGCTGCGGTTGGTGTTCTCATGGCTCCTGTGATGTTTTAACAAGTCATTCGCTGTATTTGATTTCATTGAATCTTAAAAAGAGTTTAGAAAATTGACGCCTGGTTTGTCGTTAGTTTGAATTTTAATCTATTGGGATCCCAATTTCTATTTTTTGGTTTTTTCTGTATTTTGGTAAAATATGTTAGCAAGTTTGAATCTTAGAGCGTCTGCTTTTTACACTTTTAAATTGTTACAGTATCCAACTGATACACATTAGTACACTAACTTACCGAAAACCATTTAATGTTTGTTCTGGATATATATTTAAATCCATCTTTCTGAAATTTGTCGCGGTTTGTGGTTACTTGGAAACGTTTTATTGCAACATGAGACACATAATAGTGAGTATCTACTGGGTTTTTTCAGGCGGATTTCAGCTGGCACTATCCTAAAACATTGTCTTTAAGAGTGCGTTTGTAATAATCACACACAAACCATACGAGATTGTGTCAAAAATTTGAAAATATATATTCAAAAATTTAGTAAGATTCTCTTAAACTACAATTTTTGGTAAACTATTAATTTATTTCATGCAAAATCTACTTAAATATTTCTATTAAGTTACGCAAAATAAAAACGTTTTTATAAACAAACTAAAAAATCTATTGTGCTTTCTCCGTGGAATGTCTGTAAGTAGTGTCGTCAAAGTCGTACTTGGGATTCTTGGTGGTACCATGAAGCGTTGGGAGGTCAAGGTAAAGAAGACCGTAGAGGTAATATACTTATGTGTGTTGTATTTAATTATTATTGGTAGGTATTTGTCTTTTTCTTCAAATCTTACCCCACCATTCTATATATACACGGAAGGTAATCCGTTTCAATTTCAGTTGGTAATCGAAAGTGTTTAAGTGGTGCTTAAATTTTTAATTACTTAAGTTTTGAAAATTAAAAAACGAGGTGAATATTTTAGATATTATAACGTGTATTTTTTTTTATTTTTTAAAACTGATAGAGTTCATAAGGTTGTGTGAATTGATATTCTACATAAAGTATATACATATTAGAACTATTTTTTTATTATTGATATTTATAATTAGCTTTACAAAACATGGAAGAAAATTATGAAAAATTGTGGAAAAGAACTGAAAGCAACCATAACCTGCTGGATATATCCTAAGCACTTGAAAGTATTCGAAATTGGTATGAAAATGTTATCAAAAATAACTATCAATTTTTTTGTTAATGCCATATAAGTGTGCATTCGTATTTATTTTCCCAAATCTGTTATTTTCTTATAAACTATATTAGGTAAAGTTAGCTCGCGTTTGACAGTTCTGTACAGGAACAATGTATATAAAATTTAATTGATAAAAAGTTATTCCAATGAATTTTTTTAGCTTCTCCTATCATCTTTAGCAAGTGGATGATATTGTTCTTAGTTCATTGGATTTTCTGTGCAATACCATGCCAGTTTAGAAATGTTTACACAAAAAACTGTGTTTTAATCGCTACTTTTGACGAAATGATGTATGTATGTATGTATCTGGGGTAACATTCACTTAGACCTAAAAGATTTATTGTGCCCCCTTACTTCTACTTAGTTTCTGAGGAGAGCCTCTAAAACTAGTAGCTCCTTTAGTCCTATTTCCCGGAGGAATTTCAGGATATCTGCAGGCTTCAACTTAGGTAGATGTTCCTCTTCTATCCAGTAATCTCCCATGTACTGTGCTCTAGAATTCTGGAGTGCTGTGCAGTTGGAAAATATGTGGATGGAGGTTTCTTCTTCCATGCCACAATATCTGCAATCTTCTTCCTCCACTAATTTGAGTTTTTTCAGGCGCCCATTCAGGCGACAATGTCCTGTTAGGATCCCTGTTAAAACTCTCAGCGCAGTTTTACTTTGACTAGATCTTGCCAATAGTTGGATCTTCTCTGACAAAATGATAATCATTTGCCTTCTATATCTTTTATCAGTGTTGATAACTTAACATACTTTCCTATAGCATAAATTATTTTCGTTTGAAAGATTTTTGGGTTTATACAGGCTCTCCAAGTGCTTAGTTCCTGGCCTTCAAATGCTTACTACAGTCGACAGAAGCAAACATGAGCCCTGGTGGGCGTGTCCATGTCACTGTAGTTGTATTATTTTAACAAATTACTAATGTTCGTTCGTTAACATTAGCACCTGATTGGTTTGTTGCGATGAAATTCTTTTAGTTCGCATATTTTCCGGGGCTCATGTTTGCTTCTGTCGACTGTATGTACAATTGAATGTGTGGTAATGTAATGGTATTGTAATCCCATTTAATCGTGTTACTTTATTCTGTGTTGAAAGTTGGTGCCCCACGTTGGGCGCCAATGAAACAAAAATAACGCACGGTATTGCGCGTTAATAAAAAAATTGAAAAATGAATAGTGTGGGTTCTTGTTAAACTGAATTTAAATTTGGAGGTAACCCAGCCAGTTCTCATGGTTTTTATTCTTTAAAATTCTATATTGAAAAATTTTAAGAAGATTGCTCATTACAAATTATTCTATTATCACTTATTTACTTCCATTGAAAAACAGTGACATTTGAACACAAATCTTGCATGTTCCCAATTTATCACTTAATTGTAGTTGGTTACTAATTTTATGATAATTCTTTAATATTTAAAGTTGGTAAAGTTATATACCAATTTGTAGAATTAAATTTGATATTTTTGCTGAAACTGTCAAGGTTATTTTTGATGGATTAACTGCATTTAAATTTATTAGCAATTTATATGGACGTGTAATTATGGGTGAATAATGAATATCTCAGCTTTTTTAACAGCTTGTAATTTGAAGATTTTATTTGTATTAAAAACATAAATTATTAAAATTAATCAATTTTACAAAAAAAGAAATTAATAACAATAACTCCTTTTTTCTATACCCAATAGTTTAATTAATAACCGGGAGAAGAGATTTTAGGTTAAGTTGGCATTAGTGTATAGAGGAGTTCAGTCTAAGGTCAGTGTGGAAAACATTTTTTTTTCTGACAATAATGACAGTTAAGGTCTACTGTTCAAAACATAATATTTTGCATGTTTTTTTTATCATTGCGAACATCTATTTTGCTTTATTAAAATAATAAATATACCTCGGAAGCGTATATCTTAAAATTTAAAATGACTTTTTATCTGAATACTCAACATATCGGTGGCCAATAGTTCTAGAAACTCTTGTCACCATTTCATTTCTGTTATTTAGTCACTAGCTCTGTCAAATGTCAGTGAAAAAAGTAATTAGAAGAGTAGAGATGCAACTAATTAAAAATGCTACAAGAATCTAATCGAAATTGGACCTACCAATGGACCTACACAATATCAATAACAATAAATATATATCAATAACAATAAATATAACTGACATTTGACATAACTAGTGACTGAATAACAGAAATGAAATGGTGACTTGCCAGAAGCTCCTAGAATTATTGGCCACCGATATGTTGAGTATTCAGCAAAAAAGTCATTTTAAATTTCAAGATATACGCTTAGCAGGTGTATTCATTGTTTTATTAAAGCAATATAGATGTTCTAAATGATAAAAAAACATGCAAAATCTTATGTTTTGAACAGTAGACCTTAACTGTCATTCTTGTCTAAAAAAACCACTTCTTGTTGGCCATACGGACCTTAGACTGAACTCCTCTATTTGAAGGTATAACCAAGGAATAATCGTATTCTGCATTTCTATTGGTTGGTATTGCTCCTCTATTGACAGTTCTGACATTTTATCGCGCTTGATATACAGTGTGTAAATTTAAAAACTTTACCTCATAAAAAAATGATATCAAGAAAATTCAAAACCGTTTTCAGGATAGTAAGGGGGAAACAAAATGACAGAAGACAACTTACCACGATTAATGCCGTTCCGCTTGGTAAAAATAACTTAAATAAGGAATCCTCTACTTGTGATACATAAATTCCATGTTGGAGAACAAAAATATTTTTTAATTATACCAATTGTCAGCATTAAAAAAAATAATGCATAGAAAGTAGGTCTAATTTTTTGAGGTGGGGAGAATTTTAGTTCAGAAATAATAATGTGTCACAAGTCCGTCTCTGAGGATTGAGAAAATAATATACGGCGCTTTAAAATTGCAATGACCAATAAATAATCTGCTCAATATACTCATCTCTTTGCCCGTTATGAAATTCACAACAAATATTTTTAACCACAATTTATTTGAAAAAATAACAACAGACTGAAAAGTGAAAAGAGAAACTGGATATTGTTAATAATAAAGCTTTATACTAGATTAGATGAGGTGACGAATAATTGGCCTATAACTTACATTATTTATATCTGCATTTAGAAATAATTATTTATTCCAGGCAATGATTATATATACAGTATTGGTGGTTGCCTTCTTAGGTATTTCGACAGCTCAACTTCAGAATCAAAGAATTTTAGAATCACCAGTTCCAGCGCTTTGTGCACAAAGAATTATTCATGAAAGAACTCCAGATGGTAAGTTTTTTAATAACTTGACTTTATAAAAAATGATGCAAATGGATCGGTTGCAAGCAGTACAACTTTGGAACTTGAAAAAAATTTGCCAATACATTTAAGTTTTCATTAAACATATACTAATTTTTCAATAAAATATTTGTAAAGATTACTAAATTGTTATTTATTGTATCTTGAGTTGTTTGATATGTAAGTACCTACCAAAAATATAGTGTTGACGGAATAGATGTTAACAAGGCATGCGATAGGATACTCTGGAGAATTAAATAACCGAATCCGAGTTAAACGAAAGGGATCCAATGAAGAAAAAATATATACTACACCTTGGAGGAATTAACAATGAAAACACTTCGGTTCAATTATTTACGTTGTACCGTAGTTTCTTATTTTTGCTGCCTACACATTTCGGTGTGAAAAATTGATCTTTATTCACTTACAGAATTATTCAGTGTGATACATTTTTTAGGAAAGGGATATTTCTTTAGTTGGAAGGACCAAAATACGAAAGGGGTGGAACAAGATTGGTTGACTACGAGAAATTATTGTAGGAAACGTTGCATGGATTTGGTTTCTTTGGAGACTAGTGCTGAAAATGAATGGATAAAGAGGCGGATTGTGGAAGACAAGGTAAGCAGTATATATAGTTTGCTATAGAATGTGAGTAACATTTACTAGTCGAGAACGATTTTGCGTATGAGCGATAGATAGGGCTGGCAATAATGCGCATTTCATAAATTTTTTGGTGAAGCATATTTAAGCAACCGCCCTACTAGTGTAAAACACTATCTTGCAAGCTGTAGTCATGCTAAGACAGTTTATAAAATGTATGATCAAAGTAGGAACAAACCAAAACAATTTTGGTTAGATGTTACCATTTAATGGTCTAGTTCTATACAAGGGAATTGCTGTCAACATAACGAACAGAAAAATACTGAAAAAGCTTAGTCGCATAAGAAATAAATGGATTTTCCGATCAATTTTTGGTTTTTCTTGTGTTTTGGGTCCTTTTACCACCCATGCTATACCCGAAAAGTTTGAAATTGTACCAGAAAAGTTTGCTGATCTATTTAGTTTGGGGTATTTTACATCTTACAGTTGACGAAAAACTACTGACAGCTGTCAACACATATTTGTTTCTTTTCGATGGTATTTGCCAACGTATTTGCAATAATAAAAGCATATCAGAGTCTCACAAATCTCACAAATCACAAACAAAGGTAGAATCAAAATTAGTATCCAATATATAAGTACCAGAAACACAAACAAAGCCAAATATGTGTTGACAGCTGATATTAGTTTTTTGTTAACTGTATACCCCAAACCAAAAAGAACAAACTTTTCGGGTACAACATGGGTGGTAGAGGGACTCAAACAACATAAGAAAACCCAATAATTGACGTATTTTTTTGTTCGTTGTGTTGTCAGCAATTCCCTCGTATAGAACTCGTCCATTGCGTTCGGTAGATCTATTATTTACTTTGTTTCATGACAAGAATCCGTCCATGGTATTTGTTTACGTTTAAAATTAGAAGCGGTTGAATTCAATTTTTTTAAATAACAATATCCTTCATAATAATTTTCATATGACAATAACGTATTGTTTATAATTGTAGATAAGTATATAGGTATCCTTTAATAAATATTCAAAGCACGAAATACATAATAGGAAAATCATTGACCTAATATCAATTACTCGGAGGTAATAAAATGCAGTTGCGAAACGATTTATCACCTTGTAGTTTAATAAAAAAAATGTTTTCCATACAGGATCGTCATTCTTATGGTAATTTTTTTTTATAAATTCTTACTTTGTAGTCTTACGTAATTTAAGATATAAATCTGCAGCTGCTTTATTTACAAAATACATAATTTTATTTGCACTTAATTTGCAATAAGAATTACGAACAATGGAACATATAAACTCAATTCAAAACTATGACCTTCCCAAAGGAACCGAATTATTTTGACATTACAAATGTTTAAATAGGGTCGGTTGTACAATCAAAGCTAAAGTGCAGGTTTGATTAAGCCACCCTTAATTCTAAATTCAGTTGGCAGTTGTACATAGAAAATTTCTTAGGTTGGTAGTATCTGTATACAATTGTGCATTACCTGGAAATGGAGAATTTCAGCCCAAAAAATGTTAATTTTGTACCACTTGGTTTTATTATATGCAAATATTTAAATAATGCAAAATAATAATTTCACCGGAACCACCTCAAGTATAACTATACACCAAAAGTAGGTGTTTATATACTTTCTTTTCATTTAATAGCCTATGGCAAAATAATTATATTAGCGAGAAAATAAATCCATAAATAATAAATTAATTAATTTTCAAAATGTTACATCTTCCTTTTTTTATTTTTGCATAATTTTCTATTCATCAAAAAATTTTGTTATCAACACAAAGAATATATTGTGCCAAAAAAATTTCTTTTTTTTTTATTGCTCAAAATTGATGATAAATACCTGTTTTCCTACTTCACCATGGAATATTCAAACCAATATCCTGATGGAGACTAACTCAGCAGATTTTTCGTGAAAGTACCTACGGTTTCTGAAACTGCAATAGCAATCTTTGTTTGGCATCATTTCTTGAAGTATTGATACTTTTCTTCATACCTCACCTGTCATTTATAAATAGTTACTAGTCTTGAGCTTTATTCCGAACCCTCACTATCCCTTAAAGTGTAAATTACTATTATTTGTTTCTAAGCAATTTATTTTATTTTCAGGTGAAATATATCTGGACATCAGGTCGTCTTTGTGACTTCCCAGGCTGCGATCGACAAGACTTATTACCTAACAATATAAATGGATGGTTCTGGACTGCAGTTTTACAAAAATTGGCTCCAACAACTCAAAGAGATCAAAACGATTGGTCAGAAACTGGAGGTATTGGTAAGCCACAACCTGATAATAGAGAACTCATTCAAGGAGGTGCCCAAGAAAACTGTTTAGCAATTCTGAACCAATTTTATAATGATGGAGTTAATTGGCACGATGTTGCTTGTCATCATGTAAAGCCATGGGTTTGTGAAGAAAATGAAGATCTTTTGAAATATGTTAGGTACACCAACCCCAATTTGGTGATTTAAGACATGGTTTGACTGAAGATATTTTAACAATGTATATATTTTAAATTGTACTACTTTACCAAAAAATTTAATATAATCATGCAATGTTTTTGAAATAATTTATTCTTTGTATCAAAAAAAATTTGCTTAATAAAAAAACAAGTGAAATAAGTGTTACTGACAGCGACTTATTGTAGTTCAACCTATATTTTTAATCTGTACTCTTAATAAGTAGTTTATGTGAATGTATAAGTATTTATTGTATGACAAAATATAAAGAGATTATTTATAAAAATATGATTATCTTGTTTTATTCAAAAAACCGTTTTTTGGGTTCTAAGATTACCTGATTATTTAAGTTTAAGATATAAGTACACCAACAAATGTAATATGATTACAAATTTCATTATTATACTTACATTACTCTCAGAATATATACTCTCCAAACATATTTACATATTTTTTTTAGATGCCAGTCTGTAGGTAAATCATTTGAACAAAAAAAATCAGTATGACCACTTGTAAGCAAGCTGATATGACAGCTATAGTCAGTGGTGTAGCGGTTATTTGAAAATCTACACTGTCCTGGCATATGGACACGCTAGGTATATTAAATATATCTAATTGGGTAGAGGCTGTGCATTTTGCTACATTTTAAAATATGTATGTTGTGCCCTCTTCTAGTATCATAGACTAATGGTCCCGATTTCTAGAGGCATTTTAGAATATCCCTAAGCTTCAGTTTCGGTGAAAGTACCACTTCTATCCAATTGTTTCCTAGGTGTGCCCTAGGATTCTGTATGTTACATATTCTGTGAGCATATGAATGGAGATATCTTTTTCTACATTTAAAAGTATAAAAATATATTTGACATAAAACCTGTGTAGATAAATAAAGCTGAACCGAGAGCTGAACTAATACTTCTTGAATTTGTTCAAACCGAGGTTCAAACAATACAGCCAAAAATCTTTAAAATTGATAATTTTGCTAATTAATATACATGTTTTATCTAGATACAAGTGAATGCAGTATGCTGGCAAAAAATGTATATTAATTTAATTTATTTACAAAATGATAGGTAATTATATTTTTATTTTTTACCTTCAACCATGATAATATGATAGCCAAACTTAGTTTTAACAGGAGGATCTGTATAAATTGGATTAGTAATATTTGATATGGGAAGAGCAAATGCAGCTTCTTGAAAAGGGCCAACCATAGAGCCACGGGTCATCCAGCCTTAAAATACAAATATAAATTAGAATGAATGACCTATACATGTTTTCAATATAGGATTTATAATTATAATATTGAGTTTTACCAAATAAATCTCAATTGAAGTGAATAATCATAATTCTTTATATCTACTAACCTAAGTCTCCGCCAGATCTAGCTTTATCCTCACTGTATGCAGCTGCTACTTCTGGAAATTTTTGGCCAGCCTTTAATTTTTCTAATGCTTCTAAACATTTACTTTGCTTTTCGCACAGTATATGTCTAACTTTAACTGAAGTACCACCTTTTTTTTCTTTTCCTCCTAAGAAAAAAAAGAGTTGGAAAACATTTGTCAAGTCAACTGTGTTTTCTCACCTTTTTCACCTGATTCGTCACTTTTTCCTGTTTTGGCAGGTTTGGATCCCCCTTTATCCTTTTTTGGGGGCATGTTTATGTTATTTTGATAGAGATTAATTAAAGGTTATTATCTTCTTCTTTTTCTTAAATTGAATATTATGATCAAAATCTATACTGGCCATGTAAATGACGTCATGTTTTTTCAAAATTAGTTCAATCATAAAATATTTCAACCAAAAATTTATAACTAGCTTCTATAGATGAGTACGATAATTACGCACTTTTCTAACTTTTCAACCCGAAGCGTCTTTTCATTCAGAAAATCCTACACTTTTCTGAATTAGAAGACGCTTCGGGTTGAAAAGTTAGAAAAGTGCGTAATTATCGTACTCATCTTATAAACAACATATGGAGTAATACCAGTTACAAAATATACTTTTTAAGTAATAAAATTCGATTTACTATAGTGTCACCCATAGAGTAATAATAGTTATTTATCGCCAACCGTCAGTAAAGTCGTCGATTTCCGGGAGTAAACAAACAGTTTACCTTATCCTTATACCAATAATGTACTATCAAAGAGTACACCATGGTGTACTCTGTGGTACCTACTATTATCTGCCTTGCGGCAGGTAAAGTGACATATGAGTCAGATAAAGTGTTTTGATTTGACATTACTCGAAAATTATTATCTGTCAGTGTCACGATTCTCTCTATCATGGAGACTCTCTCTATTATGAAATATACCTCAGCTTCTTTTATATTCCGAATTCTGAACAGTTGGCGATAAAATTTTGTATGCACCACGCCAGAAAAGTGTCTTTATCGGACTCGCCTGTTATTCGCCTCGCTCGCTTCTCTCGCTCGTCTAATAATTTCAGACTCGTCCGATAAAGAATCACTTTACTGCCTTGGTACATACTAGTTATTTATGTACCAAGGCAGTAAAGTGATTCTTTATCGGAGTCTGAAATTATGAGACGAGCGAAGCGAGGCGAATAACAGGCGAGTCCGATAAAGACACTTTTCTGGCGTGGTGCATACAAAATTTTATCGCCAACTATTCAGAATTCGGAATATAAAAGAAGCTGAGGTATATTTCATAATAGAGAGAAGCGTGACACTGACAGATAATAATTTTCGAGTAATGTCAAATCAAAACACTTTACCTGACTCATATGTCACTTTACCTGCCGCAAGGCAGATAATAGTACATTATTGGTATAAGGATAAGGTAAACTGTTTGTTTACTTCCGGAAATCAATCTGATAATCGACGACTTTACTGACGGTTGGCGATAAATAAAATTATTACTCTATGGTGTCACTTGCCAAAAACCTCAAAACTGCTAACCAGCGCTTTCCGATTAAATTCAAATAGCTGGCGCTGAAAATATTTTTTATTCAAATTTGTTGGTGCGTGAAAAAAAATTCAGTAGGTATTTCAACTACAAAAAAATTGTGTACTTTAGTTTATAAAAAACTGTGTGTGGTGAGTTTTTAAGGCGTAAAATGTAAGTAACAATTACATATAAATTATTAGATTAAATCGTTTTTTTTAATTAATTTAGTTTGAAAGCGAAGAAATTTCCACGGTATCACTTTATATTATATGAATAGGTAGGCTTTTTTACATACCTTTGTAGTACCGTAATAATCAAATTGCTCCTCTCAGAATTCAGACATCAATTACATTTGACGTTTTTTGTACATATTTATTGATAGAATTAAAGTATGGTGTGCGATTGAAAATTTGTAAATGCTGCTCACTACGTCTATCCCCTTCCCTTGGGATATTTAATTTTTAGATAAAAAATGTTGTAGATGTAATACTGAATGGGGTACTGGAATCATTAGCGATTTCAGTAGGTATTTGTCACATTAACGGGCAATTTTGATAAAACTTTCTTCTGCTAAAATCTAGTGCGAAGTAAACATAACTGTTAAAATTGTAGATACAATTGATACATTATAGAGTGAACGTGTAAGAATAAATATGTAATTGTGCTAATGACAGGAAATAGAAAAAGTGTGTACCTACATGAAAATGTAATTTGAGAAACGCTATCTTTTTATTTAACATAACGCATTATTCTCAAATTTTTCACATCATGATTTTCCTGGTGGGTACCCAACAGCGAATTATACTGGAAATTTTTTTGACCATTATAATGACAGAATATTTTTTCTCCACGACTAAATAATTATGCACAAATTATTTTTACATATTTAGCTACATAATGATACACTAGTGAATAATGAAAAAGAATTCACTCTCGTTAGCCAATCACATCGCTTAAATGAATTAAAATGAATAAATCAAATCGTCTCTTTTAAAACGTCAAATACCAAATAATGCAAATCGATTCTGACAGCGCGTCGTTTGAAACGTCAAAATAATGATAGTATTATGTTGTACACTTAATAAATGAGAAGAATAACTTTTACATCCCTTTATTGCTTATCTTATTACAAGTGTCCATGTGCCTTTTACAAAACGGAAGCAAGAAGTGTCTTCCTTCTTTTATATCATGACAATTGACATATTTCTGTCTAAAGCACTTAACCCCGTGTCTACAATACACCACAGATAGAATAATAATTTTACGTATTATTTAGAGAAAAAATGGACAACAGTAGTTATATTTACTTATAACACCCAATTATCATTTATAAATGTAAGGGTGTAGATTAAAACTCTATGCTACGTATCCCTTTTTGAAAATAAACATGCTCTATAGCCTAGTGGTAGAAATAGTTGACTCTGGCGCGGACGATTGGGGTTCGATCCGCACTATGGAAGCTTTCTTTTTTTAGTCGTGGAGACAGTATAGTCTTTTACCTGTGTAGAATGGCTAATATTCACTTGGATCTTCATCCGCGCGAATAATAGCCATCATTCTGCACTCATTGAAGAATTTACTATTTTGATAATATAGTTTTTATTTTTTCACATGATAATTTCGATTCATTTCAACAACAAGCTTAGATGTTTTCTAAATTCTTTGGACCCTTATGATTAATGTTTATATTAAAAACGCAATTATTATATACTAATTTTATGCAAGTAAGTACTTGATGAAGACGAAAATTGATGTTGTTGGAATAAATAAACACATTTGGTGTGGAATTTTCTTACCGAATACCACACGAGATCAAATTAAATACGGAAATTTTTTGACTTCTAGTGGTATTACTAGTGAAAATTCCTCCATTAGGTTCCATTAATTAAATATCGATTGAATTCACTCAAAATGGGGAAGAGCTATATTGTTATTGGAATTCAGTTTCCGATTGTTGTATTTTCCGAAATTCCTATGCTTTGTATATATAGGTAGGTACACGGTTTTTATTTACTCCATTTTTATTTCGAGTCTGTATTGTTTTCAACAAAAGCGATAGTATTGAAAATAGTTTATCGACTACAATTTACAATTTAAAATTATTGCGGTTAGTCTACCCTAATACCCAAATTTTTCTTTTACGTTTCTTTTGATTCTTGAAACCAATTTCAAGGACAAGCATTAAAACCCCAAATTCAATTTACCAAAAAAAGTTTTATAGAAATTAACAACTTTAACAACGTTTTTGCTGAGCGATTTTATTTTAAAAATAAACAAACGGTTGAAATTGAAAGCTATATAAAGATGTATTTTTTATGAGAATAAAACGAAACTGTACGCTTTGCATAAAAAGCCTTTAATTATCCACCAGTATCTTTTAATCCTATTTACACAGACGCGCTTATCATTATTTCGCCGAAATCCTTTTTAGTTGTAGCGATGTATCCCTGTGAAATTAAACAGCTAGGTATACATGAGGTTCAGTTTTAATGACTACTCGAAATAAGTGTTAGGTAAAGGGATCATCAAACCCTCACTGTTTGAATTTTTTTTAATGCACTAGTCACTGCATATTATAAAACAAAGTCCAACGCCCTGTCTGCCTGTTTGTAAGTTCGCTATAAACTCAAAAATTACTGCATCGATTGTCATGTTGGTCTCACCAATGAATAGAGTGGTTCACGGGGAAGGTTTTAGTTTATAATTTGTATATATATACATTGGCTAAAATTCACTCAGTGTGGGCGTAAAGTAGGGTGCAAAGCACCAATTAAGAGGTAACAAACGAATGCCAATAAAACTAACCGATACAAGAGAAGCAGCATCCAGACTCTTACCAGCTTTGTGTAGCAGTTTTTTATGTTACCTTTATTTTGGTTTAAAGTCCTAGAAGAAAATCAGACACAAAAGTATATACAAACACCTGGGTTATCACATGAGAGCCTACAACAACAGACAGATCAAGATCTACAGTGACAGACAAGCTGCCCTTAAAGCACTTCAGCGAGATCTAGAATGTCTTGATATATTTTACGACGGACTAGAGCATTGTTACAGAGCAATAAACGACATTCTCATAACATTTGGTGTTGCCTAAAACTCTGCTTACGTCAACAGAAGAAAAGCTTCATGGTATAGTTCCAAATCTATGATAAAAACTTTCTGCAGAGGACATTATTTTGGAGATTTTATGACTGAGCCGACAGCATCTGTATCTGTAGAGTAGGGAGGGTGAGTGTGTAGGCTCACAGCACTTAAGCCACATGTGACCCATTGTACATTCTCCCGAGGAGTTGTCCTCCTAGCTCATCGTCCATACTGTCCTTCTCAGGAAGGTGGGCAGGTCACTAGGAGACATCTCCTTTATATCGGCAGGTGTAGGCCAAGACTCACCGAAGACACACTCTCTTATTGACGATAACTCCGGACACTCGCATAGGACATGCCTGACAGTTTCATCTTCCTGTTCACACATCCTGCATAGTATGGAGGTGTTTGCCTTAGTTAACAGTGGCCAGTCAGAAATCCCACTGTTATACGTAGGGTTTTCCCGGTCATCGCCAAATATTTCTTCGGCGCCATCTTCCCAGGGTCGCCCAGGGTGATCCTGGCAAAACTGCATCCTTTGATTCCCTCCCATATCTCAAGGGATTGAGCATGGGTGTATAGTTTGGCTAGTACCGCAATTGTCAAAGTCATCAGGCCGTAGGTGTCACTGGATCCAAGAACTTTTCACTGGGTCCAAGAACGCATTTCTCTGCTAGAAGCGTTCCAATGGAATACGAAGATATATGATACCATTCTGTGTCTGTTCTTGTTTCGGTGAATGAAGTTTCTCAAAAGTAAGGTTGATAAAATCTCACAAGTTCTACAATGAGCAAAACGCAGCTTACAAGTGTTTCCATATTGTCCTTTGAAAAGGACAAGAAAGTAAATTTTTATATTGTCATTGAATATTTCATTAAATTGAAGTTTAGAGTTTGTCGTTTTATTTTGATGATGCTCAATAGAAAATCCGGCTCTGCTATGCCTCCACTGAATTCAATACATGTTATTACTCACTACATATTATGAAACAGCTCTTCTCTCCGCGTTTGCTTGTCCGTCTGTTCACGATAAATTCAAAAAACTTCTGTAGGTACCGATCCATATGCTGTTTTCACCAATGAATGGCCTCGAGAAAATTTTTAGTATATTTGTTGTATTTGAAACAGTCTATTCTCAAAAAACTTGCACAATAATTTGCTTGAATTTTGTTAAGCCTATAAAGCTTTTTGTCTGTTTTTTTTATTGGCACATTGAAGATATAAAAACCAGAAAAGTTCCTCGAACAACGATGTGTGCTGGACATTGAGATAAAACTCGGAAAAAGTCAAAAGAAAAACAAGAAAATTAATTTCACTTTGTCTCTCTAAACAAAGGAGTCGTAAGCAATGAAAAGACCTACGTGGCTATTATAATAAAATTAGTAGCTTCCTTGGATCTTCGAGGAACGATTTGTTTGTTTAAATTAATTTTGATTAGTACTTTTAACGAAGTGTCAACTCGGTTGAGGAGTTGAAAATATACCCCTTTACGTTGAAATGTTTCAATTTCTCATTTACCATTTTCTCATTTTACGGCAGACAACAAAGACCTTAGACAGACATTTGATTTCGTTGTACATATGAAAGTGTTGCAGATGCGCATCCAGAGCTGGATTTGATATTTTTTTCAATAGCGGATTTATGAGGGTAGGTAGTAACTGGGGTGTTCTGATGTATATTTTGTTTTTTTTTTTGAATAACCAATCATTTTATCGGATTTACAGAAAATAGGGTTGGGATATCAAATAAATAACTATGTTCGTATTGGAACATTACTAGGCTGCTAGTTTTGTTTCATCTCGAGATCTCCAAAATAAATTGAGTCTAAATGGGTTTTGCTAAAAAATTATATGTGTTACGACAGCTGCATATGACTACCTAATGCTTGGAAATATTGGGTACTTATGTAGATAATTTTATTTTATATTTCATTCCTCCAAAACTTGATGTTAATGTATTGGTGCCACTTTATTATATGTGACTTGTGAGAATGCCTAGACAAACTCAATGAACTAGGCGAGAACAGTATAGTCACCTTACTATGGATTCCAGGACACACTGGAAAAGCAGGTGAACTAGCAAAGAGGGAAACTAAAATACCTTTCTGGGGGCCTGAACCCTTTTGCGGAATCAGCCTCAATGTAATATTGGAAGAAATAGATGAAGCCGAAAGAAAGAGAAGATCTGATTATTGGAAAGATCTAGTAGGACCTATACAATCAAAGGTTCTTCTGGGTGACTACAACCTGTTGAGATCAATGCATACATCAAAGTAAAGCTGCGTTAAGAGTTTTAACAGGGATCCTAACGGGACATTGTCGCCTGAATGGGCACCTGAAAAAGCTCAAAATAGTGGAGGAAGAAGAATGCAGATATTGTGGCATGGAAGAAGAAACCTCCATCCACATACTTTCCAACTGCTCAGCACTCCAGAATGCTAAAGCACAGTACCCGGGAGATTATGGAACATTTGCCTAAGCTGGAGCCTGCAGATATCCTAAAATTCCTCCGGAAAATAGAACTAAACGAACTACTTGTTTCTCTCCTTAGAAACTAAGTAGAAGTAAGGGGGCACAATAGATCTTATAGGTCTCAGTGAATGTTACCCCAAAAATACATACTTACATACATTATATGTGACTTTATCAAAAGAATGCTCTTAATATTTTTTCAAATGACATAACTACTTCATTGTCTCCGTCGATTAAGTAGTCTTGTGACTGTTTTTAGATTCATTATATCTAGGGCTCGTTCATAAACTGGGTCATTGATCAACTACACTTGTTTTATAAATCTCTAATTTTTCGTCAGCTTTTTTAAAATGCTTTAATAGAATAGAATAGATTCCTCTGACATGCCGATATGCTTTTTCGGAAGCATGGCATTAAATTGATTAAATATTTTGTTTCCCGTCAACTGGTTATCTTTTCAAGATACCGCATCACTTTAAATTGTTTATTTTCTATTACATTTTTATGCTTGCTTATAATTTCTATAAATAACGATTTTTTTAGTGTTGTGGAATTTATTCCACGATATTGATTTTCTCCGCTAATATTTAAACCAGTTTTCCTTGCTTTAATAGAATTCAAAGAGAAAATACTTATGAAAAATGAATATTATACCAATTTATTTCAAACGAATGCCATTAATCCTTGACAAGAG